>CP136067.1:10240589-10860589 GCA_032622095.1 Siphonodentalium dalli
CAGGCACACACTATCGTGACATTATACACTGACCAATGGGTCGAACGGGAAGGCAGTTGGGATAATTTCTTCCAGGAATGTCTAAATATTGACAACTACTCGTCAAAAATGTTGACAATGAACCATAATGTTTTCAGATCGATTCATGGATGTGTAAATTATTGGCAAACATATTAATATCAATTGTGTGTATATATATATATATATATATATATATTAAAGTACAGACCATTGCTAGAAAAGTTCATGGACGAAACAAATGACACATCTGACGAAAGTGATGACAATTCGGACGAAAGTGACAGTGAATAGTTAATATAATAAATTGTACTATGAACCACTTGTCATGTTATTTTTCTCTTTTTTCCCTCGCTCACTTGCTTTTTTCGGTGGCGCTCACCACCTTACCCCCATAGTTTTCCGATGAATGGAAACAAGCCATATTTGTGACTAAATCCTTAACCGCCGCCGCCACCGCCGCCGTCGCCGCCGCCGCCGCCTCCGCCGCCGGCGGCGCGGCGTTGACATGCGCATTACGGCCGCCGCCGAAAACGACCAGATTTTAATTGTATTGTTTCAAGTTGCACAGACACAATCATGTGCATATGTTTACTGATTCAAACTAACTGTACATCAGAGGAAGCAATTGTCCATTCTGCCTTCAGCTGGATATATAGGACGTACCCACTGAACCTCAACATAATTATTACGCAATTTGGAAAGAGAAGTAAGATATTTCGATAGATTCACGAGATGTCGATACAAATGCTTATATATATATACTCTCATTTTGAATTCACTCATAATTGCATTGACATTTGGATAGGTAGGTTGTATTGTAGCCAATGTGATAAATTTGTATCCAGTACAAACAACACTAAGAGACGTTGTGAACGACAGCCTGAACTAGTTAACTAGTCCACCACGTTTCCCTTGTTTCTGTTCTATATAAATATAGGTGCATAGAAGAACGCTCGATTTCACTGATTATATAGGAAAATGAAGTATCAATGTGAAGAGTGCTTAAGTGTCTATGCTTGGCAAGATAGTTTGAAGCGTCATATCAAAGTTAAACACACGCCTTCAGAACAACAACAACAACAACAGTATCATCAGCCACAACAACACAACAACACCAACAACACCAACAACAACAACAACAACACCAAACAACATTATCATCAGCCACAACAACAACAACAACAACACCAACAACAACAACAACAACAACAACAACACCACCACCACCACCAACAACAACAACAACAACACCAACAACAACAACAACACCAACAACAACAACAACACCACCACCAACAACAACAACAACAACAGGCGGCGGCGGCGGCTGGTCGACTCGCATATATAAGAGAATGCATTGGCACAGTATAAAAAAAATCCCGACTTCCGACTGGATTTGATATAGCGGGTCACATTTATGACTAAATCCTGAATTTTGTTTAATTTTTGAAGTTTTTTGAAATTTGTGAAATTTGTGAAATTTGTGAAGTTTTTTAAGTTTTTGAATTTTTTTTAAGTTTTTGAAGTTTTTCGAAATTTTTGAACTTTTGTAAGTTTTTGAAATTTTTGAACTTTTTGAAATTTTTGAAATTTTTGAAATTTGTGAACTTTTTGAACTTTTTGAACATTTTGAACTTTTTGAACTTTTTGAACTTTTTGGAAGTTTTCAATGCGAGTGTCATTTTAACATTATCCCACAGTGTGCGCCATGCGTTACTTTAACATTCATCCATAGTGAGTGTCACTTTAATAATCATCCCCAGTGAGAGCCTAGTGTCCCTTTAATATTCAAGACTGAAGCTACCCCACCGAGATCATCACGTGATGTACATGTAGATACTATACCATTCATATGGAAAAGTCTGGATATAACCAGCGGGTCATGTCCGGACATGTCCAACCGGTACAAGTAGACCGACGCGTGGGCGGAGAATATAGGTCAAACTCCAACGGTAGTACTGAGGCATATAGGTCAAACTGTCTAGACTACCCCCAAACAGGGTGGGTATCATCAACGACCTGCCTTCAATAAGTCGTGATTACATCAATTTAATAAGTTCCTTTGATTTGATTCAGAAAATTAACCATATCTCCGATTATCGTTTAGTAATCTTCGCACATTGCAATTCGTGAAAACCACAACGAATCGGCTTTCCGTAGAATGGAGAATGGGTTTCCGTAGTCGATCGTGCGCAGAATATCTAATGTTTGTCTAGCAAAAGTATCTGCAACCAGGTATCTGTAACTGGGAGCCAGGTATCTGTAACTGGGAAGCACTATATTGACGAATGCTATCTATTCGTGGAAGAGAGTTTTCTCAAGGGAGATAATTTTCCGTCGCGCAATGATTGTCTAGCAAAAGTAACTGCTCTCAAGTATCTCTAACCAGGAATTACTATTGATTAAATAAATCTCTTAATGGAAGAGAGTTTCCAAGGGAGATAAATTTTTAGTCAGACAATGTTTGTCCCGGCCAGCAAACACAAACTGAGCGTATAGACATTAAACATAATCTATCGCTTCAATATATTAAATATATCTTGATAAACTCCCTATAATTCAAATGGTGTAGTCCATGGTGCAATGAGTGGAGTTTATTGGTCACATGATGACTGTCCAGTATGTAAGCCTATTCAGATGTCATAACAGCTAACCAATCAATATCTATCCCTGTTAACAGGCAAATATAGGATAATTCATGAGGGAGATACTAATTGCGTTTAAGCGCAATAAGGATGTAATTGCACTTAAGCGCAATAAGGAATGTACTTATTGAGCTTAATCGCAATAAGGGAAGATCTAATTGCGCTTAAGCGCAATAAGAATATTCCTTATTGCGCTTAAGCATAATAAGAATATTCCTTAGCGCAATAAGGGATTCCTTATTGCGTTTAAGCTCAATTATTTATTAAATGTCAATTTGGCATCCCATATTCATTCAATGCGATCTTACATAAAAGTTAAAATGTTATAGCCGGGCATTCATTGCAATCTCCTGTTTGCGCGGGGGCATATTTTCATTTATCTATGTGATAATTGAGGGGCGTGGACTGGCAATGGAAGTGCGAATCTTACAAGAAGATTCTTAGATATGAAGCAATATGCAGAGTCAACCTTTAGAAAAGACTAGGTGGCCCTGAAAATTATGGGAGGCCCTTTTCACACTTATTATTTATGTATGCTTAATAATAACCTCTATCATTTGCGCTTAAGCGCAAATATTTATGCTTAAGCGTAAATCATTTGCGCTTAAGTGCAAATCATTTAAACTTAATGCAAATCACTTGCACTTAAGCACAAATAAATTAATACACACATATTTGCGCTTAAGCGCAAATGGTTAGTGCTTAAGTGTAAATGATTTGCACTTAAGTACAAATATTTGCGCCTTAGCGCAAATAAATAATAAATGTGAAAAGGACCTCCCATAGAAAATGGCAGTGTTTTTTTGTTTTGTTGGTGTTTGGTGACTGCTGGTCGGTGATCCTTGTGGCGTCCCGTCTGAGACACACATCGCAAAGTGATAAATCGGTTTGATCATGCGTTTCTAATATAAAAACCTTAATATAGATGGTTATTAGTACTCATACTTGAAAAAAACTTTAATGTAAAACAAACAATATTCAAAGCAGCCATAGTCACAACTAATAGAAAAGCAAAGGTCATTACCGATTCGCCTAGGTGCGCTGTTGCGACGAACTCCTTATTGGCATTACCGATTACCTGTTACTTTTGCTAGACAAACATTGCTAGCCAAGCCGATGGTGCAGTTCAGCAGTATTTGTTAGTTTTGTTTATCGTCTATTACAAAAGTAATTTGCCTATATTTATTGACCATGTTCATAAATATTGCACATTAGCTTAACTATATTGACTTAGTGTTGTATTGCGACTATGAATTGTATCAAATACAGCGAATATAACTCAAAATCAAACATAATATTGACGGCAAAAGTGTCAAATAGTCATTTTCCACATCTTCAACATTAATTCTAATATTTCGTCAACCATTGACAAATTGCGTAAGTTTGTGGCAATTGTGATGAATAACAGGGGGAATGGTGTTGTTGTTTTTGTTTTACCGTTGGTATTTATTTGGTATTCGATAATTGATCAAGTTAGCAGGCACAACAAGTGAAAACAAATCGTATTTTGTTCAAGTAAACATTAATCTCACGCGCGGTTTATTAAAAATGTGGAATGACATTGAACGTGGAAACGGATATCTTTCGACACAAACATGCAATATTTTAACGCGCCTTTGCGTGAATATAGGGAAATTTTGAGAAGAGGTCCATATCAGAAATTAATTACCTAGGTCCATAGTATCTATATGTAAAGTATGGGACTTCTACTCAAAAGTGCATGATTTTTTTTCTTAACCGCTATACTACAACGCGTGTGGTCTTGGAACAATCGTAGCTGCCACAAGTTGTCCATGTTCAAATTGCCATTGATCCAAACAGGGACGCCCGTAGCACAGTAGATTGAGTGAGTAAACACTTTTGGATCATTTGTCCACCTGTCCTTATTGATCGTATCCAAATATTAGCGTAGCCGACGAAATGAGTATGTCAAAAGACCAACTTTAATGAATGGGGTGATAAATTGAGTTCATATTTCACCTGACACTTATATATTGCCAATGTCCAATAGGCAGGTAGGACAGCTCCGTACATCGTTCTGGTAAATTAAACAACTTTGGTGAGTATACGTGAACTAATTTCGTACCAATGGCTGACGCAATACATTACTATGGTCTGCACGATATGTAAAGTCCATCTCTCGAGTAGTATTGTATTTACAGTGATGTTGGTACTCATTGCATCATTCTGGAAACCAACATGACCAAAGTAGTGTACTTGGAACAAATGGGGCTTCCAAAATTGTCGAAAATCAATTTGTTATTCTGGTGAATAGAGTTTATAGTTTAACTCTTAGTTGTCATAAGTTCCAAAATGACATATTTTTCGGAACATGGGACAACCTTGCCCTAAAATAGAGTTAAGGTCTGAACTGTCATTTTCGTGTTCAACAACAAATATTTAGTTCCATTTTGCTGTAACTGCTAAATTTCACACCCTAGGTCTACATTTCTCAAAACTTAAGAGATATAACAGTCTTATGCGAATTAGTCTTGATAAAAATTAATAGCTAAGACATTAAGGATTCCAAAGATGTGAAGTTTTCCACTGTAGACCATACATTTCAGTCGTGACGGCAATTCAAACTTTGAAAAAAATCGATTTACTCAAAATCATAAAAAGTGCACTTAGGACATATTGATAATCAGGTCGCGAATTGCATACATTTGTCAGATTTCCCAGCGATGGTAAATCGGGAAAATCTATATTGTTTCCCTTGTGATGTGTAGTACAATATTAACGAAAAACAGGCGCACATAGAGTGATGGCATATATGGGCAGTGCGTTACAGACCCCTGTGGCCTTATAACTGACTCAACTGACGACTCGATTTCTTTGGTAGATTTCGATAGTTTCTGATACTATATATCTCACATCGCTTCATTAAATTTTGCCCAATTATATGTCAAATCAAGTGTAGACTGGTAGTGTAATATAGTGTCGAACTAGAGATAATGTGCTCCTGAAATCGTTCACATAAAGCTAATACGGCCACGTTTTTGTTTTCATGATGAAATATGGCATTTCCCCTTCCTAATGATGTGAAACATTGTCAGTTTGTTCAGAGAATAGTTGATGACAATTGAGCTCGAACACGCGGGGTGTAGATTAACAAAATAAGAAATTCGCAATTCATCAGGAGATAATTGAAGTCGTACAAACATTGTTGCGGGCTTATTTTGCACTATTTCGTCATGCGTCTCTTTTTAAGGGTCATACGCACGTTTTGCCAAAAATTCCTGCTACTTAACATTGATTTTCTCAAACTCTGTCAGAAATTTCTTTTTGAGCTTTGGTACAAACGATTATTGTGACACAAGAAACATTGACACATTGAATTTGATAATCCCATTTACTTTACTTTTTTTGCATGAAAAATAAAAAAAATCCACTGTTTTCAGGTCCCAAGAACTTCTGTAAAATATTGTTTTCTTCAAAAGTCCATGATATAACATCTCAAAATAATGAGAGGAGAGTTAATTATTCTTGATTCGTGAATGAAATTTAATGATTATTTTCAATTAGAAAGGCAACTACCCATAATTAAAACATGGCTATGGCGTCACTCCTTTGTTAATCGAGTCCAGTTTATAGGATAATGGATGGTTATTGTCATTGTCGAGATCGTACATTATTTTTTACAAACAACGATCCATTATTTTAATAACGGACGCTCAATATCTAATTTATTGAAAGGTTATTTTACTCAATCAATCAGTCATTTTTATTTGCACATTACACCATATATGGTGAAATCTACATGAACACAGGATAACAAGACAAAATGGACGGATTACATGAAACAAAGTACTAGCTTTCGGCTATACAGCCTTCGTCGGGTACATGAAGGTTGTATCGCCGAAAGCTAGTACGACATTAAAGATGTGATGGGTCTTTAACTTGGTGTTATCCTATTGATGAGAACTTCCTATTAGACCAGACCCATACGGCTAAAGATATCAACACTAAAAAAATAAATATATATATATCCGTCCGTCTGAAGGTCCGCATTTTTCTCCCCGACCGCTGGTCCGATTTCAAACAAATTTGGTGTGTTGACTCGGGGTACACTGGCGGAGGTTATAACGCCGTTATTTTTTCAATCTTTTGACTTGAATAAAAACAATGTTTTTTTAAATAAGCTCAATATGGGCCTGTTTCAGAATCAAATAAGTCAAATATGAACCTATTTGCACGAGGATATGTTGCAGCAGATATGTACGCTCTCTATATAATTATGTGTTGCCATTGTGGACCGCGCCATCTAATGGAATAACGGGTATATGTCCACCATGAATCAAATAAGTCCAATATGAACAAAAGTAATGCCAATATGTAGGTCCAATATGAACCTATTTTCACGAGGACATATTGAAGTAGCATAATAAATATCAATATATAGAATATGTCTGCCATGTGCGCTAAGCGCACATAGGGGCTGCAGTACCCTTTGCGTAGTGGTCACAGCCCCCCTCCGACGCTGAATAAAGACTCCCCAAGGGACCCTGCTTCACATAGTTTATATATATATATATACTAGAAAGTGACCCGACTTCGTCCGGGCTTTGACCTTGAATTGACCATTTTGAAGGTAAAGGTCAGGTGGGGTCAAACACCAACACCCCAAAAATGGTGGAAATCGGCCCAGCGGATACCGGGAAATCGGCCTAGCGGATACCGAGATACCCTATGCATCAAATTTCGTCAGTAAAAATCCGCCAGTTTAAACCGATTTGATTTCCACTCAAGTATATAAACGCGCCTCATATACACACGCTCATTAATTATCAAGTTTCAACGTAAAGATAAATTACCATCGGTGCCCGAGATATCGCCAAGACGTCTGAAACAGTCAAATGCATCGGTCGGTTAAGCGTTAACGTGATCTAACGTTATGACCTCTAACGACGTACACAATGACGTATGTCAAGACCAAACATACATGTACATTACATACACGAAACAATGTGCGCATGTAACATTGGTCAGTTGAGGTACTATTCTACCTTAATTTACAGTAATTTAGTAACTGTGTCGGGGAATATTGGAACATAATAAATACATGTATATTATACCATCGTTGTTTGTTTGCCCTGCTATCCGATATACCGTACTGACTCTCTTCACAACTTAAAAGTAAAATGTGCGACTTCGGCGCGAAACTGGTAATTAACCCTTTACCCAACAGAACGGCCCTGTGCCAATGCATTCTCTTATATATGCGAGTCGACCATTGGCTTAACACTATCGTCGTGATTTAGAAGACAAACACTAAGGTGCGCCCCGTGAAGACGTTTATCGCTAGAAAACTGGACGTTTCTAGTCAGAATCTAAATAGAATCGCCCAGGCGCGACAATTGAACTTACTCGGGCGAAAATGTTGAAAACGGTGATTTATGATGTCGCTCCGATTCCCACCCTATGACTTATGATTTATTCCACAGCCATGTCCATTTCCATTGGTACTCACGTTTAGCAAAGTGGTTAATTTCTTGTTCTTGTTGCGAAAACCATGTACCAATGCATTCTCTTATGTATGCGAGTCGACAATAGGTCGCCTCGCATATATAAGAGAATGCATTAAAACAAATTTTATATTATTTTTTATAATTGTTTAAGAATGTCAGAAAAAAAACGAAAAGAAATGATCAAAAATGATAAACAAATGTAAGAAATAATGATAAAAAATGATAAAAATTATTAAAGAATGTAAGAAATAATGATAAAAAAAATGATAGGGTGGGAATCGGAGCGAAATCATAAATCACCGTTTTCAACATTTTACTGGCTTATTGTTAGTAACAAAATAATAGGCCGGTGAACATGTCCCGGTTGACGCAAGAGCTAAACATTAACATAATATGTTATTAAACTTACCTTATATAAGTTTTCTTCAATTTTTCTGCCGGTAAATTTGAAAATTGCTCTGTCGACAAGCGGAATAACTCACAACGGAATCGGCAATTGCTCGGACGGAATGACTTTTCGAGGAACAGATCCCCCACAGTGCAGGACGTTTGTTGATAGATAATTACCAGTATAACGATTTTGCTCAGGTGGATGAATGCAACTTTCTCTCCTCCGAACTGAGTTTATCCTCCGGACTGGCTGAATTCACAGGAATTAACTGGTTCTCTATGTGTTAAATCGGGTTCATTGACCAGTGCTTTAAGGATAATTGAATATTGCAAAGTTTACATATATCCATTTTTCTTAAGAATCATTCAAATTAGGATAATTTTCACACTTGCAGTTCGTTACTTGTTATTATATTTGTAATTTTGTTCATGCTCTCAATTGAGAGGTTGTCCTTCGGGGAGGATTGATATTGAAATAAGAAGAAGATTACAGGGCGTGAGCTAACCAGGACGGACCTAGCTCCAACTATGCTGTATATTGGAACAAGACGGCTGTCAATCAAGACTAGGCGTGTGTATGATTGAGAAGAGAAAACTCATTCTATTGGAAGTTGGACGGAGCAGTGAGTGGAGTGGCTGTTCCCGTCAACGGAGTCAGCATATTTCCTGTTACCGGCACGTTGCATCACACAGTTTGTATATATTTCATCATTTTTCTTGGAATATTTCTTCATCAGATAACCTGGTTGTTGAAATTTCCGGAGTTCACAAGTGATCTGACGATGACCGACAGCGCATGCGAAAGTGGTGTGGAAAAGATGAGTTTAACTTTAGGTAAGTCACTAAACACAAAACACTGTTAGCTGTTCTGTACTGTAGCCAATAATGATAATCTATCTATAATCTACAGGTCTGAGTCAACCTGAAATTTGAGTACATTAGCCAAATTTGGCTATTATTGCCCAATCTGGCTATTCGAAAATCGTCTGCGATGAGTAAATTTGCACTTATGATACTGCTCTCGTGTCTGGGATAAAAGTGATTAAATTACGGATGATTTTCTACCCTGCACGAGGCTTATTCCAGTATGCATTTTTATTTAATTTTGTATATTTTACTACCAGCAGTGGTAATTTTGGAAGACAGGTCTTGAAAGGCCGATTTTGTGCCCCCCTCCCCCAACAAATAAGCCAAATCTTGGTCGAGCGTTGTTTATAAAATCCCGTAAGTGTCAATATACTGCTACTATACTAGTAATATTGTTGACTGTGAGTCGCATGTTTGAGACAAAGTCATGAGATTTCCGAAACACCTGTGGGAATATGGATAACCAAGTGCAGCTTAATTATGTATAAATATATCTATATTATTTGTATCCAGCGCATATAAATACTAAGGTAAATAATTTACAAACATGATTATTTCAGCGTTAAAATGTTTTAAAACAGCCATCTTCAGATCTACAGAACATGGCCTTTCAAGCTAGCTAATAATAGCGCCTGTTCCTACAGTTGAATTTGAAATGATTTCCGCTGTAACAGTCTGTTGTTGCATTGATATAAACATGAAAATTGATGGAATCTTGTTGTAAACTTGAAATCTACGGCGCATGCCAAATAATTTGACAGAGTAATTGTAATAGGCTGAAAAATGAGTATCTATAGTCCTTAGCCCTTTCGTGACGGGAGCTGCGCTGGTGCAACATTAAAATCTGGTGCCAGTTCATTCTCTTATATATGCGTGTCTTCCATAGGTAGCTTCGCATATATACAATTAAGAGAATGCATGGCTTACAAGGTCAAGATAAATGTTGTTAGGCCAATGTATTATGTTATATATTCGAGGCTCCCCATGTGAGACTCGCATATATAAGCGAATACATTGGCACACGATTAAAAACCAATCCAGGAAGCTCCACTCATGGAAGGGTTAATTATTCTTTTATATATTCGAGACTCCCTATGGCAGACTCGCATATATAAGAGAATACATTGGCACAGGGTTTTCACAAAATTTCAGGAAGCTCCACTCATGGAAGGATTAAATGCTTGAATTGATAATTTACTGGTATTTACAATAATGCAAACTGTTTTATGCCACCAACAGGTGAGATTTATACTTCCGAATCATCGGGCTGTGACGCAGATGGTAATGGTACAGAACAGAAGCCATTCAAGACCGTTCTACAGGTTAGTGGATTTAAATGGACATAATTATGGCTCGGTCGAACCCCAAAATCAATCATTTATACATAACCTGGTATTAAGAGCTATCTCAAAGCATAACTACACTGAAGATTTCCAAAACCATTTGTCGATAAAGCGCTGAAAATATGTGTTATGTTTCTTATATTTGTTTTGGAAATTTTAGATTTTTTCGTTTGTTCCGGTGTAATAGGATATCTCCCTCCACCTGGATATCTTCCCCCATGTACAATTAAAAATATTTTCACTCATTTCATATCGTTTGGTCCTGAAATGGCCAGAAAAAATGTTTTTGAGATTTAAATATTTGTTTTATTTAAAAATAAAAAAAAGTGAAATTGCCAGAATTTTTTTTTTTTTCAAATGTCCAGACTTGGATATCCCCCCCCCCCACCCAGCACCTACATGACAATAAAATCATCTTATGGTTTTATCGCTTATTTTGCTTTATATAGTCATGAAACATCGAGAAATTAACTTCTTCTGAGAAAAAGTTTTTAGAGTCAGGGTTTGGGGTGGGGGGATGTCCAGGTTAGGATATCTTCCGCCCCCCCCCCAGACCCAGCACCTACATGACAAAAAATCATCTTATGGTTCTATCGCTTGTTTTGCTTTATATAGTCATGAAACGACGATAAATTAACTTCTGAGAAAAAGTTGTTTGAGTCAGGGTTTTGGGTGGGGGGAAGATATCCAGGTCAGGATATCTCCCCCCCCCCCCACCCAGCACTTACATGACAAAAAATCGTCTTATGGTTGTATCGCTTGTTTTTGCTTTATATAGTCATGAAACGGCGAGAAATAAACTTCTTCTGAGAAAAAAGTTGTTTGAGTCAGGGTTTGGGGTGGGGGGATGTCCAGGTCAGGATATCTCCCCACCCAGCACCTACATGACAAAAAATCATTGTATGGTTTTATTGCTTATTTTGCTTTATATAGTCATGAAACAGCGAAAAATTTACTTATGAGAAAAAGTTGTTTGAGTCAGAGTTTGGGGTGGGGGAGATGTCCTGGTCTGGATATCTTCCCCCACATAGCACCTACATGACAAAAACAATCATCTTATGGTTTTATCTCTTGTTTTGCTTCATATATTCATGAAACTAACTAAATTAACTTCTTCCGAGAAAAATTCGCTTGAGACAGGGTTTGGGATGCTGGGGGAAGATGTCCAGGTCAGATTACCCCCCCCCCCCCCCCACCACCACCCAGCACCTACATGACAAAAAAAATCATTGTATAGTTTTATTGCTTATTTTGCTTTATATAGTCATGAAACAGCGAGAAATGAACTTCTTCTGAGAAAAAAAAAATTTCAGTCAGGGTTTGGGGTGGTGGGGGAAATGTCCAGGTCAGGATATCTCCCCCCCCCAACCTGCACCTACATGACGCAAAAATCATCTTATGGTTTTATCGCTTGTTTTGCTTTATATATTCATGAAACGGCGAGAAATTAACTTCTTCTGAGAAAAAGTTTTTTTTGATTTTTGAGTGAGGGTCTTGGGTTAGGGGGAAGATGTCCTGGTCAGGATATCTCACCCCACCCAGCACCTACATGACAACAAATCATCTTATTGTTTTATCGCTTATTTTGCTTTATATATTCACGAAATAGCGAGGAATTAACTTCTTCGGAGAAAAAGTTTGTTTGATGGTGGGGGGATGTCCAGGTCAGGATATCTCCTCCACGCAGCACCTACATGACAAAAAGATCATTGTTTGGTTGTATTGCTTAGTTTGCTTTATATAGTCATGAACCAGCGAAAAATTAACTTCTTCTGAGAAAAAGTTTTTAGAGTCAGGATTTTGGGTTGGGGAAGATGTCCAGGTCAGGATGTCTCCCACCTCACCCAGCACACCTACATGACAAAAACATAATTGTGTAGTTTTATTGCTTATTTTGCTTTATATAGTCATGAAACAGAGAGAAATTCACTTCTTCAGAGAAAAAGTTTTTTCAGTCAGGGTTTGGGGTGGTGGGGGGAAATGTCCAGGTCAGGATATCTCCCCCACCCACCCAGCACTTACATGACACAAAAATCATCTTATGGTTTTATCGCTTGTTTTGCTTTATATATTCATGAAACGGCGAGAAATCAACTTCTTCTGAGAATTTTTTTTTTTAGTCAGGGTTTGGGGTTAGGGGGAGGATATCTCACCCCACCCAGCACCTACATGACAAAACATCATCTTATCGTTTTATCGCTTATTTTGCTTTATATATTCACGAAACAGCAAGAATTAACTTCTTTTGAGAAAAAGTTTTTTTAAGTCAGGGTTTGGATTGGGGGTCAGTATATCTCCCAATCCAGCACCTACATTACAAAAAGATCATTGTATGTTTGTATTGCTTAGTTTGCTTTATATAGTCATGACACAGCGAGAAATTAACTTCTTCTGAGAAAAAGTGTTTAGAGTCAGGGTTTTGGGTGGGGGAAGATGTCCAGGTCAGGATATCTCCCCCCACACACAGCAACTACATGACAAAAAAAGTAAAGTCATCTTATGGGTTTATCGCTTATTTTGCTTTATATAGTCATGAAACGGCAAGAAATTAACTTCTGCCGAGAAAACGTTGTTTGAGTCAAGGTTTGGGGCGGGGAGGGGGAAGATGTCCAGGTCATGATATCCCCCACCCAGCACCTATTTGACAAAAAATCAGTTATGGTTTTATCGCTTATTTTGCTTTATATAGTCCTGATACGACGATAAATTAACTTCTTCCGTAAAAAAGTTTTTGAGTCAGGGTTTTGAGTGGGGGGAGATGTCCAACTCAGGATATATCCCACACCAGCACCTACATTACAAAACATATCATCTTATGCTTTTATCGCTTATTTTGCTTTACAGAGTTATGAAACGGCGAGAAATTAACTTCTTCCAAGAAAAAGTTGTTTTAGTCAGGGTTTGGGGTGGGGGGAAATGTCCAGCCCAGGATATCTCCCCCTCCACCCAGCACATACATGACAAGCATATGATCGTATGGTTTTATCGTTTATTTTGCTTTATATAGTCATGAAATGGCGAGAAATTAACTTCTGACAAAACAAATTGTGTCAGGGTTTGGAAAGATGTCCCGGTCAGTAGAGGTGCTGGTGGGGGGGGGGGGGGGGTATCCTGGACTTGATATCTTTGTTTCATTACTTTATAAAGCAAAATAAGCGATAAAACCATAAGATGACTGTTTGGCATGTATCTGCTGGGTGGGGGCGGGATATATCCGGGCGGGACATCTCCCCCCAAACCCTGACTCAAACAACTTTTTCTCAGAAGAAGTTAATTTCTCGCCGTTTCATGACTATATAAAGCAAAACAAAAGATAAAACCATAAGATGATTTGTTTTGTCATGTAGGTGCTGGGTGGGGGAAGATATCCTGACCTGGATATCTCCCCCCACCCAAACCCTGTCTCAAAATACTTTTTCTCAGAAGAAGTTAATTTCTCGCTGTTTCATGAATATATAAAGCAAAATAAGCGATAAAACCATAAGATGACTGTTTGGCATGTATCTGCTGGGTGGGGGTGGGAGATATCCGGGCGGGACATCTCCCCCAAACCCTGACTCAAACAACTTTTTCTCAGAAGAAGTTAATTTCTCGCCGTTTCATGACTATATAAAGCAAAACAAAAGATAAAACCATAAGATGATTTGTTTTGTCATGTAGGTGCTGGGTGGGGGAAGATATCCTGACCTGGATATCTCCCCCCACCCAAACCCTGTCTCAAAATACTTTTTCTCAGAAGAAGTTAATTTCTCGCTGTTTCATGAATATATAAAGCAAAATAAGCGATACAACCATAAGATGACTGTTTGGCATGTATCTGCTGGGTGGGGGTGGGAGATATCCGGGCGGGACATCTCCCCCCAAACCCTGACTCAAACAACTTTTTCTCAGAAGAAGTTAATTTCTCGCCGTTTCATGAATATATAAAGCAAAATAAGTGATAAAACCATAAGATGATTTTTTATCATGTATGTTCTGGGTGGGGGAGATATCCTGGGCTGGACATCTCCCCCCACACAAACCCTGACTCAAACACCTTTTTCTCAGAAGAAGTCAATTTATCGCCGTTTCATGACTATATAAAGCAAAACAAGCGATAAAACCATGAGATGATTTTTTTGTCATGTATGTGCTGGGTGGGGGGGGGGGGGGGTATCCTGACCTGGACATCTTCTCCCACCCAAACCCTGACTCTTACAACATTTTCTCGCTGTTTCATGACTATATAAATAAAAATAAGTTATAAAACCATGATTTTGTTGTCATGTAGGCGCTGGGTGGGGGGGGGGGGGGTATCCTGGACTTGACATCTTCGATCTTCGTTTCATGACTATATAAAGCAAAATAAGCAATAAAACCATAAGATTATTTGTTGTCATGTAGGTGCTGGGTTGGGGATGATGTCGAAACCTGGACATTTGAAAAAAATAAAATAAAATAATGCACCCAGGGCCGATTAGGTACGATGTGATTTATGTGATTTTCATATCTACTTCCGTCAGTCAGACATTCCGGTTTTCGTTATGATCCGTTCCATATCAGCTGAACATAAAATCCGCATTTTATATCCGCCCGGAATGCTGCTTACTTCCGTTGACATGAAGTGTTATTAGTCACTCGCATATTCTACGTGTCGCGACCGGTTGTGTCTTCGTGTGTTATCTGTTCCAATCCGTCGCCGTGTTTCCTCATCCGCCTTCCGTTCATGGTTTATTCTCTTGTTCATTGTGCCTTCATTTTGCGTTTTGTTCCGTCTGCGTTTCCTAATTTCGTGAGTCGCGCACGTGTTTTTCGATGGTTGGTGCTTATCGCCATAGTGTGAAGTAATGCTATTTTTTCCGTACTCTGGTACGAAATGTAACCTGGAGTAGTGACCAGTTCGCAACTTCGAAATGCCTTTGGTCTATCCGACCTTGCCCTTGTAAATCCAATATTTCCACCACGAAGCTTGATAACTTTCTCCTGTTTACTTTAGTTTTTAATGTTGACGGAATAATAGTATAATTTTAAAATTATGCGTTCATCGTCCGCTAACACAACTTCTGGCATACGTATGTGTTCTGACTTCTACGCTGTTGCGATTAAGGTTTTCTACTTCATGGAATATATTGCACATTCCATGTATTAATGCAAATTCTATGCGAATCGAGTTGATTTCGAAATGTGTGAACACTTCTCACTTTCCACGGCAGTGTGCTGACGTCATCGTGTTACGGTACGACGTGCGTACGAACCCTACGAGTTTTGCCTACCTTTGTCGTTCGTTGGCAAATAATTTCAGTGGTTCGTATGTGATCTCGGGGTCGGTCCCCCGCCCGTTCTTCAGGAAGTGTCGCCGGTATGACTCCACCATCACCTATCGCGATGGGCATTCATCGCGTGGTCGCCGGTCGGCCTCGTTTCTCGCGATTCCAGAAGTGTGCAGTCTGTGACTGCTCCACGGGTTCGCGGCCGTGATCAGCAGTCGCGCGGTCGACCAGCCTGGTGTTCTACTGGACGAGGACGCCGTCACTACCGTGGCCGGGTTCCGTAATATCGCGGCCGCGCTCCGGATCATCACTCACCTTGTCGCCAACTGGACGGCTCACATCGTCATAAGTTTCCGCGCTCCGACTCGCGGTCTCCATCTGCTTCAGCATCTCCACTGTCTACTCAGTGCCGCCGCAGTTCGTATGGCAGTTCCACATCTCCACCAGGCGCGACAGGGCACCCCAGGTGGATTCAGTGCTACGTCATCTCGCGGCTCCACACAGGGACAGGACTGCTCCGGGTAATGACCTAGCTGTTTTAATTATCCAGCCTCGCTGGTCTCCCCTTGGGACATCCCTGTGCCAATTCGTCCTGCGGCTGATGGGTTGTTTTGTACCCACGTCTCCCGTTCTAGTCGAGATAAAAAAATTCCAGGGCGATTTTGTCAATTTGGATCTTGATTGGCTGCAGGCACCCCATGTTTGACACGAAACCTGCGTTATGGGGGTATGTTTTTGCCCTCGCAGTAAGCCTTGGGACAGGGCGGTACATGCGTTACAGATCTAAGCGGATAGCCGATATTTATTTATTTTCATCTTTCTCGGCGTCTCAGTAGCCTCCCTTGGGACATAGCGGGATAAACGTTCCAGCAGCTTTCATAACTGATTTTATTTCTCATCATTATTTGCGTCCAATGCAGTAGTAACTCTTGCGACAGACGTTACCGCAGTTTGTCGATTCGTTTTTCTTTCTAGTCATTATCTGCGTCCCTGTAGTAACCCTTGGGACAGAGCGGGACAAACAATACATAAGTTTATCGATGTGATCTTATATCATAGCCGTCTCTGCGCACCAGTAGTAACCCTTGGGTCAGAGCGCGTCAAACTATACAGAAATGTATCACCTTGTTTTATGGTGATTATCAGCGTCCCAGTAGTAACCCTTGGGTCTGTGCGGGACAGACATTACATCGATTTTTAGTATCGTGTAAAGCTTTCTTTGCGTCCAGGTAGTAACGCATATATCCGGGCGATTTTTATCAATTGGTATTAAGTTGGACGACATGTCCTAATTCGATAAATGCTTACCATTCGGCTGCAGCCTATCATGTGCACTTTTGGAATGAAAATTTATGTGGTATGCCAGCCAAGTCTCAGTCCTCCGCCAGTCTTATCATGTTTCTTGTCTGTGTGCTGCTATCGGCATCCTTATTCCTCATTCAAACGGTCGCCCCCGCCACGAAGCTCTGCTACCTTGGTCTCGAACGTGATGTGTTAGCTGTCGCGGTGTGTCTCCCTGTCGAGAAGCTCACAGCCATTCAGTCCAAAAATCTCTCTGGCTTTGCGCCGCACAAACTCTGTCTCTGAACTGCAGTCGCTTATCGGCTTGCAGGGCGGTTCGTCCGGGCCGCCCACTTTTTGTTGTCGCCTGATTGTTGCCCTGTCAGGATTTTACGAACCGCAACTCAAATTCCGGATTAATTCTGACGTGCCTGCCGATCTACCCCGTGGCTAGATTTTCACGTCCTTTAATGGGCTCAGCTTCTCCCAACTGCGACCTGACAATTTCCGCATACCTGGCTGCCATCGGTCGGCAACGTTGACTACCGGGCTTGCGCGACCCCACCTAGACTTACCTCATTCGGCAACTATTGAACTGGGTCCGCCGCTTAACACCACCATCCACACGTCATAGCGCTCCATTGACCTTGCCTTTGCTGCGTAACTTAATCTGCGATCTTCCTCGCTTCTGCTCATCACCCCATGAGATAGCCTTGTTTACACCTTCCTTTCCATTGGCGTTTTGTTTTGGTTTGTTCCGCGTGGGCGAACTGGCGGCTGTGTCGTAACAATATCTACCAGAGCACACCAGTTATACTTCTTTTCTGACGTCGCCGGCTGGGTACCGGTCTGTGGTTTCTATATTTAGCGCGGGGTTTTTCTGGCAATAAAATGGCGAAAACCGATCAAAACTTCCTATGTAATTTGGGACCAATTCCCGCTCTCATAACACATAATGCCAGACTGGAGGATCAGAGCGGTAGTTTTGTTGACAATTTTTGCAAGTTACTCGTCGACATTGCAGCAACTTAGAACTCTTGTATGTGACTTGTCACGCTTGATGTTGTGCCATTGTCGGCCGTGTGCGTTTACACTATTTTGTTGAAAAACTATTCGGAGAACCTCATCGCACCGTATCGTAATATAGTTCATTGCTTCTGGTGGGAATTTCCCAACTTAAGGCCAAATAATTCCACAACTGTTCATCCATATTTTGTGTATTTAACAAGGCAGCATGTTGCTATGCTCGCTTAATATATATCTTTAACTCGTGAATCTCCACCAACTGTGGGTAAAATGTCGCGGTGCAGCGGTCGTACCGAGTCATCCAGGGAGGTCGACCCTGCATGGAGTTTGGTGTCCTAAATCGTCCTTGGGCATGCTATACATCTTCGTGTTGTCTCGTTGTGCAGCTTCGCACGCGACGTTTGGCTGCGGCATCCTAAAACTAACCAATGTGGTTCGCCCGTTCCTACCCATATTCCGTGGCTGCCTGCTGATCCACATGTCTTCCCGCTGCGCGCATCTACCAAGTTTTTCTCCCTTTTTCGCGGCCTACGGCCAGGGCTATTTCTTTCTCACCGGCTCGAAAAAGCGTACCGTCGCTCAGTTTCGGGCCGTGCTCCATCTGGCATTGCGGTTTTCCCGGCACTCTGCTATATATCATGCCACACTCATTTATTTCTGGTGGCGCAACATCTCTGGCACATCTGGGCACCACTTACCATGCCATCCCAAACCAGGGTCGTTGGCGGTCTGTTGTTTGTCGTCGATGCCTCCGCTCAACATCTGCTTAGTCTCGTTTCGGTAGTTATTAGATGGGTCTTGGGAGCGCCATGACCTTAATCCGCAAATGTTGGGTTTTGTCCTGCGCCACGGTGGTCGTGGCATTCAACCCCTGCCAATTGCCGTTCTGACAAGGGCTTGTTCCATACCGATGTTGGCCATCTCTCTCCGGTCGGCAATGATATATACTTGTACAGTCTCCAGTGTGCCTTGGATATCTTCCCGACAACCGACCGTCTGGTGTTCCCTGTGGTTCTCATTGATGTAATTTGGGCATGGAGCTCCTGGTTTGGGGGGAGTGCATGTGTACTCTATGGGGGTCCTGCAGATAGTGGTAGTGTGCGTGTCGCTATAGCCTGTATGGTAAATTGGATGGGTGGCTTATCTGTGTTAATAACAGTAGTTTTTCTATGGACTGTGCAGTCATCTCATGCTTATCCAGAGAGTGGTCTCTGTGGTTCCTAAGTGCTTAGGCTGTATGGTAAATTGGTTGGGTGGCTTATCCGTGTTAGTATCAATAGTGTATCTATGGACTGCGCAGTCCTCGTCTGCTTATTCGGAGAGTGCTCTCCGTGGTGCCTAATTGCTTAGGCCGGTGCTTAGCCACAGGGAATTGGGCTGTCCAGTGGTCTCTCCTGCTCGTACCCGCATCGCGCTCGTTGGGCTCTTCCTTTTGGCCGTGTGTGCTTACTGCTTAGTGGCGCCTCACAGCGCATCTTTGCTCCGAATCGTACCATATCTCGTCGGGCCATTCTCATAATGCCCTGCGCTGTACAGCAGTGTTTCTTCCGCGTTTCTCTGCGTCGGCTTCTCGTCAGAGCTGGGACTCTGTTATAAATTGGTTAAGTTGCGATTAGGCTATCTGCAGGACAAGCTTGTAAATAATGTTGCATTAAAGCTGAGATCATACCCCACTCATGTGTTGGCGCTTAAATATCCCACGCGGTCAGAGAGTGCTCTCCGTAGTACATAGACAATTTATACAGTAGTGGCAGGGCTGTCACTGGTGGGGGTGGGGTGTGTTGGATATGAGTAATCACATAATACACCCAGGGCCGATAAGGTACGAGGTGATTTATGTAATTTTCATATCTACTTCCGCCAGTCAGACATTCCGGTTTTCTGTATGATCCGTTCCATATCAGCTGAACATAAAATCCGCATTTTATATCCGCCCGGAATGCAGCTTACTTCCGTTGACATGAAGTGTTATTAGTCACTCGCATATTCTACGTGTCGCAGTCACTCCCTCCCACCCTTGGAGCTCCATGCCCCGTTTTGTTCGGCGTCGCGGAGTGACGCGCCCTCTTATTGTTGTGTGATGCCATGTGTTGTGCCTATATTCTTGCTTGTTTGCCTCTCGCTGCTGCTGTTATTTGTATTTCAGGTGCTGCGTCATCAGTGCCATTGGTCCAGCTTTGGTGCGTCCTGCAGTGGTAACGGTTGTGTAACCTGCCCGTTCGGTATCTGGTCGGCTTATTCCATCATGCTCTTTGTCAGAGTGTGTTTCTCAATAGGCCGGTGCTTAGGTGATGTTTACACATATCCGGCTATCGATCTTACCGGCGAACGCGTTATCCGGCGAAGGTTACTGCATAGCGTTTATACATCGCCGGCGAAGATACGCATATATCCATGTGTCTCCTTTGCTTGTTAATAGTTTTCATTTTAGTTCTGAACTGCAATATGATATTGCTGTACAGCTGTAAACATCCAGCCGCTTCCTGCTAGAGGTATGGTTGGGCAGTATAGTGAAGTGAAAAAATTTATAAATGGAAATGTCGAAATTATTAATATCCAACTCAAACTTTCAGGTATTGCTATTGGTAATTTTAAAGATATTTAAACAACATTGTTAAAGGTTTGTTTGAGTTCATAGACAAGCTGTGAAGTGAGTGTCGCACAAAAAGAATGGTCATTGTCAGTTTTGAGATCTTTTCGTCGCATACATCCACAAATTGGTGTATAATTATTCGGATTGGATTTTATATTATATATTTTATATATCAGTTTCAACAACGCGAATCAATTGTGACACATTTTCCGTTTGCACATTATACAATAAAATATGTTTTTCATTTTACTTGGGCGTTCATCATGTCCATGTATACAGGGCCGTGGCGATGGGGTATTTCATCCGAACTTTAATACAAATATTCCAAAGCTAGAAATTTCATACATGACACGACATTAGTTGGAAATTTGACATCAACAATATGTTGAAATTGTTCTCGTAGTTTGATTTTCCTAAATTTATTAGTGGTGATTTTTTTAGACCAACATTTGCTTATTATTTTTGCCAAATTATTGGACTGAAATGGCCATCAGTTGGAAATGATCCAACCTTAGAGGTGTGTCAAGTTTGGAAAATGTCCAACAATTGGAAATCTTAAGGCAAGTCTGGATGCTAGGATTTTGTAATTTTCAGGGTTCAGTTTTAAAAATGTTCTCACACCTGGTCATAACCATGGTCGGTCAATAATACTATGTCTTGTTCCCGCCCCCGTTGTCAGTTAAACAGCTATCTAATTTAACTGAATCAAATCGGAGTTCAAGTTGCTTTACGTCAGATCACTAAACATGTTAGGATTGGGCAATTTCCAGGTTTAGACACAGGTTCAGATTTAAAGGAAATTGCTCAATACGGGCCCGCCTGGAGGATTACTGTGAGTGGAAAGTTAGATTAAAGCCCAACGTGGTGCGTACGTGGATTTACGCGAACTTGTGAGTTTGGTGAGATTCAAGGTTTGGTGCAGTTGGAAATTCCAAAGATGAACAGTCCCACACCTTCAAATGAGGCCATCTGGACCCGTCCCTGTGTATATATGTCCACGGCGCACTCATATTTAGATTATTGAACTAATTGTCCATTAAGTTTGAATCCAATGAAACGTGCCATCCCATTTCTTCCATATATATACATATATACATGTAGATGAACATACATGTACATGAACACGCACATTTAATTCCCTCGAATGCGCAACAAAATTTATGTACCATGCACATGCAGAGTAAGTGTACCATCATCAGGTAGTATTTATAATAATAGCTTATAACTAAGGTGTGTGACAATCAAACTGGCACACTGACCCATATATACACAGGTGAAAAGCGGGCTGGTCAATCAGCGATTGCACAATAATATTGTTCGAGTTAATTGTTGAAAGGAAATCACCCATGACGGCATGACCCCAGATAAACATCTAACTTAACCGCAGAGCGAATTAGAATCCATACGACAATCAGGTGCTTGTACTAAATCATTTTATCCAAAAGTTGAAAACCGTATAGCTGAGTATCCGGATAGCCGTAATTCTTATCCGGCGAAGTATAAACACTCTATTGTTATCGCTACCGGCTAAAGCGAATACGATCTTCGCCGGGTAATGTATAAACACCCCCTTAGTCACAGGGAGTTGGGCTGTCCAGTTGTCTCTCCTGCCCGTACCCGCATCGCGCTCGTTGGGCCTCTTCCTGTTGGCCGTGTATTCTTACTGCTCAGTGGCACCTCACAGCGCATCTTAGGCGTTTCCCTCCGAATCGTAACGTATCTCGTCGGGCCATTATCATAATCCCCTGCGCTGTACAGCAGTGTTTCTTCAGCGTTTCTCTGCGTCGGCTTCTCGTCGGCGCTGAGGCTCTGTTATAAATTGGTTAAGTAGCGATTGGGCTATCTGCTGGACAAGCTTGTAAATAATGTTGCATTAAAGCTGAGATCATACCCCACTCATGTGTTGTTGCTTAAATATCCCACGCGGTCAGAGAGTGCTCTCCGTATTGCATAGACAATTGACACAGTAGTGGCAGGGCTGTCACTGGTGGGGTGGGGTGTCTTGGATCTGATTAATCACATAAAAACAAAATTAAATCTCAAAAGTAAATTTTCTGGACATTTAAAATGTGTGATAAAAGAATTTTGTCATTTGGAAAAAAAAAAAATTTTAATTAAAAAAAATATATATATTTTAGAAAAAAGTTTTTGGCCATTTCAGGATCAAACTTTGAAAAACAGAATTTTTCACTTGAGAAAAAAAAAATTTAAACTCAAAAAAACAAATTCTGGCCATTTCAGTGTCACGATATCAAATGAGTGAAATTATTTTTTAGTCATATATGGGGGGAAGATATCCAGGGTGGGTGAGATGTCCTTGGGTAGATATCCACGGGGAAGATATCCTGGGGAAGATGACGTGTTACACCGGTTAAAATATTTATATTTAATCATCGTAAAAATGTGCACGTGTAGACCATGGAAACCATGGGAGAAAATCTAGGACTGTCATCGTTCTGAAATGTTTATGGTACCACATAATTCTGATGAGTAAAATGAAGAGCATGCAGTGTGTGAAGTTTTTAAATAGTTTCTTGTTAAGATAACATAATATACCTTTTCCGGACAGTCACATGTTATTCCGTTTCTGAATCCAGAAATTCAATGAATACAAATAGCAAAGGGATTTGCTCGGATTTGGTCGGATTTTTGTGTTTAAATAAATTTGTATTTTTTTAAATTTCAATATGTCTTTCTGGAAAATAATAGTTCACTTCTCCATAATAACCAACTTGGAGAAGTGACTTCCCAATTTGAAACCTCTTGGCTAGTTCCTGATATATTAAACCTCTTGGCTAGTTCCTGATATATTGTACTATAAAACAGTCACACAAGGAATCTCCACTTTTGTGAACTTTATATAATATTAGATGTTCCTGTTAATGACAAAAACAAAATTAGGAGTGCTCAAAATAATGACTCTTTAGGCATGCTAAGTGTGTTGCCTCATCACATCTGATACATGTAGGTATAACCAACAAGGCATTATGGAAAATAATATAGAATACATGTATTATAATCACAAGACGACTTGCCTGAGATAAGGTTGTTGACATTTGGAGTGTTAGCGTTATTATAAAATAAAACAAAACAAAAACAAAATATTTGTTGACCTGCCTACTGACACTAATTTTTTTCAGCAAGTTTAACACTTTTTATACCGAACACACATGATTGCGATTGACCCTGTTGCGGTCAAACGCACACGAGACCAATATAAACATATTTCTAGATTTACATCCCCTCCCAACGCTATTTTTAGTCCCCTCCTCAATTGTTTTTATTTGCATACCTTTTATGCAAATTGTTTTATCATGCCTTAACTCTTTCATGACGGGAGCTGCGCTGCTGCAACGTTAAAGAACATGTGCCAGTTCATTCTCGTATATATGCGAGTCTCCCATTGGAAGCCTCGCATATATAAGAGAATGCACTGGCTTACAAGATCAAGGTAAATATTGTTAGGCCAATGTATTCTCGTATATATGCGAGGCACCCTATGTGCGACTCGCATAGTTAAGAGAATGCATTGACACAGGGTTTTCGCAAAAAATCAGGAAGCTCCAGTCGTGGAAGGGATATTTATCAAATTACATTTAAATGATAGACTAATCAGTCTATTTTGATCAAATTGGACAATCTAAATTTAGCACCTTGTAATAAATTATATAAGAGAGGATACTGCTTCAATATCTAGAACTGTCCATGGCCATTTACTTTTGAAAGAATAAAATATAAAAAATCAAATTCGCCTCCCTCCTCATTTTTATACGCCCGTTTGAAAAAAACGGTCGTATTATGTAAATGTGTTTTCCGTCTGTCCGCCCGTCGTCCGTCGTCCGTCCGCTTTTGGTTTCCGGACGATAACTTTAGATTGAATTAAGTGAACTGAATCAAATTTGGTACATTAGTTTACCACCCCAAAATACAGATCAAGTTCGAATATGGGTTTCGTCCGCATGATTTTGACTGAGTTATGTCCCTTTTTATGTTTATCCATACCATAGTATGGTAAACATAGTGTCGTTGCCCGGATTGACCACTCGTCGTTAGTCCGTCCGTCCGTCTGTCCGTCTGTCTGTCTGTCTGTCTGTCTGTCTGTCTGTCTGTCTGTCTGTCTGTCTGTAGACACTTTACGCATGGTGCGATAACTCGAACATTTTATATCTGATCGGAACCAAATTTTGTATATGAATTTGTCAGCACCAAATACAGATCGAGTTCGAATATGGGTTCGATCCGAGTTTTTTTCACGGAGTTATGGCCCTTTTTCGACTTAGAATTCATGCATGCTACCATAACTCCAAAAAATTTTATCTGATCAGAATCAAATTTGGTATGCAAGTTTCTCGGACCAAAATACAGATCGAGTTCGAATATGGGTTTGATCCGATATTTTTCAATGGAGTTATGGCCCTTTTTCGACTTAGAATTCATGCATGCTGCCATAACTCAAATTTTTTTTAATCTGATCGGAACCAAATTTGGTATGCGAGTTTCTCAACTCAAAATACAGATCGAGTTTGAATATGGGTTATATCCAACATTTTATACCAGAGTTATGGCCCTTTTTCAACTAAGAATTGAACAGATAACCATAGCAGTCTACAATTAATTACCAGTGGTATCAGTTTAGCTCTGAGAGCAGTAAATCTGTATTATGGGAATTAGAGTTATTTTTTACTCCCATGTTTATGATGACACACTCCTCACCTGTATAGTTTTTGGTATCGATCGGTTGATCGGTTTAGAAATTATTAACACTTTGCATCCGCACATAGGCATGAGCTATCCGATGCTGTAACCAAATTATTTTTTGTCCGATTGTTTTCATATTTGATATGTAGGTTTATAATGACACACCCCTCACCTGTATAGTTTTTGGTATCGATCGGTTGATCGGTTTAGAAAATAATTAACCCTGCACACAAATGCTATCTGATCCATCTAAGTCAAACTGTTTTCTTCTGATATGCCTCATATTTCTTACCAAGGTTTTTCTTAGCACGTTCTTTATCTGTATGGTTTTTGGTATCGTTTAATTAACCCTTTTCAAACTTATTTTTACTTAGAACTCAAAACATTTTTCATCTGATCTACACCAAATTTGGTACATGTGGTCCTCACCCCGAAATACAGATCAAGTTCAAATTTGGGTTTGATCCGATATATTTTAACAGAGTTATGGCCCTTTATAATTCAAGTAATTTACTACCTATTGTATATATGCCCTGTGAGAATTTAAGACAAACAACTTTACACAGTAATCTGCTTTATTGGGATCAGAAAATGACACTGGATACTCTTTGCTAAACCACTGCTGCTCCCAGAGCTGTCAAATTTAAGTGATTGATGATACTTTACTCCAGTTTGTGTGCAATAGTAATTTAACCCAACCTGTTGAAACATGTTCATGGCATTAATACAAATAGTCCATGTGAAGGATGTTCTGGAGCATGGCTGTTTAGAGAATTGTTGTTTACAGAGACACTGTTGTCTTATCTTGAGAAAACAATTTATCCACACATTAGTTCCATCATATGATGTCATTGAAAATGATTAACACTCTCCACACATCATATGTTCATTCTCCTATTCTATGTCCAGGTTGATCGTGATCCACTTTTCACTTGCATGTATTTCAGGATTAAAATTAACCTATTCCATAGACACATAATATCTGATACGCAGATTTTAAATTATCTCTTTCGCCTTAGGCCAGGTTCACTAAGAATTTCTATTAATTATAAGCCACCTATTGCATTTGGGCTGCAGGATAATAATAATGGTTCTGGTATTCTTGAAGCTGACTTTTTGGTCAAATATTTTTCACCCAATCACTTTTATAATCTCATTCAGGTTGATTGTGATACATTCTTCATGCGTATAGATTTTGGTATTGATTGAATGGTTTTGAGAATATTAACCCAATATTTAATAATATTTCTGCTGTTACAGACATTGTATCTTTCCAATGATCAGCTTAGAATAAAATTAACCATAGGTACATGTATACTGTACGCGATCCAATGTTATGACTCTAATATTTTCAATTTGACCCTTCTCATATCTCTCCTTTAGTTATCTGATAATTCTGTATTAAAATATTTTATATCCAACCATTATCAATCATATTTAATATCAAGGTCTATACACCCCTCACTTATATAGATGTTCAGGTGTTTGTTGGTCTCTAATCTCAATCATCCCATAACTTTTACTATGCAGCTAACACAACAACATAATCTGTTATGACTCGGGTTCCATTGTAAGAATTAAATAAATAGAGTTATTATGATGTTAATATTGTAACAATTATATCTTTAACAGCTATGGTGCATCTGTCTGACTGTGTTTGGGTATAATTATCTTTATCAATCTATCACACATACATGTATCTCTGTTGGAGTGACCGAATAGGTTGAAATCGAATGTCATATCCATCTTCCTATTGTGTTTAAATGAGCAAGTTGCTCAATATGTCTGATTCCACTATGAAACTAATAAATAATAGTACGCTGTGAATTGTTGAAATTCTTGCACTCATAAAAAGATCGCTATCGCCAAGGTATGGGTTAAACATCTGCCGATCGTGATCGGCCTCTCGTTCGAATTAGGTTTTACCTGATTTGCGGTTTCAAGATGATAACTTTAGATTGAACGAAGTGAACTGAACCAAATTTGGTACATTAGTTTACGACCCCACAATAAATATCAAGTTCGAATATGGGTTTCGTCCGCATAATTTTGACTGAGTTATGGCCCTTTTTCGAATTAGGTTTTACCTGATTTGCGGTTTCCGGATGATAACTTTAGATTGAATTAAGTTAATTGAACCAAATTTGGTATATTAGTTTACCACCCCAAAAGATAGATCAAGTTCGAATATGGGTTTCATCGGCATGATTTTGACCGAGTTATGCCCCTTTTTCGACTTAGATTTTACCTGTTATGCGGTTTACAGTTGATAACTTCAGATTGAATCGAGTGAACTGAACCAAATTTGTACGTGAATTTTTCAGTAAAAAATACCACACTTGAAGTTATTTTGTTTTATTTTTGTTATTATTTCGTTTTTAGTCAAAGGTTTCAAACAAATGAATTAAACCTTGACCCACTCTACTCCAGAAACGGGCGTATTATGCCAAGCTCCGACGGCGTGCTCTTGTTTCTAATAAAGTTGGATGTAAATCCTGGTCAATCTAGCAATTTATTTGTATTGCCATAATTGCGAGCAATTCCCAGCTTATACCAATATCGTGGCACAGGGACATCCTGTTATGTTGCCAATTGGCACCAAACGAGTCTAAAGTGGAAACAAAGGACAGTTCTGTTTTTGTCATTAGTAACAATATAACATGTACGTTGCGTGAGGTTTTAACAGACTGAATCCTGAGCTATATATTTTCAGGCCCTGACATCTTATGGAAAGGAACCGTTTCCAGAAATTTATGTGGACAACAAGGCTGAAGAAGGGGTAACTATTATATTTTCAAGTTTTCTTTGACATTTTTTATCTAGACCTTTAAAGGGGTACTGTGCTGTAAATCCGACCATTTACGGGACCATCTCATGTTATACTCAATGTAAACCTACGATACGCTATACTTCTCCGACCAGTAATACAGCATACTGTATTCACGTGGCCTGCATTGATCCGTTCCCATGCACTTACTGATTCGGTTGTAACTGGTCCCAATAAATTACGCTTCTAAGACTTTCAAGCAAAGTATTAACCCGGCTATTCCACTATGGTACAGCAATGTCATTGACCACCTTTTCACATAACACAATGGTGGAAATCACACAAATGCAGATATTTATTTGTTTATTCCGAACGCTGGGTATTAACTGTGATGACTCATATATATGGATACCAGTCTTTAATGTATGATGTATAAGATAAATACACAAACAATGTATACAAAATACGTAGCAAACTGAGTGACCAGAATAATGGATGATGCTCGAACAGGTATAAGAACATCAAGATGGAATGAATGATTAAAAGCATGATGTATTGGGGAATTGTAGTTCCTTATATACTATTCGTGGTGAATATTAAATGAGGAGTCCGAGTTGGGTAATACACAGTGGGCTTGGTTCTGCTTTTATGGTTATACCATATGACCATATTTGGGAGCCAACTTCATTTTGTGCATAGCTCGGCTTGGGAGTAAGAGGTGTGCAAGGAACCGAGCACGGATATTGGAGTTTGGGTTCTACCTATATGGACACTGATATAATATAAAAGTAGTGTTATATGTTTTTGAATCAAGTTATAGTAATCTAATTATGCACACAAAACATTACGTCAATGATTGCCTCAATAATAATCACTGCATGTAATTTGTTTATAACAATGTCTCTGCTTTCTGACTATTTTAAACTGATCAATATAACTTGCTTTGGCATGGTTATTCGTTATTCTGTTAATGGAGTGTTTGTTTCACATCACTTTAAATATGGGAAAATTAGATAAGGCCATCTTAAATTTCGAACCCCCAGATCACTTTATATAAAATATATGCCATATTATATACCATTTAAAAGACGAAGCTCCAAAACATTGTATTATTATCAACTTATCTGGTGTAATAATCTGTGAAAATGTTTTTGTTGAGGTACCGACGCGTTTTCTGTAATTAAGTTGCATCTGGACTGTTGCAACGTCTGTTATTTTCAATGGAAGGTGAATAACTCTATATCTTAGTTTGAATTATGTTGCATTCTGGGAGGAAAATGTTTCTATGATTTTAGCTATTTTCTATTACTGTCTCTGGGCACCTTCTGGGACACAGACGTTCCAAACGTGATGTGATGGTGATGAATTAGTAACTTAAAGTAATGTGAAACACTCCAGTTTAACACTTTTTTATAATCTTGCTCAAAGTAGTTAATAATAAACCAAATTGACGATACACACTGTCATTCTTATCTATTAATTAAATGCAATGACTCTCGATGGCGAAATCATATGTGTTAGATTATCGCCGATAGCTGCGTCCCGATTCGAAATGTAAATATTTACAATTGGGCGTAGTTCAGACGATGTTTTCTATGGAGTGGTGCGGTCAATTTATTTAATATTTTCGGCGATGTTTGTAGAATGCTACATGTATATTCCCCATGTTGGCATAGCGCATGTGTACTAACTTATCAATTTCACGCACCGAACAAGTCCATAATATGTCTTTAAATTAAACTTCTTCTTTACCTTTGCCTGTCTTTTACAAACAAGTTTAGAAATGTCTTTTTTGTTCACACTTTTTGGTTAACTCTTCCATGACTGGAGCTTCCTGAATTTTTTCGAAAACCCTGTGCCAATGCATTCTCTTATATATGCCAGTCTCCCAAAAGGGAGCCTCGCATATATAAGAGAATGCATTGACCTAACAATATTTACATCAGTGCATCCTCTTATATATGCGAGGCTCCCTATGGGTGACTCGCATATATAAGAGAACGCATTGGCGCAGGGTTCTATAGTGCTACACCAGTGTTACCTCCCATCAAGAAGCTCATGAAAGGGTTAATAACTGATAAACAAACGGGAATGATTATGCCGACTATTTTATTTAACAATTTCATGGTGGGAGAATGTACATTCTCTTATACATGCGTGTCTCTAGTAGGGAGCCTTGCATAATTAAGAGAATGCAATGGCTTACAATGTCAAGGTAAATATTGTTAGGCCAATGTATTCTCTTATATATGCGAGGCTCCCTATGGTAGGAATAACATTTATGCTACATGTATGTGATGAAAATGTTCGAACAAAATTAATGAAAATAACCTGCGTTCAGTTAATTTACTTGCTATGCGCTCTATGAACACCCCAGCAAAGTGTCACTTTAATTGAGCTTGCTATTCATTTCTGTCTCATTCAGGATAGGTGGGCAGTCGTATCCAAAGCTCAGCTCAAGAAGCAGATGAAAATATGGAATCAGAAGCAAGCGAAAAAAGACAACACATCCAAACTTGAGGTGAGACCAGGTTTAAACGGACTCAATACGTAGAATATGCATGTATATTGTAGACTCAATGCCTTACTGACGCTATCGCACATAGCGGGCTAGCATCATCAATTTCCCCTCTGGGGACCCCATTCTGCATGGCCTCATCTGGTATAGAGACATCGACTCAGATTGAAGATCCCACATGTTGAATATTGTGATGGATACCCATTGGGAACCTCGATTATGCAATGTGCTATCTGCCATTTTGGGCATATAGAGAAACTTTCCAGAGAATATGAGGCCTAAGCAGAATGAGGTTCCTGGTGTGTGAATGTAGTGATGCTAGCCCGGGATATGCGGGATAGCGTCACTAAATTCACCCTCTGGGGACCTCATTCTGCAAATAACAGGCACACTATTCTCAGGTATACTATAACAGGCACACTATTCTCAGGTCTACACCCATAGAGATCATATTTCACCAGTTCAAAACTTGTGAATTTTGTTTATGTTCTTACGGGGAAACTTTGAAATAATAATAAAGATACGAAGTCCGATATAACATCCCTAAATTACTAATCTTCGGCTTTGAGGTAAAACAATATTTGAATCAAAGCTCAGAGTTATCAGTTTTTGAAATCTATTATTTTTCGCCACCTGGAATATTTGGCCGCCTTGTAATAATTCCGCTGACTTCTTCAAATAGTACAGACATAGGCGGACACCGTTACGAGAGCTTACGCAAGGTCGCAACTCCATGTGCGATCAGTGGCAACCCAAATTAATTTCAGAATAGAAGGCGATGAAAAGATGATAGTTGATGTGTGGATAAATACGTATACTCTTTTACGAATCAGTAATCATGTTTTATTCATTCAAATATATATGGTATATCGCACCATGCTGGTTACACGTGGAAATAACATATGTTTACATTTGTGACAACACTTGTTGGGGAATTCTAATTTGAACTAATGCATCACAATATATGGAAATTGCTAATCTCTTAAACTGCTCAGAAAAAAACGTTATTATAGGAATTTTTCGGCAAATATGATTGGTATTATTGTGAGTATTTATTAGTAACGAACCAATTTGGATAACTAAATTGGCTGTTTGTTGTATTTGTAACTGGATGATATGGGGACCATTGAGTCGGATTATGTATCTTTAATACCTGTTTCTTAATAGTATATTTCGAGGTACCGGATGGGAACTTCATATTGCATGATTTGGACGACTTTTGTGAGCCTTTTCACTCCGCGTCACTTGCAGTCATGAAATTTCCCTGTGAAATTAATTACTGTGTTAGCATGAAATCTGCAATTTGCTAATTAAATAATAGAAAATGCTGTACCGTTCACTAGTTCCTGTATTGCTCAACATATACCGTACATGTATGTATACTAATGTATGCCAAGCCATTTCCAGCCACCTTTGTCAGTTCTTCTAATGGCTACTTGTTTGAAAGTTGAGATTGGTAGAATAAATTATATTTTGGAAGACCTCGAAAAACATATAGCTAGATTCAGAGAACACTATAAGACTTATGTTTGCTGTTTTACAGTGCAAATAATAGGAAGTTTTAGAAATCAGCCACGTTCAAACATTGACGGGTTATGCAAATTAAGTCACACGGACGATAGATGGGTTCAAGTCTGAGTTTATTGTGTCTGACATTTGCAGAATGAGGTACCCAGATGATGGACACAGCTACACTACCCCGCGTACCCTCGGGCTCCAACTGAAAGTGCAGGCCCAAATAATAGTGCATGGGGGATTCCATCGGACGTTAATAAAAGTGAAGACCCAAACAATAGTGCAGGGGGAACTCTGAGCATAACATCAACTGTGGTTATACATATTATTCTGTACAGTTGGTCAAGTATAGGAGTCAACATAGTATGTGTCATGTGGTGTTTTATTCAATATTTAAATATTCACATGTATGCCATATACTAGTTCTTGAATATGTACATGCATAAAGCTATAATCTCATCATTTTTATATCAGAATCACATAGAAATCTTAAGTTTGTGCTGATTTCAATTTTCATAGCCTCAAAATTAAAAATGTGCCGACCCAAATAAGAACTGTGCAGGGGGGGGGGGGGGAGTTTTCCACGAAAATAATAAACGTGCATGCATGTTTATTTGGAGCACTAGAGTAGCGGGCTAGCATCACTTACTTCACCCTCTGTACCTCATTCTGCTAGTTCCCCAGTTGAAGTTGTAATGTTCACCCATTAGTCACCTCGATTATGAATTTTATCTTTTGCAAATCAAGGGAAAAAGAAACTTCACAGAAGGGAAAAAGTTACTACAAACAATGTTAATTTCAGACAGATATTTCCTATAAGATGTGACCTAAACAGAATGAGGTCCCCAGAGGGTGAGTTTGATGATGCTAGCCAGCTGTGCGGGGTAGCATCACTAAATTTACCCTCTGGGGACCTCATTATACAAATGACAGACACATTAAATTCAGGCTATGATGGGTTAACATGACTAAACTGGCCATACAATGTTATATTATTATCTGAATATGAAGCCTCATCAGAACGAGGTCACAAGAGGGTGAATTTAGTGACGCTAGCCCACTGTGTGCGATAGCGTCACTAAATCCCCCCTCTGAGGGACCTCATGCTGGAAATGTCAGCCACCATATTTTGACCCGCATGTAGGTTAAGGTGAATCTTAAAATGTTATGCAATGCATCGTCATTCATCTAGGAAGAAGATGCTGCAAGGCGGGAGAAAAACTTGGAGGACGCCAGAAAGATCAAAATAGAACAGGACACCAGCTTAGCAGAGCCAAACAAAATAAAAATATGTAAATCTGTCGCAACTCGAGGTGTGAGAGTTAAAGTTTCCGGGTGGATTCACAGGTTACGGCGACATGGGAAGGGACTCATGTTCATCGTTCTCCGGGATGGTACCGGTTATATACAGTGTGTTCTCGCTGATAGGCTATGTCAAACGTACGACGCTCTGACATTGTCGACGGAAGCGACCGTCACCGTGTATGGTGTAATCAAAGAGGTGCCTGAGGGGAAATCTGCTCCGGACAATCACGAACTCACGGCAGATTTCTGGGAGGTCGTCGGCACTTCACCACCAGGTGGTGCTGATAACCTTCTCAACGAGGATGCTCATGTTGACGTTCAGCTCGATAACAGACACATGATGATCAGGGGAGAGAACACGTCTAAAATTCTGAAGATGCGATCAGTTATTACACATTGTTTCAGGGAGCATTTCTTTAACAGAGGATACTTTGAGGTGAGTGAATTCAAGCCTTTAGATTCACCTAATTCGGCCCATGGTTTCGCCCTGGTGGGAGATAATGTTGACACCATAAGACCCAAATTCTTCGCTTCTGTTGGTTTATTTTCTGCTAAAAAATGTAAAAATATTTATCTATTTCACTTTGATGGTAAGTTTTTGAAGTTCAAGCAGAGCAAATATTTTTCTGTTTTCTTGAAGCAGGGAATTTTCACATAAAATTTGGTAAAACGCCATGAAATATATGTGAGCCTTTATAAGCCCACGTACGCTCCGCCCCGCAGGGGCGGAGCGGTGGGCTTTAGTTGGTACTGGGCGTACGCACTCGACGCTGGGAGAGCATTGGATCTGCAATACTGTTAAGCGAAAAATAAGTTTCTAAAAATATATCATGACCCCGACACACACTTTGAACTTTGAACTCGTCTTCCCAAGCCACATATGCAGCGATTGGATAATCGCGTTTGTCTTAACCAATCAGAATCAACGTTGCTCACAGACGGTTGTTAGGCAAGTGATGCTATTCAAACAAAGTTGAAAATCGCCACCTCGGATTATTATGGAAAAGGCTGAATGCAATCAGGTAGAAGGTGTTACGTCTGGTGCGCATGCGTGAAATGTTCCTGGAACGCAATGCTTTTAGCAATGCCCTAAAGTTGACCTAACATGCAAGGTCACTTCACGAGTGCACTTCGCTTCGAAAATCAAATAAAAAACACGAAACTAATACTATAATCGTGTTAACGATCGATAATCATGATAATAATTGAATAATTCAAACAATTCTGATTTACTACAGAATATCATATTAGGCCTACACAACTGGATGGCATGTTTAAGGAAGAGGAACTATTACAAATTTTGCAAAGGTAAATTGAGTTACCAGGGGTCTATCGAATGGTTTGGTTCAAAATTATTGAGTGTAAACACTGCAATTCTTGAGATACATTGTGAATTGTAAACATGCAATTTGGCATAAGTAGTTGATAGAGCCACGGATAATCTTAAAATAATTTTTAAAAGGTACAATGCGGGAATGAGAATTAAAATATGTACAATACATGTATAATTAATGTTTCATTAAATTAATATGACTTATAAGTTATAACTTATATCAATATCATTCTGACTTCTGTATCTGGATTAGCCTGGGGGCTCCATTATTGTTATATTAGACAGTATGTATTCAGGGCAATTCCACGCTAAAGTGGACATAGAGGTCAAAATTTAAATATTGTACTTGCCATCTTAAAATATTTTTTTCTGTTGGAGGTACACTTGAAGATAACAAAATAACCAGGGTTAACCCATTAATGAAAATTACTATGTTCATAATGATTAATTGAAAATATTTTTTTTTTCTCTGAAATCTCTGAAAATACCAATTTTAGGGTATTTCGGCATGATGAACCATAAATTACATTAAAATTTATCTTAACTGATCATTTAGGCATATATAGAATTGGAAATAATTCAAAAGTATAAATAAATGTGTTTTGTTTGTGTTGGATGGGGCATATACGATTTTTTTTAAAATCAAAACTAGGGGAATTCAGTGGTACGTCCGTTACCGAAATTGACCATGTTTTTCAATGTACAGATTTAATTTGAATGATTGTGCAATGAAATGTATGTTTATAAAGCAAGTGCCTCCTACTTACTTCACATAAAAAAAATTACGAGCAGTTTTACTTTCCTTCTTGAGTTATAAACTATTGAAAATTGGTACGTCCGTTACTTTTTAGAGGGTACGTTTTCTCTGAATGGTACGTCCGTTACCGTGGAATTGCCCTTCAGACTAGATCTGGATTATTATGTTGTAGTGACCAATGTTGGCATTTTCATTAATGACATAATTGACATTATGAATTTATGTCTATATATAATACATGAATTGTGCTTAAGCGCAATTGATTGCGCTTAAGCTAAATTAATTGTGCTTAAGTACAATCTATTAATTGCACTTAAGTCTTAACTGTAATTATTTGTGCTTTAATAAGTACAATCAATTGCACTTAAACGCAATTCATTATGAAAAAAATGTGAATTTGGCCTCCCATACATGTAGATGATCGTGTACTTTTACATGTATGGGAGGCCGATATCACTTTTATTAGCTAATGTCGTAATGATGCTTAAGTGTAAATTATGCTTAAGTTAAGTGTAACTCATACTTATTAAGTGCCATTCACTTGACTTACTCTTAAGCGTAAATAATAAATAATTTAAGATTGATCCAGATTGATCATAATCTAATTACAAGTAAGTGTAATTGGGTTCTTCATCTATCTTACCCAGGGGTGGCTTCTATTTTATATTTGGCACCATCAGTACTATGGGTAGTCCAAGTCTTCTCGTACTAAAACTAGCTAAGATTTTGGGATGGAGAGATGCTAGTATTTAAATACTAGCATCTCTCCATCCCAAAATCTTAGCTAGTTTTAGTACGAGAAGATTTGGACTATACTATGGGATGACAAACAAATCACATTTAATAGCTAATTACACTTAAACGTAATGCAGTACACTTGAGCATAATACCATTACAATTAAGCGTAATTCAGATTTCCATCAAATTTGGCCATTACACTTAAGCATAATGGAATTTGTATTACGTAATTCAAATTTCATTAACCTCTATCATTAAGTTAAGCGCAAATCATTTACGCTTAAGCGCAAATAAAAATTAATATGCAAATGATTCCCCCTTGAATTAATTTCAAATGGCACAGGCCTGAACATATCACTAAAGTTAATATAGCCTCACCATATCATGGAACTAATCCCCCAGTAACCCCAAGATGTTTTATGATCATGGAAATGGTATAGATCTGTGCAGGATATGTCACTTTTATATATAAATATACTATATCTCTGGGATGGAGACACAAATTATTGGGGACAGGGATGCTGCTATTATGAAAATAGGGGTTTTACCCCTATTTCAAGTCAATAAGTACACCATATGAGGGAAGCAAACCCCCAGTAATCCCTAATTCCCAATTTATGGCCATGGAACCAATTGTTGGGACACCATGGACAGAGATGCTGATATGCATATGGATTTTGTTTCTTCAACTTTCCAGTCTGTATGGGGCTACTACTATGGGCCCATGATAATATGATATGAGATGGACTCAATCATTCACATCAGAGGGATGTAAGGGAGTGTTAGGTATTTGCGCTTAAGCGCAAATAAATTGATAGACACATATTTGCGCTTAAGCATAAATGATTTGCGCTTAAGCGTAAATGATTTGCATTTAAGCGCAAATGATTTATGCTTAAGCGCAAATATTTGCACTTAAGCGCAAATAAATAATAAATGTGAAAAGGGCCTCCCATAGCAATGGAGCTGAAATGGATGCAGCCAATTAATGATGCTAGTAACTTTTGACATATATTTTATAATTTACCTCAGATGATACCATTATATGTAAGGTAGTAAGACTATGGAAACCTATTGCGCTTAAGCATAATGGCATTATGCTTAAGTATAATAACAACTACGCTTAAGCATAATGGAGATGTGTATCAGACATTTATGCTTAAGCGTAATGGCATTACACTTAAGCATAATAGCATTAAGCATAATAGCATTATGCTTAAGCGTAATGAAAATACTCTTAAAGTCTTACGCATAAAAGCTTAAATGCATTATGCTTAAGCGTACAGTTTTACACTTAAGCGTAATTAGCTATTAAATGTGAATTTGGCCTCCCGTACAGTACCGTACGAGATACTAGTACATAGCCCTATGTTGAATGATGTCTTCATGGCCTGAATCAATGTGATTTGTGGGGGAATCTCTGCATATTAATTTTTATTTGCATTTCAGCACAAATGAATTACTCAATCTTCATCACAAATATGATGAATTTGCACTTCAGCATAAATATTTACGCTTCAGTGTACATAAAAATTTGCGCTTCAGGTCAAATAAGGAATAAATGTGAAAAAAGCTTGCCCATATTTTGTTTACTTTTAGGCTTAGCATGAAATAGCTTTAAATTTAAAATTAACATGAAAACAATAAACAATGCTTAAAGAGTTTTCTTTAAGTATTAGGCCTGCACAAACAAGGAGAAGAAGGAAAAAAAACAACCCTTAAAGGGGTACTGTACCCAAGATGTTGTTGTTGGTTTCTATAATCCCCGAGTCGGAGAATAAGGTAACAACTTTTCCATTTTTTGAAAGTCTGTTGAGTACGAAGTATTGTTACGGATGGCAAATTTACCGGAATGCAAAAATACAAATTGTCGTTGTCGAGTAATTTTTGTACAGTTTTCAACCAAATGAATCAAATAAACATTATATTATATGCTTAGTAGTCCCATATACTCATTTAAGTTAGTGTATGGTCACTAGTCAATGGGTGGCTTGGGTTTTCTCCCCGTATAAGCATAATGTTTCAAACGATCGTGTGTGCAATTGTTTTATTAATCCAGTATCCCTCAATTATAATTTGATTACGTTTTGTACACGGAAATTCGAATTTTAAGAGACGCCATTTTATGGCTGGAGCCATAAAATCAATTTATATTAAATTATTAACTTTTAAATTATTAAATTTTAAGATAGCCTATTAACCTGAGCGTTTACAGAATACATCTTCGACTCAAATTACTTATATTTCTATATAGTATCGATAATAGATCGTTGTTATCACCGGGAATTTATTGAAAATGGCGTACAGTACCCCTTTAATTTGTAGATAATAAAATGTATAATTTGAGTTTTGACATGGTTGATTTTTTTTTAAATTTCCCTACTAGTCCAAACTAGTCCAGTGCATTTATGAGAAAAAATGCAGACAAAATATTTGCCCGAATAAACGCTACATAAACAACACACTAAAAATCAGCTAAAATCGGGGAAAAGGAAATTGGTGAATTATTTGAAATAAATTTTGGAAAATTTGGTCAAATCATCCATATATGGATTTTCATGGATGTATATAAAAGTATATAATTCACAAGTCCTACACATATCAGGTTCATTTTGTCGACCTCAGTTTTCTGAATCCAGAACTGAAAACCAATCCCAGATACGTTAAGTATTTTTCGAGTTGTGTGCCTTTAAAAACGCGAGTTTATCTGATTTCGGGTCTCCAATTTCGCAGAATGAGCCAAATTCCGTATTCTAATTTCTATGGTAAAGCCTAAAGGTTAATTAGTAAAACAAAAACTAGAGAATTCAGTGTTTTAGTAATTTTCACCAGATCATAAAGTTTATTATGAATTTATATTCTCAAACAAATGTCCCATTGTGTGGCCTCTCAGTCTGACATAGTTCAGTCATGAACGTAGTGCGTACCCTTGCGAAAGCGGTCGCGTTGACCTAAGTCGGACACTGAACTCGTGTCATGAAATGCAATATTTGAGGTCATGTAACTCAATAATTTGACACCAATGTGCCCCGACTTTCGTGTAACCTTTTAAATATAGTAGATTGAACAAATTGCAAAGGTATTAACAAAACATTGTTTAAGAAAATAAACTTATGGCCCTTTGAATTCGTGACTTGAGGCAAATTTGTCCATTCTAGCCTAAATCAAGTAAATGGTTTTCACCGTTTTGGACCATAAAATTGATCATTAGATCAATAAACAAAATGGGTGTTTTAATTTGTAGCTTTTACTAGTAGAAGCCGTAAACCAAATTACGCATAACTAATCGATCATAATTCGCATAGAATAAAATGTAAGTTTATTTGAGTAAACCATTAAATCAAAACACGTGTCATCGTAAACTATAATACTTGGAAACGAGACGTGCATTGTGTTTACATGTGACGTCACTTGGTTTCAAGAAGCCGGAAACGTGCCGTGGTTGTGACATGCGCACGTCGTCACCCGCTACCTGGTTGCATTCAGCCTTTTCCGATTATTATTTCCACGAATTACCAACTACAACACACGCGTTGGGCGAGAAAAAAAACTGCTTAAATTATGATATACAACTTTTTTACAAGGTGAGTACATGTACATGATCATTATCGGATGTAGGATGTACCATTGTACGCATTGTTTGGCCGCGAATGTAACAAATTCACCAATTCCAGCCAATTCCAGCCAATTCCCAGGCGATGGCAGACTGACTCTTGACCGTTGACTCCAAGTTTAGTGACTCGGGTTCAAAGTCATAATTCCACGATTCACTCTTGCAACAAATTTAGAAATTACAATTTGAACGAATCAAGCATCTACTTCATTTGTGATTATACTTGCGAGTACTATGTTACGTACACAGCTACAAAATTAATTTATGAACACAGTTTTGTCAAAGGTGTCATTACCTGCCCTTACCAAAACCGAACGCCATTATTTAGCGTTTGCTTAGCGATTACCCTTAGCGTTTTCTTAGCGTTTCCTTAGCGTTCAAATGCATAAAATAAACGCTAAGATGAATGGGGCAAACAAATGTTAAGCTTAGCGTTCAAACGCTATCTTAGCGTTTGGTTAGCGTTTGGTTAGCGTGTATATAGGGTGAAATATTTATGAGCTTAGCGTTCGAACGCTAAGCTTAGCGTTTGAACGCTTACCTCATTTGCATATTGTTGGTATGTTGGCAAATATACTGTTGCAATTCCTAAGCGTTTCCTTATTCCTTAGCGTTTTCTTAGCGTTTCCTTAGTGTTTTCTTAGCGTTTCCTTAGCGTTCAAATATAATCATTTAAACGCTAATATTAACCCTCAAATTACTGAATTGTACAGTCTTCTGGTTATGACTTAAAAGGCTGCTTAGAAATGCCTCGCCGTTTGCTCACACATATTTAGAATATGCATTTTTTTAAATGTTACAGTACCTTACATTCTTTTCCTAAAGATTCACTAACTCATTCACTGATTGTTGACTCTCCCAAAATATTCCTTCCTCATGGTGGAATTATGAACTGTAGGCTACTCCAATTTCAGAATCAATAGAATTTATTCAAATATAATCAAATGATCTTAGCCTGATTTTCTTCTCATCTTCATATGCTATAATTACTGGGTGAAGGACTGTGAAATTCATCAAAACCTGGTGGTGTGTTATAAAAGATTGAGTGAAACATATATACCAGGGTTTTGAAGTTTTTTAACTCTGTCTTTCACTCGGTCACAATAACATGTGAAGGCCAGAGGAAATTCAGGCTATAACCAAACAGTAATTAATATATAACATTCTATCCTGATCGAGTTCTTTTCTTTACTTTGGTGATTCATTTCTGAAAACAATAAAAGAAAAAATTAAGATTTCCAAGAATCATTGATGAAATTTCCTTCAATTTAACACAATTAAGCAACTTTACTCTGCTTTCTTTGTTTTATGCAAAATGGTCCCCCGCAGTTGTATTTGACAAACTAATTTTCAAGGACATCCCTTGCGATCAGGCACAATCACCTGCAGGTCTTCTGATGGAGTTACTTTACACAAAATTATTTGTCTAGCTGTGCGGTCATAAACTTGGCATTAATATATACTTACACAATGTACCAAACAATGTTGCACATTCTTATGACACATGAAAAGGTATGATATCATACATGCTGGACAGTATGACATCCATATGAGACAAGAATAACTTACCCTTCATTAGTCTTGACCTTAATTATCATACGAAATCTTCATCCGACTTCTTTCATTTGTACACTTTGAGCATATTTTAGCATTAACGTCATGCAGTCTCCTTCATGATGTCCCACATCTCTTTTTTGGAGACCGAAATTATGAATTCTGAAAATTGAAGAATTAATATAATGATAACTATTTAAAGGCTTCGTACATGTATCACCTGATTATTGATCAATTTCATGATTGGCTTATTTATTACAACTGTAATGCATAGCATGACATATATATTTCCTGATTTGCAGTTTGGAAAGGGTGCAGTGCTGAAAGTTTGAATGGATGTTAATTAATGAATGAAATAGTTTGTATGTGGATATCCTTCTTCCCATGCTGGTATATTATTGTCATAGTAGTACCAAAGGACATTACAATCCAATAATTGGTACTGAAGCTGCATTCATACAATGCAGAATATCTGTACAGGCCGGGTTACAGGCTGATCATATATCTGTTTCCAAAGTCAAACATAGGGCATATGTTCTTATTAGGTGCACTACAGCCAACTTATAGAATATATACACAGAACGACACGATGTGTAAATGGGTTTGTCGATACGGCACGAGTGCTGTCGCGTAAGGATAGAACGAGAGGCGCTTGCGCCTCGAGTTCTATCCTTCCGCGACAGCACGAGTGCCGTATCGACAAACCCATTTACACATCGTGTCGTTCTGTGTTTATTACACGCTTAGCGTCCTAGAATCCGTGCATTAAAAATACAGGATTAGAAGGTTTATTTAGGCTCATACAGGGCGTGTTTGTCATGTGGGATGATTCTTTTATTTAAATAGTTCCATTTTCGTGGTTGAGGCGAACGGCATGTATGTCATTTTACGTCAACGAGATGCGTATGGAACGTACGTTGCATACGGATTTGTGAATATGGAACGGCAATAACACTGTACTTCTAGGAACAAGCGTGTAATAAATGTGGTTTATGTGTATTGTCAAACCATGAAATATTATCTGCTGAGAAAATTTATAACTCATCAATTCTGCTGTTAAGTTAATTTTTTTGGTAATACCCAAAATTTAATATGGAGTTCATATTCATTATAAGTAGAAATCCCATTCAACAAAGCATATAAATGACAGATAAATGTTTAGCACAATGGGAATTCTATATTGAGGGGACCTGATAAGCTATTAATTGTATTGTATTTAAAGTATAAAGCTTAATTACCCTTCTAATATTGCTATCTTTACTTTGACAGAGAGATTGTTTTGACTCCTTGCACTGGTACATTTCAAGTAGATTTCCTTACTGCAGTAGTCATGCAGTTTCTTCTCAAATCTTCTGTGACTGTTTCTTTGAAAAAGAAATTGTGATCTCTGAAATTGAAATAGAATAAGTCATAGTTAATTAAGCTATGCTGGTGTTATTCAAGCCATATTTTTATTTCATTTTGATCTTGGGACCATAGAAGAAAAATATATACTTCAGCCATGCGTACATTGAATTATGTTAGTCGAGTAAAAATTGTAGGTAGAAATTTAATTAGCACTTCAAAGTTAATTCGCATGCATGGGCATCATGCATATATATATACACCCATAGTAAGTTTCATTTAAATATTGCAATATATCAGGGGTGGCATCAGCATTTCCCCAATGCAGGGGCTACTTTATAATACAATTGACCCCTCCCCTGATTCCACCCCTACAATATATTAATATGTAGATTAAACCCTGGATATGTGAGTCATTTGTTTTTATTCAAATTGGTTTATCCTTATGAGATTGATATATTAAATCCCATTTATACAGGGTTGTGCATGGTTTAAAGGGAATCCAAAAATCTGTGAGAGAGTAGTTGAATTGTGGAGGGCCTATATATAGCTAGATATAGCTAGCTTGTAATGGTTCGATCCCTGTAGCTAAGATTTAATATTGCCTTTGTGTGTGACTGCATGAAAGATGATCATGCCAATATTAATTGTACTGTACATTCTCTCTATATAAAATATCATATTTTGAAGTTTCATGAGGCCATAAGCAACATAAATTAATTTGAATTATGAAAGTACTTACCAGAGACACAAATAATGGTTTCCCGGCCATCCAGGTGCTGTGGATTCTGTGAGACTTCATAAATTAATCCATCAAAAACACAGAAAAATGATCTCTTTTCACATTGCTTTTTAGAACAAAATCTGAGTATAAAGCTGCATAAACATGTACATCATTCATCAGTGAGAGACAAACTGGTCAAAACAAAGAGTGGACAACACTGGGCCACACATCTGTTACATATTTTAAGAAGTATCAAATTCCAAGCTTATGGGCCAGTTCTCCCAACTTAACAATTTAAATTGCCCCAGGGGATCGTCATGCAGACTCAATGATTGCATAAGGCAGTGATTTAATTTTATGTATAGGCATTATCTGGTTCTAAGAATATTTTAGGGTATGCAGAGAACTAGCAAGTACAGTGAGACAAATTCATTACTTGAATTAGTTAAGCAAATATTCTCTCACTTTAATTTAGAATTGGGGTAGTTTCAATTCATATTAATTATACAATTTTAAATGTATCTAAAATAGCCACATTTTCTGTCCCTATTCAGAGAGAATAATTAAAGAAAAATATTTTCAAGTGATAGAAACTCATATTGACTGGTCTGTCTGACTTTAAATATAATTATTATTTTATATATAAAATATAAAAAAAAACATTAATAATGTTCATAAAATCACTTCTTTTGATAATGTATAAAGCACAGATGAGCCAGGGGTGAGCCAATATTTCTTACAACAATAGATTTTCCCCCCACTTTTTCCTTGAAATAGTTGTTTAAACATGGACTTAATTAGTTTAATTACAAGAGATTCTCTGCTTGCACTGGCTTGCATGAAAGAAACAAAATTCTCTGTATTCTGTGCACTACACGTACATTAAATATTAGTATTTGAAAAAAATCCCATAAACATATTACACTTATTTAGTGATTTTTTTTAAAGAAAGGGTATACAGTGGTACATGTATGGTACAATGTACAAGTAAAACCTGCCAGACATGTCAAATATTTATCTCTTGTTCAGTTAAATGTGTGGAGTTTTCAAAGTATTTCCAAGACAACACAATGTACTCAATATATGTATTGTAAAAAAAATATTTTCAGAATTCTACATCATTGTTCAGTTTAACAAATTCTGGCCATTCTCACAGGTAGATTGTCAAAAACATTAGTCACATATAGGAGATATGAAAACAAAAAGAAACAAATTACCAGGTACTTGTTGTTGGAAGATATTAGACAGTAGTATACATGTACAGGTACAGGTACATATGTCATACCTGCCAGACTTGTCAAATATTATCGCTTGTTCAGTTAAATGTACATGTCTGGAGTATTCAAATCATTTCCAAGGCAAACTACCAGTACATGAACCTATTAAAATTGTATTTAAAAAAATATTTTCAGAATTCTACATCATTTTCTAGTGTAAAGAATTCTGGTCATTCTCGTACGTAGATTGTCAAAAACAAGTCACATATATAGGAGATATGAAGTTTTGATAAATTTTTCCATAAAATTTACCTGAACTCGACTTAGTTTATTTCTGAATTGATAATGGTAGCCTCAAATGCACGGTCATGCAAGAAACACTAATAACCATTTACTAGCGTTTATGAAAGGCTGAAAATCGCTAAGGAATACAAAGAAACGTTCAGATCTATCAATGCTTATAATAACAGAGAAGAGATGTTAGCGTTTTTCTTAGCGTTTAACTTTCTAAACGGTAAGGAATAATAAAATCGCAAATATATTAACGTTTTTCTTAGCGTTTAACTTTCTAAACGCTAAGGAATAAAAAAAATCGCTAAGGATCATCAATGCTTAACGTTCAAACGCTAACAGAAGCGTTTTCTTAGCGTTCGAACGCTAAGAAATGTCTTCTCATAACGTTCAAACGCTAACAAATTGCCCCAAACGCTAAGGAAACGCTAAGAAAACGCTTAATAAGCGATTATGTTCGGTAAGGGTGCGACCAGAAATTATTTAGACAGAACGGAAGCGATCGAATTCTCGCATTGTTGACTTTTCGAATGATAGAACACTGACACACGGCGATGGTAAAATGGTTTTCACGGTGATAATCCTGATGAGAAAGTATGGAATAATACAATAAGTCTGCCGTACACAACACTGACTACAGTCTACAGTACAGTACCGTTTATTAATATAAGTTATAACAGTTTGTAACTTTGTTTTCAGTTTTGAAATGAAACTTGTCAGAGTAAACTAAAACTGGTATTAATATGATTACGTCAGTACGTATGGACAACACAAAAACACGTACGTGCATCTATAAAATGAAAAATATATGTTTCATAGGAGTGCCTGTATTTCTGGCCAACTTGGGATATATACGATCACGCCAGTACGTATGGACCGTAGGACGGCGACATGTCACTCTGTGTCCAAAGGTTCGCTAATCCCAAGGTTCATTATACCGAAGTTTCGCCATTCCCAAGGTTCTCTATATTCCTCGATATTCAGAAGGTTTTTATAACTTTTATTTTGAAGTTTCATTCTATATTCTAAAGTTTTGAGAGGTTTCTTTATCATAAGACTCTTTTTATGAAGGAAATAACTTAAAGGTACTCAATCCGATAAGACGCTGCTAAATTACTCCTTCCTTGGTTTCGGTGGGGAAAAAAATATTTGATTAGTGTCGAGGAACCCACCCATCAAAGCTCAGCGTAATTAGATATCGATCTTTGCAGTTTGCTATTTTTATTGTTTCTGGGCCTGATTGTGCCAGAAGGACGAGGTCAAATGGGCGGTCTTCCAGATAAAGATGGATAACTGTAAAATCGTGGTAATAATAACTACTTGGTATTAGAGTTGTCCATCTTTTCTGGTTAAATACGCCCAGAATAGCAAACCTTCAGAATAGCGAACATTCGATGTCTGAATAAGAACCTTTGGAATAGCGAATATGGAACCTTCGAAATAATGCACGCGATCTTGTATGAAGAGCCCATGACACGTCCATCAATAAATGTATACATGTTTCAATAGTTTCATGGGACTGTTTATATACATGTATACATATATAAGACTGGAGTAAAGTTGAGACCAACATGTCTTTGTTAATTTTGGTGCCCAGATTTCAACGAAATTTGGTGTGGTGACTCAGGGTGCCCTGGCAGAGTGTAAAATGGCGTTAGTTTTTCTAAATTTTGATTTAAACAAATTTAAATGAATAAAAAAAATATGAACATATGTGAATATTCAGGTACAAATAAACCTATTTGCACGAGAATATGTTGCAGCACCAGATATAGAGGAATGTGAGCCACAGTTAGACATGGGTCAGAGTGAGATATTGCCTCTAACATTTCTCTAATTTCCAGACCAATATCCATGGCGCCAGTCAATCGATATTAGCCATATAGCACATTTTACTATATTTCTTCAAAATGCAATCATCAGGTGAAGGTTGAATCTGGCCAAGCGACCAATTTTCAAGGCAAAATTATTTTAATTTAATTTTTGTAATTTTAAAGGTACTCAATCCAAATTAACCCTCGCAGATTATTATTTCCTTGACTTCGGAGGTGAAAAATATTTGATTCAAGTCGAGGAACCCACAACATCAAAGCTCATAGTGATCAGATACCAATTTTTTAAATCTATCATTTAAATTTTTTAGTGGCCCAGCAAACAGCAGACGAGAATACTTTTTCTGACCAAATAGCAGATGAAGATGGATAATTCTAAAATCAACTGTTTTTGTGTGTGTGTGTCAGATGTTTGACAAATCAGAAATATTCGTTGAGCAAAAAGTTGATAAATTACAATTTTATGCTATAATTGACTGCAGTTTTTTTTAGCAATTAATCGATTCTGTCAACTGAAGCGGCATTTCAAAAAATCTTCTTGTTGTTGGAATCTGATGATATGGGGACTATTGATTCGGATTGAGGACCTTTAAGGGAAAAATATCTTTATTGGATAAATTTACATATAATACTGAATACATTTTTATGAAAACGGGTTACGTGGATGGGGCACAATGACTCAATGAGACATAATGTATGGCCTGCGGTAGGATCCAACTTCAGTAGATGATAGGCACTTCAAAAATGAATGAGATAATTTGCCAAATGACTATTGTTTTGGGGCTGGAGTGGATAAATATTTTAGATCAAACAAACTGATGTCATTGTGCAATAGTGATATGTTTGGTGCATTTCTTATATGGTTACTACTTAGGGGTGACCCCTTCTGTGAAGTAGATGATAAGAAACAAGTATTAAGGGTGGTCCCAGCTCGAGATTGCATGCTTGTTCGTGACTTTTGTGAGCTTTTATCGTACTCTCAGATGTCTAATCATTGTGATGGTCAACAATAGTGATAGCGGAGACCTAGACTGAAATTAACAATATTGATGGAAATTTAATTCTATATATGTCTCTTTGCCAAAAAACTTAATGATCGTTGAGAATTTTATCTAAAATTACTAATCATGCGACACATGCTGACACTATTGGTTAATAGGCATCTGATAGTATATGAACATTTTAATAATTGCCCGGGAGGAATGGCATTATTCTTGACAGGCATAGATACATAGATGGTCATGGCATGGTCTGAGAAAATGTTACTAGATTAAACATTTATATGATTGCCTCATTACTACATTAGTCATGTACATGTATAACTAGAAGGTCGTGACAGTTCAACTAAGTTGGCCTGGAATTATTATGTTTAGCATACATATTATTCCAATCGCAATGTGTCCAAGTCGACAATAGCAAGTACGCAGGGCTATATTTAATAATTTTTCCACAAATAGCCACTAGTTAATATATATATGCTAGCCATGCTGATCAAGCTCCCGCTTTATGCTTAAGGTTTAAATCGAGAACACAGTGTTAAAATCATGAATTATTTAATATGTGAGAATGCTAAAACTAATCACCGTGCAATATAATTATTAAATTTAACTTGATGTGTCCATCACAGGAAACAGAATTCATACACACAGATGGAAAGTTGGCCCGGAAGCATATCCTCTCACCAGTCACTGCATGAACTATGCAGTGTGCCAAGACCAAGTGGGATTGGGAGATGTTCTTATTTTCCTTCACTCAACAAGAAGATAAATGACTCACTTTGTTAGTCACCAATTCACTGGGCTTCACATGTTTGTTACATCTGTGTGTCGAGTCTGTCGACTGTAGATGGCTAGAATTGTATTTTGACCTGAGTCACATTCAAAGTGAGTGGGTGAGGCTGAAGTCGTTGATAACTAAATTTAGTAATCTGTAATCACTAAATTGACTAATACAATCCTAATATTATTAGATTAGTAAGCCACGTGGACGCTTTCACCGATTACTGCGTCCACAAGTTCCAGCTACGCGCTACGTTCGAGTTCAACGGTTCATGACTGAACTATACGGTGTCAGACCGGTTTTCCGAAGACCTATTACTACGAAGGCCCACAACTCCGAAGACCCGATTCTCCGACGGCCCACAACTCCGAAGACCCGATTCTCCGACGGCCCATAACTCCGAAGACCCGATTCTCCGACGGCCCATAACTCCGAAGATCCGATTCTCCGAAAGCCCATAACTCCGAAGGGCCGATTCTCCGAAGACCTATAACTCCGAAGACCTATAACTCCGAAGGGCCGATTCTCCGACGGCCCATAACTCCGAAGGTCCGATTCTCCGAAGGTCCGATTCTCCGAAGATTTTGTTTTATCGGGGTATTATCGTTTACTAAATAGTGTACAGTCCAGTGGCGAAGCCAAGGGGTCCCAAAATTCCCACTGCCCCCATTAAACCTCTACTTGCTATTTCACACAATATGGGCCCCTACCAAAACATGTCCAATGTCATGTAAACGCCCGGAAATCGTTCATGGGGAATCAAAATATTCAAACTTTTCCTACTGCCCCCACCTAAATGGGAATCCTGGCCCGCCACTGACTATACACCATATACTATAACGTTACGTTGGCCCATGAGATGCCAGAGTAAAATGTACAGGGGTGAATTGGGAAGAACTTGTCGCCCCTGTGCATGTTAGGCTACTCTGACATTCTTGCAGCGTTTCGTTATAATATACCCGGTGCACACCAGTGGCGGAGCCAGGGTTCCCATTTAGGGGTGCACATTAATTAGCATATGTGGGGGATATATGGGGGATATATGATATGCCGAAAGCATATCACGAAGGCCTGATTTGGGGAGCGCATACTAGTACATGGGAGGGGTCGCCCCCAATCGTTGGTCCGGGGGCTCCCCTGGGCAGGAACACTGTGAATATTTGAATGCCTAGGAGGGATTTCCTGACGTTTACATGACATTTGACATGTTTTTTGTGGGCGGTCTTCCCTAGGGCCACATTGACCCCGCCACTGGACTGTACACTATTTAATAAGCGATAAAACATGATCTTCGGAGAATCGGACCTTCGGAGAATCGGACCTTCGGAGAATCGGCCCTTCGGAGTTATAGACCTTCGGAATTATGGGCGTTCAGAGTTATAGGCCTTCGGAGTTATGGGCTTTCGGAGTTATTGGTCTTCGGAGTTATGGGATTTCGGAGAATCGGGACTTCGGAGTTATGGGCTTTCGGAGAATCGGGGCGTCGGAGAATCTGACCTTCGGAGAATCGGACCTTCGGAGTTATGGGTCTTCGGAAAAACGCTACGTAACCGAACTATACTGTGTATAGTAAATCTAGTCAGCTCTAAAATGTCCATTTTCTGATTTCCTTGACCCAAGTTGAGGTTTGACATGACAGTGTTAAATATTAACAATTAAATTTACTATTTAGAGAAGTAGTTAGTAGATTGAACGATTTGCCGCTTGCAGTTGAAACTCTAAGTCTAACCACTAAACCAGTACAGGTGAAAACAGACTTACATTTGAACAATAACAGAACAAGTCAAATCGCCGTGGTGAGCAGTCTGCACAGACCAGTCCACATTCCATTCCAGTGACCTTCATTTTCATATTTTTTTCAGTCACAGATTCGTCATTGAGTTTCTTTCCGACTGACTGATTTTCACTTTGAACACAGTTCACGTCAACTTCAAAACAACTTAACAAGTTGTTGTTGTTGACTTGTTGTTATTCTTCTTCTTCTTTTGACTGCTTTGACTCTAAAGTCATTCCAGTAATTGGCTCGTAGTCCTATCTTCGCTTGTGCTTTCTCGTTTGTTCTCAACGCTTGCGTGCTGTGATACCGTTGTACATTTAAAATACGAGCGATAACAATAACAAGCAATTCCATTTCAAATTTCGCAAACAAGAGAGCGCCACCATTTTGTAACGAAATTACGTCATCATTTCCAACGTTGCTATGGCCTGCCAGGGGACGTAATATTCTAACTGTAACGGTACGGAATCTGGCGAGGTTTGCCGAATGCACTGCGCCCGCGTCAGCTAAATCCACATTAAGCATTTAATTTTGAATACGGTTGATTTTGTTTTTCAAATTTAATAGTGTTGCTACAGGGAGGCTGATTGAAGAAGAAAAATAAATTCGTTTTATTAATTTGACAATTCTATTCCAACATGGCGGCCACCATAGGGCCCCATAGGTCTGAATCGCCCGGATGTAAAAAAAAAAAATTCATGTTGATAGGGTATAGAAATTACTGACGTCACAACTATACTTGCGTCGCTTATGTTACTGTAAAACAACCCTTTGGGTTGTGATTATTAACCATTCTGCAATACCAAATGGCCTCACCTTCACACTACTAGTATGGCTGAAGGGGTCACTCTCACCAAAAAAGTGCTGTTCAAAGGGTACACAGGGTTTGAAAATGTGCTGAAGGGTTCACAGGGTTTGTGATCGGCACGAACACCACTACTTAAATTGTGTTTATGAAAGTCTGGCGCCCATTAGCAGTTTGTTTTCAGTACATTTTAATATTCATTGGAACGTAAACAATTATTCTCTAACAGAAATCATGGCAGATACGAAAACTGAATGTCCTTTAGAACGACATTTCAAACCATGTGTACCCTTCAGCACATTTTGAAAATCCTGTGTACCCTTCAGCATTTTTTTTGGTGAGAGTGACCCCTTCAACACTAGTATGTTTATACGCTTCATCTTCAAGTTAATCATGATACCAAGGAAATACCGTACGTAGCGGGAATTGTCTTGGATCCAGTTATTATTTTTTTAAACTTTCATCCTAATAGTTGTAATATTATAATAGTCTCTCTGACACTCATGAGTCATGTATGAACATTATTATTTTTCGCTCAGTTTTAAATTTACGCAGCTACAGATACAGTTCTTAATCGATGTTGAATATATATTTGAGAACCGCCATGCACAACATACATGTAAATGTACTGCATGCACCAGTACCGACTACCGGTACCACCAGTATCGACTACCGGTACGTATAAAAAGGCCCAAAAAAATTCCATGTTTTGACTGACCAAAATCCATGTTTAGGACCTCAAACCTAATTTTTTTTTCCTCGACAGCGATAATTGTTTTGCCGAACTTTACCGTTACACACTTTTGCCTCTTCCTGTTTAAATACAAAACAAAATTTCTAACACAAGTCCATTGTGAAAACACTATACATTAAACCGAAACAACTATCATGCAAGCCTTCCATCATGATCAGTTAACCATGCATTTTTTCGCTTTCCCCATGTACATGTAGGCCTATCCATGTGTAAGCTGAGATGTAAAAATGGATTAACTTACTGAATGCGAAATCGCTACCATACATGATTTGTGGTTATGTTAAAACCCAATTGGTCTGTCTTTCAATTCTTTTTTTGTTTAGTCAGCTAACGATCAGTGAGAGCAAGTACAATTACATTGTTCTCCTTTCGTTTCACACAAGCTGACACCAGTATAACTTTTCTCAAAGTAAATTTATCTTCTCATGTGCATGGTCAGTGGCTCAGTGGACACTGATCCCCAGTGACAAGCCACTGTTCATCGCAGTTACTAGTACCATGGAAACGTACATGTTAAAACTCAACCATTTTAAGTTACTTGTACCGCTGCAAACTTAGCTTGAAAGATATATGTCTTATTAGCATCATAGTAGCAACTGTTTAAGTAATGGTTCCCATCACAGAACACATGGCCAACGCTGATAACCCTCAAGCATATTTGGCAAAAAATAATAATACCTGTGGAATTGTGGGATAGACATATGTCCAGTTAAACTTTTCACATGCCCATAATTTAACTGATGGGAAAGGTTATAAATATACCTTCGATCAACCTATATATCTTAATCAACTATTACAGTGACCGTGAACATTTTGACAAGTGCAAATTTTGGCACCTGCGAACAAAATATTGCCAGTAATTATAGGTGTGGGAGCAATAGCTCCCTTTTCCTGGGATAGACTTGGCCAATGCATTCTCTTTTATATTAGTAGGTGAGGTGCCATATTGGCGACTCGCATATATAAGAGAATGCATTGGCACAGGGATTTTGCAAAATTTCAGGAAGCTCCAGTCAGGAAAAGGTTATTAAATAGCATCAGCTATGAAGCATCAGCTTAGAAAATAATATATGTAGGAAAATTAATACACAGGGGTACTGTAACGTGACCCATGGATTGTCGTGGGATAGGTGCTGTGTTTCTCAGATGATTTTAAAGTGGCACTAATAATAGCAATAAAGAGTGTTTGTCATCAGCTTAGAATATATGTAGGGGGAACTGTCTCAGGTGTCTCATGGAATAGGTGCGGCAAATCAAAGAGACACTAATAATTAGCTTGCATGACTTGTGAGCACAATAATTATTTAACCCTCATTAAAGCAAATCCTGGTATCCCAGCTACAGTAGTAGTTACTACTGTTTATTTTTAATGTTGACAACAATGCTTTTAGATGTCAGCAAAAATTTACATGGTTGTACTCGGTAGTTCAAACTGCTTGGCATAAAAAAGGACTGTTAGTCGTTCCTTTTATTTAACTGTTCAAGCTCCATGAAAAGAAGTGAGTACTTACTTACAATGCAGCATACACTTGATCAATTGATTAGTTGTGCAACCACACTTGTTAAAATCATGTCTGTATTGTGTATGTATTATTGTATACTTAAAGCGTTTTATTTTCTATTTTCAGGGATATTTTGGATCTACATCCTGCTTATCACACATATAACTATATCAACTATCAGAAGTTCAACTCTGTGATCTGACATTTACTGGTTCTGAATACATTTTGAAAAGGCATCAGACAATTTTTTTGGACAGGTGTAAAATTAAAATTCACAATCAGAGATTAAATGGAACTGTTGTATCCGGACTATGATGACACAAATGTCAAATCCACTATTTTCTGTGGGTTCTCTTCTTGGAATGTTATTCACACACAAAGACAATATCAACACCAAGGACACAAACTTTTAATAACTTGCAACTTCAGCTTCCTTATAATACTACTAGAAAAGGAAATGATGAGAAAACAGGATAACAGAAAATACATCATCTATTCTAAATTATATTGGAGGTAGTCATGTGTGCAATGGATACTTTTGGGGTGGAGGCATACATGTGTAATATGATTATATGTGCACACGGTATAGTGATTCTTGACCTGAGGTAACAAGGAATTCACTCCAGGAAGCTGATGTGTAGTTATTTATTCAGTGCAAAACATCTTATGAAAGTACAGGGTATTGATCCACTTGTTCTAAGGAAAATATACACTGCTTCAATGCTGGAGAATGTAAATCTTGTTCTATTACGTTTGGAAAGTGTCATAATTTACACTTGAATGTGGCTGTACAATGTACATATATGTCTAACATAAAGTGTAATGAAAGGACATGAAGATTCCTGGGTGATGTGATTGCCTTCTGATTAATAAAATATTGGGCCAACAGTATGATCATATTATTTTGAACTAAATCCAAATTCACCAATAAGCAATATATTGTTATTAGAATGAGATACTGCCATCATACCGGTTGGTATTTTTTCATTCTTGCCACATTTGTCATGTTCCAGGGATCAGGGTGTGCAATACAGAGAGGATCTACAACGAGTCCCCAGTTTATAGCGGAATTTACAAAACGAGTCCAGAAAATTAGAACTGGACGAGCCTTTGTTGAGGTCCTGACCTAATGTAGTGGACGAGTTTTGTAAATTCCGCTATAGCCTATATTATTTTCTAATCTGATACTACTTCATAGCTGATGCTATTTATTAACCCTTTCCTGACTGGAGCTTCCTGAAATTTTGCAAAATCCCTGTGCCAATGCATTCTCTTATATATTTATTACATGATCTAAAGCCTCGACACAACCTACTTAAATCAACAAATGGGACGCTAAACTAACATCGGCTTCTATAAGACATGGGATGACTTTTCATGTAACTGTTCATTGTTTGCGCGTGTAAAGAAATAGTCCCAGATAAATAAAGACACTTTGATGTATTTAATGGTGTATATATAATGACATAACTTTTCAAACTCTTCATGATTATAGCTGGTTGGAAAAATATTGGAAGGCATAATATATGGAGTGTAAATAGAAGACAGACCGGAAGTCAAGGGTCACCTGGCACTATTTCCTGTTCGTTTAATATCACAATTTATCACATAATTAACTCACAAAACCAGGTTCATAAATATTGGTAAGACACACATGTAATATTAGCACGTGCGATGACGTCACGCCACTATTTAAACGACTTGCGATTGCTGACGTTTATGATAGTTTTCTTCGATGAATACTTCACGTTGCTTCGCGTTTATTTGATCATGTGATAAAATGTATATCAAACTCATTCTACTTTATAGCCGTAATTTATAAACCTCATCCACTAAATTCTATTTGAGTCTCGGTGAACCTCGGCTCAAATCGAATTTAGTTATCTCGATTGATAGATTCCGTACAAAATATAAACTCATGTGAGATCCTCTACATACAAATATTTACTATAATTTTGCCTTACATACATCAGGGTACATGTACTACTATAGCTATATAAGTTCGTGAAACATGACTGCAAACAGCAATTATTATGTTCAATTAGACACTCAAAGAAAGAACATACATGGGTGCTATGGCCCCAAGTTTATGAAACTCCTGCGATCCCATAACAATAACGCATGAGGTATTTCACTGTTCGTGCAGAAAATTGTGCTATCTTTGCGCATTTGCACTCATATGGTAAACTGACGACAGGAACACACATAATCAGTAGTGTGTATATATTGCATACCAACGTTTCATATTGATATACCGGTAGTGGCACATGCGTCCATATGCTTGCGATATGCACGATGGCAAGAGTGCTAATTTGGTCATTTCTATTCTTAACAATGTGTTCCAGACTCGTGATGTTTCAATATTTTGGGAGTTGTGTCCACACGGTTGTGACGTTGATGAACACGTCCTGGCATATGGACTGAAAGATCCTTTATTGATGCAGTAGTGCTGTGGAAAACGATTGACGTATTTACTCAGTATAAACAAAATAAAACTACAGCTTTAGCATCGTGGCAGTCTAGTAATAACTAGACTAAGGTTTCCTTACAGTCAACTCTCAACGTAAGTTGAAAGTAATGAAAGTTAGGTCTAGTTTTAATAAGACTGGCATCGTGGTATATAGCAGTAATTGGTAGCAGTGTTCTCAGCTCTACTTGGTATGATTGTGATTTAATATTGACGGTTTGTGGTGTCAGTTATATTTAAGCAGGTACCTGTAGCTACAAGCAATTGCATTAAAATCCGAAAAAAATTCAGTTTCAAACTGGCAATTTCACGATTCCATTGCACATGCAGGAACAGACACATTGCAAAGATGTTAAGTTGCGGCGTGGACTTCCGGAATGTTTATGAAATTCTGTGCGATCGTGGAAGTGTATTTGACAGGTCAAGCTATCATTACGTTATTGCACTTGTCAGATAAACTGACGACACGAGCACACACATGCGGTTTTGTTTATTTCATACCAAGCGAGTGATATTGATATGGTGGCAAGTTCTTTCATATGCTTGCGACATACAATATGGAAATAGTCTGCCTACCCATTAATGGTAGGAAGTTCAATGGTGGCTATTACTCAATTTCACAATGCGCTCCATAGTTGGGTATGTCGATATTCCAGAAGGGACGCCCATATGGTTGCGACATTGATCAACTCAGACTGAAAATCCTTTATTGGTGTACCAGCGCAGTGTGAAAATGGGTGATGTGAGAGCGCATTAAAATATATAATACGGCCTTAGACTTGTGATATAACCAGCAATTGTGTACAGTGTTCTCAACGCTACCTGCTATTATAGTTTTGATGCTGATAGTGCATGGTGTCTATCAAATTTAACAATTTCATGACTTGAGTTTCCGGAAATATTACGAAAAACCCTGTGCCAACGATTTCTCTTACATAAATTATACGAGGCTTCCTATATAGGAGAAGGCACTGGAACATGGTCTTTAATACCACAACAGTGCAGCTCCCAGCATTAAAAGGATAAACAAATATTGCAGGAAAAATACAAACAGTCACTAAAATACTTAAAATTTCCAGGTTGTGTGATTAAATCTATGAGTTATAATTGTTTTATGTATTTGACACTTTCGTGGAAGAAACCGTGTTGAGCAACATCCATAATGCAGGGATGTAGAGACACTTGTGGGGAAGGGTCAGCTAGAATATGCCGTTCCAATGTGTGATTAACAGCCGCATATGTGTGTTATTTCCCCTGGTATATGACATACTTGCATACGTCGCGTAAAGGATAATATAAGTTACACGGCTTGTTGAGGGGGGATACGGTGTGGTATGCCCCGGTTGAGTCCCGTATCCCCCGAGGCGATAGCCGAGGGAGATACGGGACTCAACCGGGGCATACCACACCGTATCCCCCCTCAACAAGCCGTGCAACGTATTTATCCCCGGTCTATATTAACAAGATATTCCGATTTCAGTTTTACACGGGGCATACGAGATTGTTATGACCCGTGTAAAATCTGTCTTCTCTATATAGCGACGACAATTTTTGCGGGGGTAATATCAGTTTTACACGGGGCATACGAGATTGTTATGACCCGTGTAAATCTGTCTTCTCTATATAGCGACGACAATTTTTGCGGGGTAATATCAGTTTTACACGGGGCATACGAGATTGTTATGACCATTGTACAATATGTCTTCTCTATATAGCGACGACAATTTTTGCGGGATAATATCAGTTTTACACGGGGCATACGAGATTGTTATGACCCGTGTAAAATCTGTCTTCTCTATATAGCGACGACATTTTTTGCGGGATAATATAATTTTTACACGGGGCATACGAGATTGTTATGACCCGTGTAAAATATGTCTTCTCTATATAGCGACGACATTTTTTGCGGGATAATATAATTTTTACACGGGGCATACGAGATTGTTATGACCCGTGTAAAATATGTCTTCTCTATATAGCGACGACAATTTTTGCGGGATAATATCAGTTTTACACGGGGCATACGAGATTGTTATGACCCGTGTAAAATATGTCTTCTCTATATAGCGACGACATTTTTTGCGGCATAATATAATTTTTACACGGGGCATACGAGATTGTTATGACCCGTGTAAAATATGTCTTCTCTATATAGCGACGACAATTTTTGCGGGATAATATCAGTTTTACACGGGGCATACGAGATTGTTATGACCCGTGTAAAATCTGTCTTCTCTATATAGCGACGACAATTTTTGCGGGATAATATCAGTTTTACAAGGGGGAATACGAGATTGTTATGACACGTGTAAAATATGTCTTCTCTATATATAGCGACGACAATTTTTGCCGGGTAATATCAGTTTTACACGGGGCATACGAGATTGTTATGACCCGTGTAAAATATGTCTTCTCTATATAGCGACGAAATTTTTGCGGGGTAATACGAAATAAGTGTTTCCTGTTTAGTTAACATATATCGAACAAGAACACCGGGATACGGCGTGGTATGGCCCTAGAAGAACAATGGTGCCTAAGAAGGCTTACAATTATACAGAGGGGATAAATTTGTTTATTGCAAAAGCAGACGAACAGTAGGACACATACAATGGTAGATAACTCTATAGGGAGTGGTCAATACTATAAAACAAATGGGAAATAACTCTATTCTCCTGGATTGTTTGTAGAATCAACGAAATATAGCTGCTTTTCATCATTTTTTTCAACAAATACTCGCTGGTCTCGTTTAATTTCGGAATATGTATGTTAGAGGATATAAAAGAGAGCAATACACTTCAAAAATAGTAATCGTAAATGAGTCAGACAACCTAAATAAATGAAGCACGAGTAGCAAGATAACATCACACCAGGAATCAACGTGGCTTTGAAAGATGTACATTAGACTTTCAAACTTTTGCCGGGTCATATAAATTCTACTAGGGGGATACGAGATTGTTATGACCTTGTAAAAATCTGTCTTCTCTATAAAAAGACGACAATTTTTGCGGGGTAATATCAGGGCATACGAGATTGTTATGACCGTCTCCTTTTTTAGCGACGACAATTTTTGCGGGATAATATCAGTTTTACACGGGGCATACGAGATTGTTATGACCCGTGTAAAATCTGTCTTCTCTATATAGCGACGGCATTTTTTGCGGGATAATATCAGTTTTACACGGGGCATACGAGATTGTTATGACCCGTGTAAAATCTGTCTTCTCTATATAGCGACGACATTTTTTGCGGGATAATATCAGTTTTACACGGGGCATACGAGATTGTTATGACCCGTGTAAAATCTGTCTTCTCTATATAGCGACGACAATATTTGCGGGATAATATCAGTTTTACAAGGGGGAATACGAGATTGTTATGACCCGTTTAAAATCTGTCTTCTCTATATAGCGACGACAATTTTTGAGGGGTAATATCAATTTTACACGGGGCATACGAGATTGTTATGGCCCGTGTAAAATCTGTCTTCTCTATATAGCGACGACACTTTTTGCGGGATAATATCAGTTTTACACGGGGAATACGAGATTGTTATGACCCGTGTAAAATATGTCTTCTCTATATAGCGACGACAATTTTTGCGGGATAATATCAGTTTTACACGCATACGAGATTGTTATGACCCGTGTAAAATCTGTCTTCTCTATATAGCGACGACAATTTTTGCGGGATAATATAATTTTTACACGGGGCATACGAGATTGTTATGACCCGTGTAAAATATGTCTTCTCTATATAGCGACGACATTTTTTGCGGGATAATATAATTTTTACACGGGGCATACGATATTGTTATGACCCGTGTAAAATATGTCTTCTCTATATAGCGACGACAATTTTTGCGGGATAATATCAGTTTTACACGGGGCATACGAGATTGTTATGACCCGTGTAAAATCTGTCTTCTCTATATAGCGACGACATTTTTTGCGGGATAATATCAGTTTTACACGGGGCATACGAGATTGTTATGACCCGTGTAAAATCTGTCTTCTCTATATAGCGACGACAATATTTGCGGGATAATATCAGTTTTACAAGGGGGAATACGAGATTGTTATGACCCGTTTAAAATCTGTCTTCTCTATATAGCGACGACAATTTTTGAGGGGTAATATCAATTTTACACGGGGCATACGAGATTGTTATGGCCCGTGTAAAATCTGTCTTCTCTATATAGCGACGACACTTTTTGCGGGATAATATCAGTTTTACACGGGGAATACGAGATTGTTATGACCCGTGTAAAATATGTCTTCTCTATATAGCGACGACAATTTTTGCGGGATAATATCAGTTTTACACGCATACGAGATTGGTATGACCCGTGTAAAATCTGTCTTCTCTATATAGCGACGACAATTTTTGCGGGATAATATAATTTTTACACGGGGCATACGAGATTGTTATGACCCGTGTAAAATATGTCTTCTCTATATAGCGACGACATTTTTTGCGGGATAATATAATTTTTACACGGGGCATACGATATTGTTATGACCCGTGTAAAATATGTCTTCTCTATATAGCGACGACAATTTTTGCGGGATAATATAATTTTTACACGGGGCATACGAGATTGTTATGACCCGTGTAAAATCTGTCTTCTCTATATAGCGACGACATTTTTTGCGGGATAATATCAGTTTTACACGGGGCATACGAGATTGTTATGACCCGTGTAAAATCTGTCTTCTCTATATAGCGACGACAATTTTTGAGGGGTAATATCAATTTTACACGGGGCATACGAGATTGTTATGGCCCGTGTAAAATCTGTCTTCTCTATATAGCGACGACAATATTTGCGGGATAATATCAGTTTTACAAGGGGGAATACGAGATTGTTATGACCCGTGTAAAATCTGTCTTCTCTATATAGCGACGACACTTTTTGCGGGATAATATCAGTTTTACACGGGGAATACGAGATTGTTATGACCCGTGTAAAATCTGTCTTCTCTATATAGCGACGACAATTTTTGCGGGGTAATATCAGGGCATACGAGATTGTTATGACAGTCTCCTTTTTTAGCGACGACAATTTTTGCGGGATAATATCAGTTTTACACGGGGCATACGAGATTGTTATGACTCGTGTAAAATCTGTCTTCTCTATATAGCGACGACATTTTTTGCGGGATAATATCAGTTTTACACGGGGCATACGAAATTGTTATGACCCGTGTAAAATCTGTCTTCTCTATATAGCGACGACATTTTTTGCGGGATAATATCAGTTTTACACGGGGCATACGAGATTGTTATGACCCGTGTAAAATCTGTCTTCTCTATATAGCGACGACAATTTTTGAGGGGTAATATCAATTTTACACGGGGCATACGAGATTGTTATGGCCCGTGTAAAATCTGTCTTCTCTATATAGCGACGACAATATTTGCGGGATAATATCAGTTTTACAAGGGGGAATACGAGATTGTTATGACCCGTGTAAAATCTGTCTTCTCTATATAGCGACGACACTTTTTGCGGGATAATATCAGTTTTACACGGGGAATACGAGATTGTTATGACCCGTGTAAAATATGTCTTCTCTATATAGCGACGACAATTTTTGCGGGATAATATCAGTTTTACACGCATACGAGATTGTTATGACCCGTGTAAAATCTGTCTTCTCTATATACACTCTTAGAAAAAATTGGAACCCAGTGGTTCTTCATTGGTTCCCCACTTGTCCTCCAGGCGGAACCAAATGAAGAACCAACTGGTTCTTCAGGGGACCTAAAACCATTTGGTTCTTCAGATTTGGGTTTATCGGGAACCAAACCAAGAACCATTTGGTTCCTCATTATTGTGACTATTAAGAACCAAATCTAGAACCATTTGGTTCTTCATTATTTATACACCGCAGAACCAGTTGGTTCTCCACGACTGCATATTTGGTTCTTCGTTGATATAATTGGTTCTTCATGTGGAACCATTTGGTTCTTCGGGAATAATAATTTGGTTCTTCAAGAGTAATAATGGTTCCTCACCGAGAAAATTGAAGAACCAAATTTGGTTCTTCAAGTTTGTCCTCCAGGCGGAACCAATAGGTTCTTCATGATTAAAATTTGGTTCTTCATCCCAAGAACCAAATGGTTCTTCATTGGTTCTCCCTCAAGAACCAATCCCTGGTTCTTCATTGGTTCCAGTTTGGTTCTTCCCAAAGAACCAATTTCCCCTCCTCCCTTCCCCGAAGAACCATTGGTTCTTCATTTAGAATAAATTTGGTTCCTTGTTGGATACATGACCAAGAACCAGTTGGTTCTAGTAACAGAGATTGCATTATCAGCACTGAAAATGCATTTCATTATGTGTACAGGTGAATCAGAAGAAAAATGTTGCATAAAGATAATCATTTATTCATTAAACTTGAAAACTATTCTACATATAGTCAGGTGGAATTTTGGCACAATATGTTTAAGAATTCAGTATTTTAAAGAAACCCAATCCGATCAGATGCTTCTAAGTTATTATTTCTTTGGCTTTGGGTGTAACAAATATTTGATTCGAGTCGAGGAACCCACCCATCTCAAAGCTCAGATTGATTAGATATCGATGTTTCAAATGTGCTGTTTCTATTGTTTGTGGTCCAATCTTTTCGACGACCATGCGCTAAAAACGGACTAATTGCAGTTGTAAGATGGATAAATCTAAAATCAAGTTGTAACTATTAACAAGAAAAGATTGGACCACAAACACATAGAAACAGCACATTTCAAACATCGATATATAATCAATCTGAGGTTTGATGGGTGGCTTCCTCGACTAGAATTGAATATTTTTTTACCCCCGAAGCCAAAGAAATAGTAATTTAGGAGCATCGGATCGGATTGAGTACCTTTAAGGATAGCAGACCATACTTGTAGCTTGTCGATTTATTTGTCACATTAAAATAAATATTTTAGGACAAACAATTTTTTCAGTGGATCAATAATCTCATTTATCACATAATTTGGCCATAAAATCAGATTCATAATTATCGGTAATAGACACGTTTAATATCAGCGCGGGCGATGACGTCACGGCGTTCTTCAAATAACTTGCGATCGCAACCTCGTCCTCTAAATTCAATTTGAGCCTCGGTAAACCTCGGCTCAAATCGAATTTAGTGAACTCGGTTGATAAATTCCGTATAAAATAGAAACTCATGTGAGATCCTCTATTTATGGTTTTGTTTTAAACGTGAAATTTTGAAAGATATTTATAAATTCACCATAATTCCCTTGCCAATTTTGTTGTAAACGCCTCAAAAAAAGAAAGCCCCCCCTAATATATTCGATAATATTTTATGAGATATTGGATGGATTTTGATGAAAATCTCTGAATGACTTGGGGTACCAGAGACATCAAGTGTGATATAAGCACTATGCGGTGAGGTAACATATGGCTGAGTGAGCGTGAATTGAATGGAAAAGGGCCACTTTTAAAAAGTTGCAAAAACACAGATAGAGTGATCAGTCATTCGGTTGTGCTGTTGTCCCCCCATTTCTCGCACGGGCTTGAAACATCCTTATCTGTTGGTACCTCGATGCCTATATGGTTTACTGAAAAAGGGCTTCAAATAGACTGATTCCAATAACTCTGTGTCGTCCACAGCATGTAACTGCATTACTGCAATGTGTCTTTCCAAATTAATGTGGTTAGCCTGAATGGCCTGGGTATGCAGTGGGCACATTGGGTCCCGAAGATAGCACGCATGTTATCGTGGATACGTGTCACTTTTGGACCACATTTACAGCCAGTAGCAACTTGAGTGAACAATGGAACACTGGAGTGATTGTTGACTCTAAGTCAAGTGTTTTGCAGCTTTTGAAAAGCACCACTCTTCCAATCAATTTGTGCTCAGTCGGCCATAACATAACCCACAAGACCTTGTCTCGTACACTGTGCAGGCTCTGAACCAGATACCACAAAACAATTGAATGATGTTTCGTCAAAATCCATCTCATATTTCATAACATATTAACAAATATATTAGGGGGGACTTACTTTTTTTGAGGTGTTTAGAACCCCAAATGTCATGTTGAAAATTTGTTTATGTATCTATTTGCGATAAATCATGAGTTTAGTGACCAACTGAATTACCATTTGATGTTAAATGGGATATTAATGAGAATTTATCAGGCCTCAAAATAATGTGCTGGACATTTTGAAGAATGAGGTCACCAGAGGGTGAGTTTAGTGATGCTACCCCTCATAGTGGGCTAGCATCACCAAATTCATTCAGTGGGACTCATTCTGTTTAGGAATTGATCAGCTATGAGGTCCTCAGAGGGTAAATTTGGTGATGCTAGCCTGCTATGTGGGTTCCATCACTAAATGCACCCTTTAGGGACTTCATTCTGAAAATGACCGGCACCTTATTTAGCTGCCAGGAAATACTTCAGACTAGTACCATTTAAATTTTCTCTGGGAGTAGTCAGAATCATCTTGATGCATATTTTCTGGACGTTTTAGAAATATGCGACACGTGTTGACTTCATCATACGATTTCCCGGTTCTTTCCAATAATATTAATAAATTATTACCCGTTTCAACAACTGTTGTCCATTCAGAAAGTCAACAAATGATATGCACAAATTAAACCAGATCTAATTATTTGGGAACTTGACATTCGTGTACACAGATTTGAGTGTATATGGTTCCGGAAGATGCCACTCCAAATGAATCCATTTGTTATTTTCCTCGATAGTTCAGACTTCTCGCAAGAGACTAATAAACAAACGCATGCCTCATGTGCGCGAAAACCAGAACATACACATAGCTTGTTCTGATTAGTCCCAGAAAAAAAATAAGGTGGAATATATCAATAGCTCAATTGAATCTTGATATTTCACTTTGCAACATAGTAGTCGTGTCATATATCACAAAGACCATATATACAAATCACGAATATGTCAATAGTGCGAATTAGCTTATTGAGCCACACAGTTGCACCAAATAGTGAGATTTGAGAAAACATTAAACTTTTGTATTTGTATGACAACTGGTAAGATATTCTGAAGTCGCTCCCATCCGACGCCCTCAGCATTCACATTCCTTGACGTTTTAATAGAAAGAACGGGACTTTATCTGACTACTCTGGTAACAATGCTGGTCCACAGTTTCATAGCTGACATGCTTAGAGCGGGGAACGTAAAAGTGTTTCTCATCCTTATTTTGAAGGTCACATTGTCGTTCATTCTTATTTTGAATATCAGAGTTCTCTGTTAACACGGTTTCATCTGACCTCTCTGCATTTAGATTCCAACTACATTCCTATGTGAATCTTCAGAATGAAATTGTCTACTAAATATATTTTCGTCAATCATCTCGAATTTTTCTTCCATGGCATTGCTTTATAATTGCATGAAATTCTACCGTATATTATTGGCTTCCACTGCTTTTTCTATGGCATCGCCTTTTGTCGTAGCTAATTTCGAAGGCTGGTTATCCCCTGGTTCCTTTTGGGTAAATGTAGTGCATCAGATATGGGGGGGGGGTCAAAGCGTAAGATTTATGCAACACACCGGTAACAAAATTGTAAAAATATGCATAAAAATGGTATACCAATCTCTTCATTAAAATTCTAAATGAATGAATCTTCTGTCCTTGGCAAAGCATTTATGCTTTTTTATCAGAACCGTGTACACTGTACAACGGTAAAGTTTGGATAGCTTACACCAGGTACGGTACTATTTTTTTGTATAATAATTATATTTTATTGAGTTTGAAGAGTCTTTTTTCATGAAAAGAGCATTCAGATCTGCCTAGATCGGAAGTAATAAGTGGATGTTGCATTTAAATTATGTACGAATACAGAGTCATAATACCAGCACGGTACACTCAGGCTAATGTGAGGGAGCGATAAATAGCTCATTGCACAGTGATAACCCGATATGATCTTATGGAACAATACCGTTTCATTTCGAATAAATTAGCAGCCGTTTACTGTGAAGTGACAGCACTTTGTCAAAGTAATAATTGCAGATTCAATCATTTAGATGATGACATTGGTTTTTATGCACATTTGGCTTTTCCATATTTTGCTGCGTTCAATGCATAAAAGTGACCAGCTACATGTAGAGAGTATTACATTACATGTATTCAGCTAGGATAGATGTTTCAGCTATTGGAGATGAATTTTCACATCTCCCAGACCTGGTACTAGTGGTATACTTTTCTCAAACATTTGACTTGATATCCAGCCTTCCACTAAGTTCCAGGAACATGGTGCAACTTGTCAGAAGAAGAAAATATGTAACATCCCACTGAAGGCAACATTCTGCTTTCAATTGGGAATTACACAGAGTAATCCTGAGGGGTCACAAGGGGGCATTGCCATTTTGTTGTGAAGGAATTGTCAACAAGACTGTGATTGTTCTATAAATAATTTCCCAGTCACTCACACAGACGAACATGCAAAAATTCAAGGTCGCTCATGCGGCACAATATCTGAATAACACAATTTGGTGTAAGCTATCCAAACTTTACCGTTGTTCAGTGTACACTGTTCTGATAAAAAAGCATAACACAATCGGAATGTCAACGTATGCAAAATATACCTACCACTTGTGTCAGCAAATGTGTTAACTTGTGGAACCCTGGCATGATCTTTTGGTTGTTTGGACTTTGATTTTGATGCCGACCGAGATTCTGTCCCTGCCTGGGCTCCCATAGTGGAGTGTAAACAAAGCCGATTGTTATATCTCCAGTTCACCCAGGCATCTAACAGTTGTTAGAAAATGAACACAGCAGCTAGAATAGTATCAAATAGCGACGCTGCGATGTGTATACATTAACAACCAATGTCAAGCCACAATAGAAGTGCAACTACTGATGCAAAATGTCCATTCTCGAATGGACACACATCACATTTGAAGACAGCTCCGCTAGATGGGCCATATCTTTCCAAAATGACATCTCAATGAAACAGATTGCCTGCACACATAGTCACAAAAGTTACGTAATTTGACACGGTTCTTGTCTATATGCAGCAACTGATCACGTTTCAGGGATAACCGGTCTTTGAAACTGACCTGACACGTTGGACATCTACAAATAAAAAATAATATCTCATTAAAGGACTCAGGGCCTTAAACGTAAATGGCTCATTCGAACTGCCAAAACTATTGATGCACCGGCTTCATATGCTCTGAAAAACAATTTGCCAAAGTCACAGCCATTTCTCAGCCATTTTCAACTTTCGCCAGAAGTAAGATAAACGCTCTTTATTGCTACCATATCAGGAGTAGAGTACCATGGAACGTTCTTTTTTGTTCCATTTCGTGTAAATGGCTGTTTTGTGTTTGGGACCCTAACACGGTATTCACAGACTCACATGTAATTTTCATTACTTCGATGCGTCTTTTTGGGTTACAAAATGTTCGTAGAAAGGTAGTTAAGATATTTATCGAACTATTTCGATACTTGGAAAAATTCTGAAGCTAATAATATTATTTCTATCATGGAGCACAAACCGGGCTGTGTCTTCAATATCCCTTTCATGATGGGATCGGCACAGCAGATGCAGAATTAAAGATCATGTGACAGGAATTCTCTTATATATGCGAGTCTCCCATAGGCAGCCTCGCATATACCAGAGAATGCACTGGCTTATAGTCATGGTAAATATTGTTAGGATCATGCATTCTCTTAATAAGCATCTCATATGAGAGACTCACATATATAAGAGAATGCATTGGCACACATGTTTTTCGCAAAATTTTAGGAAGCTCCAGCCAAGGCAGGGTTAATAAAAGGCCACAAGTTCCCAAATAAGGTGGCTTTGTTTAACAATGTATTTTCGTGTGATTAATCCACATAGTAAATTTGAAAGGTATCGGATAATCATAATTTGAGTTAACATCCAGACAACAAAATAATCATCAAATTCTAATTCGAAAAGGGACATAACTCCACCAGAAATGGTTGAATGGATCCAAATCTTCCATAAGCTAAGTTTCATCAAATTGTGTTACGGACTACTGTTAAAGTTATCATGCGGACAACAGATGATGGCAAGACATGGATGCATACCATGCAGACACACGGGCACCGCTCATTTCTATATTATATAATTATTATTCTATGTCAATCAGCAATTAGGGCCTACATGTAAAACTTTGTTGTTATTATAAATAATTCTCCAATAATCAGATTTTGCATATAAAAACTATTGCTATATGCTACTTCTAGATTACTGATAACATTCATATCAGTCTAATAAAAGACCTCTCCAGTTGAACTTATTATCTTAATATTTCCTGAGAGAACTACATGTACTCGTCAATGATTATTTAGTACAGAAAGGGTTAATGACTTTATATTCGCTGGCGAGCAAGCTTGCAATATTGTGTATGTCATTTGCAGAATGAGGTCCCCAGATCATGAATTTAGTGACACTATCCTGCCCAGCAGGCTAGCATCACCAAATTCACACTCTGAGAACTTCATTCAGCTTAAGCCTCAACTGCTATGGGAGACCTAGGATCCCATTGACGTTCCCCAGTTGAAGTTGGTGATGTTCACCCATTAGTTACTTTGATTATGCATTTTATCTTCTGCAAATTAGGGGATATAGAAATTTCTAAGAAGGAAAAAAGTAACTAAAATCAATGTTAATTTGAGACTACAGATATTTCCCAGATGAGGCCTAAGCAGAATGATAATACTATCGGTGCTGATATGTCGATGAATTACTGCTCTGAGGCCAGTCAGAGTGCTTGGTGATAAGTTTATGCCTTGATTTTTGGTTTCACTTAAGTTCAGTTTAGCATAGAAATTTGGTTCTTCATTTGGTTCTTCAAAACGCGTGAGTCAGTGTTCTAGAGAGCGCGAAGAACCAAATCCCCATAATATCGGTTCTTGGCGACGTGAAGAACTGTAGAGAACGCCCTCTAAAGTGGTAATAATAGTCAATACCGTAAATTAAGTGACATAGATCTACAATCTGAAAGCTTTCAAGTTTACTTTAATTAGGTCTGATTTAAATTCAACTGAGATTATTTTACAAAACATCCGACATCCTAAATATAAATTAAGATAACTAATATAATCACCTTCAAAAGTAGCAACACGTGATGTCAACTGGCAGTCTGACACTCGATCAACCATTGCTCCACATCGCCAGCATTCCACATGGCCGGTTCATTTGTCGATTCTGTCGGATTTTGTTCCATCGCCTCTCACAAAAATCAGCGATCGAAAATGGCGGTTCTGAAAACTCAAAACGAGGTCGTAGTTCTGTTCCATTTGGGCGACACGCATTTATTACGAACCGCAACTCATGTTATACAAAGTTGGTTCTTCATTTGGTTCTTCAAAACGCGCGAGTCAATGTTCGGTTCTAGAGAGCGCGAAGAACCAAATCCCCATAATATCGGTTCTTGAAGGCGTGAAGAACCGTAGGGTTCTTGACTGTTCTTAGAGTGTAGCGACGACAATTTTTGCGGGATAATATAATTTTTACACGGGGCATACGAGATTGTTATGACCCGTGTAAAATATGTCTTCTCTATATAGCGACGACATTTTTTGCGGGATAATATAATTTTTACACGGGGCATACGATATTGTTATGACCCGTGTAAAATATGTCTTCTCTATATAGCGACGACAATTTTTGCGGGATAATATCAGTTTTACACGGGGCATACGAGATTGTTATGACCCGTGTAAAATATGTCTTCTCTATATAGCGACGACAATTTTTGCGGGATAATATAATTTTTACACGGGGCATACGAGATTGTTATGACCCGTGTAAAATATGTCTTCTCTATATAGCGACGACAATTTTTGCGGGATAATATCAGTTTTACAAGGGGGAATACGAGATTGTTATGACCCGTGTAAAATCTGTCTTCTCTATATAGCGACGACAATTTTTGCCGGGTAATATCAGTTTTACACGGGGCATACGAGATTGTTATGACCCGTGTAAAATCTGTCTTCTCTATATAGCGACGACAATTTTTGCGGGGTAATACGAAATAAGTGTTTCCTGTTTAGTTAACATATATCGAACAAGAACACCGGGATACGGCGTGGTATGGCCCTAGAAGAACAATGGTGCCTAAGAAGGCTTACAATTATACAGAGGGGATAACAATTTGTATTTGACTGATCGTGCGATCATTACGCCACTGCACTCGTCCGATATACGACAACAGTATCTCGCGCATGCGATTTTGTGTATATATTCCGTACCAAGCGTGTGATATTGATGTCGTGTCAAGTGCGTCCATATGCGTGCGACATACAGTATATGGCAATAGTTTGACAATCCGTTAGTGGTATACTATGTTCAATTGTGGTTAATTCTTAATTTCACATTGCATGCGTTCTCGAGTTGGGATACGACTATATATTCCGGTAGGGGCGTTCACATGGTTGTGGCATCGATTAACGGATCCTGGCATATGGACTGAACATTGCTTTATTGACGTAGTAGCGCAGTGTACAAAACATGAAGCCTTAAACTGTTTACACAACCAGTAATTGGGTACAGTATTCTCGACTACGTGTATGGCTGAATGTTGGTGCTGATGGTGTTTGGTGTCCGTATTATTTTGAAGCAGATATGACAATTATCGCAAGAAAAATACCAATTAAGTTACTAAAATGCAGGTTTTATGGTTAAATCTATGCGTTTTTTTTACCTGAAATTGAGCATTTTCACTCAAGAAACAGTGTTAGGCAACATCTATCTTGCAGGCATATAGAGACATCGGTGGGGAAGAGTCAGTTAGAATATATCGATCGAGCGTGTGGTAAACAGACCCAGTTGCATGTTTGTTACTGGTCGATAGTGTATGATAATCATGCATGCATGGGGATCTACTAAAAGACGGGACGGGACGCTTTTCCGGGACGGGACGGAACGATTTGTCTAAAAGACGGGACGGGACGGAACGAATATTTAAAAGTCATTTTATTCGGAAATGAAAGAGTTTAGAGGCACAAACATGGTCTCAACTTGTTTATTGGTATCTACTCTATACGAATGTGATGTTTTCCCGATAAAATTGAGCGTATGCTGAACGGTGAGCGTTCGAATAACGAAGCGTCGAAATTAGGGAAATTTATCACTTCTGGGACGATAATCTAAACACTAAAAGTCATATTTCGTTTACATTTTCATGTTTGGGTGACGGATTATTGCAGAAAATGTTTGTCTAATATATACTAAATAGTAAAATAGAAGTTTGAACTTGTTTTCTGCTGATAAAAGTAGTGTTTTTATCGACGGGACGATGACATCCGCATTCTTGAAAAATCTCCATTCCGCCGAACGAAAATCTTCGAAAATCTTAACAGAAAAACTAGCATTATGTTCACATTTTCATGTTTGGGTGACGGATTTTTGCAGAAAATGCTAGTCTAATATACACTAAATAGTAAAATAGAAGTTTGAACTTGTTTTCTGATGGTAAAAGTAGTGTTTTTATCGACGGGACGATGACATCCGCATTCTTGAAAAATCTGCATTCCGCCGAACGAAAATCGTCGAAAATCTTAACAGAAAAACTAGCATTATGTTCACATTTTCATGTTTGGGTGACGGATTTTTGCAGAAAATGCTAGTCTAATATATACTAAATAGTAAAATAGAAGTTTGAACTTGTTTTCTGGTGGTAAAAGTAGTGTTTTTATCGACGGGACGATGACACCTCCATTCTTGAAAAATCTGCATTCCGCCGAACGAAAATCTTCGAAAATCTTAACAGAAAAACTAGCATTATGTTCACATTTTCATGTTTGGGTGACGGATTTTTGCAGAAAATGTTTGTCTAATATATACTAAATAGTAAAATAGAAGTTTGAACTTGTTTTCTGCTGATAAAAGTAGTGTTTTTATCGACGGGACGATGACATCCGCATTCTTGAAAAATCTGCATTCCGCCGAACGAAAATCGTCGAAAATCTTAACAGAAAAACTAGCATTATGTTCACATTTTCATGTTTGGGTGACGGATTTTTGCAGAAAATGCTAGTCTAATATATACTAAATAGTAAAATAGAAGTTTGAACTTGTTTTCTGATGGTAAAAGTAGTGTTTTTATCGACGGGACGATGACACCTCCATTCTTGAAAAATGTGCATTCCGCCGAACGAAAATCTTCGAAAATCTTAACAGAAAAACTAGCATTATGTTCACATTTTCATGTTTGGGTGACGGATTTTTGCAGAAAATGCTAGTCTAATATATACTAAATAGTAAAATAGAAGTTTGAACTTGTTTTCTGATGGTAAAAGTAGTGTTTTTATCGACGGGACGATGACACCTCCATTCTTGAAAAATGTGCATTCCGCCGAACGAAAATCTTCGAAAATCTTAACAGAAAAACTAGCATTATGTTCACATTTTCATGTTTGGGTGACGGATTTTTGCAGAAAATGCTAGTCTAATATATACTAAATAGTAAAATAGAAGTTTGAACTTGTTTTCTGATGGTAAAAGTAGTGTTTTTATCGACGGGACGATGACACCTCCATTCTTGAAAAATCTGCATTCCGCCGAACGAAAATCTTCGAAAATCTTAACAGAAAACTAGCATTATGTTCACATTTTCATGTTTGGGTGACGGATTTTTGCAGAAAATGCTAGTCTAATATATACTAAATAGTAAAATAGAAGTTTGAACTTGTTTTCTGCTGATAAAAGTAGTGTTTTTATCGACGGGACGATGACATCCGCATTCTTGAAAAATCTGCATTCCGCCGAACGAAAATCTTCGAAAATCTTAACAGAAAAACTAGCATTATGTTCACATTTTCATGTTTGGGTGACGGATTTTTGCAGAAAATGCTAGTCTAATATATACTAAATAGTAAAATAGAAGTTTGAACTTGTTTTCTGGTGGTAAAAGTAGTGTTTTTATCGACGGGACGATGACACCTCCATTCTTGAAAAATCTGCATTCCGCCGAACGAAAATCTTCGAAAATCTTAACAGAAAAACTTGCATTATGTTCACATTTTCATGTTTGGGTGACGGATTTTTGCAGAAAATGTTTGTCTAATATATACTAAATAGTAAAATAGAAGTTTGAACTTGTTTTCTGCTGATAAAAGTAGTGTTTTTATCGACGGGACGATGACATCCGCATTCTTGAAAAATCTGCATTCCGCCGAACGAAAATCGTCGAAAATCTTAACAGAAAAACTAGCATTATGTTCACATTTTCATGTTTGGGTGACGGATTTTTGCAGAAAATGCTAGTCTAATATATACTAAATAGTAAAATAGAAGTTTGAACTTGTTTTCTGATGGTAAAAGTAGTGTTTTTATCGACGGGACGATGACACCTCCATTCTTGAAAAATGTGCATTCCGCCGAACGAAAATCTTCGAAAATCTTAACAGAAAAACTAGCATTATGTTCACATTTTCATGTTTGGGTGACGGATTTTTGCAGAAAATGCTAGTCTAATATATACTAAATAGTAAAATAGAAGTTTGAACTTGTTTTCTGATGGTAAAAGTAGTGTTTTTATCGACGGGACGATGACACCTCCATTCTTGAAAAATGTGCATTCCGCCGAACGAAAATCTTCGAAAATCTTAACAGAAAAACTAGCATTATGTTCACATTTTCATGTTTGGGTGACGGATTTTTGCAGAAAATGCTAGTCTAATATATACTAAATAGTAAAATAGAAGTTTGAACTTGTTTTCTGATGGTAAAAGTAGTGTTTTTATCGACGGGACGATGACACCTCCATTCTTGAAAAATCTGCATTCCGCCGAACGAAAATCTTCGAAAATCTTAACAGAAAACTAGCATTATGTTCACATTTTCATGTTTGGGTGACGGATTTTTGCAGAAAATGCTAGTCTAATATATACTAAATAGTAAAATAGAAGTTTTAACTTGTTTTCTGCTGATAAAAGTAGTGTTTTTATCGACGGGACGATGACATCCGCATTCTTGAAAAATCTGCATTCCGCCGAACGAAAATCTTCGAAAATCTTAACAGAAAAAGTAGCATTATGTTCACATTTTCATGTTTGGGTGACGGATTTTTGCAGAAAATGCTAGTCTAATATATACTAAATAGTAAAATAGAAGTTTGAACTTGTTTTCTGATGGTAAAAGTAGTGTTTTTATCGACGGGACGATGACATCCGCATTCTTGAAAAATCTCCATTCCGCCGAACGAAAATCTTCGAAAATCTTAACAGAAAAACTAGCATTATGTTCACATTTTCATGTTTGGGTGACGGATTTTTGCAGAAAATGATAGTCTAATATATACTAAATAGTAAAATAGAAGTTTGAACTTGTTTTCTGATGGTAAAAGTAGTGTTTTTATCGACGGGACGATGACATCCGCATTCTTGAAAAATCTGCATTCCGCCGAACGAAAATCTTCGAAAATCTTAACAGAAAAACTAGCATTATGTTCACATTTTCATGTTTGGGTGACGGATTTTTGCAGAAAATGCTAATCTAATATATACTAAATAGTAAAATAGAAGTTTGAACTTGTTTTCTGCTGATAAAAGTAGTGTTTTTATCGACGGCGCGATGACATCCGCATTCTTGAAAAATCTGCATTCCGCCGAACAAAAATCGTCGAAAATCTTAACAGAAAAACTAGCATTATGTTCACATTTTCATGTTTGGGTGACGGATTTTTGCAGAAAATGCTAGTCTAATATATACTAAATAGTAAAATAGAAGTTTGAACTTGTTTTCTGATGGTAAAAGTAGTGTTTTTATCGACGGGACGATGACATCTCCATTCTTGAAAAATCTGCATTCCGCCGAACGAAAATCTTCGAAAATCTTAACAGAAAAACTAGCATTATGTTCACATTTTCATGTTTGGGTGACGGATTTTTGCAGAAAATGCTAGTCTAATATATACTAAATAGTAAAATAGAAGTTTGAACTTGTTTTCTGATGGTAAAAGTAGTGTTTTTATCGACGGGACGATGACACCTCCATTCTTGAAAAATGTGCATTCCGCCGAACGAAAATCTTCGAAAATCTTAACAGAAAAACTAGCATTATGTTCACATTTTCATGTTTGGGTGACGGATTTTTGCAGAAAATGCTAGTCTAATATATACTAAATAGTAAAATAGAAGTTTGAACTTGTTTTCTGATGGTAAAAGTAGTGTTTTTATCGACGGGACGATGACACCTCCATTCTTGAAAAATCTGCATTCTGCCGAACGAAAATCGTCGAAAATCTTAACAGAAAAACTAGCATTATGTTCACATTTTCATGTTTGGGTGACGGATTTTTGCAGAAAATGATAGTCTAATATATACTAAATAGTAAAATAGAAGTTTGAACTTGTTTTCTGATGGTAAAAGTAGTGTTTTTATCGACGGGACGATGACATCCGCATTCTTGAAAAATCTCCATTCCGCCGAACGAAAATCTTCGAAAATCTTAACAGAGAAACTAGCATTATGTTCACATTTTCATGTTTGGGTGACGGATTATTGCAGAAAATGCTAATCTAATATATACTAAATAGTAAAATAGAAGTTTGAACTTGTTTTCTGCTGATAAAAGTAGTGTTTTTATCGACGGGACGATGACATCCGCATTCTTGAAAAATCTGCATTCCGCCGAACGAAAATCGTCGAAAATCTTAACAGAAAAACTAGCATTATGTTCACATTTTCATGTTTGGGTGACGGATTTTTGCAGAAAATGCTAGTCTAATATATACTAAATAGTAAAATAGAAGTTTGAACTTGTTTTCTGATGGTAAAAGTAGTGTTTTTATCGACGGGACGATGACACCTCCATTCTTGAAAAATCTGCATTCCGCCGAACGAAAATCTTCGAAAATCTTAACAGAAAAACTAGCATTATGTTCACATTTTCATGTTTGGGTGACGGATTTTTGCAGAAAATGCTAGTCTAATATATACTAAATAGTAAAATAGAAGTTTGAACTTGTTTTCTGATGGTAAAAGTAGTGTTTTTATCGACGGGACGATGACACCTCCATTCTTGAAAAATGTGCATTCCGCCGAACGAAAATCTTCGAAAATCTTAACAGAAAAACTAGCATTATGTTCACATTTTCATGTTTGGGTGACGGATTTTTGCAGAAAATGCTAGTCTAATATATACTAAATAGTAAAATAGAAGTTTGAACTTGTTTTCTGATGGTAAAAGTAGTGTTTTTATCGACGGGACGATGACACCTCCATTCTTGAAAAATGTGCATTCCGCCGAACGAAAATCTTCGAAAATCTTAACAGAAAAACTAGCATTATGTTCACATTTTCATGTTTGGGTGACGGATTTTTGCAGAAAATGCTAGTCTAATATATACTAAATAGTAAAATAGAAGTTTGAACTTGTTTTCTGATGGTAAAAGTAGTGTTTTTATCGACGGGACGATGACACCTCCATTCTTGAAAAATCTGCATTCTGCCGAACGAAAATCGTCGAAAATCTTAACAGAAAAACTAGCATTATGTTCACATTTTCATGTTTGGGTGACGGATTTTTGCAGAAAATGATAGTCTAATATATACTAAATAGTAAAATAGAAGTTTGAACTTGTTTTCTGATGGTAAAAGTAGTGTTTTTATCGACGGGACGATGACATCCGCATTCTTGAAAAATCTCCATTCCGCCGAACGAAAATCTTCGAAAATCTTAACAGAAAAACTTGCATTATGTTCACATTTTCATGTTTGGGTGACGGATTTTTGCAGAAAATGCTAGTCTAATATATACTAAATAGTAAAATAGAAGTTTGAACTTGTTTTCTGCTGATAAAAGTAGTGTTTTTATCGACGGGACGATGACATCCGCATTCTTGAAAAATCTGCATTCCGCCGAACGAAAATCTTAGAAAATCTTAACAGAAAAAGTAGCATTATGTTCACATTTTCATGTTTGGGTGACGGATTTTTGCAGAAAATGCTAGTCTAATATATACTAAATAGTAAAATAGAAGTTTGAACTTGTTTTCTGATGGTAAAAGTAGTGTTTTTATCGACGGGACGATGACATCCGCATTCTTGAAAAATCTGCATTCCGCCGAACGAAAATCGTCGAAAATCTTAACAGAAAAACTAGCATTATGTTCACATTTTCATGTTTGGGTGACGGATTTTTGCAGAAAATGCTAGTCTAATATATACTAAATAGTAAAATAGAAGTTTGAACTTGTTTTCTGATGGTAAAAGTAGTGTTTTTATCGACGGGACGATGACACCTCCATTCTTGAAAAATCTGCATTCCGCCGAACGAAAATCTTCGAAAATCTTAACAGAAAAACTAGCATTATGTTCACATTTTCATGTTTGGGTGACGGATTTTTGCAGAAAATGCTAGTCTAATATATACTAAATAGTAAAATAGAAGTTTGAACTTGTTTTCTGATGGTAAAAGTAGTGTTTTTATCGACGGGACGATGACACCTCCATTCTTGAAAAATGTGCATTCCGCCGAACGAAAATCTTCGAAAATCTTAACAGAAAAACTAGCATTATGTTCACATTTTCATGTTTGGGTGACGGATTTTTGCAGAAAATGCTAGTCTAATATATACTAAATAGTAAAATAGAAGTTTGAACTTGTTTTCTGATGGTAAAAGTAGTGTTTTTATCGACGGGACGATGACACCTCCATTCTTGAAAAATGTGCATTCCGCCGAACGAAAATCTTCGAAAATCTTAACAGAAAAACTAGCATTATGTTCACATTTTCATGTTTGGGTGACGGATTTTTGCAGAAAATGCTAGTCTAATATATACTAAATAGTAAAATAGAAGTTTGAACTTGTTTTCTGATGGTAAAAGTAGTGTTTTTATCGACGGGACGATGACACCTCCATTCTTGAAAAATCTGCATTCTGCCGAACGAAAATCGTCGAAAATCTTAACAGAAAAACTAGCATTATGTTCACATTTTCATGTTTGGGTGACGGATTTTTGCAGAAAATGATAGTCTAATATATACTAAATAGTAAAATAGAAGTTTGAACTTGTTTTCTGATGGTAAAAGTAGTGTTTTTATCGACGGGACGATGACATCCGCATTCTTGAAAAATCTCCATTCCGCCGAACGAAAATCTTCGAAAATCTTAACAGAAAAACTTGCATTATGTTCACATTTTCATGTTTGGGTGACGGATTTTTGCAGAAAATGCTAGTCTAATATATACTAAATAGTAAAATAGAAGTTTGAACTTGTTTTCTGATGGTAAAAGTAGTGTTTTTATCGACGGGACGATGACATCCGCATTCTTGAAAAATCTGCATTCCGCCGAACGAAAATCGTCGAAAATCTTAACAGAAAAACTAGCATTATGTTCACATTTTCATGTTTGGGTGACTGATTTTTGCAGAAAATGCTAGTCTAATATATACTAAATAGTAAAATAGAAGTTTGAACTTGTTTTCTGATGGTAAAAGTAGTGTTTTTATCGACGGGACGATGACATCTCCATTCTTGAAAAATGTGCATTCCGCCGAACGAAAATCTTCGAAAATCTTAACAGAAAAACTAGCATTATGTTCACATTTTCATGTTTGGGTGACGGATTTTTGCAGAAAATGCTAGTCTAATATATACTAAATAGTAAAATAGAAGTTTGAACTTGTTTTCTGCTGATAAAAGTAGTGTTTTTATCGACGGGACGATGACACCTCCATTCTTGAAAAATCTGCTTTTCCGCCGAACGAAAATCTTCGAAAATCTTAACAGAAAACTAGCATTATGTTCACATTTTCATGTTTGGGTGACGGATTTTTGCAGAAAATGCTAGTCTAATATATACTAAATAGTAAAATAGAAGTTTGAACTTGTTTTCTGATGGTAAAAGTAGTGGTTTATCGACGGGACGATGACATCCGCATTCTTGAAAAATGTGCATTCCGCCGAACGAAAATCGTCGAAAATCTTAACAGAAAAACTAGCATTATGTTCACATTTTCATGTTTGGGTGACGGATTTTTGCAGAAAATGCTAGTCTAATATATACTAAATAGAAAAATAGAAGTTTGAACTTGTTTTCTGGTGGTAAAAGTAGTGTTTTTATCGACGGGACGATGACATCCGCATTCTTGAAAAATCTGCATTCCGCCGAACGAAAATCGTCGAAAATCTTAACAGAAAAACTAGCATTATGTTCACATTTTCATGTTTGGGTGACGGATTTTTGCAGAAAATGCTAGTCTAATATATACTAAATAGTAAAATAGAAGTTTGAACTTGTTTTCTGATGGAAAAAGTAGTGTTTTTATCGACGGGACGATGACATCTCCATTCTTGAAAAATGTGCATTCCGCCGAACGAAAATCTTCGAAAATCTTAACAGAAAAACTAGCATTATGTTCACATTTTCATGTTTGGGTGACGGATTTTTGCAGAAAATGCTGGTCTAATATATACTAAATAGTAAAATAGAAGTTTGAACTTGTTTTCTGCTGATAAAAGTAGTGTTTTTATCGAAGGGACGATGACACCTCCATTCTTGAAAAATCTGCATTCCGCCGAACGAAAATCTTCGAAAATCTTAACAGAAAACTTGCATTATGTTCACATTTTCATGTTTGGGTGACGGATTTTTGCAGAAAATGTTTGTCTAATATATACTAAATAGTAAAATAGAAGTTTGAACTTGTTTTCTGCTGATAAAAGTAGTGTTTTTATCGACGGGACGATGACATCCGCATTCTTGAAAAATCTGCATTCCGCCGAACGAAAATCTTCGAAAATCTTAACAGAAAAACTAGCATTATGTTCACATTTTCATGTTTGGGTGACGGATTTTTGCAGAAAATGCTAGTCTAATATATACTAAATAGTAAAATAGAAGTTTGAACTTGTTTTCTGGTGGTAAAAGTAGTGTTTTTATCGACGGGACGATGACATCCGCATTCTTGAAAAATCTGCATTCCGCCGAACGAAAATCTTCGAAAATCTTAACAGAAAAACTAGCATTATGTTCACATTTTCATGTTTGGGTGACGGATTTTTGCAGAAAATGCTAGTCTAATATATACTAAATAGTAAAATAGAAGTTTGAACTTGTTTTCTGATGGTAAAAGTAGTGTTTTTATCGACGGGACGATGACATCCGCATTCTTGAAAAATCTGCATTCCGCCGAACGAAAATCTTCGAAAATCTTAACAGAAAACTAGCATTATGTTCACATTTTCATGTTTGGGTGACTGATTTTTGCAGAAAATGCTAGTCTAATATATACTAAATAGTAAAATAGAAGTTTGAACTTGTTTTCTGCTGATAAAAGTTGTGTTTTTATCGACGGGACGATGACATCCGCATTCTTGAAAAATCTGCATTCCGCCGAACGAAAATCTTCGAAAATCTTAACAGAAAAACTAGCATTATGTTCACATTTTCATGTTTGGGTGACGGATTTTTGCAGAAAATGCTAGTCTAATATATACTAAATAGTAAAATAGAAGTTTGAACTTGTTTTCTGATGGTAAAAGTAGTGTTTTTATCGACGGGACGATGACATCCGCATTCTTGAAAAATCTCCATTCCGCCGAACGAAAATCTTCGACAATCTTAACAGAAAAACTAGCATTATGTTCACATTTTCATGTTTGGGTGACGGATTTTTGCAGAAAATGCTAGTCTAATATATACTAAATAGTAAAATAGAAGTTTGAACTTGTTTTCTGATGGTAAAAGTAGTGTTTTTATCGACGGGACGATGACATCCGCATTCTTGAAAAATCTGCATTCCGCCGAACGAAAATCGTCGAAAATCTTAACAGAAAAACTAGCATTATGATCACATTTTCATGTTTGGGTGACGGATTTTTGCAGAAAATGCTAGTCTAATATATACTAAATAGTAAAATAGAAGTTTGAACTTGTTTTCTGATGGTAAAAGTAGTGTTTTTATCGACGGGACGATGACACCTCCATTCTTGAAAAATCTGCATTCCGCCGAACGAAAATCTTCGAAAATCTTAACAGAAAACTAGCATTATGTTCACATTTTCATGTTTGGGTGACGGATTTTTGCAGAAAATGCTAGTCTAATATATACTAAATAGTAAAATAGAAGTTTGAACTTGTTTTCTGCTGATAAAAGTAGTGTTTTTATCGACGGGACGATGACATCCGCATTCTTGAAAAATCTGCATTCCGCCGAACGAAAATCTTCGAAAATCTTAACAGAAAAACTAGCATTATGTTCACATTTTCATGTTTGGGTGACGGATTTTTGCAGAAAATGCTAGTCTAATATATACTAAATAGTAAAATAGAAGTTTGAACTTGTTTTCTGATGGTAAAAGTAGTGTTTTTATCGACGGGACGATGACATCCGCATTCTTGAAAAATCTCCATTCCGCCGAACGAAAATCTTCGACAATCTTAACAGAAAAACTAGCATTATGTTCACATTTTCATGTTTGGGTGTCGGATTTTTGCAGAAAATGCTAGTCTAATATATACTAAATAGTAAAATAGAAGTTTGAACTTGTTTTCTGATGGTAAAAGTAGTGTTTTTATCGACGGGACGATGACATCCGCATTCTTGAAAAATCTGCATTCCGCCGAACGAAAATCGTCGAAAATCTTAACAGAAAAACTAGCATTATGTTCACATTTTCATGTTTGGGTGACGGATTTTTGCAGAAAATGCTAGTCTAATATATACTAAATAGTAAAATAGAAGTTTGAACTTGTTTTCTGATGGTAAAAGTAGTGGTTTATCGACGGGACGATGACACCTCCATTCTTGAAAAATCTGCATTCCGCCGAACGAAAATCGTCGAAAATCTTAACAGAAAAACTAGCATTATGTTCACATTTTCATGTTTGGGTGACGGATTTTGGCAGGAAATGCTAGTCTAATATATACTAAATAGTAAAATAGAAGTTTGAACTTGTTTTCTGATGGTAAAAGTAGTGTTTTTATCGACGGGACGATGACATCCGCATTCTTGAAAGATTCATCAGATATTATCTATAATAGATGCACTCTGTAATTTAGTGAGGTTGGGACCCCGACTTTTGTTTCTTAATATTTCGGCAACTTATCTAGAAGGGAGGGGCTCGGGAAATATCTATTTACATAGAGGGAATGTTTCCCTTTCCGATGGCATCAAAATTTATTCCCATTTACGCCTAATTAGACTGATATGATGATTGCAGTTTGCAAACGGTTAACAGCTTTTAAATAGCATATATATTGGCTATACATGTAATATACAACAATAATTGTCGTATAATCAACAATGTATCATAGACTTCAGTTGCAATAAACTACAAATAAACAATGCATGCATGTTGCGGTCATTAGCTACATGTGACCATATATGACCCCTGTCAGTCTAGACTACCAATACACTATCAATAAACATCCATAGCGCGCCAATAATCCCCTAATACACAGTGTATTCGGGAGTGTATTGGGAATCAAACATACCAGCAATGTTAATGGCCGCTGTCTGCCACAGAGGTGAAAGGTTATACCCGAGTGATTTCTGACTATCATTGTAAAGAAATTGTTTCTGAATTTTGTTAGCGTTTCTTTACAAGCATATCAAGAATTTAATAGATAAATATACCATTTTGCGAGATGAGGTTGGGCACCGGAGTTATTTCTGATGTTAAATTTAGTGAGGTTGGGACCCCGACTTTTGTTTCTCAATATTTCGGCAACTTATCCAGAAGGGAGGGGCTCGGGAAATATGTAGTTATACAGAGGGAATGTTCCCCTTTCCGATGACATCAAAATTAACTCCCAGGTTCTTCCCACAGCGTGGAAATATCCCAGCGTTTCAAGTGATAAATTCGGCAGATTCATCAGATATTATCTGTAACAGACGCACTCTGTAATTTAGTGAGGTTGGGACCCCGACTTTTGTTTCTTAATATTTCAGCAACTTATCCAGAAGGGAGGGCCCGGGAAATATCTATTTACACAGAGGGAATGTTCCCCTTTTCGATGACATCAAAATTAATTCCCATCAGGTTCTTCCCACAGCGTGGAAATATCTCAGCGTTTCAAGTGATAAATTCAGCAGATTCATCGGATATTATCTATAATAACAGATGCACTCTGTAAATTTAGTGAGGTTGGGACCCCGACTTTTGTTTCGGCAACTTATCCAGAAGGGAGGGGCTCTGGAAATATCAAGTTACACAGACGGAATGTTCCCCTTTCCGATGGCATCAAAATTAATTCCCAGGTTCTGCCCACAGCGTGGAAATATCTCAGCGTTTCAAGTAATAAATTCGGCAGATTCAACAAACATAATCTGTAATAGATGCACTCTGTAAATTTAGTGAGATTGGGACCCCAACTTTTGTTTCTTAATATATCGGCAACTTATCCAGAAGGGAGGGGCTTGAGAAATATCTAGTTATACAGAGGGAATGTTCCCCTTTCCGATGACATCAAAATAACTCCCAGGTTCTTCCCACAGCGTGGAAATATCTCAGCGTTTCAAGTGATAAATTCAGCAGATTCATCGGATATTATCTATAACAGATGCACTCTGTAAATTTAGTGAGGTTGGGACCCCGACTTTTGTTTCTTAATATTTCGGCAACTTATCCAGAAGGGAGGGGCTCTGGAAATATCAAGTTACACAGACGGAATGTTCCCCTTTCCGATGGCATCAAAATTAATTCCCAGGTTCTGCCCACAGCGTGGAAATATCTCAGCGTTTTAAGTAATAAATTCGGCAGATTCAACAAACATATTCTGTAACAGATGCACTCAGTAAATTTAGTGAGGTTGGGACCCCGACTTTTGTTTCTTAATATATCGGCAACTTATCAAGAAGGGAGGGGCTTGAGAAATATCTAGTTATACAGAGGGAATGTTCCCCTTTCCGATGACATCAAAATTAACTCCCAGGTTCTTCCCACAGCGTGGAAATATCCCAGCGTTTCAAGTGATAAATTCAGCAGATTCATCGGATATTATCTATAACAGATGCACTCTGTAAATTTAGTGAGGTTGGGACCCCGACTTTTGTTTCTTAATATTTCGGCAACTTATCCAGAAGGGAGGGGCTCAGGAAATATCAAGTTACACAGACGGAATGTTCCCCTTTCCGATGGCATCAAAATTAATTCCCAGGTTCTGCCCACAGCGTGGAAATATCTCAGCGTTTCAAGTAATAAATTCGGCAGATTCAACAAACATATTCTGTAACAGATGCACTCAGTAAATTTAGTGAGGTTGGGACCCCGACTTTTGTTTCTTAATATTTCGGCAACTTATCCAGAAGGGAGGGGCTCTGGAAATATCAAGTTACACAGACGGAATGTTCCCCTTTCCGATGGCATCAAAATTAATTCCCAGGTTCTGCCCACAGCGTGGAAATATCTCAGCGTTTTAAGTAATAAATTCGGCAGATTCAACAAACATATTCTGTAACAGATGCACTCAGTAAATTTAGTGAGGTTGGGACCCCGACTTTTGTTTCTTAATATATCGGCAATTTATCCAGAAGGGAGGGGCTTGAGAAATATCTAGTTATACAGAGGGAATGTTCCCCTTTCCGATGACATCAAAATTAACTCCCAGGTTCTTCCCACAGCGTGGAAATATCCCAGCGTTTCAAGTGATAAATTCAGCAGATTCATCGGATATTATCTATAACAGATGCACTCTGTAAATTTAGTGAGGTTGGGACCCCGACTTTTGTTTCTTAATATTTCGGCAACTTATCCAGAAGGGAGGGGCTCAGGAAATATCAAGTTACACAGACGGAATGTTCCCCTTTCCGATGGCATCAAAATTAATTCCCAGGTTCTGCCCACAGCGTGGAAATATCTCAGCGTTTCAAGTAATAAATTCGGCAGATTCAACAAACATAATCTGTAATAGATGCACTCTGTAAATTTAGTGAGATTGGGACCCCAACTTTTGTTTCTTAATATATCGGCAACTTATCCAGAAGGGAGGGGCTTGAGAAATATCTAGTTATACAGAGGGAATGTTCCCCTTTCCGATGACATCAAAATAACTCCCAGGTTCTTCCCACAGCGTGGAAATATCTCAGCGTTTCAAGTGATAAATTCAGCAGATTCATCGGATATTATCTATAACAGATGCACTCTGTAAATTTAGTGACGTTGAGAGTCCGTCTTTTGTTTCTTAATATATCGACAACTTCTACAGAAGGGGGGGGGGGCTCGGGAAATATCTAGTTATACAGAGGGAATGTTCCCCTGTCCGATGGCTATATTCTATTAAAGTCCTTGTGCATGAAATGGACAAACGCTCTTTATCCATACCCTGCAATGCATTTAAACGAATGCTGTTTATTTGTCATGCTTAATCTTGATATTTTGTAAAGGAACTTTGTCAGGATAATGCAAACTTACAAACTTCATTCAGGTGCCTTACATCATCTCGGAAAATTGTATATTTACCTGTTGATATGTGGCGAAGAAACGCTATAAAAATTAATGAACAATTCCTTTACAAACATCAGAAATAACTCCGTAACTTCACGTTACAGGTTATTACCTTAACCTCTCTATTTATAATGAATATCATATAGACATGAATATCGATATGCAACCTCAAACAAAGCTGCATGAAGTTTCGATGCACCAGACAGGACTACTCTCATACATTGATGTTCACGTTACAGGCTATTACCTTAACTTCTCTATTTATAATGAATATCTCAATGTGCATGGTAGTTAGATTACCTCATAAACAGAACATATGACCACACGATGAGGAAATTCAATGAACATGCATGTGATTTATATATTTTATACGATTTAAACAAAATTATTTAATTTAATTTAATTCAATTTAAACAAGTTTAGAACATCAAACAACTGATGTAGCAAGTCTTACAAATGTCTACTTTTACAAGAGTCATGTCAAAACGTGATATATGGGTAATTTGCTGGCTATATTGGCTTAATTAATTTAGTGAGGTTGGGACCCCGACTCTCTTCTATAATCCGGGGTATGCAGTTTAAAGCAGATGTACACGTAATGAATAAAGCAACACGTGTGTATACTGGTATAACCTACACATGACCATACCGCCACCACGAGTCACAAAACAGGAGCACCAGGTATACTCATATGCCTGACACATGACCATTTAGTCACCCCTGTATATATTTTCATTACATTTGTGACAATACAGTCACTACTTGTATACCTACATGTTCTCATATCACTATTAACCACACAGTCACTACGTGTATACCTATTTGACACATATAGTCATATAACCACTCGATATACATATGCAGCTCACCCTAGACTATAGATTCACTCCAGGTATACATGTAAACCTCACTAATGGCCATTCAGCCCTTCCAGATATACAAAAAACCCGCACACACGACCACTCAAACACTCCATACTAGCATATACACCTCACACATGACAATTCAGCAATTCACTGCATAATCATACACGCCATCCATAATAATACAGCTAAGCCTTATACACCCACAAATGATAATACATCCACGAGATATATAAATATACATCCCACCATCACCACACGGGCACTCCCTGTACACCCACACCCTCGATAATGTACACCAGCTTACTCCAGGTATTCCATGCATTTTACCATGGACAACCCACTAATAACCATATATTCACTCATTGTATACCTACTCACATCAGTCATGACATACAATAACTCCCTGTATACCTATTCACCTCACATATGATCATAGAGTAACTCCCTGGCTATGATATTGGCATCCACACTGTATCATGTTGACATTTTTTTTTATCATAATGGACCAGAATAGCCAAAGATTGTGATCCATCTCAGTTCTGTATCAAAGTTCTGCCCATTTCCTTTCAATAAATGTGGCCAAAATTACAAAAGAGGTTCTCAGCAAAATTGCATACTTTAAAATGAATTTGTCATGCTCCATATGGAACTGAGACAACCAGAATAGAACATGTAGTTGTCAGTTAATTAACGAACATGTATAATAACCAAGTGAGTCACAATATGCTACCTTTTCGGATAACGCAGAGAATGTTCGGGATATATGTAAAAAATTTACATTCTACAAATTTGGTTGCCATTTTGGAAGCCATCTTGAGCAATTCAGTCTATAAACACTGTAGTGTGACACATTTAAAATAGACCAAAACAATAAACACCTTTCAATCCAAAGATAGTTATATTTTACCTGAAAAAATTGTCCAAACCTGAAAAGTGAATTTTTGCCAATGTTTATGTCAAGTTTTTGAGAGAAAAATCCAATATTTTCGACGATGTCAGGGGTGACAATAGTAACAATTAACCATGGTGCATCAGACATGTTAGTATTCAATGTATAGAATGCAGAATAGCCAATTTTATACATCAACCACAACTTGTAAGCGATTGGAGGACACGCTGGTGTAATATTTGCCATTTTCAATATTTTGGCGGCCATATTGGCAGCCATTTTGAGCCAAAGTAAGAATTTTGGTTCCAGTGATTTGGAATATTAAATAGTTAATGATATGCCTCACTTACATTACAAACTTCTGTTCATTTCTTGTTGAAATATGACTAGAATCCCAATTGTGATTTTTTGTGAAATTTTATACCGCATTCTGTAAAATCGAATTTGAGGGATCGGAAGGGGTTAGGATCCCAATAATTGCATATTTCGTTGCTCCAATGATCAGTTAATATACAAAACACAAAATAAAGTTGCATTACTCAACCAGTTCCAAACAGCATGAATTGATCTAGAAGATATTTGTAAAAAAAATGTTATATTTGCAACTTCCGGTGGCGATTTTGGCGGCCATCTTGGATGGTGAGTTTCAATTTTGGCTCAAAATGTGTCATTATGTCTCAGCTTCACGAAAATATATACATTTGTATACATTTTACAAGATTTTCCCGCTATAATTTGCATAAAACTGACTTAGGGTCTGGGCTGAAAAACGGCGGCCATGATGGACGCCATCTTGTGTGGAGTCTACACGGCCACATTTTTTCTTGTTAACATTGCTTAAAAGTTGAAGGACAAAAGGAACAAAACGAGTGGGGTGAAGTTAAGTCCCAGGGGGGTGCAAGGGTACCCCTATTAGCTCCCGGACTATTGTAACTTTTACCATCAGAAAACAAGTTCAAACTTCTATTTTACTATTTAGTATATATTAGACTAGCATTTTCTGCAAAAATCCGTCACCCAAACATGAAAATGTGAACATAATGCTAGTTTTTCTGTAAAGATTTTCGAAGATTTTCGTTCGGCGGAATGGAGATTTTTCAAGAATGGAGGTGTCATCGTCCCGTCGATAAAAACACTACTTTTACCATCAGAAAACAAGTTCAAACTTCTATTTTACTATTTAGTATATATTAGACTAGCATTTTCTGCAATAATCCGTCACCCAAACATGAAAATGTGAACATAATGCTAGTTTTTCTGTTAAGATTTTCGAAGATTTTCGTTCGGCGGAATGGAGATTTTTCAAGAATGCGGATGTCATCGTCCCGTCGATAAAAACACTACTTTTATCAGCAGAAAACAAGTTCAAACTTCTATTTTACTATTTAGTATATATTAGACTAGCATTTTCTGCAAAAATCCGTCACCCAAACATGAAAATGTGAACATAATGCTAGTTTTTCTGTTAAGATTTTCGACGATTTTCGTTCGGCGGAATGGAGATTTTTCAAGAATGCGGATGTCATAGTCCCGTCGATAAAAACACTACTTTTACCATCAGAAAACAAGTTCAAACTTCTATTTTACTATTTAGTATATATTAGACTAGCATTTTCTGCAAAAATCCGTCACCCAAACATGAAAATGTGAACATAATGCTAGTTTTCTGTTAACATTTTCGAAGATTTTCGTTCGGCGGAAAGGCAGATTTTTCAAGAATGGAGGTGTCATCGTCCCGTCGATAAAAACACTACTTTGATCAGCAGAAAACAAGTTCAAACTTCTATTTTACTATTTAGTATATATTAGACTAGCATTTTCTGCAAAAATCCGTCACCCAAACATGAAAATGTGAACATAATGCTAGTTTTTCTGTTAAGATTTTCGAAGATTTTCGTTCGGCGGAATGCACATTTTTCAAGAATGGAGATGTCATCGTCCCGTCGATAAAAACACTACTTTTACCATCAGAAAACAAGTTCAAACTTCTATTTTACTATTTAGTATATATTAGACTAGCATTTTCTGCAAAAATCCGTCACCCAAACATGAAAATGTGAACATAATGCTAGTTTTTCTGTTAAGATTTTCGACGATTTTCGTTCGGCGGAATGCAGATTTTTCAAGAATGCGGATGTCATCGTCCCGTCGATAAAAACACTACTTTTACCATCAGAAAACAAGTTCAAACTTCTATTTTACTATTTAGTATATATTAGACTAGCATTTTCTGCAAAAATCCGTCACCCAAACATGAAAATGTGAACATAATTCTAGTTTTTCTGTTAAGATTTTCGACGATTTTCGTTCGGCAGAATGCAGATTTTTCAAGAATGCGGATGTCATCGTCCCGTCGATAAACCACTACTTTTACCATCAGAAAACAAGTTCAAACTTCTATTTTACTATTTAGTATATATTAGACTAGCATTTTCTGCAAAAATCCGTCACCCAAACATGAAAATGTGAACATAATGCTAGTTTTCTGTTAAGATTTTCGAAGATTTTCGTTCGGCGGAAAAGCAGATTTTTCAAGAATGGAGGTGTCATCGTCCCGTCGATAAAAACACTACTTTTATCAGCAGAAAACAAGTCCAAACTTCTATTTTACTATTTAGTATATATTAGACTAGCATTTTCTGCAAAAATCCGTCACCCAAACATGAAAATGTGAACATAATGCTAGTTTTTCTGTTAAGATTTTCGAAGATTTTCGTTCGGCGGAATGCACATTTTTCAAGAATGGAGATGTCATCGTCCCGTCGATAAAAACACTACTTTTACCATCAGAAAACAAGTTCAAACTTCTATTTTACTATTTAGTATATATTAGACTAGCATTTTCTGCAAAAATCCGTCACCCAAACATGAAAATGTGAACATAATGCTAGTTTTTCTGTTAAGATTTTCGAAGATTTTCGTTCGGCGGAATGCAGATTTTTCAAGAATGGAGGTGTCATCGTCCCGTCGATAAAAACACTACTTTTACCATCAGAAAACAAGTTCAAACTTCTATTTTACTATTTAGTATATATTAGACTAGCATTTTCTGCAAAAATCCGTCACCCAAACATGAAAATGTGAACATAATGCTAGTTTTTCTGTTAAGATTTTCGAAGATTTTCGTTCGGCGGAATGGAGATTTTTCAAGAATGCGGATGTCATCGTCCCGTCGATAAAAACACTACTTTTACCATCAGAAAACAAGTTCAAACTTCTATTTTACTATTTAGTATATATTAGACTAGCATTTTCTGCAAAAATCCGTCACCCAAACATGAAAATGTGAACATAATGCTAGTTTGTCTGTTAAGATTTTCGAAGATTTTCGTTCGGCGGAATGGAGATTTTTCAAGAATGCGGATGTCATCGTCCCGTCGATAAAAACACTACTTTTACCATCAGAAAACAAGTTCAAACTTCTATTTTACTATTTAGTATATATTAGACTAGCATTTTCTGCAAAAATCCGTCACCCAAACATGAAAATGTGAACATAATGCTAGTTTTCTGTTAAGATTTTCGAAGATTTTCGTTCGGCGGAATGCAGATTTTTCAAGAATGGAGGTGTCATCGTCCCTTCGATAAAAACACTACTTTTATCAGCAGAAAACAAGTTCAAACTTCTATTTTACTATTTAGTATATATTAGACCAGCATTTTCTGCAAAAATCCGTCACCCAAACATGAAAATGTGAACATAATGCTAGTTTTTCTGTTAAGATTTTCGAAGATTTTCGTTCGGCGGAATGCACATTTTTCAAGAATGGAGATGTCATCGTCCCGTCGATAAAAACACTACTTTTTCCATCAGAAAACAAGTTCAAACTTCTATTTTACTATTTAGTATATATTAGACTAGCATTTTCTGCAAAAATCCGTCACCCAAACATGAAAATGTGAACATAATGCAAGTTTTTCTGTTAAGATTTTCGACGATTTTCGTTCGGCGGAATGCAGATTTTTCAAGAATGCGGATGTCATCGTCCCGTCGATAAAAACACTACTTTTACCATCAGAAAACAAGTTCAAACTTCTATTTTTCTATTTAGTATATATTAGACTAGCATTTTCTGCAAAAATCCGTCACCCAAACATGAAAATGTGAACATAATGCTAGTTTTCTGTTAAGATTTTCGAAGATTTTCGTTCGGCGGAAAAGCAGATTTTTCAAGAATGGAGGTGTCATCGTCCCGTCGATAAAAACACTACTTTTATCAGCAGAAAACAAGTTCAAACTTCTATTTTACTATTTAGTATATATTAGACTAGCATTTTCTGCAAAAATCCGTCACCCAAACATGAAAATGTGAACATAATGCTAGTTTTTCTGTTAAGATTTTCGAAGATTTTCGTTCGGCGGAATGCACATTTTTCAAGAATGGAGATGTCATCGTCCCGTCGATAAAAACACTACTTTTACCATCAGAAAACAAGTTCAAACTTCTATTTTACTATTTAGTATATATTAGACTAGCATTTTCTGCAAAAATCAGTCACCCAAACATGAAAATGTGAACATAATGCTAGTTTTTCTGTTAAGATTTTCGACGATTTTCGTTCGGCGGAATGCAGATTTTTCAAGAATGCGGATGTCATCGTCCCGTCGATAAAAACACTACTTTTACCATCAGAAAACAAGTTCAAACTTCTATTTTACTATTTAGTATATATTAGACTAGCATTTTCTGCAAAAATCCGTCACCCAAACATGAAAATGTGAACATAATGCTACTTTTTCTGTTAAGATTTTCTAAGATTTTCGTTCGGCGGAATGCAGATTTTTCAAGAATGCGGATGTCATCGTCCCGTCGATAAAAACACTACTTTTATGAGCAGAAAACAAGTTCAAACTTCTATTTTATTATTTAGTATATATTAGACTAGCATTTCTGCAAAAATCCGTCACCCAAACATGAAAATGTGAACATAATGCTAGTTTTTCTGTTAAGATTTTCGACGATTTTCGTTCGGCGGAATGCAGATTTTTCAAGAATGCGGATGTCATCGTCCCGTCGATAAAAACACTACTTTTATCAGCAGAAAACAAGTTCAAACTTCTATTTTACTATTTAGTATATATTAGATTAGCATTTTCTGCAATAATCCGTCACCCAAACATGAAAATGTGAACATAATGCTAGTTTTTCTGTTAAGATTTTCGAAGATTTTCGTTCGGCGGAATGGAGATTTTTCAAGAATGCGGATGTCATCGTCCCGTCGATAAAAACACTACTTTTACCATCAGAAAACAAGTTCAAACTACTATTTTACTATTTAGTATATATTAGACTATCATTTTCTGCAAAAATCCGTCACCCAAACATGAAAATGTGAACATAATGCTAGTTTTTCTGTTAAGATTTTCGAAGATTTTCGTTCGGCGGAATGCAGATTTTTCAAGAATGGAGGTGTCATCGTCCCGTCGATAAAAACACTACTTTTTCCATCAGAAAACAAGTTCAAACTTCTATTTTACTATTTAGTATATATTAGACTAGCATTTTCTGCAAAAATCCGTCACCCAGACATGAAAATGTGAACATAATGCTAGTTTTTCTGTTAAGATTTTCGACGATTTTCGTTCGGCGGAATGCAGATTTTTCAAGAATGCGGATGTCATCGTCCCGTCGATAAAAACACTACTTTTACCATCAGAAAACAAGTTCAAACTTCTATTTTTCTATTTAGTATATATTAGACTAGCATTTTCTGCAAAAATCCGTCACCCAAACATGAAAATGTGAACATAATGCTAGTTTTTCTGTTAAGATTTTCGACGATTTTCGTTCGGCGGAATGCAGATTTTTCAAGAATGCGGATGTCATCGTCCCGTCGATAAACCACTACTTTTACCATCAGAAAACAAGTTCAAACTTCTATTTTACTATTTAGTATATATTAGACTAGCATTTTCTGCAAAAATCCGTCACCCAAACATGAAAATGTGAACATAATGCTAGTTTTCTGTTAAGATTTTCGAAGATTTTCGTTCGGCGGAAAAGCAGATTTTTCAAGAATGGAGGTGTCATCGTCCCGTCGATAAAAACACTACTTTTATCAGCAGAAAACAAGTTCAAACTTCTATTTTACTATTTAGTATATATTAGACTAGCATTTTCTGCAAAAATCCGTCACCCAAACATGAAAATGTGAACATAATGCTAGTTTTTCTGTTAAGATTTTCGAAGATTTTCGTTCGGCGGAATGCACATTTTTCAAGAATGGAGATGTCATCGTCCCGTCGATAAAAACACTACTTTTACCATCAGAAAACAAGTTCAAACTTCTATTTTACTATTTAGTATATATTAGACTAGCATTTTCTGCAAAAATCAGTCACCCAAACATGAAAATGTGAACATAATGCTAGTTTTTCTGTTAAGATTTTCGACGATTTTCGTTCGGCGGAATGCAGATTTTTCAAGAATGCGGATGTCATCGTCCCGTCGATAAAAACACTACTTTTACCATCAGAAAACAAGTTCAAACTTCTATTTTACTATTTAGTATATATTAGACTAGCATTTTCTGCAAAAATCCGTCACCCAAACATGAAAATGTGAACATAATGCTACTTTTTCTGTTAAGATTTTCTAAGATTTTCGTTCGGCGGAATGCAGATTTTTCAAGAATGCGGATGTCATCGTCCCGTCGATAAAAACACTACTTTTATCAGCAGAAAACAAGTTCAAACTTCTATTTTACTATTTAGTATATATTAGACTAGCATTTTCTGCAAAAATCCGTCACCCAAACATGAAAATGTGAACATAATGCAAGTTTTTCTGTTAAGATTTTCGAAGATTTTCGTTCGGCGGAATGGAGATTTTTCAAGAATGCGGATGTCATCGTCCCGTCGATAAAAACACTACTTTTACCATCAGAAAACAAGTTCAAACTTCTATTTTACTATTTAGTATATATTAGACTAGCATTTTCTGCAATAATCCGTCACCCAAACATGAAAATGTGAACATAATGCTAGTTTTTCTGTTAAGATTTTCGAAGATTTTCGTTCGGCGGAATGGAGATTTTTCAAGAATGCGGATGTCATCGTCCCGTCGATAAAAACACTACTTTTATCAGCAGAAAACAAGTTCAAACTTCTATTTTACTATTTAGTATATATTAGACTAGCATTTTCTGCAAAAATCCGTCACCCAAACATGAAAATGTGAACATAATGCTAGTTTTTCTGTTAAGATTTTCGACGATTTTCGTTCGGCGGAATGGAGATTTTTCAAGAATGCGGATGTCATAGTCCCGTCGATAAAAACACTACTTTTACCATCAGAAAACAAGTTCAAACTTCTATTTTACTATTTAGTATATATTAGACTAGCATTTTCTGCAAAAATCCGTCACCCAAACATGAAAATGTGAACATAATGCTAGTTTTCTGTTAACATTTTCGAAGATTTTCGTTCGGCGGAAAGGCAGATTTTTCAAGAATGGAGGTGTCATCGTCCCGTCGATAAAAACACTACTTTGATCAGCAGAAAACAAGTTCAAACTTCTATTTTACTATTTAGTATATATTAGACTAGCATTTTCTGCAAAAATCCGTCACCCAAACATGAAAATGTGAACATAATGCTAGTTTTTCTGTTAAGATTTTCGAAGATTTTCGTTCGGCGGAATGCACATTTTTCAAGAATGGAGATGTCATCGTCCCGTCGATAAAAACACTACTTTTACCATCAGAAAACAAGTTCAAACTTCTATTTTACTATTTAGTATATATTAGACTAGCATTTTCTGCAAAAATCCGTCACCCAAACATGAAAATGTGAACATAATGCTAGTTTTTCTGTTAAGATTTTCTAAGATTTTCGTTCGGCGGAATGCAGATTTTTCAAGAATGCGGATGTCATCGTCCCGTCGATAAAACCACTACTTTTACCATCAGAAAACAAGTTCAAACTTCTATTTTTCTATTTAGTATATATTAGACTAGCATTTTCTGCAAAAATCCGTCACCCAAACATGAAAATGTGAACATAATGCTAGTTTTTCTGTTAAGATTTTCGACGATTTTCGTTCGGCGGAATGCAGATTTTTCAAGAATGCGGATGTCATCGTCCCGTCGATAAAAACACTACTTTTACCATCAGAAAACAAGTTCAAACTTCTATTTTACTATTTAGTATATATTAGACTAGCATTTTCTGCAAAAATCCGTCACCCAAACATGAAAATGTGAACATAATGCTACTTTTTCTGTTAAGATTTTCTAAGATTTTCGTTCGGCGGAATGCAGATTTTTCAAGAATGCGGATGTCATCGTCCCGTCGATAAAAACACTACTTTTATCAGCAGAAAACAAGTTCAAACTTCTATTTTACTATTTAGTATATATTAGACTAGCATTTTCTGCAAAAATCCGACACCCAAACATGAAAATGTGAACATAATGCTAGTTTTTCTGTTAAGATTTTCGACGATTTTCGTTCGGCGGAATGCAGATTTTTCAAGAATGCGGATGTCATCGTCCCGTCGATAAAACCACTACTTTTACCATCAGAAAACAAGTTCAAACTTCTATTTTTCTATTTAGTATATATTAGACTAGCATTTTCTGCAAAAATCCGTCACCCAAACATGAAAATGTGAACATAATGCTAGTTTTTCTGTTAAGATTTTCGACGATTTTCGTTCGGCGGAATGCAGATTTTTCAAGAATGCGGATGTCATCGTCCCGTCGATAAACCACTACTTTTACCATCAGAAAACAAGTTCAAACTTCTATTTTACTATTTAGTATATATTTGACTAGCATTTTCTGCAAAAATCCGTCACCCAAACATGAAAATGTGAACATAATGCTAGTTTTCTGTTAAGATTTTCGTTCGGCGGAAAAGCAGATTTTTCAAGAATGGAGGTGTCATCGTCCCGTCGATAAAAACACTACTTTTATCAGCAGAAAACAAGTTCAAACTTCTATTTTACTATTTAGTATATATTAGACTAGCATTTTCTGCAAAAATCCGTCACCCAAACATGAAAATGTGAACATAATGCTAGTTTTTCTGTTAAGATTTTCGAAGATTTTCGTTCGGCGGAATGCACATTTTTCAAGAATGGAGATGTCATCGTCCCGTCGATAAAAACACTACTTTTACCATCAGAAAACAAGTTCAAACTTCTATTTTACTATTTAGTATATATTAGACTAGCATTTTCTGCAAAAATCAGTCACCCAAACATGAAAATGTGAACATAATGCTAGTTTTTCTGTTAAGATTTTCGACGATTTTCGTTCGGCGGAATGCAGATTTTTCAAGAATGCGGATGTCATCGTCCCGTCGATAAAAACACTACTTTTACCATCAGAAAACAAGTTCAAACTTCTATTTTACTATTTAGTATATATTAGACTAGCATTTTCTGCAAAAATCCGTCACCCAAACATGAAAATGTGAACATAATGCTACTTTTTCTGTTAAGATTTTCGAAGATTTTCGTTCGGCGGAATGGAGATTTTTCAAGAATGCGGATGTCATCGTCCCGTCGATAAAAACACTACTTTTACCATCAGAAAACAAGTTCAAACTTCTATTTTACTATTTAGTATATATTAGACTATCATTTTCTGCAAAAATCCGTCACCCAAACATGAAAATGTGAACATAATGCTAGTTTTTCTGTTAAGATTTTCGACGATTTTCGTTCGGCAGAATGCAGATTTTTCAAGAATGGAGGTGTCATCGTCCCGTCGATAAAAACACTACTTTTACCATCAGAAAACAAGTTCAAACTTCTATTTTACTATTTAGTATATATTAGACTAGCATTTTCTGCAAAAATCCGTCACCCAAACATGAAAATGTGAACATAATGCTAGTTTTTCTGTTAAGATTTTCGAAGATTTTCGTTCGGCAGAATGCAGATTTTTCAAGAATGGAGGTGTCATCGTCCCGTCGATAAAAACACTACTTTTACCATCAGAAAACAAGTTCAAACTTCTATTTTACTATTTAGTATATATTAGACTAGCATTTTCTGCAAAAATCCGTCACCCAAACATGAAAATGTGAACATAATGCTAGTTTTTCTGTTAAGATTTTCGAAGATTTTCGTTCGGCGGAATGCACATTTTTCAAGAATGGAGGTGTCATCGTCCCGTCGATAAAAACACTACTTTTACCATCAGAAAACAAGTTCAAACTTCTATTTTACTATTTAGTATATATTAGACTAGCATTTTCTGCAAAAATCCGTCACCCAAACATGAAAATGTGAACATAATGCTAGTTTTTCTGTTAAGATTTTCGAAGATTTTCGTTCGGCGGAATGCATATTTTTCAAGAATGGAGGTGTCATCGTCCCGTCGATAAAAACACTACTTTTACCATCAGAAAACAAGTTCAAACTTCTATTTTACTATTTAGTATATATTAGACTAGCATTTTCTGCAAAAATCCGTCACCCAAACATGAAAATGTGAACATAATGCTAGTTTTTCTGTTAAGATTTTCGACGATTTTCGTTCGGCGGAATGGAGATTTTTCAAGAATGCGGATGTCATCGTCCCGTCGATAAAAACACTACTTTTACCATCAGAAAACAAGTTCAAACTTCTATTTTACTATTTAGTATATATTAGACTAGCATTTTCTGCAAAAATCCGTCACCCAAACATGAAAATGTGAACATAATGCTAGTTTTCTGTTAACATTTTCGAAGATTTTCGTTCGGCGGAAAGGCAGATTTTTCAAGAATGGAGGTGTCATCGTCCCGTCGATAAAAACACTACTTTGATCAGCAGAAAACAAGTTCAAACTTCTATTTTACTATTTAGTATATATTAGACTAGCATTTTCTGCAAAAATCCGTCACCCAAACATGAAAATGTGAACATAATGCTAGTTTTTCTGTTAAGATTTTCGAAGATTTTCGTTCGGCGGAATGCACATTTTTCAAGAATGGAGATGTCATCGTCCCGTCGATAAAAACACTACTTTTACCATCAGAAAACAAGTTCAAACTTCTATTTTACTATTTAGTATATATTAGACTAGCATTTTCTGCAAAAATCCGTCACCCAAACATGAAAATGTGAACATAATGCTAGTTTTTCTGTTAAGATTTTCGACGATTTTCGTTCGGCGGAATGCAGATTTTTCAAGAATGCGGATGTCATCGTCCCGTCGATAAAAACACTACTTTTACCATCAGAAAACAAGTTCAAACTTCTATTTTACTATTTAGTATATATTAGACTAGCATTTTCTGCAAAAATCCGTCACCCAAACAATAAAATGTGAACATAATGCTAGTTTTTCTGTTAAGATTTTCGACGATTTTCGTTCGGCAGAATGCAGATTTTTCAAGAATGCGGATGTCATCGTCCCGTCGATAAACCACTACTTTTACCATCAGAAAACAAGTTCAAACTTCTATTTTACTATTTAGTATATATTAGACTAGCATTTTCTGCAAAAATCCGTCACCCAAACATGAAAATGTGAACATAATGCTAGTTTTTCTGTTAAGATTTTCGACGATTTTCGTTGGGCGGAATGCAGATTTTTCAAGAATGCGGATGTCATCGTCCCGTCGATAAAATCACTACTTTTACCATCAGAAAACAAGTTCAAACTTCTATTTTACTATTTAGTATATATTAGACTAGCATTTTCTGCAAAAATCCGTCACCCAAACATGAAAATGTGAACATAATGCTAGTTTTTCTGTTAAGATTTTCGACGATTTTCGTTCGGCGGAATGCACATTTTTCAAGAATGGAGATGTCATCGTCCCGTCGATAAAAACACTACTTTTTCCATCAGAAAACAAGTTCAAACTTCTATTTTACTATTTAGTATATATTAGACTAGCATTTTCTGCAAAAATCCGTCACCCAAACATGAAAATGTGAACATAATGCTAGTTTTTCTGTTAAGATTTTCGACGATTTTCGTTCGGCGGAATGCAGATTTTTCAAGAATGCGGATGTCATCGTCCCGTCGATAAAAACACTACTTTTACCATCAGAAAACAAGTTCAAACTTCTATTTTTCTATTTAGTATATATTAGACTAGCATTTTCTGCAAAAATCCGTCACCCAAACATGAAAATGTGAACATAATGCTAGTTTTTCTGTTAAGATTTTCGACGATTTTCGTTCGGCGGAATGCAGATTTTTCAAGAATGCGGATGTCATCGTCCCGTCGATAAACCACTACTTTTACCATCAGAAAACAAGTTCAAACTTCTATTTTACTATTTAGTATATATTAGACTAGCATTTTCTGCAAAAATCCGTCACCCAAACATGAAAATGTGAACATAATGCTAGTTTTTCTGTTAAGATTTTCGAAGATTTTCGTTCGGCGGAATGCACATTTTTCAAGAATGGAGGTGTCATCGTCCCGTCGATAAAAACACTACTTTTACCATCAGAAAACAAGTTCAAACTTCTATTTTACTATTTAGTATATATTAGACTAGCATTTTCTGCAAAAATCCGTCACCCAAACATGAAAATGTGAACATAATGCTAGTTTTTCTGTTAAGATTTTCGAAGATTTTCGTTCGGCGGAATGCATATTTTTCAAGAATGGAGGTGTCATCGTCCCGTCGATAAAAACACTACTTTTACCATCAGAAAACAAGTTCAAACTTCTATTTTACTATTTAGTATATATTAGACTATCATTTTCTGCAAAAATCCGTCACCCAAACATGAAAATGTGAACATAATGCTAGTTTTTCTGTTAAGATTTTCGACGATTTTCGTTCGGCGGAATGGAGATTTTTCAAGAATGCGGATGTCATCGTCCCGTCGATAAAAACACTACTTTTACCATCAGAAAACAAGTTCAAACTTCTATTTTACTATTTAGTATATATTAGACTAGCATTTTCTGCAAAAATCCGTCACCCAAACATGAAAATGTGAACATAATGCTAGTTTTCTGTTAACATTTTCGAAGATTTTCGTTCGGCGGAAAGGCAGATTTTTCAAGAATGGAGGTGTCATCGTCCCGTCGATAAAAACACTACTTTGATCAGCAGAAAACAAGTTCAAACTTCTATTTTACTATTTAGTATATATTAGACTAGCATTTTCTGCAAAAATCCGTCACCCAAACATGAAAATGTGAACATAATGCTAGTTTTTCTGTTAAGATTTTCGAAGATTTTCGTTCGGCGGAATGCACATTTTTCAAGAATGGAGATGTCATCGTCCCGTCGATAAAAACACTACTTTTACCATCAGAAAACAAGTTCAAACTTCTATTTTACTATTTAGTATATATTAGACTAGCATTTTCTGCAAAAATCCGTCACCCAAACATGAAAATGTGAACATAATGCTAGTTTTTCTGTTAAGATTTTCGACGATTTTCGTTCGGCGGAATGCAGATTTTTCAAGAATGCGGATGTCATCGTCCCGTCGATAAAAACACTACTTTTACCATCAGAAAACAAGTTCAAACTTCTATTTTACTATTTAGTATATATTAGACTAGCATTTTCTGCAAAAATCCGTCACCCAAACAATAAAATGTGAACATAATGCTAGTTTTTCTGTTAAGATTTTCGACGATTTTCGTTCGGCAGAATGCAGATTTTTCAAGAATGCGGATGTCATCGTCCCGTCGATAAACCACTACTTTTACCATCAGAAAACAAGTTCAAACTTCTATTTTACTATTTAGTATATATTAGACTAGCATTTTCTGCAAAAATCCGTCACCCAAACATGAAAATGTGAACATAATGCTAGTTTTTCTGTTAAGATTTTCGACGATTTTCGTTGGGCGGAATGCAGATTTTTCAAGAATGCGGATGTCATCGTCCCGTCGATAAAATCACTACTTTTACCATCAGAAAACAAGTTCAAACTTCTATTTTACTATTTAGTATATATTAGACTAGCATTTTCTGCAAAAATCCGTCACCCAAACATGAAAATGTGAACATAATGCTAGTTTTTCTGTTAAGATTTTCGACGATTTTCGTTCGGCGGAATGCACATTTTTCAAGAATGGAGATGTCATCGTCCCGTCGATAAAAACACTACTTTTTCCATCAGAAAACAAGTTCAAACTTCTATTTTACTATTTAGTATATATTAGACTAGCATTTTCTGCAAAAATCCGTCACCCAAACATGAAAATGTGAACATAATGCTAGTTTTTCTGTTAAGATTTTCGACGATTTTCGTTCGGCGGAATGCAGATTTTTCAAGAATGCGGATGTCATCGTCCCGTCGATAAAAACACTACTTTTACCATCAGAAAACAAGTTCAAACTTCTATTTTTCTATTTAGTATATATTAGACTAGCATTTTCTGCAAAAATCCGTCACCCAAACATGAAAATGTGAACATAATGCTAGTTTTTCTGTTAAGATTTTCGACGATTTTCGTTCGGCGGAATGCAGATTTTTCAAGAATGCGGATGTCATCGTCCCGTCGATAAACCACTACTTTTACCATCAGAAAACAAGTTCAAACTTCTATTTTACTATTTAGTATATATTAGACTAGCATTTTCTGCAAAAATCTGTCACCCAAACATGAAAATGTGAACATAATGCTAGTTTTCTGTTAAGATTTTCGAAGATTTTCGTTCGGCGGAAAAGCAGATTTTTCAAGAATGGAGGTGTCATCGTCCCGTCGATAAAAACACTACTTTTATCAGCAGAAAACAAGTTCAAACTTCTATTTTACTATTTAGTATATATTAGACTAGCATTTTCTGCAAAAATCCGTCACCCAAACATGAAAATGTGAACATAATGCTAGTTTTTCTGTTAAGATTTTCGAAGATTTTCGTTCGGCGGAATGCACATTTTTCAAGAATGGAGATGTCATCGTCCCGTCGATAAAAACACTACTTTTACCATCAGAAAACAAGTTCAAACTTCTATTTTACTATTTAGTATATATTAGACTAGCATTTTCTGCAAAAATCAGTCACCCAAACATGAAAATGTGAACATAATGCTAGTTTTTCTGTTAAGATTTTCGACGATTTTCGTTCGGCGGAATGCAGATTTTTCAAGAATGCGGATGTCATCGTCCCGTCGATAAAAACACTACTTTTACCATCAGAAAACAAGTTCAAACTTCTATTTTACTATTTAGTATATATTAGACTAGCATTTTCTGCAAAAATCCGTCACCCAAACATGAAAATGTGAACATAATGCTACTTTTTCTGTTAAGATTTTCTAAGATTTTCGTTCGGCGGAATGCAGATTTTTCAAGAATGCGGATGTCATCGTCCCGTCGATAAAAACACTACTTTTATCAGCAGAAAACAAGTTCAAACTTCTATTTTACTATTTAGTATATATTAGACTAGCATTTCTGCAAAAATCCGTCACCCAAACATGAAAATGTGAACATAATGCTAGTTTTTCTGTTAAGATTTTCGACGATTTTCGTTCGGCGGAATGCAGATTTTTCAAGAATGCGGATGTCATCGTCCCGTCGATAAAAACACTACTTTTATCAGCAGAAAACAAGTTCAAACTTCTATTTTACTATTTAGTATATATTAGATTAGCATTTTCTGCAATAATCCGTCACCCAAACATGAAAATGTGAACATAATGCTAGTTTTTCTGTTAAGATTTTCGAAGATTTTCGTTCGGCGGAATGGAGATTTTTCAAGAATGCGGATGTCATCGTCCCGTCGATAAAAACACTACTTTTACCATCAGAAAACAAGTTCAAACTTCTATTTTACTATTTAGTATATATTAGACTATCATTTTCTGCAAAAATCCGTCACCCAAACATGAAAATGTGAACATAATGCTAGTTTTTCTGTTAAGATTTTCGAAGATTTTCGTTCGGCGGAATGCAGATTTTTCAAGAATGGAGGTGTCATCGTCCCGTCGATAAAAACACTACTTTTTCCATCAGAAAACAAGTTCAAACTTCTATTTTACTATTTAGTATATATTAGACTAGCATTTTCTGCAAAAATCCGTCACCCAAACATGAAAATGTGAACATAATGCTAGTTTTTCTGTTAAGATTTTCGACGATTTTCGTTCGGCGGAATGCAGATTTTTCAAGAATGCGGATGTCATCGTCCCGTCGATAAAAACACTACTTTTACCATCAGAAAACAAGTTCAAACTTCTATTTTTCTATTTAGTATATATTAGACTAGCATTTTCTGCAAAAATCCGTCACCCAAACATGAAAATGTGAACATAATGCTAGTTTTTCTGTTAAGATTTTCGACGATTTTCGTTCGGCGGAATGCAGATTTTTCAAGAATGCGGATGTCATCGTCCCGTCGATAAACCACTACTTTTACCATCAGAAAACAAGTTCAAACTTCTATTTTACTATTTAGTATATATTAGACTAGCATTTTCTGCAAAAATCCGTCACCCAAACATGAAAATGTGAACATAATGCTAGTTTTCTGTTAAGATTTTCGAAGATTTTCGTTCGGCGGAAAAGCAGATTTTTCAAGAATGGAGGTGTCATCGTCCCGTCGATAAAAACACTACTTTTATCAGCAGAAAACAAGTTCAAACTTCTATTTTACTATTTAGTATATATTAGACTAGCATTTTCTGCAAAAATCCGTCACCCAAACATGAAAATGTGAACATAATGCTAGTTTTTCTGTTAAGATTTTCGAAGATTTTCGTTCGGCGGAATGCACATTTTTCAAGAATGGAGATGTCATCGTCCCGTCGATAAAAACACTACTTTTACCATCAGAAAACAAGTTCAAACTTCTATTTTACTATTTAGTATATATTAGACTAGCATTTTCTGCAAAAATCAGTCACCCAAACATGAAAATGTGAACATAATGCTAGTTTTTCTGTTAAGATTTTCGACGATTTTCGTTCGGCGGAATGCAGATTTTTCAAGAATGCGGATGTCATCGTCCCGTCGATAAAAACACTACTTTTACCATCAGAAAACAAGTTCAAACTTCTATTTTACTATTTAGTATATATTAGACTAGCATTTTCTGCAAAAATCCGTCACCCAAACATGAAAATGTGAACATAATGCTACTTTTTCTGTTAAGATTTTCTAAGATTTTCGTTCGGCGGAATGCAGATTTTTCAAGAATGCGGATGTCATCGTCCCGTCGATAAAAACACTACTTTTATCAGCAGAAAACAAGTTCAAACTTCTATTTTACTATTTAGTATATATTAGACTAGCATTTTCTGCAAAAATCCGTCACCCAAACATGAAAATGTGAACATAATGCAAGTTTTTCTGTTAAGATTTTCGAAGATTTTCGTTCGGCGGAATGGAGATTTTTCAAGAATGCGGATGTCATCGTCCCGTCGATAAAAACACTACTTTTACCATCAGAAAACAAGTTCAAACTTCTATTTTACTATTTAGTATATATTAGACTATCATTTTCTGCAAAAATCCGTCACCCAAACATGAAAATGTGAACATAATGCTAGTTTTTCTGTTAAGATTTTCGACGATTTTCGTTCGGCAGAATGCAGATTTTTCAAGAATGGAGGTGTCATCGTCCCGTCGATAAAAACACTACTTTTACCATCAGAAAACAAGTTCAAACTTCTATTTTACTATTTAGTATATATTAGACTAGCATTTTCTGCAAAAATCCGTCACCCAAACATGAAAATGTGAACATAATGCTAGTTTTTCTGTTAAGATTTTCGAAGATTTTCGTTCGGCGGAATGCACATTTTTCAAGAATGGAGGTGTCATCGTCCCGTCGATAAAAACACTACTTTTACCATCAGAAAACAAGTTCAAACTTCTATTTTACTATTTAGTATATATTAGACTAGCATTTTCTGCAAAAATCCGTCACCCAAACATGAAAATGTGAACATAATGCTAGTTTTTCTGTTAAGATTTTCGAAGATTTTCGTTCGGCGGAATGCAGATTTTTCAAGAATGGAGGTGTCATCGTCCCGTCGATAAAAACACTACTTTTACCATCAGAAAACAAGTTCAAACTTCTATTTTACTATTTAGTATATATTAGACTAGCATTTTCTGCAAAAATCCGTCACCCAAACATGAAAATGTGAACATAATGCTAGTTTTTCTGTTAAGATTTTCGACGATTTTCGTTCGGCGGAATGCAGATTTTTCAAGAATGCGGATGTCATCGTCCCGTCGATAAAAACACTACTTTTATCAGCAGAAAACAAGTTCAAACTTCTATTTTACTATTTAGTATATATTAGATTAGCATTTTCTGCAATAATCCGTCACCCAAACATGAAAATGTGAACATAATGCTAGTTTCTCTGTTAAGATTTTCGAAGATTTTCGTTCGGCGGAATGGAGATTTTTCAAGAATGCGGATGTCATCGTCCCGTCGATAAAAACACTACTTTTACCATCAGAAAACAAGTTCAAACTTCTATTTTACTATTTAGTATATATTAGACTATCATTTTCTGCAAAAATCCGTCACCCAAACATGAAAATGTGAACATAATGCTAGTTTTTCTGTTAAGATTTTCGACGATTTTCGTTCGGCAGAATGCAGATTTTTCAAGAATGGAGGTGTCATCGTCCCGTCGATAAAAACACTACTTTTACCATCAGAAAACAAGTTCAAACTTCTATTTTACTATTTAGTATATATTAGACTAGCATTTTCTGCAAAAATCCGTCACCCAAACATGAAAATGTGAACATAATGCTAGTTTTTCTGTTAAGATTTTCGAAGATTTTCGTTCGGCGGAATGCACATTTTTCAAGAATGGAGGTGTCATCGTCCCGTCGATAAAAACACTACTTTTACCATCAGAAAACAAGTTCAAACTTCTATTTTACTATTTAGTATATATTAGACTAGCATTTTCTGCAAAAATCCGTCACCCAAACATGAAAATGTGAACATAATGCTAGTTTTTCTGTTAAGATTTTCGAAGATTTTCGTTCGGCGGAATGCAGATTTTTCAAGAATGGAGATGTCATCGTCCCGTCGATAAAAACACTACTTTTACCATCAGAAAACAAGTTCAAACTTCTATTTTACTATTTAGTATATATTAGACTAGCATTTTCTGCAAAAATCCGTCACCCAAACATGAAAATCTGAACATAATGCTAGTTTTTCTGTTAAGATTTTCGACGATTTTTGTTCGGCGGAATGCAGATTTTTCAAGAATGCGGATGTCATCGCGCCGTCGATAAAAACACTACTTTTATCAGCAGAAAACAAGTTCAAACTTCTATTTTACTATTTAGTATATATTAGATTAGCATTTTCTGCAAAAATCCGTCACCCAAACATGAAAATGTGAACATAATGCTAGTTTTTCTGTTAAGATTTTCGAAGATTTTCGTTCGGCGGAATGCAGATTTTTCAAGAATGCGGATGTCATCGTCCCGTCGATAAAAACACTACTTTTACCATCAGAAAACAAGTTCAAACTTCTATTTTACTATTTAGTATATATTAGACTATCATTTTCTGCAAAAATCCGTCACCCAAACATGAAAATGTGAACATAATGCTAGTTTTTCTGTTAAGATTTTCGAAGATTTTCGTTCGGCGGAATGGAGATTTTTCAAGAATGCGGATGTCATCGTCCCGTCGATAAAAACACTACTTTTACCATCAGAAAACAAGTTCAAACTTCTATTTTACTATTTAGTATATATTAGACTAGCATTTTCTGCAAAAATCCGTCACCCAAACATGAAAATGTGAACATAATGCTACTTTTTCTGTTAAGATTTTCGAAGATTTTCGTTCGGCGGAATGCAGATTTTTCAAGAATGCGGATGTCATCGTCCCGTCGATAAAAACACTACTTTTATCAGCAGAAAACAAGTTCAAACTTCTATTTTACTATTTAGTATATATTAGACTAGCATTTTCTGCAAAAATCCGTCACCCAAACATGAAAATGTGAACATAATGCTAGTTTTCTGTTAAGATTTTCGAAGATTTTCGTTCGGCGGAATGCAGATTTTTCAAGAATGGAGGTGTCATCGTCCCGTCGATAAAAACACTACTTTTACCATCAGAAAACAAGTTCAAACTTCTATTTTACTATTTAGTATATATTAGACTAGCATTTTCTGCAAAAATCCGTCACCCAAACATGAAAATGTGAACATAATGCTAGTTTTTCTGTTAAGATTTTCGAAGATTTTCGTTCGGCGGAATGCACATTTTTCAAGAATGGAGGTGTCATCGTCCCGTCGATAAAAACACTACTTTTACCATCAGAAAACAAGTTCAAACTTCTATTTTACTATTTAGTATATATTAGACTAGCATTTTCTGCAAAAATCCGTCACCCAAACATGAAAATGTGAACATAATGCTAGTTTTTCTGTTAAGATTTTCGAAGATTTTCGTTCGGCGGAATGCAGATTTTTCAAGAATGGAGGTGTCATCGTCCCGTCGATAAAAACACTACTTTTACCATCAGAAAACAAGTTCAAACTTCTATTTTACTATTTAGTATATATTAGACTAGCATTTTCTGCAAAAATCCGTCACCCAAACATGAAAATGTGAACATAATGCTAGTTTTTCTGTTAAGATTTTCGACGATTTTCGTTCGGCGGAATGCAGATTTTTCAAGAATGCGGATGTCATCGTCCCGTCGATAAAAACACTACTTTTATCAGCAGAAAGCAAGTTCAAACTTCTATTTTACTATTTAGTATATATTAGACAAACATTTTCTGCAAAAATCCGTCACCCAAACATGAAAATGTGAACATAATGCAAGTTTTTCTGTTAAGATTTTCGAAGATTTTCGTTCGGCGGAATGCAGATTTTTCAAGAATGGAGGTGTCATCGTCCCGTCGATAAAAACACTACTTTTACCATCAGAAAACAAGTTCAAACTTCTATTTTACTATTTAGTATATATTAGACTAGCATTTTCTGCAAAAATCCGTCACCCAAACATGAAAATGAGAACATAATGCTAGTTTTTCTGTTAAGATTTTCGACGATTTTCGTTCGGCGGAATGCAGATTTTTCAAGAATGCGGATGTCATCGTCCCGTCGATAAAAACACTACTTTTACCATCAGAAAACAAGTTCAAACTTCTATTTTACTATTTAGTATATATTAGACTAGCATTTTCTGCAAAAATCCGTCACCCAAACATGAAAATGTGAACATAATGCTAGTTTTTCTGTTAAGATTTTCGAAGATTTTCGTTCGGCGGAATGGAGATTTTTCAAGAATGCGGATGTCATCGTCCCGTCGATAAAAACACTACTTTTATCAGCAGAAAACAAGTTCAAACTTCTATTTTACTATTTAGTATATATTAGACAAACATTTTCTGCAATAATCCGTCACCCAAACATGAAAATGTAAACGAAATATGACTTTTAGTGTTTAGATTATCGTCCCAGAAGTGATAAATTTCCCTAATTTCGACGCTTCGTTGTTCGAACGCTCACCGTTCAGCATACGCTCAATTTTATCGGGAAAACATCACATTCGTATAGAGTAGATACCAATAAACAAGTTGAGACCATGTTTGTGCCTCTAAACTCTTTCATTTCCGAATAAAATGACTTTTAAATATTCGTTCCGTCCCGTCCCGTCTTTTAGACAAATCGTTCCGTCCCGTCCCGGAAAAGCGACCCGTCCCGTCTTTTAGTAGATCCCCATGCATGCGTCTTTTAATGAGAACAATAATGTTTTTGGCAGATTGTGCTATCCTACGCCATTGAACTCGTCCGATATACTGACAACAGTAAGACACACGCGTAGTTTTGTGTATATATTCCATACCAATCATGCGACATTGATATCGTGTCATAAGTGCATCCACATGCTTGCGACATACACTAGTTATGGCAATAGTCTGTCCAACCGGTAGTGGGAAATTGTATTTAATCGTGGATACTTCTTAATTTCACATTGCGTTCCGAAGTTGATCAACATATCCTGGTATATATTGACTGAAAATTGCTTTATTGACGTAGTAGCAGTGTACACATTATTTATGTAGGAACGCTTAACACACAAACAAATAACGATTATATAACGGTGTGACATAACCTGTATTTGGGTACAATATTTTGGACTCTGGTATGACTGAATTTAGGGAATTATGTGCATGCCTGCGTCGCGTAAGGATGACACTTAAGGTTGCAATCGTTCGATATACTGATACCAGTAACATACGCGTGCGGTTTTGTGTATGAATCCCACATATTGATATAGTGTCAAATGCATGCGTTCATATGCTTGCGACATATACTGTGACATGGGTCTGTCAATCCGTTAAGGTCACTATGTTCAATCGTGCCGGTTAGTTCTTAATGTCACACCTGTGTTCTTTAGTTGGGATATGGGACGATCGAGCACCCATATGCTTGCGACATGACTGTAACAGGACTTGTTTCTTCGGATTGTGAACTGTACTATACTGTATGACGTCACCATGTGCTCACACAATTCCCTCCAACTTATGCAAATAAGCATTTCTATCTCAGATTTGAATAGACGTTGGATATTTTCGGACTACATGACTTAGCTGTGTAGCAACACACCATGAGCTATACAGCACACCCTGTAATCACTCCACATGTAGTGCAGAATTTCAACACACAACTTGGAGCATTTTGTAATGTAATTTTATTATATTTCCACGCTGTCAAGCAGACCAGACCTTCGGTGTTAACAGTAAACGCATCGAGTAAAAAATGTTGTGAAAATGTGAACAGTGTCGCACAAAAGAACACCTCTTCGAAAGTTCTATTTGAGCACAGGAAGAAATGTCATTATTTCCCTTTATCTTTGTCACATCAATTTCGTCGACTAATTTCGATACCGGTATAATTCAAAAGCGGTAATTATTATAAATGTATTTCGTATCGCAAACTGCCAGATTTAATCTACGTGGGCTTTATTACGTTTACGTATGGTCATATTATAGTAGTTTATAATTTACAAAATTTAGAAACTATTTTTAGTGCCGGTTCTTTACACTGGAAATGAATTACGGTAACTGATACCTCTACACAAGCCAACAATGATGATGAGCCGTCATAGACCATGTCTGTGCACATTGGTACCACATCCAGTACATAGCTAAAAGGATGGAAGTGTGCATGTGAACTGGTTAATGTTATTGCAAGAGTGTGTCATGGTGCGATTGTAAAGCGAGAACCATAGGTTCCAGTTTTACTTCGAAGCATGACAAGTGAGGGCAATAATGTTAACATGAGCACGCTTGTGTTAACCCTTTACCCAACAAACCGGCCAAAACCGGCCAAATAAAGCTTCAACAGCCTAAAATATCTTCGGTCTGTCTCAATAGAACCATACAAATATGGATATCATTGGAACCGGCTCCTTGACCACATTGTGATAGTTACAGTTATGCCCTGTGCCAATGCATTCTCTTATATATGCGAGTCGACCATAGGTCGCCTCGCATATATAAGAGAATGCATTGGCCTAAAAAATATCTTTTTTTACCATTTTTTCTTACATTCTTTAACAATTTTATAATTTTTAATGTGTTAAGCCAATGCATTCTCTTATATATGCGAGGCGACCTATGGTCGACTCGCATATATAAGAGAATGCATTGGCACAGGGCCCTTCTGTTGGGTAAAGGGTTAAGTGCTATGTTTATTGGACACTTACACTCTCATGACTTGTGTGTAGTAAAGTATTCATAAGGGACTACTCGTCAATGATGCTTTAGTATAGAAACGGTTAATAACTGAATAGGATAATCAATTTAGACCAAATTATAAATATTATTTGAGTCTCAGACACAGCCGCATTGAAATAAATGGCCCGCATTGGACTTTTTATTTCGATTTTTGATATTATGACCAAAAAAAAGTTAAAATAAAGAATATATCATTTTTTTCTATTTTATTTTGGTATGTTTTTAATTGCAACATACATAAACTCTTAACATATATCTATGCTTGATATATTGACTATTATGTATACATATAATAACATAGAACATTAAGTAGATTACTACAAAGAAGAAAATGACTACCTGCTCATCGTAGTCTGGTGTACTAATTGTAACTCCAGAACAATTGAAAGGCACTGGAGGAAATTTAGGATCACATGTTATAATGGAGTGGTTTTAATTGATAGACAACAAAAATGTGAATAGCCAGGGGCATTAGAACATTATTGGTAATCCCTATGTCATACAGGTGTACTATTAGCACCATTTAATTTCTATAAAAGATTAAATGAATGTATATGCTATACGCCCTGTCACTAACTCGTGGCCATATTTTATCCACTGTGTCCGATTTCGTAGTTTCATAGATTCATGCAGCTCCGGTTCCGTGGTTTTAGTGCTACAGGTCAAAGTTTTGGAGTAGCATTTCCATATATGGAGCTTTTGAATTATTCATGAATTCCATATATGGAAAGCTAAGTAAAACCACGGAACCGGACCTGATGGATCCAATATGGCCGCGAGTTAGTGACAGTGCATATAGGCAAGCTATCATGAACCATGCTTACGATGTGCAAAAAACAAAATACAAAATAAACATAAAGTCTTCCTTCCCTCATTGATTCAGAAAAATTGTCTGAGACTGAAATATTTTTTGTTGTGTGGCCTCAGTGAAAAAAGGAATACAGCGTACATGAATATAACTTATAAGTCAAGATCATCTTAAAATTTGTCCTTATAAATGTTCAAACTATTTGTTTAAGGACGACCAGCTAGGCACAAACCAGCCGCGGATGTGTTGCGTAGCAACGCATGCGCTGGTCGTCCTTATACCAAGTTCGCTTTTCAACATGGCCGCCGCCATCTTGAATTTGATGCGCCGCCATCTTGAATTTGAGGTGCCGCCATTTTGTAAACGTCATTGCAATTCATTTAAAACTACAAAATGTTACTTTTCATATAGCCAACATAACAATATTCAATTCGTGAAGACATTACATGGTTTATGCTTTAAATAATAATAATAAATATTGCCGACACGACTCGGGTTGCTATACCATTCGGTTTCACTAAATAAACTTGTCTTTTGTTTAATAGTAAATGCACGTTCATGTAAACTGTTAGGTGACATCATATGATTTAGCGACATAGAACACAAAGCTAATCATATTTTTAGCATTCCAGAAGAAAGTGTAATATGTTTCTAAATAAATACGAGGACGACTGTGGCATGGCAATATACGCCAGCGAAATGCACACATTGTTGCCATTTTAATTAAATAAATAATATGCATATATATAATATCATTTGATTCATACAAATATAGACTATACTAGTACTCTAGCTATACTGGGGATCCGATATGTAGACAGGCCAGACCATTTGAAGATGCATTATCCGAATTGACGCTCCAAAATTACTATTTATTTTGCTTCGGGGGAGGGGGGGGGGGGGGTAACAAATATTTGATTCGAGTCAATGAACCCACCCATCAAAGCTCAGAGTGATCAGATATCGATTTTTGTTATTTCTCAAGATGTGTAATTATTTGCGGCCCAGAAAAAAGTTGTCAAACGGACAGTCTTTGACAAAACTGCGGATGAAAATGGATAACTCTAAAATCAAGTGGTATTACGGCCAAAGTTTGTGATACTCAAGTTATAATACAGTCATATTTCGTTGAACAAAATGTTGATAAATAACACGGTGTGGGAAAATATGATACCATAGTTGAGTGGTTCGATTTGTTTTATTACAGTTAATCGATTCGGATAACTAACGCGTATTTTGAAGAAATGTTGTTGTTGTATCTTGATGATATGGAGACCGACTGATCGGATTGAATACCTTTAAAGTTTAAATAATTAATAGGGTCTACGTACGTACGGTGTTCCAACGATGCTATAATTATACAAACTAAATGGCTGGGGTAAAGTTATATTATGACGACCATCCAAGTCATGAGAAATAAATCCACTGCAAATCAGAATATTTATTTTGAAAATAACTCGTCAAGTTTATCATCCAGAATGTTTTTCCAAGCCATGGCTCCGGTGGATACAAAATTACTCATATGCTAGTATAAATGTAGCGCCATGCCGTTCTAATCAAAATGATCAAATCCCAACCTAAATAACAAGTTAGGAATTGCAGGAACAAACAAAAGCATGTTCATGGACATTGAATGTTCTTCCTTTCTTATATTCTAAAGAGTTGTGTTGTGATTTGAAACAAACAGACAACCCAAATTATGAAAGGGGTCCAACCCAAGTTTTCACTCATCGGAACCCCAATTTCCAACAAAGGCAAAGGACGGGGGAGGGCGGGTACAACTAAAATGTCATCTACATTGAGAATGGGCATGACCGGGTCAGTCATAGTCAGTCATAACATGTGAGCCATGAAAGTGTGAAAGATGTGAGTGCAATTGGAACATTCAGAGGTAGACTCAATACCCTGCCACCAGCTACCAACTTCCATGTATGTAATTGGTTATAATAAATATGTAAAGTTATTTAAATCTTGACTTTCATATAAGTTAACACATAGAGTTCTGAGTACCATAGTGCATGTATTGACTGCATGGTTGTCCTTTTTGTACATGGATTACAATACCATAATTTCTTGCTTAATTTCTTGATTTTAGGTGACGCCTCCAACACTGGTCCAGACACAAGTAGAAGGTGGTTCAACTTTGTTTGGACTCGATTACTTTGGTGAAAAGGTATTGTATCTTTCTTAGTTCAATATATAACTGATGTTTTATTATACTAACTACCGCTGATACAGATATATATAAATATATTGTTGTTAGAACTTGTTCCACATAGCCATGAGCCATGTTGTATATGTCGTGGACATGATCGTCGCAATGAGATCTAGAAGAGTAGGAGTAGGTTCAAACCCAGTATATATTCAGCCCGAGCATTCACTTCTACAAAATATATTTGTGAGTGAGTTTTAAGGCTGATTTCATCATGATAGATGTAAATACCACATTTTTTTTTAAAAAGCCCTGATTTGATTGAAGCAGATGAAATTTAATAATTAGTAATTGGCATCTGATGGTGTATCATCTTGTTGATAATTACTTGCGCCATTCTATGTTGGATGCAAGTAACGTTCTCAGTCTGTCCGCATCTCCATTCCGGCATTTCGCTGTTGATCTGTCCTTCCGCACTTTCTGTGACTTAATTCCGGAAGTACAGAATATAAAGAATGCACATGCACTAATATGATATTGTTGCACAACTTATATTCTTAAGTCCACATATATACTAGGGTATTTTTTGTTTTTTAAATCTAACATATGAGAATAATATTGAAATATTGCTTCTTGGATACCAGTAAAGATGTCATGACATCATGACACAATTGACACAATGTCACAATATATGCATTGTGTTCAAACAGAGATAAAGTGTTTGTGTGAAAATGTTTTTGGTTATCAGTCGAAAGCACAAGTGATATTATTGAACTGCCGAAATACCGTGCAGAAAATAAATAATGCGGCCGGTGTTAGACGGTGTTGGTTTTAATACCGCTCACTGAGTACTTTATTATACAACGAAGTCGTGGGGGTATACTGGAATCAGCTTGTCCATCCGTCGTCCGTCCGTCGTTCTTTAATCATTGTCTGTTAAACTTGGCATATATATCAACCATCATGGAACCTGTGCACCTGTGATTATGACATACTTTGTTTTTATGGAGTTATCCCCCTTTTTCGATTTAGAAAATTTTCGCAACATGTATATTTTTGTCCGAGATTTTTTTTCCAAGCTTTTTATACCTAAATTATTGGGTCAATAAGTTTAGGGTTAGGGTTAGGGGTTAAGGTTGTGCACCTGTAATGGGAATCTGTTATATTATGATTTTAACTTAATGTTTACTGACATGTGAAACATCTTAGTGTTTTAAAAACACGGGCGTATCCTTGGTCCCATTGGGACACTCACACCTCTAGTTTAGCCTGACAGTCCATGTTTACTTGTATGGCGGTCCACGCACGCGGGCGGCAGGACCATTATAATTTTACTTCCTTTAGTCAATGGTATACAATTAGGTGCTGTGCATATATTATCTCCCGTCTAGAACGCGCACGGGGCATTCCACTTGTAGTACCTGATGTTGAAGTGGCATTCCACCTGTAGTACCTGATGTTGGAGGGTAGGTCTTTTATGGATTAGCAGACGTTGTTTGTAAATATATATATATAATGCACGAATCGGAGTCTTGCTTTGAAATAGAACATGATTTTAAAATTACATGTATATCATTGAACTGTCATCCAAGATACCGTTAACCTTATATGACAAACTTTCAATTCCCGCCCAATTCCAACGACGACATGAAAATGAAAGCGAAAATACAATGTGCGCACTACTGGATTCACTGGAATGTTCCATCGCAATAATACAGCCTGGGGCATTCTGATAAACACAGTTACGGTTTCGTTTTGTTTTGACGAAAATCAACTATTTATGGCACAACTATTTCAAACACAAACTTATTCCTAAGCGAGATAGTTAAACTTAAATGTACACCATATTTTGAGACCAATATTTCAAACACATGGTGGTTCAGTCATTTTCTCTCGGAGGTCAACACCCATGCCGAAAATGGAACGCCATGTTGCCAGCAAACAGGTATTGGAGATACCCACCTGCAAATCCAGATTGTTGTATTTTTTCCCCTGGGACTTGTGGGTTCGGACAAAGGACAAAATTTCTGACATTTTATGTTTTAATAGGGTTTATCATACAAACAATTTGTGGTTGTCATTGTCAACATACAAGTTACCTGATTATACACGAATATATAAAAATTCAGCATAGAAATAACTAGGTTTTACACAACCACTCATGTGCGCGATATACCAGGGAATTGAGGTGATAGTATTTTAAATTGGAAATACCGTACAGCCCTACTATGAGGGCATTCAATGGAGTGTTCAATCGTATTTTCCGGATTTTCCGTTCTAGAGTTATTCATCTTTATTATCTGGAAATGTTGTTTTTTATCCGTCCGAGCAGATATCTCCACCACCAGTTAACGAATCTCAATGAAATTTGGTATGGATGTTCACTACTATGAGGTCAGTCAATTGAGTGTTCAATCGTTGTATTGAGTGTTCAATAAATTTTTTCAGGTTTTCCGTTCTAGAGTTATTCATCTTTGTAGATTTGGAAGTGTTGGGTTTTTTTATCCGTATCTCCACCACCGGTTGACAGATATCAATGACATTTGGTATGGGTGTTCACTATTATGGTGGCAATAAACTGGTTGTTCAATCGATTTGTTCATGTTTTCCATTCTACAGTTATTTATATTTGTTTATATGAAAATGTGGGTGTTTTTCCCGTCCAAGCAGATATCTCATCCATACTTTGTTGATTTGAATTTGCAGCATCTCGGTCCACAACAGCTTGCGATATCGGTTGGGATGATGCTGTTTTTGGACCGAATCCCGCCCGTTGCTCTTGGTGTAAACAATATTTATTCCCAATACAAAACAAGTTGAATATTTTACAAAAATGCTAATGGATGAGTATGGGTGATTGGAAAGGGATGAGACAACAAGCCTATTGTGGCTTTTTTGTAAGTCCTCTCCCAGATCGCTTAAATTTTCCGAACTACATAAGGCCGTTCGAGCGTGTCAGACGGGAATTTTTCTGGTTTGTACTTTAAATAACTTATTGGTGATTTTGATATAGATCGCACTCAACAAAAGATAACAAGAGATAAGATAAGAACTGGAGTGGGGTGTGATTAAGGAATTAAAGGTAACCAATGGGACGAAAGGAGAGTAGTTAGGTTTAAGAAAGGTCAGAAAGATAGGATTGTCAATGGGGGCGGGGTAGTTTAACATTCGGCTGTAGAATTATATGTCAATTGTGTATAACTTGGCGTACAGAGACTACATGAGTTAGCTGGGCAGTCAGGCTTTCCGAATTATGACATTATGTATGACTTTATATATGACTCAATGGCAGAAGACATGTGACATAGTATTACGTTTAGAATCGTTTTGTACTAATTATGTATCTTTGTGCGGCCTCGAAAATACTATGATTTTCCCTAATGGAACTTTCGGGTGAACCCTCGAGTAGGGTTCTTTCTGATAATATTATGTTTGGTAGAGATGATAGCAATTCCAATCTTGATGCCTGGTATAAATGGCATTCTAACAGGTAATGGTGGGCTGTTTCAACAGCACCGCATGCACAATATGGGTCGGGCCTAACAAAATTGGTCATGAGGTCGAAATTCAAATTACTACATTTCAGTCTCAACCGTGTGTGGTATACTTGGGATTTGCGACTATGGCAATGATAGTAGTATGGATGTGTGTATATACGATCGTCAGCAAGTGACTCTTTAAACTTGTCCAGGTTGGTACAATTTTTTACACACTCTGGCAGTCTATTCCAATCGCTTATTGTAGAGGGTAAAAATGTATTTTTATAAATATCCTTTGTGGCGTCCAATGGTAGTCGTATTGCATGATGTCTAAGATTATAACCGGTTTGGTTTTCAGAGTGACAAATATAATTTCGTAGGTACACGGGTGCTGTACTATTAACTATTTTGTGGAATTGTATAAGCTTTTGTTTTTTCCTCCTTGATGCCAGGGTCTCCCAACCAGTATCTAATAGTAGGCTCTCTTTACTGGCGCTGTTCGTCGCTCCAGTAACGATCCTTGCCATTTCAAATTGTATTTTCTCTATATCATTGCTGAGATAATTAGGACAATTATCCCATACTGGTGATGCATATTCAAGCACTGGTCTTACATAGGCAAAGTATATTCTTTCCAGTGTTTTACGGTTCAATGTAAATCTGTGTTTCCTAACTAGATTAACCCGTTTCCATGCCTTTTCGATCGTGATGCGGATGTGTGTGCACCACGTACCTCGGTTATTGAAGATCAGTCCGAGGTGTTTATGAAAAGGAACTTCGATTAAGGTGGTAGTTCCCATAGTTAGTGGGGGGTGGTGGACGTCTGTATCCTTTCTTGCTATTAACATTGATTCCGTTTTTAGTGGATTGAACTCGACAAGCCATTTTTTTGACCATTGATCGAGCGTATATAGGTCATCATTTAGTACATTAGCGGCTAGCGCAGGACTTTCAACTGTCAGGTATATTGAGGTATCATCGGCAAAGAGGCGGATGTTACTTGTTATATTTACTGCAATATCGTTTATGTAGACCAAAAATAAAAGAGGGCCAAGCACAGATCCCTGGGGTACACCGGCGGTTACTTGTTGCCATTCGGAAAAACTTCCTTCAATCCCTACTCTCTGCTTCCTGTTAGCAAGGTATGATTTGATGAGGTTAAGCAAATTCCCAGATACTCCGACTTTTTCGAGTTTATGGATTAGTCCCAAGTGCCAGACCTTATCGAATGCTTTGCTGATATCACAAAATATGCATCGGACTACTTTACCCTCGTTTAAAGAAATGCTTATGTAATCGTATATGTCTGTTAGCTGGAATACAGTCGAGTCACCCTTCATAAACCCCGATTGATAATTAGATAAGATATTGTTTTCTTTAAGAAATTCCGAGAGATATTTGTGAATGCACTTCTCGAATACTTTTGATACACAACTCAAAAGAGAGATTGGGCGGTAGTTGTTCACAAGACTGGTATCACCAGTTTTAAATATCGGCGTGACATTTGATATTTTCCATTCTGGTGGATAATAGCTATTCTTGATAAAAGAATTGAAATAAAATGATAATGGTTCACACAGTGATGATGCACAATTCTTCAGGACTTTTGGGCTTACACAGTCTGGTCCGCTGGATTTTGCCACCTTGAGGCCCCTCAGTGCGGTATACACGTCGACAGGTGTAAGTTTTATAAAAGATATTTGTGGGCGGTCAGGGTCAAGTACGGATTGGGGTAGGCTCTTCCCAGTATCATCAACTGACGAAATAGTAGAGAAGTATGTATTAAATGCGTTGGCTTTGTCAGTTGATGAGATCAGGAATTCGCCATTTGACGCGATCGGGGGAATAGATCTACTATCATTAGAAAAGAGATAGCTCTGGAGTGTTTTCCACCAGGATGATTGGTCAGTTGTATGATCATTGAGCAGCTTTTCATTTTTGCTATCAAATTGTCTCTTGCTTTTTCGAATAGCCGAAATGACCTCGTTACGTTTGTTTTTAAAGTTTACCCACGCGTGTGGAGTATTCTTTCCTTTAGCTAACCTATGTAGTCTATTCCTTTGTCTCATTAGTTTTCGGATATTGCATGTAAGCCAGGGTGGTAGTCCCTTACGGACGGTCACATTTTTGTTCGGGATATATTCTCGGCATGTCGTAATCAGTTTATCTGTTAAGATTTCAACATGTTTTGAAACTGGGGAGTTGCAAGGCTCCTTATAATTCCAATCGCTAAAAGTTTTATTCATATCATTGTAATTCGCCATATTATAATTCCATATCTTTCGCATTAGAGTTGTTGATGTATTAAACGTTTCTAGAGTTAGTCGCAGGACAACCGGACAGTGGTATCTCACGGTATTGTCGAAAAAGTTTCCATGTACATTACAAGATTCAATAATACTCTTATTATTTGTCAAGAAAAGATCTAACATGGTTGATGTCCTCTCCGTATAATGGGTTTTGTCGCTAACTAGTTGGGCAAATCCCCGCTCGCTACAGAGTTCATTAATTTTTCCATTACCGTCTACAAAATAGTTTTCATTAAAATCGCCACCTATTACAATGTCAAGGTCTTCGTCGCGTGCAACTGTTATACTCTTGTCAATTTTTTTCCATATACTCACGGGTGTGTTTGGTGGTCTATAGAAACAGCCGATTAATAACCTTTTTTTCTTAACCGTGGCATCTATCCATAATGCTTCAATGTCTGGGGAAAAGAGGTCATTTCTGACGTGGAATGGAATCGAGTCGCGCACATATATACAAACCCCACCCCCTGTTCTTCCATCGTCCCTATCATGGCGTACAGGGTCATGGTATCCAGGAAGTTTGATATCGCTGTCGGGTATAGATCGACTAAGCCAGGTTTCGGTGAATAAACAGAAATCATATTTGCCTTCAGTCGTTTCGGCGGCAATATTGTCAATTTTACGACGTATACTCTGAGTATTGAGAAGCATGAAAGAACAATTGGGTTCGGTATTAGTTGTGTTAAGTGGCCCTGGGTGAGTTTCCACATCACCCGCAAGTAATAAGAGCATAGACATGGCCCCAGCCAATATCACTGTCATACATAAGACCGTATAATTTGAATTGGAAATGGGAATATTTTTAACGTTTTTTGGCATTGACACACGTTTCTGTGTGCTCAAATCCCTAATTCTAAGTAATGATTCCGACAAGTTTAGGTAGTTCCACATGACAAAGCACAATAATATGATACTCAGTGCTACATGGGGTCTTATTTTATTTGCCATCAGGATAGAAAGTACAAGAAGAGTATAGGACTGTCTCAAATCGAGGCGGCCCTTACTGGAAAGCCTGACTGCGATCCCATGAAAGACACCAACTTTGGCCCTATATATAGCAATTTCAATCATTTTCAAAGTGGGGAAATAAGTAGTGTATTTGTCCCGAGAATGGGCACTGTGGGTGTCTCATAGTGACTTCACAGAAAACTTTTGTCTGTATCTGTACAACTTTACAGCCCTCTAACATAGTTATAGAAATTCTGGTGTTTGGGTTGGGAGCAGAAGAGAGAAATGGAAGTGAAAGAAAAAGGAAATGAAAGATAGGTTGAATGAACAAAGGCATTTTAAAAAAAAAACATCACAGAATCAGTACCAGTGAGTGGGGTTGGGAGTTTGCAGCCTTACTTAGGGATAAATGGATGTTCACAAACATTGAACTAGTTCACATTATTTATTTGTGTTATATATACTGCGCGTCAAGCATCTATATGAACCTTACTACCTATTGACAATTGTAACGTTTACCAAGTTGCGTAAATATGTACACAGAATATACTATAGGCCGAAATTATAAATATGTATGGATTATTTGTCTCATCCAGTTCCGGGTCAAACACGTATAGATACAGTGCAATGAAGTGAAAAAAGTGCGTGTATTACATTATTTGAAGACACGTGCACCGTTCCTCGGTGCTTTAAATCGAAAGTAAATTTAGTAAAGAAAATGATAATACATGTAAAAAAAGAAAAGAAAAACATCCAATGGTATGGGCCCGCATCGTAATTAGTATAGGAGTGAAGATATACAAGATAAGTTATCAGAAGACAGTAGAATTGATGAATTGTCATTGTACGTAACTCCGGCATACACAATCTTGACGGTCGGTCCAGCAAAGACTATAAAGATGGTTAGCACGAAGCTAGCAAAAGAAGGTTAACTTAATTTTACCAGGCTAGTTGAATGTTGCGCGTGTGAGATTCAGTGCCGGCTGAATGGTTAACAAGGGAAAAATATCTTGCGGTGGCTACGCAAACACGAAGGGTTAATACGAGGACGTCAGCATCATTGAATTGTCGAATTGTCAACTTAAATATAGAAACACTCTTTTGAACACTAAATTTTTTATTTTTTTTATATGTTTTGTATTTATTGTATGTAATTATGTTCTGTATTAGTTCAAATTAAATATTGTTTAAACCAAATATAGAAACGGTATACAAGAACCGTGTGATGATAAGTTCATCGGAGACTAAGTTATCAACATGAAGCTAACGAAGCAGGGTTAACGTGACATATTGTATGTTGAGCAAAAAATAATTGTCTTGGCGACTGCTGTGGTAACAACGTCTAAGTGCGCGAATGACATGAAGCCATACAATGGAACTAGAAGGGTTAACAAATCGGGATATACAATATGGGGAATGCAACGTTGGTATGGTTAATTTGGGACCAACGAGAGTATAGTTCATAAACAGCGAGAACTGTAATAATAGGTTAACTTATATATACAGTGGTACCGAGTCGTATGTATATGTCTAAACTGTATATATATAGTATAGGGTACTAACTTCGGTAAAGTTTCATAACATACTGGTTTGTGCGGATCTTGTGGGAAAACTCCACCATACACTTGCACTTACAGACTCGTGGGGGTTAAAGTGAGGCCAGCGGAGAGGGTGGTGTGATTGTATATTAAACGAGAAGGTATATCTGTGGTGGTTGATATATATGTTCGTTATCACGATAATATATACTTACTATTCGATGTTTAAGGTATTGCAGGTAGTTAAAACTTTAAACAGACGAGTTTAACCAAAACAAATAAAAACCAGCGATGACTGCGAATTATCTGCGTGTGGCAGACAGTTGTATTTAATCTGGACAGACATCTCGCCGAAATCGCTCGCATGAGCTACACGGTCGATTGGACAGACGTTCATAACAATACTACAACGGGAAGGTGAGTGGGTCAGGCATGCATTTATGTTGGTGTGTGACATTGATATTTAGGACAATTGATATTTAGGACAATATGTGACCACAGGTCGGATTAGTGTTTATGATTGGGAGTCGGCGCAGAATCACGGTATTTGGATAAGTGCAATTAATGATCGAGCATAATGTGTTTGAATATGACGATAAACTATATATGGATCACGAAACTGAACATAGCCGATCTTTTGTATGGCTCCTTATGCACTGACATTTTCTTAATATTATGCGAGAATTGGTTCAGAGCTGCTATGTACACGGGGGAATACATGCAAGGTTTGCATAAAAACCGTTAGCCGACTGTTAAAAAACGCCATGTCACCAACCCGCGGCCACACCGGATCCACCAGACCCGGGTCCGCGGCCCCAGACATTCATTCAGCGCTAGTTCAGCGGCTCTAGTACCACAGGTCAAGGATCGGGAGCAGCACCGCCATGTGTGGAGCTTTTGAATGTTCATGACTTTCACACATGGAAATGCCACTCCAGAACCCCGGCCCACGGCATCAGACCACGGAACCGGACCCAGCGGGCACAACATGGCCGCGAGCTAGTGGCAGGGCCAATTGAAACAAAATAATGTCGATATTATGTTATTGAAGGGTCCGAAATGTTTTCGAATACGACCAAACTGTACACTGATCACGAAACTGATCATAGCGGATCAGCTGTCTCCTTAGGATCGGAGCGATGCATCGAGGTCCTCAATCTGCTCCATTTTTGTGAAGCGATATGGTTTTTTGTCCGACTCCCTCACACGAACATATACAACGCCATCTCGTGTCCATGTTTCAAAGATAAATCCATCTTTGCGGAGATCCCTGGCTTTTTTGTACATCCGGGCTCTGGTTGCCGTTAAGTCCTCGTTAATGTAGATCCTATTGTGACAGTTTTGTAGCCTCACCTTTCCCGTCTCCACTCGTCGACCATATACTTCTCTCCGGATCTTATAAGAAGGGAGGCGGAATATTATAGATCTCGGTTGGGGTGCTTTTCCACGAGCCAAGTTGGAATTAGCCGCTGATTTTGGTATGGTAGAATCTGGATCCACGGGTGTCTGAGTGTCATGGTTTGTTTTACTGGCGAGTGGTGGAGGGCCCACCCTATGACTACGGTGTACATCATATGGTCCAATGCCTATACCAAGCTGGTTAACCACGTCTAACACTACCTGGTCTGTATCTTCTCCCTTGTTTTCTGGGACCCCAGATATCCTTAGATTGGTCCTCCTACCATATTGCTGCAAGTCGTCAATTTCTGCTTTTAGCTCCCGTACTTCGGTTTGCCTTGCGTCCCTTTCCAATTGAAGCTCTCGTCGAATGTCTGCAACGTCGCCCCTAATTTGTCGCATTTCCGACGCATATTTATCCTGAGTAACCAGTTTGTCCTTGGCCATGTTGTCAAATTCACATTTAGTCAATTTAGCAATTACTGTTTCAAAGGTCATGGTTAACATTTGGCCAAAAGAATTTTGGACGCGGGGACTGCTTAGTGCCTTGATTAAGCTGTCTTCGAAATATACTTCCGCATTAACCGACATTTCGTGCTCTTTTTCACCATCAGAAGTTGCCGAGTAGTTGAATGATTCATCAACCAAAGATTCCTGATATTTTGGCTGCGTCACGGTTTTTTTCTTATAGTCGATATATTCCGATGGGGATGATGGAGAGGTCAAGTCCCTCTTCGGATTTGATTTACGATACGTGCCGGATGCATTCGCAGGAGATTCCTCTGAGACAGAATGAAGAACATTTTCCTTTTCCGTAGATTTTAGAATAGTATCGTGGTCGTCCCGGTTGGGCGGCTTAAAGCTGATCGGGTCACTCATTGCGGATAATTGGGACAGATTATATTATTATCTGTATTAGTTATCAGTGAGCAATCACACGTTGGCGCGGTTGTCCACAAAACGTAATGTTTGTTCGATATAATGTATGTTAAACTGACTTTTAGAACAAGGGTGATTGGAAATGTATATTGATATTAAGTTTGGAACGTTCTCACCGTAAGGTCTTCGGGTCTGGCGTTGTTGATAGAATATTTTCAAGAATCCAATATGGCGTCGTGTTGACAAAGAAATATTCGTCGCTTCAGAACTTGACATCAAAGTTATCTTCAAACGGTTATTTTTTCAGTCCAGTAATTTTACACAAACATTGCACATTGATTAAGGAATAACACAGTACATTTATAATAGTAGTTGCAGGCTGTTTATCATGGAATTTTAACTTAATTCCCCGTCCACTAGCACACCGGAGAAAAAAACTATCTTCCCGCCATTGATGACGTCATTTTTTTTTTTGCTCTTCTATAACAGACTTTCATTCAAAAGACGTATACTACATATACACGTGGAGCCTGGGCATTCACATAAACACCTAAATGCCATTAATCATCTGACATGTCCACGATTAATATGTCTTCAAAATGATAAAACATTTAACCCTTTACCCAACAAACCGGCCAAAACCGGCCAAATAAAGCTTCAACAGCCTAAAATATCTTCAGTCTGTCTCAATAGAACCATACAAATATGGATATCATTGGAATCGGCTAATTGACCACATTGTGATGGTTATAGTTATGCCCTGTGCCAATGCATTCTCTTATATATGCGAGTCGACCATAGGTCGCCTCGCATATATAAGAGAATGCATTGGCCTAAAAACAATCTTTTTTTAACACTTTTTACCATTTTTTCTTACATTCTTTAACAATTTTATAATTTTTAATGTGTTAAGCCAATGCATTCTCTTATATATGCGAGGCGACCTATGGTCGACTCGCATATATAAGAGAATGCATTGGCACAGGGCCCTTCTGTTGGGTAAAGGGTTAACTCGATAAAAAAAAGGTAAATGGAAGATACAATCGTCTAATGTATTGTTTAGATGCATTTTCTGATAGCATGACTTGTCAATTCTGTGGAAAACAATGTTTTGTTTACTTTTCTGGTTGCTTTCACATTTAACAGACCTATGATATATGCTTGGGAAAGGCCTCTGTCCATATACGCAAAGCATCCATTTTACCTAATCCGAAGACATACAAGTAAGAATACTCCCGCCGATATGTCTGGGCATAGAGTATGTTTGTTCTACTATATATTTTGAGACTTCCGTAAATATATTTATATGTGTGTGTATGTATATCCTTAATAGACTCAAACGGTTCGACCGATTGAGCCCAAACTTGCTATATTTCTAAGGTTGAAAATCCACGAGAAGTGTCATCGGACCATTCGCGAGCCCGTGCAACCACTCCTTCACCCTTCAACTGCCACCGTAATGGAGTTTGATGGGTTTATACGCGTGATGGTTAATGCTCGCTTTCCGTTGATTGCCTTTTGTGCTGCGAGGTGTCGGGCGGTCAGTAATGATTGCCTATTGTGCTGCGAGGTGTCGAGCGGTCAGTAATTATCCAGGTGTGGGTGTCGAGTCGAGACGTGAAATTTGTTATGAAATTCAACTCGGGACGGGGAATATTTTTGTCGGGTTATTTTGTCCACCCAACACCGACGTGACATTGACCTTGAAACGGGTACCCGCAAATGATATTTCGGGCATCAGCATGCTGTCGGCGTGCCTGTGCGGGGTTACCTTAAAAAACTAAAATTAATGGATCTACCAAAGCCATGGGACGAATCCCGCCAGTGGTGGGATAATCTGCTAGTCTACTATATATTTTGAGAACTTCGTATATATATATATATATGTGTGTGTATGTATATCCTTAATAGACTCGAAAACGGCTAGTCTACTAGACTCGAAAACAGCTCGACCGATTGATCCCAAACTTGCTATATATCTAAGGTTAAAAAGCCACGAGAAGTGTCATCGGACCATTCGCGATATACAACACAAAGGGACTGTCCGATCGTGTCCCGCTTGTAGTGACATACCACCCTCGTTTAGAGAAATTACGAAACATTGTTAAGGAGTTGCATGATATGCTTACTGATGACAATTACTTGGCGAAGGTATTCCCAGAAAAACCAGTTGTCGCTACTCGCCAACCACCTAATTTAAAATGTAAAATTGTGTCATCTTCCATTAACTCTGGTGGAAACAATATACCTACAGGAACAAGTCCTTGCGGAAGACCCAGGTGCGAGACGTGCTTATCGATATCACTCTGATTGCCGTCAGTCATTCATGGGAGAACGAGCGCTGTGGTATATTTCATGAGAAGCGACATATCTCTTAGTTGGAGCTCTGTTGAGTTATATGAGAAGTATGTTCAAAATTGCGAAACATGTTTGTCACGGAGGCTACTTGCCTCCAAATTACCAGAGCTATTTGGCGAATAATTGCTGCTTCTTAGCTCACCATCAATCGCGACAATGTGATATCGAGTAGGTTCTCTTCTGATGATTGTCAGTGATATTGATGATGATGTACCCGCAGCCATGAAAACTCTGCAAACAGCAATTTCTAAGGAGGTCGATGACATTGAAATTGATGGAAACAATTATGAGTCCAGGTTAGATAAAAAATACACTTTTCGAGTATACAAGTCAAACTGTCTCAGACTTTCTTGGCCGCCTGTCGCCAAACCCTGACAATACTCTCCCGGCGCTGATGATAGGTTAGGATAGGATAGGATAGGATATTTTATTTCAATATACACACATTAATGCATAATACATTTGACAAATATTACATTGTATATTTGAGGGGGTGGCATAGTCAGATTAGACTGTCTTACTGCCACCGCCTTAAAGAAGAAAAGATGTTACGATAGGCGGTAAAGATTTCTTGTACAATGCACGGCTATATAATTATGTATCACACAATGGTTGCATTTAACTGGGTTATATACATGGAGGGTATACGTCTAGATAAATCGCTTATTGGTTACTCGATGGTTTGTCTCTTTCTTGTCAGTGGGATGTTCCTTGAAAGTCGAGTAAGAATGTGCAGAGTGAGGTTGAGGATTGCGATATAGGGGAAGTCACTTATTGACGAGCTACCACACAGTCGGGACATCTTTGATTGTTGCATTTAATTGTTGCAGCATATTTTTTAATGCAATCGGCATGTAAACGCCGTTTGAATGTGTGTCTGGATTGGTATGATGTAAATTCGTTATCTAAGTTGTTCCATATAGTTGGAAAAGAATGGAATGGTAGTTGTTGGGACCAAGATGTTCTTGGTTTTTTTTTAAATAGTGGGTGCTTTTGCCGGGTGTCTGGTCCGGTTTTGCGTTTGGTAAACATGTCGGTGAATGATTCTATTAAGCGCATATGATACCAATCATGCATGAAAACAGCCGCTTGTACTTTGTGGATGTCGTAGATTTTGAGTATATTTTCTTTTTTAAAGAGAGGTTCTGTGTGGCTTCTATATTTCTTATTACATAAAACTCGTATCGCGCGTTTTTGAAGCATGAAATTTTTTTTGACCGCAGGGACGTGTCCCCATATTTGAACACCGTAGACGAGATGGCTTTGTATTAGAGCATAATATAATGTTTTAAGTGCGTTACCAGGAAAGAAGTGTTTAACTTTATTGATGTGGTATATGGCATTCACCATTTTAGAACAAACTGAGGACACATGTTTTTTGAAAGTCAGGTTTTCATCTATATGGATTCCTAAGAATTTTGTGGAGGATTCGTGCTCAAGATTTCCTATCTTGTTTAGTTCCTTATTATTTAAGTAAACCTTTATAAAGTTCCATGTGTCATCATTGTTCTCTGGGTGTATTAGCATATAGTTGCTTTTTTTTAGTATTGATCACTAACTTATTGCTACAGCACCAAGCAAATATGTTGCGTAACTCATTATTCACATAACTTTCTACAAGGATGCCATTTTTCCCACCAGTTACTAGAGTCGTATCGTCCGCGTATGATAAGATATCCATGGTTGTCGAATTTGACATATCGTTAACGTAAATTAAGAAAATTATCGGTCCCAGAATTTATCCCTGTGGCACTCCACACGTCACTTCCGTTAATTTAGATTTAATACCATTGAGTTCAACATATTGCCTTCTATTTTGCAGATAACTCTGAAACCATGAGTATGCTGTGCCTCGTATACCATAGTGATCTAGTTTATGGAGTAAAATATCGTGATTTATTGTGTCAAATGCTTTTGAGAGGTCGAGAAATAGAGTTAAAGTGGAATCTCTTGTCATTTTGTCATTATTTGAGACAACTTGCTCGAGGAGGTGTAATATAGGATGGAAGGTTGAATGATTAGGACGGAAGCAGTATTGGTGTTTATAGAGTCTGTTTTGTTCATTTAAGAAGTCTAATAATCGTTTATGCATTATTTTTTCGATAATTTTAGAGATAGCTGGAAGAATGCTGATAGGTCTGTAGTTGGAAATTTCATGAGTGGCATTATTTGTTGGGATCGGGACTACTTTAGAAATTTTCATTTTGTTAGGGACTATTCCATGCTCTGAGGACAAGTTAAAAATATGCAATAATGCTGGGGCTATCTCCTCAATTGTTTCCTTGATAAGTTTAGTTGATATACCATTGAAATCCCTTGATACTTTCCCAGTCATAGAGAAACACGTGAGGATGATCTCCTGTATAGAGGTCGGAATTATTTTGAAATTGATGTCGTCTGGTTTGCGGTTATGGAGAAAATCTGTAAAATGAGAGTCATTTTCATGTTCATTGAGTTGGCTAGTTTCCCGCCCAATTTTTGAGAAAAAGTCATTGAACTTTTCCGATATGAGTTTGGAATTTTCAAGTTCTATTCCGTTTTCGGTAAAGGTCTTGGGGTTATTATTTGTGTTTCCATTTATCTTCAATGCACCCTTAAGTATTTCCCATGTTTTCTTTAAGTTATTTTTATTTACTTCTAGAATATTTGTATAGTATATATTTTTACTCCTGATTAGTTTATTATATAAGGTACGATGGCTCAAATATTTATTTACGTTCGTTTCCGTGGGTTTATTCAATTTGTGTAAATATAGCTGGTTCTTAACAATACTTGACTTAATCAATCCAGCTGTCATCCAAGGATTGCGTTTTATGAATTTTTTGGGTATATGTCGACTTTTGATGGGGAAAGCTAGTTCATATGCATTCATATAGATATCTAAGAAGATTTCACATGCTTGGTCGACACTTCTACAAGATGTGACGGAGTCAAAGGTACAAGATTTTAAAAGATTTTTGAATCTAATTATGTTATCAGGACTAAAACTTCTTTGATTAGTGATAGCTTCGTTATTATTGGTGCTGTTTTGTCTCTTTTGGTTAGATTCTGAATAAAATATGCCGAAATGATCGGAAACATCGCATGTGATTATGCCAGATTTACATTCGCCTTGTAGGTTATTGGTATATATATTATCGATGAGAGTTGCTGAATGCTCAGTCATTCGAGTAGGTTTAGTTATCCTTGGCACGAATCCTCTTGTGAAAATGTTATTTATGAAATCGTTCGTTTTTGTATGCGAGTTGAAATTGAGTAGGTCAATATTAAAGTCTCCTGATATATATGATTTGTGGTTATTAATTTTTTCTAGAAAATCGTCGAATGTTTTCAAAAATTGATCAATGTTGGCCTTTGGTGCGGTATTTGGTCTGTAAACGCCGATTATCCGACGGTCATTTTTTCCTGGGTTAATTTCCACGAATATTGTTTCTATTACGTGTGGAATAAATTCACTACGGTCGGGTCGATTTTTATAGTGAATGGAATCTTTTATGTAAAGGCATACACCACCTCTACCATCATCGTCATCAGCCCTACACTTGAATTCCATAGGGTGATATCCCGGTATTTGGAAGTGCGATGCTTGTCGTATTTTAAATGTTTCAGTTAAAGCGATAACGTCGAATGAATTATTATTCGACTTTAAGTCGCATAGGAGATTACACAAAGAATCGAAATCTGCATTGATGCTTCGACAGTTGAGGCTGATTATTGAAAATTTTGGTTTTTTATTTGATTGATCTATAGTGTGTGATGGTGAAATGTATCCACATTCATTGCAGGTATTAATAGCGGAATTTAAATAATCGTCATTTTCCTGTTCCGCTTCGTTTCATTTCATTGTAAAGTTATATTCATCAGAATCCCGAACCTCACTCAAATTTACGTTATGTGTAGCCATGAGTACGACATATAATGGACTGAATGAAATGTATGCCCTCCACTTCAGAATTAATTAAAGATGCAAGCATGAATATGTATAGTCCGTGCATTGTTACTAGAGCTAACCGTAATATGAAGTACATATTATTTTAATGATGTGTTGTATTCGGCGGGTATATGTTTCTGGTAAGTCCTCGCGTACGAATCAATCGACGGTCAATTAACATTTCAAATTCCGCTTGTTATTTTCTCATGAAAGTATTGCCAAAAAAGAGCATATCTGTGACTTGACGTGTAGGCTATCTAATTGACCCGCAACGAGGACTTACGTCATAGTATAAATAGATAACTCCATAATATACATATAGGTATATAGACCTATACGGCTGAATTTATACGAGTGTGGGCCAATATGTTGAAAATACATGAACAAGAATCTATATTATTAAAACATGAAGATTTTTAAATGAATGTATGTGCATGTATGGTACACCGACTTCTGATTATATTTGACAAAGGATAATTTGTTTTCAAAAGAAATCTAAATTCATGAATTAATTCGTCTTAATAGAGTTGACTTAATTGTGCTCGGAATGTTTCGGACCTAACTGTACTGTCACAACATGACCTAATTCAATAATAATAAATATCAAGGTCATTTTGATCACATCGGATTCGTGTGCAAGAAACCACAGGGACTTTGTAGAAAATATATTTATAAAATATACATAAACAATACGACAAGGGGAGACACCTGTCGGCACCCAAAAACCACAGTAGCGTTGAATTCCGACTAGCAACACCGATTTTGGTCGTGTAAACGGCAATTTCGCGTATATTTCGTCTAACAAATGTGATAGAAGCTCTCCTTACCTTGTTAGATCATCAGAATATCCGTTTAAACGTGTTTTACAACTTTGAGGTGGGATAAAATCACCTTGCCTGACCATCAACATGCAGGGGAAATAACTCTATCTATCATACCACAATTGGTCTCTCAGAATAGGTCCCTCTATAAGGCGGTGTATAAAAGAAATGGAAACATTTCAACCTCGCAGATCAAGACTATCTTATATCATGTTCAACATAACAATTTTAACATTTACAGGTATGCTACATAATTTAACGAGACCAATATTTCAGTAGATTGCACATTGTGAATGGAGTGTTCCTCACACAAAGGAAGGACCTCACAAAAGAACAGAATATCACTGTGTAACGTTTGGATGTTAAAATATATTTTTCTGTTGTATGTTATTTTATTATCATAATACAACATTTTAAGTTGTAATTAAAGTGTATACTAGTTTATATTATATTTTGATTTGAACGTTTTGTTATATATAAAATATTCTTACCTGTGATTTTCTTCCCAAAAACATATAATTATAAAACATGACACATGTAGGCCTATGCATAGGCTCACATGAGACTAGAAGGGAGGAAGATGATTTAACAACAAGCATCAGATGCGTATATAGAGCCATCTCCTCAGAAAAGAACAGATTACATATAGTGGTCAGTGAGAAGTGGAAGAGTAGATTAAGCTAAAGGGATAAAGAGCATGATGAGAAGATTAATGAACTGATGGATTACAGTTGGGTAGAAGAGAGAAAAAACAATTAGCACATATATTTGCAATGATCAATTATCTTATGCATGATATGGTGTTATATATGAAAAATTAGAACTATGTGTAGAGTGGATTTATCACAATGACAATAACTTTGTATGGCTTTTTGTGCAAAAAACGTTACTGAAATTGTTACCACATTGTTAGCTACATGTATGTCATTTTCGATTTGTGTCTCTGAAGATTATCAAATTCAAGCAGGTACTTATTATGAATCAGATATACAATTGGCAAACAACGAAATCGATTGCTAGTTAGTATAAATGCTTGAGTTGCATCAAATATATAGAGAGTAATCAATTGGTTCCGAGAATTACGTTAAATAATTCACGAGAGGCGAGAGACGTCGGCAAGAAACGAGTGCGCGTTTCTTACCCATTCTTACCCAAACGTCTCATGCCTCGAGCGAATTATTTAACGTAATTCTCGGAACTAATTGATTACTCTATTTATTACACTTCTACGTCAATTTGGTTCACCAAATATTATTAAAACTCGCAGAATTAATGCATGAAAGTCCCAATGTGGAGAAAGATAAACAATCGAAACTTCAGTCTAAATCAGTAAGCGACATCATCAATGACAATATTGGAGACTAATATACGGTATTCGGTCATATAAGTTATTGCCTGCTGGTATCACACCAGAGTGCAGCACCATGAATGTAACTGCATGTCGTTTTAGTCGCCTCTGCCAGGCTCTGCTCCATGTTTTTTAAAGTGATGTGATCACTCCAGTAGGGTGATCTATTAAAAATGTAGATTAATCTTGTTCAAAGTAGGTATTTTTTACAAATATTATATCCAAATTGACAATAAACACCATCATTCTTATATATTAATTGAATGCAGTGACTCTCGATGGCGAAATCACTTTCGTCAGTTTATCGCCGCGTTGTCTATGGAGTGGTACAGTCCATTTGCTTCAGATTACTGGTGATCTTCGTAGAATGCTAAATTCCTACAGTTGGTATAGCTCCTGAATACTATCTGTTCAGTTTCACATACCCGAACAAGTACATATGTAATATTTTATTAATGCAACGTGACACAGTAAACTACACAGTTCTGTTCTGAGGTCCTTCATTTGGTTACAATACACCAAATACAAATTAGTAGAGTGATTTCCCCTGGGACCCCCAAGCTAGGATCAGCATAAAAAAATTCTGGCAGCTGAATGGTCAATGATACATGGATGAAAAGTGCACGAAAAAATGCACAGATGTGTTTCCCGTCGAGAAACATCAAATATAACCACATGGTAAATGGTTATGGCTGTGCAAGTGGCGAATAATTTATGGGAGGTGTTTGTGTTTTTTTCGATGTCATTTTTTTCACAATTTTAAGGGTAGTGTGACGTTTGTCAAGCTCCAGTGTGATCTACCATGTTAACAAGTACTTTTTTGCACATTTCTGTGTGTCTAAAAGGACGTTCTTTAATTTCAAATACTCGTGCAGGTCAAAGCTTTGCAGCGAATATAGGCCAGCGGGATTTGTTAACACTGAGGCCTATGTAAATCATTTGATGTATTGTAACCATTTGTGTTAGGAGCACTCCATTCATAATTTGTAAACTACTAAATTATTGGTCTCATTAAATTACATATTTTATTATCTATTATTATATTATATATTATTGCATACTTGTAAATGTTAAAATTGTTGTTGAACATGATATAAGATAGTCTTGATCTGCGAGGTTGAAATGTTACCATTTCTTTTATACACCGCCTTATAGAGGGACCTATTCTGAGAGACCAATTGTGGTATGATAGATAGAGTTATTTCCCCTGCATGTTGATGGTCAAGCAAGGTGATTTTATCCCACCTCAAAGTTGTAAAACACGTTTAAACGGTTATTCTGATGATATAACAAGGTAAGGAGAGCTTCTATCACATTTGTTAGTCGAAATATACGCGAAATTGCCGTTTACACGACCAAAATCGGTGTTGCGAGTCGGAATTCAACGCTACTGTGGTTTTTGGGTGCCGACAGGTGACTCCCCTTGTCGTATTGTTTATGTATATTTTATAAATATATTTTCTACAAAGTCCCTGTGCAAGAAACTTGAAAACATCACATTTGAGCTATTCTTATTTCTTATAAAAGTTACTCAGAGTTTACATTCATTCAAACGGTTTGTGTAAATGTCAGGCAATTGTTGCACAAACAGTTTTATGGTGTCGTCGGTTTTATTTAAATGGAGTCGACTAAAACACGTGGTGGTTACAATAATGCCTCTAGAGCAGGCGATTAACCCATTGATTCAGTATTCTGTAGGCTGGCAAACATCATTCCCGAAGGTGGTACACGGATTTGGTCATGTATCTTTAGGATCAAATGCAGTGAATATGTAGGCTACCATTATGTGAGTGTAAGTATTAATAATTACTACATATACCTGTATAGCCTGTTAGAAATTGTGCCGGTATGTTTACACACCTGTGTACATGAATGCATATCTTCTGCTTTGACATTTTGTCATATCAAAATCAAAATCATCTATAGTGTATACAAAAATACAACAAAGTCATGAGGAAAGATAAGTATACTTACTGGTATCATGATTCCAGTAAGTACAAGGGTGTATGAAAATACATGTACATGTATTGTACGCCTGCATGTATGTAATCATGTATATATGATCATCCTTTTGTACATTTAGGGTTAAAGATGAGCATGCCATTTATGAAAATTGTGTCCATGTTAAAGCAGCATTATAAAAAATAAGTTTGGCATGGTGGATTGAATGTTATTCCAGTAAAGTGATGCATAAATTTTGGTGACCCATCATGGGACTTGTAATTGTACGCATGTATGTGTTGATCAATTCACATATTTATGGGTAATTAAGGTGGCATAATTATACCCTTCATGCAACAGATTTCTATAATCTAGGCAATGTGTTCAGTTCCGGTAATACTAAAAAACATTGGTGACCCATCATGGGATTTGTATACATGTATGCTAATGTTAATTTATTCATACATCCAAAGTTAAATCATACATCCAAAGTTAAATCATACATCCAGGGTTAAATCGGCACATGTCATTCATGAGACATTTTCAAAAATAAAGCACCATCCTAACAACGAGTCTGTAAATAAAAAAATTTGGTGAAACATCATTCAATCTGTATACATGTACATTTGTGTATCCCTAATAATTTGTATATATACATGGTCTAGTTCTAGTATTAAAGGCGGCACATGCCATTTTGGCTTTTTTGACAATTCATGAGACATTATCATAGGAATTGTAGGCATACATGTATATGTCAATTGATTCCTATATTAGTAGTTAAAGTGACACATCTCATTATAAGTAACATCATGGGGTATACATGTATATTATATGTACATTTGTTCCTGTCAAGTAATTGTTACATGCATGTTCTAGATTAACACAATTCATGAGACATGTTCTAGGATTAACACAAGTCATGCGACATTATATCTAAACACTGGTCATTATAATAATTTGGTACATGTATCGGTATCAATTCATCCGTACATTCTAAGTTAAGCGGCACATCTCATATTATGGGACATTTTTTATAGTAAAGCACATCCAGACTAAGTCTGGTATACAGGGTATGTTGTGTACTATTCGAGCAATATGAAAGATTTGGTGACCCATCATGGGACTTGTATACATGTATTTGTAGATTCATTTGTGCATACATGTAGATTTAGGGTAATAAGGCAGTGTATACCATCCATCGTGATTCATTAGTGTACGTTGGTACGCCAATATAGAAAATTCTAGATATCTCGTGCTTGTGTAATCAAGGAACACATAATTATGTATAATAAATCTTCCCATAGTCGTGCATAAGTTTTAAATATTCTAGATCTAATTAGTTTAGACAAAGAATTGTCTGTTTTCAAAATTTCAAAAGTAATCTGAATAAATTCATATTAAAGAAAAAACAAAAAACAAACACATGACATCCATAAAACGTTTTTTCTATTTTAACGAGAAATATGGATACGTGTACACAAATCACATGATGGATCAACAAAGCATTGTACTATTTGAATAATATCTGCATTGTTATCGAAAAATAACCCATGAATTACATTATCACTTTAACTTTAAATGTACGATTGAATAAGAATAAACACATACTGGTACATGCACACATATAAATCCAACATGGGTCACCAAATTATTATACTGCTAGAATCATACACAGTGCATTGCCTAAATTGTCTTCCACTATTATCCGAATGTTACGTTTATTATAGAAAAAAGCCTAATGAATGGTAATAGCTGCTTTAATCCTACATTGACCTACAAGTTGTAAAAAATTGAATTGACATATACATTACATATCAATTCCATGATGGATGAACAAATGTTTGTATTATTGACTCAAGATTACAAAGCGCATTATGCAAGACATTTTAAAAAATCTGCGCTGAAATACAAAACATTTCATGAATGGCACACGTTGCCTTAAACCTGGATTCATAAATTAATCAACACATATGTATTATTGGATTCCTACAAAGCGAATCATGCCAGACATTGCTCAAGACGGCGCGCCATTAAATAAAATTCTCTCCTGAATGTCATGTATCACTTTAACCCTGGCTATAAGAATGAATTATAAAAGCAGATTGTATATAAATAATACTCGATCAAATATAGCATCATGCCAGACATTTTAAGAATTTGCGCTGAAATACAAAAAAATTCATGAATGACATGAGTCGCTTTAATTTTGGATGGACAAATTAATCAACAAATTTGTATTATTGGAATCCTACAAAGCGAATCATGCCAGACATTGCTTAAGACAGCGCGCTATTATATAAAAATCTCTCCTGAATGTCATGTGCCACTTTAACCCTGGCTATAAGAAAGAATGATAAAAGCAGATTGTATATAAATAATACTCGATCAAATACAGCATCATGCCAGACATTATAAGAATTTGCGCTGAAATACAAAAATTTTCATGAATGACATGCGTCGCTTTAATTTTGGTACATGCACACATATAAATCCCACATGGGTCACCAAATTATTATACTGCTAGAATCATACACAGTGCATTGCCTAAATTGTCTTCCACTATTATCCGAATGTTACGTTTATTATAGAAAAAAGCCTAATGTATGGTAATAGCTGCTTTAATCCTACATTGACCTACAAGTTGTTAAAAATTGAATTGACATATACATTACATATCAATTCCATGATGGATGAACAAATGTTTGTATTATTGACTCAAGATTATGCCAGACATTTTTAAAAATCTGCGCTGAAATACAAAAAAATTTCATGAATGGTACACGTTGCCTTAAACCTGGATTCATAAATTAATCAACACATGTATTATTGGATTCCTACAAAGCGAATCATGCCAGACATTGCTCAAGACGGCGCGCCATTAAATAAAATTCTCTCCTGAATGTCATGTATCACTTTAACCCTGGCTATAATAATGAATGATAAAAGCTGATTGTATATAAATAATACTCGATCAAATATAGCATCATGCCAGACATTTTAAGAATTTGCGCTGAAATACAAACATTTTCATGAATGACATGCGTCGCTTTAATTTTGGATGGACAAATTAATCAACAAATTTGTATTATTGGAATCCTACAAAGCGAATCATGCCAGACATTGCTTAAGTCAGCGCGCTATTATATAAAATTCTCTCCTGAATGTCATGTGCCACGTTAACCCTGGCTATAAGAAAGAATGATAAAAGCAGATTGTATATAAATAATACTCGATCAAATACAGCATCATGCCAGACATTATAAGAATTTGCGCTGAAATACAAAAATGTTCATGAATGACATGCGTCGCTTTAATTTTGGATGGACAAATTAATCAACTATTTGTATTATTGGAATCCTACAAAGCGAATCATGCCAGATGTTTCTCAAGACAGTGCGCTATTGCTTAAAATTGTCTCATTGATTTCATTTGCCGCTTTAACCCTGGCCGGAAGAACGAATGATGATCACCATTCCAGATGCTTATGATTTATTTATTTTTGTTTGTTTGTTTGCTTGTTTTTTGTTTGTATTAAAATAGGAAGAAAAAAAGTTTTCTGTTTGAATGCGAATATTTATTTGTACATCCAGGTTAAAGTGGCACATCCCATCTGTAATCTGAAAAAGCTCGAATAATTTATGGACATGCTATATATTTTGCAAAAGTTCGGAGAGAATTAGAAACTTTTGTACTGGATAGCAATTTAAGGGGCATGTCATAATCATAGACAATTTTCTGCTTGATTCTGTTTGAATGCGAATATTTATTTGTACGTCCGTGTTAAAGTGGCACATCCCATCTATAATTTGAAAAAGCTCGAATAATTTATGGACATGCTATATATTTTGCAATAGTTCGGAGACAATTAGAAACTGGATAACAAATTTAAGGGGCGTGTCATAATCATATTCAATTTTACATAGTTAAAATATTCAATGGTAAAATAAGTCATTTGAGTGGCGCGACATACAGCACATGCATTTATAGCATATGGAAAGTGTTAAAGGGACATAGGTGGACTGATCGAGCACATCATAGAGATGGACATAGTACATAGTTATGTTTTGGCATATGACATTTAAAGTACAGGTGTCACAGGCATTGAACCGATATCAGAAATTAAGTGACATAGTGTACATGTATATAACTGGTTATGTCAGGTTAGTTTCATGATGTGTTATAATAACCTGAGTTTAACTGTTTTGAACAGAGATGGATGATTTACATGTAATCTCCTATGTTGAGTTTAACTGTTTGAGACATGAAACCATGTTTTGTTTTGTTTTGGTCAGCGTTATAATTAAAGGAATATGTCAAACACTGACAGACAGGCACATTGAAATATCATATCGTGTTTACTTTGAGACTTCTATACTGAATGTAGTATTAAATAGTAGCCTAGACTGACAGTATAGAATATACTTGGACTGAATATATGTGCAATAATGCAAAGATTGAAATGTAGAAATTTATATGTCACTTAATTTCGAGATTTGCTTGATGCTTTTTGATTTGTCGGTATATTTCACATAAATTTTCCCACCGACAGACCAGGAATCTTCCACAGTTGAGGATTCCTTTGCATTTTTTAGGAGGGAACTGTTTATGTCTGTTATGTCTTCCTTAATCACAATTCCCTGTCCCTTCAACAATTTTCTTTCTCGGATGACATCATTCTTCGCTCGCCTAGAAATGAATTGGCATATAACACTTCTTGGGTACTTTTGACTTAGAGAAATTTACCAATTCTGTGCGCAATGCTGATGTCGCGCTGTTCGATTGGAAGATGGAGTCTGTCCTGCAGGTGACATGATTACTTCTGCAATCAAAGGGGTACCTACACCGTTGCAAATAAGTTTAGCAGTAATGCTTCGCGATTCCAAGGAATTTGTCAAATCAATGAATTACTTCCGTGTCACTTGCACATACGATGAGCTATTGCGGGTTAAAAAATCGGTATTGGCCTCTAAGAGTAGCAATCTAACTACAGTCACCAGTTCGGAACATGGGTTGATACAGTTCGTAGTCGATAACTTTGATGCTGATATATATTCCCAAAATGGCAAGCTCAGTACACACTCATTAGCGGTCTTGATGACACAGCCTAACAAGAAAGCCGAACATGCCTCCCCAATGATACCGAGAGTTAGTAAACATGATGGCCGGATTCGTCATCTCCGGTTTAAACCTCCGAGTTTAAACCTGGTTTAAACCTATATTGGCGGTCCAGCCAAACCTGGTCTAAGTAGGCGTTTTTGACGTTCAGTTGCCAGCTAACTGACAACTCGATTCGGTGATATGAGCATGCAGTCAAACTACACTCTTACCAATCGGACCAAAAGACAGGCCGATACAATAGTTATTAACACGTCATAAATTATCACGAACGCGTGCACGCTCAATGGATTTATTCATCCAAGTATCGCTCATGGGCCATTGATCTGATAATATTCTGGGTTTAAAGGTACGGTTGGCCTTGGCGGTGGGTATCCTGTGAAAATATTTCCACCCGTCAAAAAACGCCACAAACAGAAAGAACAACAAAATGTAGACAGACTTTGTCCGTATACAAATAAGAAATATCGCATAAACAGTATGTTATTGTCATATCTTTGACCATTGTTATGTAAACAAAAGCATAAAACGTTACTTTTCTGGTAACATAAAGAGCGTTCTTTGTTGGTGAATTCCTGATATGGAACGAATAAAGAGCGTTTCTGTCATTTGTGTGTGATTAGCCAGCAGCACTGTGCTGTCTTCTGTAACACAATCAGGCTCTTGCTTAGGTAAAATATAGTAAATCTTTATGATAACATGCTGTTTACGCGATGGTCATGGTATATATGAACGAAACTGTATGCGTTTTAATGTTTTTCTGTTTACGGTGATTGGAACAAATATGAATATTTTCGACAACTAAGGCCTCACGTGCCTTTAAATCAATCTGACAAAGGCCATATCTCTCAACACGAGTTTCACGCGCTGTTCATCACTTTGTTTGTGATTGATTTTTTTGCAAGATGCTTTACCCGCATGTATTTACATGTATATATGTATATATTAAAGGGTATAGCACCTGTCTACCTCTATGTCCGTTTGTCTGTTCGCAACTGTTCTCCCATACCCCTGGACCGATTTCAACCAAATTAGGTGTTGTGACTCGGATGGTATAACGGCGTTAGGTTTAAAAAAATTATTTGATTTAAAAATAATAAAAATTTTATTTAAAACAAAATGAACAAATTGTGTTGTTAAATTGAGTAAGGAGTTGAATCTAACAAGAAATAAAATTTTGAATTTAAATTAATATTTGTTTGTTTTAAATATAAATAAATTTTTGTTTTAAATTAAAATGTTCAAATGATCATAATGTGCCCAAAGGTGTCGCATGCCCCTGTCGCACAAATGGGCCTGCCCTCTGACGCAGACTAAAGGCTCCAAAATCGAATCAACCCTGGACCAAAAGTCAGTCAAGTAAAGGCAATTTGCTTATGATTGCACACCAGAAGCGGCATCTGAACTGTTGGAAGTGGGCAAGCACGAAGAAGGACAGCTTTTAATAAAGAAATATATTACATGCGTTGCTTTTTTTCAATGTCATAAATTTCCCGTCATGCAGAAAATCAAAAAGTTCCCAGATTTTGAACTGTGGAATATTATGGACAGTTATGGGCGTAGCCAGAGTAGAGCTTTGTGGCATGATCTACATCAAAATAAGTTATCAAATTTGACACATATAGCAATATAAGTTTAGGATTGCAAACTATGTGTTTAGCATATCTGGTCATGCAGTAGCATCGTCTCGGTGTCAAAATTAAAACGTTGAACCCTTCAAAATGAATTCGTAGATTGTGATTGCCACAAGCCAATAAAAACAAAAGATAGTTGGAAAAATCATATTGAGGGAAGATGTCCATATCTGAGCAAAGCTCGCGTGCGAATGAATCAACTGTGACATAACACCTGGTCCAGTCAGCAGTCGTCACTTAGACACGCCCTCACTCGAGATTATTTACAGCTCCACCCTTTGACTGATTGTTTGACAATTCTAAACCGCGACGAAGAAAAGACGGATTCGTCATCTCAAGTTTAGCCTCGGTAAAGCTGGTTTAGCTGGACCATCGAATTAGATGGTTTAGTTGCCGGTTTAAGCTTATAAAACGCCAAAAAATTAACGAAATTGACAAAAACTTATCCCCACACGCTGTATAGGTGTTAATGCTTCTCGCTTATACATTTCCAATCAAAATATGCTCGCTGACGTAATTATTGATTTTCGCAATCAATATAACGAGGCGGTTCGCATTGGGAACGTGGGATTATTTATCTCGACGATACAGAGACACTACTGCTAAACCACTGGTCTGGCTGGACCAGGTTTAAACCAGAGATGACGAATGCGTCACTTGGACCTGCGGTCTCAGGTTTAAACCTCGGATTTTGTTGACTCACGGCGGTTTAAACCTAGAGGTTTACGTAGACCAGGTTTAAACCTGAGATGACGAATCCGGCCGATATGTCTAAACCCATTGATTACAATGTTGAAGCCTCCACGTTTGACGGATCTAAAAAGCCCGACATTCCCGCTCAATGTATTCGAAATGACGCACCTCAGTTCAAGGTCTTGGCACGCATGGCTATTACAGAGCGAAGGGCATTGGAAAGTGATTTTGGATTTCTGAAAGACGTCGTAAAACATACTGACTCTCCGGAGTTTAACGGTTACAATACCAGATTATCTCGCCGGAGTTGCCAGTCACGACAAACGGCGACGAAGGCAGTATATCTACCATTGATTGACATGCCTCCGACTGATCCGGAAACAATTTTCACCGCAATGTTAGAAGCTCTACGTCTAACTAAGTTGACTGGGCATAAGTTAACGCTATTCACTGCTGATCAGCAGCTGTATAAAGTTGCATTGAATGTTCTTTGGTCTGATCCAGATGAATTGAAAACCATGGTACCCCGGCTAGGAGGCATGCATATGCTTATGAGCTTCGTCGGTGCTGTCGGCACATTGATGGACAATACATGGTTATCAGAAATTCTTGAGTCAATATTCGGTGGTGTGTCTAGGATGTTGACTGGCAAGAAGTTTCCCATGAACGTACGTGCATTCCGGTTGTTGACTGAAGAGTTGCTGAGAGACATCTTATCTCGGGAGAACGTTGTCTGTCCTGAAGATTTGAATGAGATATTAGAGGACTTGTCTGAACGCAGCAAGACTTTCAAGGCATGGGTGGACTGCTTTATAAGGCCCGTTTTATCATGATGATGTACATTAGAGCTGAGCGTGAAGTCGACTGGCCTTTACTCTTGGTAGCGGTGAAACAAATGTTTCCATATTTCTTTGCATCGGGTCACGTGAACTATGCTAGGTACGGCTTATACTACTTGATAGAGATGCAAAGAGTACCACTAGAAGTTTTACAGCACTTTGTGAAAGGGTCTCATGTAATGAGACACGTTGATGGCGTTTGGAACGGCATATGGAGCGATATGTTCATTGAAACCACATTCATGCGTTACGGCCATGGTAAGTCAGGCAATATAGGCATTACATTGAAACCAGAAACCTTGAAAGTGTGGGCTTTAAGCCTCCATAGCTGCGGCCAACTTATTAATGGTGTCGCTCAGTTGAGAGAGTCCGATGTCACGGCGCAAGCATTGCTTGAACACAAAGAGGAGATGAAGGCGAGAATTGCTGCTGATCACGCAGATCGTGAGGGTACCAGGAACAAACTCGCAACGGTCATACATCCACTGGACCCCATACAACACCCTGATGGAATAGTATGCGTAGTCAGTGGTCAGAATGCTACCAAAAATGTAAATTTGGACATGACCATATCACTTGGCCGGCAAACATTGAATGATTTTGGGAACAAACTCCCGACTGGGTTTTATGATAAGTTATCAATGCCCGTTGAAACATTGGCAGTTATGAAAAAGTCAGTCAAGTTGGGTGACAACAAAACCTTTGACAGCAATCTTATTTACTCACGGGCAATGGGACTTCAAGCTATATCAAGAGACGTTAGTATAAATGACATACTATTATGAATTGTCCGCAATTCCGACAGCTCTTTTCAATGAGAATGGTGATATACGAATATCAAAATCTAAGTCCGATCTGAAATCACAAACTGCAGTTATGATTTCATCTGTGAAGACGTCAAAGAGAAATGCGTCATCTTGCACAATAATAGATGGTTGTGAGCTACTGTGGATACCACATTGGCCTGCTCCCAGCAAATTATGTCCCCCAACAGTAAAATATTATGTTAAGAAATTTCAGCAACAAGTGAAGCAGAGACTCTTGTCTGGAGACACCTACCTTGTATTTGACAGGTACATAGATTTCAGTAATAAGTGTACCACTAGAGCTAAGAGAAGTGGCGAGGCTTGTTGCAGGAAATTTACGTTGAGTGCAACGTCACCACTACCATCTCAGAAATTGGTCCTGACTGTAACTGAAAATAAAAAACAGTTGATTGACATTATTGTGACTGAATTTAGATGTGACAAACAGTTCGCTGTTGACAACACCTGGCAACATGCGTTTTTGTAACTGGCCAAAACACTGCTCCAATTGAAATAAACAAGGGTGTAGTTATTGATAGGCATGACATGGCAATTGTGCATGAAGAAACTGATAACATTATTGTACAACAAGCTCATCAGGCTACATCTGGCAATGACAATGTCATAGATCTTGCAGATGACACTGATGTATACGTGTTGCTTCTGCATCATTATCTGGTCAAATTTGTCATGCAATATCTTCATGGAATCTCCCAGAAAAGGAAAATCGGTTGTTGATATCGCAGCAACTGTTGAGAAGCATAGAGGTATTATCCCATACTTTATTGCGGCTCATGGCATCTCTGGATGCGACACAGTTGGATGCTGTTCTGGAATTTGCAAAGGTCGCACGTTAAAAGTATTAAAATGCGGTGAAAACTCACTAGCCTCCGTTGGTGACGTTAATGCCCCGTGGTGTGAGGTACTCAACCAAGCTACTAAAATCATGTGTTCATGTTATGGTTGCAAAGATAAGAGCACCATGTCTGAAGCGCGAATTAGTGTTTGGACATCGAAGATAGGGAAGAAGGGCGCTACCAAAGTTCCTAGTCTGTCTAGCCTACCTCCAACCACCGAAGAATTCACAGAGAACATCAAACGCGCACATTTCCAAGTATGCATTTGGAAACACGCTTTAGACCTCGTCCCCCCCCCCCAATTGGATGCTACAAGGATGAAATTTCAAAAATTTGATCACCCGCGACTCTTCCAACTGGTGTACTGGTTGCCCCCGACACGGGTTTGCGCATGGTTCGGTGTTCCTGTTCGAGTACACAGCCTTGCAAAACTAACAGGTGCGGATATAGATCTTCTCGATTGGCATGCACAATCTTTTGTGCTTGTAGTGCAACAATTGAGTGTTGTAATGGACAGACGCATTCGGGGACAGATGGCAGAGCAGATCAGTTGAACGAAGCAGGTGCAGACACACCACGTAGTTCAGTATAGGGTTTCAGCAATTGGGCTACTTATTCATGTACATTTCTTCTACAACTCTGCCTGCAATTTGTAGCAATACTGCAGTACTACTGCTTGTCTTCGGAAAACGAAAGATATCAATGTAATGCTACATATTTCTGTCAAAAGTTAGCTCCTGTTTGAGTGTTGTGTTAAGTATGATCTCAAAACGACTTTTTAGCCCATTTTGGCTGCCATTTTGGATTCAATTTGTTTTCGTTGGTACTTGAAATTAAAGATACTTACCGTGCATTACCCAATTGGTTCGACATATTCGAAAAATCATTTGTTTGACGGTCAAACATGGATTATACCGTCATCTCTACATTCACGGCGGCCATTTGGCGGCCATCTTTTTTTAACCCAAATTTCTCAAATTGCTCGAGGCTGACAAATGGCCAGCCGATTAATTATTCACAAGTATGTCCCACTCTACCAGAATCCACAGAGATAAACAAAATTATACGCCAAAACACGCATCCGTGACCTGGCGGCCGGACTTTTACTTGGGCTATGTCAAGACTTGACTGGGTCTAACTTATATTTCTCATTATCCTTCTAACCTGTGTATGTCTCAATTCCTGATTTCATCGTTTTTTTTAGGCTTTTTTAACCCAGTCTTCACAGCTGTATCTGGAGACGTGTATACCATCTCTGGGTGATGTATTCAGCATGGTGTCATCATACAGAGCGGAAGTATCACGAACAAGACGTCACTTGTCAGAGTGAGTCGGTCAACAACTAATCACATTCTGCTTGTTTAAAAAGCATATTCACCTTTTATATGTTATAGTTAAGGCCCCATAAACATACTGGTTCCTTTCTTATAGAATGATGCATGCTAAGAACTTACTTGCCCGGCATGTTTTCCACTTCTATATTGAATATATATGCAATCAATGTCTGTTTGGATGAACAACATACTGTATAATTTTGATTGTAAAAATTCACAATTTTCGTTAGTCGAGAATCCAGTTCGTATGGTTGAGCGAATTGTTTTGGAAAATGTTGCTTTCAAGGAAAATGCGCAATAAAAGAAGATCAAGGTTAAGGTCGACTTAACGTTAACAAAATGAAACGGACGCAAATAATTTATAAAGTTATGCTATAGTTTCATTGACACTTTAATTTTCATCTTTTCAGGTACATGCATATTGAAGCAAAATGTCTCTTCATAGTATTTATCACACTTTGGATTAATTTATAAAGTAGTGATACAGTTTCATTGACACTTTAAATTTCATCTTTTCAGGTACATGCATATTGAAGCAAAATGTCTCTTCATAGTATTTATCACACTTTGGATTAATTTATAAAGTAGTGATACAGTTTCATTGACACTTTAAATTTCATCTTTTCAGGTACATGCATATTGAAGCAAAATGTCGCGTCATAGTATTTATCACACTTTGGATTAATTTATAATTTAATGATACAGTTTCGTTGAAACTTTAATTTTTATCTTTATAGGTACATGCATATTGAAGCAGAGTGTCCTTTCATAACATTTGACAATTTGCTTGACAAGCTAGAGGACTTGGTCTGTGATGTCGTAGACAGAATCCTTCAGTCTCCATTCGCGAACCTTCTCCATGATCTCAACCCAGTAAGTGATGGTATATAGATTAACATTAGTAACAGGGACGTCACATCAGGGGTGGGGTGGTGCTCACCTTGTCCATGATCTCAACTCAGTAAGTGATAGCATATATATTAACATTGGTAACAGGGACATTGCGACATGGGTTGTGTGAGCTCACCAGCTCCATCATTTCAACACAGTAAGTGATAGTATATAGATTAACATTAGTAACAGGGACGTCGCATCAGGGGTGGGTGGTTCTCACCTTGTCCATGATCTCAACCCAGTAAGTGATAACACATAGACAGGGACGTCGTGGTGGGTGGGGTGTGGGTCACCTTCTCAAGTAAGTGGTCGCATATAGATTGACAATGACAGGGATGTCACGACAGGGTGGTGGGCTCACCTTCTCCCTGATCTCAACCCAGCAAGTGAATGGCTATATATTGACTTTAGTGACAGGGTTGTCGCGACGGGTGGGGCTCACATTCTCCATGATCTTAACTCAGAAAGTGGTCGCATATAGATTGACATTAGTGGCGAAGGGGGAGGTAATGTTCAAAATTTGAAATTTCATACCCGAGACTCCATAAGTTTGAAAATTCACACCATAGTGGAAATAATACTAAGTCTCCCTTGCCTCCAGCCTCCATCCAATTTCCCATATTTAATTGTCTGAGAACACAGGTATTGATTTGTAATGGCCTTTAGTGGGTGTCAGGTTAGAAACTTGTTGAAAATTCCAACTCTCCAGAGGGGGAGAGGGATTGCAATTGTAATTTTGTGAAAGGCAGTTTGGTCTGGTTCAAAGGACTTTTACTACATACTATCTCTTGCGATGTTGACTACATGCTGCATCTCTTGTGATTTGGCAATTCTTTGATATTGATTATTAAGTTATTATACAGTGTTGATACATATATCTCTTTGATATGGATTATTAATTTACCGTATACAATGTTTATACATATAATATAACTTTTTGATATAATTGACTTCCTGATCAGTTAGGCATTTTATTATATTCCAATGTGTGATTTACCTTGATTTCTCGAGTGATTATAAACGATAATTTCACTAATGACTTATTTCACTACAACTAGAGTGTTATGTATTCACTAGGGGATTGCCCGTAAAAATGACGGGCATATAAATATTCTTTGTTATTCTCTGGTCTCCGCGGTCATGAGCACATTGTCATTTCTATATTAGCAATGGATTGGTCATGCTTCTCGTTCACCGGAGGCGCGTGGGAACACTTTATTGAACTAAAACTGTATTTTTTACCCCCACCCTACCACACATATATGCATGCACATTTGGAATGCAACATAATCAACATATTACTTTATTACTGTATTATCTAACTGAAACAGACTCCATGTGGGAGCGTTTATTCAGCGGCGGAGGGAATTGCGTCCCCTGTGTGTGCTATGAGCCTATGGCTCGGGAACACTTTATTTCACTGAAAAACTATTTTCTACCACCATCCACATATATTCATACACATATGGAATGCAACAAAATCAACAAATATTACTTTATTACAATCTATATATATAACCCATCTGTGTGCATGTGTGTGTATCTGTTTGTATAACTCGTCACACTTTTGGCGCATTTATAACTTTTAAACCAAGTGTCCAATGTAGCCCAAATTTGGAACACGACGACTACTGTGTCGTAGAAGATGACTTATCCACATTTGCGCTCAAGTAGACACTATTTCTCATGACGTTTGTCGATATTACGTCATTTGACGTCGTACACAAACCCACACTTGCGTTGCTATTGTATTGACGAAATTGCCATGCGCTGTACCAAAGCGTTGTGGAAAATGGGTGCTATAAATTAATTGTCAGATTAGGTTGTGTGTGTGAATATACATAATGCACGTTGCTTTTGTCGTGGAAGTGCGTGGGGTGTAGAGTCCGGACGAGAACGTTCTATTTAATATGCCATTTCAGTGTGAATATAAGTAATGGATTGTGTCTCTGTTATGAAAGTTGTGCATTGAGTGTGGAATCGAAGGAGTACATATATGGAATACGGCACATTGATAAGTATAAAATAATGTTTTATACAATATAAAAATGGGCGCGAAGTGCGCAAATGAGCCGCAATGCAAGGGCCTGTGGCCCTATATATACGCTGCTGAATAAAACTTCCACAAGGTAGCCTGTTCAAGATCATAATGCATGTGCGCGAAGCGCACAGATGGAAATGCAGGCCACTCCGTCGGTCAATAAAGTCTCTGTTTCAGTTATTATTTCACGTCACCAGTTCAATCAAGTGATTACTCTCTATATAACATCCCTGCCTCGAATTAATTATTTCACGTCACCAGTTCAATCAAGTGATTACTCTCTATATAACATCCCTGCCTCGAAGTAATTATTTCACGTCACCAGTCCAATCAAGCGATTACTCTCTATATAACATCCCTGCCTCGATTGGAATTATTTCACGTCACCAGTTCAACCAAGCGATAACTCTCTATATAACATCCCTGCCTCGAAGTAATTATTTCACGTCACCAGTCCAATCAAGCGATTACTCTCTATATAACATCCCTGCCTCGAATTAATTATTTCACGTCACCAGTTCAACCAAGCGATAACTCTCTATATAACATCCCTGCCTCGAATTAATTATTTCACGTCACCAGTCCAATCAAGCGATTACTCTCTATATAACGTCATTGCCTCTCATGAATTATTTCATGTCACCAGTCCAATCAAGCGATCACTCTATAACGCCCCTGCCTCGAATGAATTAGTTCACGTCACCAGTCCAATCAAGCGATTACTCTCTATATAACATCCCTGCCTCGAATTAATTATTTCACGTCACCAGTTCAATCAAGTGATTACTCTCTATATAACGTCATTGCCTCTCATGAATTATTTCATGTCACCAGTCCAATCAAGCGATCACTCTATAACGCCCCTGCCTCGAATGAATTATTTCACGTCACCAGTTCAATCAAGTGATTACTCTCCATATAACATCCCTGCCTCGAATGAATTATTTCGCATCACCAGTCCAATCAGGCGATTACTCTCTATATAACGCCCTTGCCTCGAATGAATTACTTCACGTCACCAGTCCAATCAAGCGATTACTCTCTATACAACGCCCCTGTCCCGAATGAATTATTTCTCGTCACCAGTCCAATCAGGCGATTACTCTCTATATAACGCCCCTGCCTCGAATGACTTATTTCACGTCACCAGTCCAATCAGGCGATTACTCTCTATATAACGCCCCTGCCTCGAATGAATTATTTCACGTCACCAGTCCAATCAAGCGATTACTCTCTATATAACGTTCCCGCCTTTCATGAATTATTTCATGTGACCAGTGCAATCAAGCGATTACTCTATAACGTCCCTGCCTCGAATGAATTATTTCATGTCACCAAGTCCAATCAAGCGATTACTCTCTATATAACGTCCCTGCCTCTCATGAATTATTTCACGTCACCAGTTCAACCGATTACTTTATAACGTCCCTGCCTCGAATCAATTATTTCATTTCATGTCACCAGTCCAATCAAGTGACTACCCTATATAACGTCCCTGCCTCTCGTGAATTATTTCATGTCACCAGTTCAAGTGATTACTCTCTATATAACATCCCTGCCTCTCATGAATTATTTAATGTCACCAGTCCAATCAAGTGATTACTCTATATAACGCCCCTGCCTCGAATTAATTATTTCACGTCACCAGTTCAACCAAGCGATAACTCTCTATATAACGTCCCTGTCTCGAATTAATTATTTAACGTCACCAGTTCAATCAAGTGATTACTCTCTATATAACATCCCTGCCTCTCATTAATTATTTCACGTCACTAGTCCAATCAAGTGATTACTCTCTATATAACATCCCTGCCTCGAATTAATTATTTCATGTCGCCAGTCCAACCAAGTGATAACTCTCTATATAACATCCCTGCCTCGAATTAATTATTTCATGTCGCCAGTTCAATCAAGCGATTACTCTCTATATAACATCCCTGCCTCGAATTAATTATTTCACGTCACCAGTTCAACCAAGCGATAACTCTCTATATAACATCCCTGCCTCGAATTAATTATTTCACGTCACCAGTCCAATCAAGCGATTACTCTCTATATAACATCCCTGCCTCGAATTAATTATTTCACGTCACCAGTTCAATCAAGTGATTACTCTCTATATAACGTCATTGCCTCTCATGAATTATTTCATGTCACCAGTCCAATCAAGCGATCACTCTATAACGCCCCTGCCTCGAATGAATTATTTCACGTCACCAGTTCAATCAAGTGATTACTCTCCATATAACATCCCTGCCTCGAATGAATTATTTCGCATCACCAGTCCAATCAGGCGATTACTCTCTATATAACGCCCTTGCCTCGAATGAATTACTTCACGTCACCAGTCCAATCAAGCGATTACTCTCTATACAACGCCCCTGTCCCGAATGAATTATTTCTCGTCACCAGTCCAATCAGGCGATTACTCTCTATATAACGCCCCTGCCTCGAATGACTTATTTCACGTCACCAGTCCAATCAGGCGATTACTCTCTATATAACGTCCCTGCCTCGAATTAATTATTTCATGCGACCAGTCCAATCAAGCGATTACTCTCTATACAACGCCCCTGTCCCGAATGAATTATTTCTCGTCACCAGTCCAATCAGGCGATAACTCTCTATATAACGTCCATTCCTCTCATTAATTATTTCACGTCACCAGTCCAATCAAGTGATAACTCTCTATATAACATCCCTGCCTCGAATTAATTATTTCACGTCACCAGTTCAACCAAGCGATAACTCTCTATATAACATCCCTGCCTCGAATTAATTATTTCATGTCGCCAGTTCAATCAAGTGATTGCTCTCTATATAACATCCCTACCTCGAATTAATTATTTCATGTCGCCAGTTCAATCAAGTGATTGCTCTCCATATAACATCCCTGCCTCGAATTAATTATTTCACGTCACCAGTTCAACCAAGCGATAACTCTCTATATAACGTCCCTGTCTCGAATTAATTATTTCACGTCACCAGTTCAATCAAGTGATTACTCTCCATATAATATCCCTGCCTCGAATTAATTATTTCACGTCACCAGTTCAACCAAGCGATAACTCTCTATATAACGTCCCTGTCTCGAATTAATTATTTCACGTCACCAGTTCAATGAAGTGATTACTCTCCATATAACATCCCTGCCTCGAATTAATTATTTCACGTCACCAGTTCAATCAAGCGATTACTCTCTATATAACATCCCTGTCTCGAATTAATTATTTCACGTCACCAGTTCAATCAAGTGATTACTCTCCATATAATATCCCTGCCTCGAATTAATTATTTCACGTCACCAGTTCAATCAAGCGATTACTCTCTATATAACGTCCCTGTCTCGAATTAATTATTTCACGTCACCAGTTCAATGAAGTGATTACTCTCCATATAACATCCCTGCCTCGAATTAATTATTTCACGTCACCAGTTCAATCAAGCGATTACTCTCTATATAACATCCCTGCCTCGAATTAATTATTTCACGTCACCAGTTCAACCAACCGATAACTCTCTATATAACGTCCCTGCCTCGAATTAATTATTTCACGTCACCAGTTCAATCAAGCGATTACTCTCTATATAACGTCCCTGTCTCGAATTAATTATTTCACGTCACCAGTTCAATCAAGCGATTACTCTCTATATAACATCCCTGCCTCGAATTAATTATTTCACGTCACCAGTTCAATCAAGCGATTACTCTCTATATAACGTCCCTGTCTCGAATTAATTATTTCACGTCACCAGTTCAATCAATCAAGTGATTACTCGCTATATAACGTCCCTGCCTCTCATGAATTATTTCACGTCACCAGTTCAATAAAGTGATTACTCTCCATATAACATCCCTGCCTCGAATTAATTATTTCACGTCACCAGTTCAACCAAGCGATAACTCTCTATATAACGTCCCTGTCTCGAATTAATTATTTCACGTCACCAGTTCAATCAAGTGATTACTCTCCATATAATATCCCTGCCTCGAATTAATTAGTTCACGTCACCAGTTCAATCAAGCGATAACTCTCTATATAACGTCCCTGTCTCGAATTAATTATTTCACGTCACCAGTTCAATCAAGTGATTACTCTCCATATAATATCCCTGCCTCGAATTAATTATTTCACGTCACCAGTTCAACCAAGCGATAAATCGCTATATAACGTCCCTGTCTCGAATTAATTATTTCACGTCACCAGTTCAATCAAGTGATTACTCTCCATATAACATCCCTGCCTCGAATTAATTATTTCACGTCACCAGTTCAATCAAGCGATTACTCTCTATATAACATCCCTGTCTCGAATTGATTATTTCACGTCACCAGTTCAACCAAGCGATAACTCTCTATATAACGTCCCTGCCTCGAATTAATTATTTCACGTCACCAGTTCAATCAACCAAGCTATTGCTCTCTATATAACGTCCATTCCTCTCATTAATTATTTCACGTCACCAGTCCAATCAAGTGATTACTCTCCATATAACATCCCTGCCTCGAATTAATTATTTCATGTCACCAGTTCAACCAAGCGATAACTCTCTATATAACGTCCCTGTCTCGAATTAATTATTTCATGTCACCAGTTCAACCAACCGATTACTCTCTATATAATATCCCTGCCTCGAATTAATTATTTCACGTCACCAGTTCAACCAAGCGATAAATCGCTATATAACGTCCCTGTCTCGAATTAATTAGTTCACGTCACCAGTTCAATCAAGTGATTACTCTCCATATAACATCCCTGCCTCGAATTAATTATTTCACGTCACCAGTTCAACCAAGCGATAACTCTCTATATAACGTCCATTCCTCTCATTAATTATTTCACGTCACCAGTTCAACCAACCGATTACTCTCTATATAACATCCCTGTCTCGAATTAATTATTTCACGTCACCAGTTCAAACAACCGATTACTCTCTATATAACGTCCATTCCCCTCATTAATTATTTCACGTCACCAGTTCAACCAAGCGATAACTCTCTATATAACATCCCTGCCTCGAATTAATTATTTCACGTCACCAGTTCAATCAAGCGATTACTCTCTATATAACATCCCTGCCTCGAATTAATTATTTCACGCCACCAGTCCAATCAAGCGATTACTCTCTATATAACATCCCTGCCTCGAATGAATTATTTCATGTCGCCAGTTCAACCAAGCGATAACTCTCTATATAACGTCCATTCCTCTCATTAATTATTTCACGTCACCAGTCCAATCAAGTGATTACTCTCTATATAATATCCCTGCCTCGAATTAATTATTTCATGTCACCAGTTCAACCAAGCGATAACTCTCTATATAACGTCCCTGTCTCGAATTAATTATTTCATGTCACCAGTTCAATCAAGTGATTACTCTCTATATAACATCCCTGCCTCGAATGGAATTACTTCACGTCACCAGTTCAATCAAGTGATTACTCTCTATATAACGTCCCTGTCTCGAATGAATTATTTCACGTCACCAGTCCAATCAAGCTTTAACTCTCTATGAATTACACCTTCAATCTTGTTCTTCAGGATTTTAAACCTCCAAAGCGACCATTCAGAAGAATGGCGTACTCTGATGCCATTGAATATCTGAAAGAGAATGATATCAAGAAAGATGACGGAACCTATTATGAGTTCGGAGAGGTAACTACTTTGTCATTTTTATATGGCCCTGTTTTACGGGACGTATTATGTGTTAGTCCGTCTGTCCATCTCTCCGTACGTCCGTTCACTTTTTGTTTCCAAATGTAACCATTTCTACTAAAATAAAATATTTTCAAGATTTCTATCCAATCATATTTATATATCGATAAATCACTGTGGGGAATCACCTGGTTTTGATGTTGGTGAGTACCACACATTTAAATTGGCCGAGGCGAGTGCAAATGCCCAAAAACATAATATATGAGGAACTGGCACAAAACATAGCATGTTGACTGTTATGAGCATATGATACATCATATACTCATTAGTTTTCTATAACATACTGACCAAAGTTGCCAGTCAGAGATTTGTTGAATACACCAGTCCATACATCTAGGAGAATCCTTCTACTGACAATTTTGGCTATAACAAACAACTGTGAATTTGAACACAAATGAGGTATCAGCTTCTTTTTAAAATAGTATATCATATGCTCGTAGCCGCCAAAACACCATGTGATATAACATTGTCCTTGATTATTACGTTTTCCTCGTTTCTGGTCGCGTTTTCGATCGCCTCAGTCATTTTGAATGAGTGCTACTCATCAACTCGAAACCGCGGGATTTCCCACCGTGTAAATGAGACACATACGAAACGTTTTTGTGTTTAAAAAATAGTCCTCGACTGAGAACAAAACCCTTTGACACTGTTTGTGTTAGTGGAGGTTGCTTGTACACCATGCTGTGACTTGTTCATTGACGCTCCCACTATTGTTTTGTATTATTGAGAAGAACATATGTTACGTCTCTCGGTTTCATTGAAACTAACTATCCGACCTACATAAAACTATGTTCACTGTGAATCTGATAACAGTTACAAGGAAAATATATAATCTATTTTTTAGGCCCATTTTGAAACTTTTGAAAAAAATGTTACATATTTTGTTATCGTCCATCCATCTGTCCGTTCGCTGTTTTCGTTTCCATCTGATAACTTCACTAAGTCTGAACTGAATGGATTGAACTTCGGTATGTGGGTTTACTAGCACAAACTACATTTCAGGTTCGAATTTGTGTCCACCCGGCAAATTTCATCAGAGTTACGACCCTTTTTGTTGGAATTTGAACTCAATTTTAGTTTCCAGATGATAACTTTAGTAAGTATGAACTGAATGGAATGAAATTTGGAATGTGAGTTTACTAGGCCAAGTTCGTATTTTGATTCGGTCTGCCCATTTTTGCCAGAGTTATGGTCCTTGTCGACTTAGAATTTTATGATTATTTTGGTTTCCGGGTGATAACTTTAGTTTTAGTTATCACATTGTTTTTAAATTTGGTATGTATATTAACCACAAGAAGATACAGTTCAAGGTCAAATTTAGGTAACGTCCACCTATTTTAACTGGAGCTATGGTCCTTTTTGACTTATAATTTGACGATTATTTTGGTTTTCGGGTGTATGGATTACTCGTTATGGCCCTTTGTTGATATTACCAGGGCGTATTTTTCCACTCCCTAGTGATAATCTTGTTAATATTAGCATTCTTCTTTACTTCAGGACATTCCCGAGGCTCCAGAGAGGAAAATGACGGATAAGATCAACGAGCCGATTCTACTCTGCAAGTTCCCGGCAGAGATAAAAGCCTTCTACATGCAGAGATGCTCTGAAGACCGACGACTCACTGAATCAGTACGTAGCTATATATAAACTCTCTTTGACCCTTCGTGATGGGAGCTGTGCTGTTGCAGTATTAAAGATCCTGAGCCAGTGCATTATTTTATATATGAGAGTCTCACATAGGGAGCCTAGCATATATCGGAGAATACACTGGCCGACAAGGTAAGCCAATATATTATCTGAATACATGTGAGGCTCCCTATGGGAGACTCGAATATGTATGAGAATGCATTGGCACAAGTTGTTATCGCAAAGTTCAGTAATGGAAGGGTTATAGCTTTTCTGTACAATGTGTGATGCCAACAATTCTATGAAATTTGTGGGGCAATTTCGAATTCTGAGAATTTCCGTGAAATTTCATTGCAGGCAGCTGGTTATCTTATGTGTAAAAATCTCATGTGCAACTAAATTTATTTCTTCATAAAAACAAATTTTGTCAATATAAATTTTTTTTACCCGAGCACATCATTACTGGTCTCATAGATAGGCAACCTGACATTTTAGACTGCTAATTTGGGCATACAATTTCAGTTCCTTTAGAAAAAACTATCAAACTTGACATTATTTAGCCAAAAGGCACATATCATTCATGGTTATTTCAATGTTTCTTTACATTGACTTTTATCGAGTATTTCCCAAAATTGAATATATTCTTTCTTAACCCTTTACCCAACAAACCGGCCAAATAAAGCTTCAACAGCCTAAAATATCTTCGGTCTGTCTCAATAGAACCATACACATATGGATATCATTGGAACCGGCTCATTGACCACATTGTGATGGTTACAGTTATGCCCTGTGCCAATGCATTCTCTTATATATGCGAGTCGACCATAGGTCGCCTCACATATATAAGAGAATGCATTGGCCTAAAAAAAAACTTTTTTTAACACTTTTTACCATTTTTTCTTACATTCTTTAACAATTTTATAATTTTTAATGTGTTAAGCCAATGCATTCTCTTATATATGCGAGGCGACCTATGGTCGACTCGCATATATAAGAGAATGCATTGGCACAGGGCCCTTCTTTTGGGTAAAGGGTTAATAACCATCGTAAATACCATTCAACTTCTCATCTTTTAACCGTTTACCCAACAAACCGGCCAAAACCGGCCAAATAAAGCTGCAACAGCCTAAATTATCTTGGGTCTGTCTCAATAAAACCATACAAATATGGATATCATTGGAACCGGCTCATTGACCACATTGTGATGGTTACAGTAATACCCTGTGCCAATGCATTCTCTTATATATGCGAGTCGACCATAGGTCGCCTCGCATATATAAGAGAATGCATTGGCCTAAAAAAAATCTTTTTTTAACACTTTTTACCATTTTTTCTTACATTCTTTAACAATTTTATAATTATTAATGTGTTAAGCCAATGCATTCTCTTATATATGCGAGGCGACCTATGGTCGACTCGCATATATAAGAGAATGCATTGGCACAGGGCCCTTCTGTTGGGTAAAGGGTTAATAGCCATCGTAAATACCATTCAACTTCTCATCTTAGTACATGCCTGTTCCTGAAAAACACAATGTTCCGTCGTCTTCCATCATGGCATATTCTTCAAGCGATCACACAATATAAATGATGTTCAAATCAACTGTGAAACTATGAAATAAACGTATCGTCACCCTTGGTAATACAATCCCTGTATTTTTCTGAATAAACTTGTGTGTGTTTTTTCTTCAATGAATAAACTGTTTTCTAGAAGTCTTTTTTTCAATTAATGGATCTAGAACAAGTGGGGTTTAATAAACACAGAACGACACGTGTATTAATGGGTTTGTGTCGTCGCCTCTCATTCTATACTTCCATGCTGGCACACATGGCGTACCAACAAACGCATTAACACACCCATGTCGTTGTATGTATTTATTACACACCTGTTACTGAAATGTGGCATAATCCCTGGTCGAAAGATACTCCATTCATTAAAGACCGATCGTAAACAAGCGTCCTATTTAGACTTTTTGGAGAAATGCGACTTAAATCATGTCGGATTCGATAATGTAACCAGGGCGTGAAATGTTCTGAAATGTTTAATTGTCACTGATAGTGCAGCGGCCAAATCGAAAAAGAGTTCTAGTTTACGAGATACGCGTACCTACCCAAGGTATAACAAGTTGAAATCAAGTTTTGTTTAAGAAGAAATATATATTGTTCATGAAAATAAGAGTGAAAAATAACGGAATTGGTGGTGGCTATTGTCAAATCGATGATGAACGATACCCACCAGTGACTTTTTCCAGAAATTAACGATTTTGGTAAAGGGAGCCCTGTGGCCAAGACCTATATTATTTGCCAACATTGTTGGTGTTACAATTACAACATCGTAACATAGCTCTACTTTAGAGGAAAAAGTGTTGGTTAATTCGGATTTTCCTGCCATTTGGAGCCGAATCATTTATGTTTTGTTGAAAAATCAATTTTTTTTCAAAAATAAAAATATATGTCTTAAAACATTATCATTCAAACGGATAATGGAATAATACCACAATATTGCATCCATGTGGTGTAGTAGTTATCTGAGAAGCATATGTAGAAAGAAATTAAATGAAAGTTTGAACCATTTGCGAGATATTGGATTTTAGCTACGTTTTTCGGAAAAAATAAGATATTTTTCATAACAACATTACCAAATGTCCTAATTGATCATAATGGGAATCAACATAACTTGTTTGGTGAAAATTGGGCTCGGAGACATTGTTTAAGTGATTAAAGGTGTTTCCAGTCTTCCAGACCACCAGTTACAACAACAACACATTTTATTGATAAGAGTTAAGATAAACATGCATCGACGTCGACATTGTAGAACTGACATATTTGTTTTAAAGAACATATGACACACAGTGTATACATATAGTCTCACATATATCAAACAAATCACTTTTGTTGCCAAAGTTATTGTTAGGGTCCCTCTAAATAATAAAACATATAGAACATAAACATTATGTTCAAATGAATCCCCACTATAGTCTCATCAATATGGCAGTTCTGTCAGTTTTATATACGAGTATATCTAAATCAAAATCAAAATAGTATGTGTAGCTGAGATAACGTTGTCATATATTCAGTTCGTTGGGTGCTAAAGACTTAAAATAGGGTATGTGATCTCCAAACCATCGAAACCATTTGACTTGTCTTTGTTATTTACCGTTTGCTCTGCACACTCTGTTAAAACGTATAGCATATCATTTTAGTTCGTAGGGTGTTCAAGACTTCAAATAGAGTAGGGGGTTCCCAAAAAAGTGAAAATATGCCTTTCGTATTTGCCAGCCAATTATTGCAAAGTCTCCCAGTATTCAGGAACCAGCCCATCAATATAAATTGTTTACTTCTTGATTGATTTTTTTATTTGTAAAATAACAAATGATATATAAAAAAAAATGTAGACAAGTTTGACGATACGTATTGTACAGGTCGGAGGAGCATGATCATGGTTGGTCGTCTTCTTGTTGCCTCTGAATGGAGATATATAAAACATAAAGGATGGTGGATGAAATTAAAGATGCATGTGATCATATCCCTTCAGTTCGTGGTGTTTTCATGACATAAAATAGCGTAGGTGATCACAAAAACAGTTAAAATTGTAGTTTTTTTTATTTGCCAGCCGCTTTTTGTAAAGTGTCCCAAGCTGTCGGAAATTAAACACATCCTTATATATTGTATGTTGCCTGCCAGAATAGCAATCGGCTGATATTGATAACATAATCCCGTTCGTACGTGGTGTGTTCAATACTTAAAATAGGGTAGGGGTACATAAAACAGTGAAAATTTGCCTTTAGTATTTCGTAGCTGCTTGTTGTGAAGTGCCACATGGTGCAGGCTTTCGGAAGCCGACACATCCATGGTGTGTATATCCTGATACAAATTAACCTTTGATCACACCTTTAGTTAATATAACTTTCATATAATTTCAGCATGTGGTGTCGTTAAGACTTGAAACTAGGGTAGGAGGTCAACCACTTTTTGTAAAGTGTCAATGCTTTCACAATCAAATCCATATATATATATATATATATATATATATATATAAATTGTGTACTTCCTTATACAACTACCCATTGTCCATACTCTTAGTTAGTCTTGATTGGATGTCGTTCCGGTTTATGGTGCGTTCTAGTCTTAACATTGGGTAGTGTCTTAATACAGTGAAAAATTACAATTTTTATTTGCCAGCCGCATTTTGTAAAGTGTCCCTGACTGTCAGGTACCAGCCCATCTATAGCAATTGTGTGTTGCCTAATATAATAAGGCAATACACAATCGTTTGACATTGAGAGCACATCCATTCAGTTTGTGATCCGCTTTTTTTTTTAAATGAGCGTAACAACATTGCACATGTAGACGAAGTTAGAGTTACCGAGAATCAAAATAAACCACCCTCCTTCAAATTGAGATATGTACATTGCTGTCCCCTAAGACAGTGAAAACTAGCCTTTTTGAATTTTTTTTCATTTGCCACCCTATTTTTGTAAAGTTCCATAGGCTTTCATGAACCATCCCGTCTATAAAAAATGTGTAATTCCTGATAATAATACATTTTTTCACACCCTCAGTTAATACGAAAGCATATCCTTTCAGTTCGTGGCGTGTATAAGGCTTCAAATGGGATAGTGTTGTCCTCAAAACTGAACATTCGCCTTTCGTATTTCCCAGCCGTTTTTTTTGTAAAATGCCCCAGGATTTCGGGGGAACCAAACCATCCATATCAATTGTATGTTCCACAATATCACTCCCTTTCATTCACACGCCCAGCTAATTTTGAGAACATATAACTTCAGTTCATGGTGTGTCTGAAATATTTACTGGGTTACGATCTCCCCCCCCCAAAAAGCCATACACTTTTTGTAAAGTATCCCAGACATTCGGGAACCAACCCATCCATAAAAGATGTATATTTCCTCATTTAGCGTCCACTTCTCTAAACAAACTATCAGTTATTTCCTTCCAGTTCGTAGTGTGTTCAAGACTACAAATTGGCTAGAGGGCATCAAAACAAAGAACATCCACCTTTCGTATTTTCCAGCCGCCTTTTGTAAAGTGCCCTAGGTTTTCGTTAACCAAACTACCCATAAACTATAATCCAAGACAGCACTATCTTTCATTCACACACTCATTTAATATTGGGAGTATATAACTTTTCAGTCTGTGGTCTATTTAACCCTTTGAGTGCCAGGTCCGATTTTGTGTATCAACCCATATACCCTGTGCCAATGCATTCTCTTATATATGTGAGTCGACCATAGATCGCCTCGCATATATAAGAGAATGCATTGGCTTAACAAATTTTCATCATTTGTTATTTTTTACAATTTTTTTTACAAATTTAATCAACAGACTTATTTTGTAGGTTTAGTGCCAGGGAATCTTACGTCTTTCATGGGCATCAAAATTATTACAATGAATACTTGGTGATAGTTTTGGGTTATAACATGCCCCTAAGGTTTTATCCTGTTTGTTTTTAAATTCGCTATAGCATGCTTAAGCATACCCCAAAAAAAAAAGAAGAAGAAATGTTTTTGTTTTTTTTTAATTTTTTTAGGGTCGATTTTACAAACAGTAAATTAGGGCCGATGAGATCGTCCCCTGGCACTCAAAGGGTTAAGACATCACATGGGATATGGGGCCCTCAAAACAAAGAAAATTCAACTTTCGTATTTGCCAAATGCCTTGTAAGTTGTATATTCCCTGATAGCACTACCATTCTTTAACACTATCAGTTAATATGTAGAGCATATGTGAAGTTAAGGGGTCCCACAAAACAATATATATTCGCCTTTGTCGTTTGTCATCCGCGTTTTGGAAAGTGCTAAACGCTTTCGGAAACTAACCAACAAATAAACATTGTGGATGTCCTGATACTACTACCCTTTGTCCACATCCTTATTCAATAGTGAGAGCAATCAGTTCAGTTCACGTTGTGTTCAACTGCAACACTTCAATTGGGCAGATGTCCTCAAATCAGCACATTCGTCTATCTTATTTATGAGTCGCTTTGTCTAAAGCGACACAAGCTTCCGAGAAACAAGCCACCCATATATAATATACATATATATATATATATATATATATATATATATATATATATATATATATATATATATATATCTATTTTATATTTTGGAAGATCTGTCTGTCTGTGTGTGCGTGTGTTCGCGATGAACTCGAAAACGGCCGACCCGATTTCGATGAAACTTGGTATGTGGGGGTATTTTCGGCCGGGGGGTGGCATGGGGCTAGTAATTTTTCCGTGCAACGTGACCTTGACCTTGAAATCGGGTCATTCCAAGGTCAAACGCCCGAATATCACGGATTTCGATGAAACTTGGTACGTGGGTGTACATTCGGCCGGGGAGTGGCATAGGCCTATTAATTTGCTCGTGCAACGTGACCTTGAAATCGGGTCATTTCAAGGTCAAACGCCCGAATATCACGGGATTTCGATAAAACTTGGTATGTGGGGGTACCTTCGTATGGGGAGTCTCATCATCATATTCATTGGCCCGTTCGACGTGACCTTGACCTTGAAATCGGGTCAATTCAAGGTCAAATCGCCAATTTTGATGGGATTTCGACGAAATTTTATACACAGGGTTACATTTGTCCACTGGGTGTTTTGGACGGGTCAAATCGTGACCCCGATATGACCTTGACCTTCAAAATAATCAATTCAAGGTCAAATCGGGTAAAACCGGATGGATTTCGACGGACCCGTTTGTCGGGTACTTTTGTCCGGGCAGTGTTTTGGACTGGTCAAATCGTGACCCCACTTGACCTTGACCTTCAAAATGGACAATTCAAAGTCGAAGCCCGGACGAAGTCGGGTCACCTTCTAGTACATATATATATATATATATATAAATATATATATATATATTATGTAGTCCCTGGTAGAACATCACATTATTGGGTAATGTAGAGATCATATAGATTCAGTTCGCATTATGTTCAAGACTTTAACTCGGGTAGAGTGCTCTTGAAAAAATAGAAATTTCGCCGCTCCTATTTGCCATTCAACCACGTTTTGCAAAGGGTCACGTGTACTATTGTGTATTTCCTTATACAACTACCCTTTCTCCACACCCTCAGTAAATATTGAGATCATATCCTTTCGGTGACATATAATAGTGTTGGGAACCTCGAAATATAGAACATCCAAGTATTGCTGTAGCTAATTTCGAGAACTGCTAATGTATTGTCATAGTGATTGTTAGAAATTATGGATATTGTATTTTATATCTCATAAACTAGTCTGACCAAGGCGTCACTTAGAGGGACACCAACAATCACTATGACAATACATTAGCAGTCCTCGAAATTAGCCACGGCAAAAAAGAAATGCCGTGGGAAATGCCATGGAATATAACATGCCACAGCATTATATTTGTCTTGGGGTATTTTTCCCAACTTGGAGCCCTGGCTGCATTTGTACTTGTTCTGAGATTTTAATGATCAGTTCATGTAGTTTAGTTTTCATTTGAAGAATGTGACAGATGGTGGCAACTAAGTTGATTGTGATTACTCCATATTGGTTACGGCATTTGCAAATCATGTGAAGGAAATATTGGATGAATCTTATATGGAGAGGTAAATTGGATAATGGTCGACATGAGTCTAGATAATCAAAACAATTGGATCCAGAAATAGTGTTGAAACAACTATGGTAAAACATTTAGTAAAGTTGACTAATCAACAACCCATTTCCATTTTTTCTATATGGCTATTGAGTACTAAATAAATGAGAAATTTGCCCAATGATAATGTATTTTGATCTACCCAACGTTGTCAGCAATGTAGTGAGTATCTACCTTTAAATAGGTCAACAAATTATATTGATATAAATTGAAGTAAATCACTGCTAGATAACTACTTTTAATGAGTTCCCATTTTTCACAGATGTTACATCGACACTCGGAATCGGTGCTCTTGGAAACCAGTTTTACTAAATGTGTATCCAGCGAATTAATACCGGATGTCTTGGCTTGCGTTTAATTGTGTAAAGGCTTCTCGTTTAGTGTTGTATTATGATACATTCATTGTACCACATCCAAACATACTAAATTAATTCCACACTGCGTCCACGATAAGTGCACATGACGTGACCCAACACAAATTGAAAGAACTTCAGAGGCTTCAAAGTGCAGTGGCAGCCGATACTGGTATCTTTGATCGGCCATCGTGAAACAATGTTTATTTAGCGACATTTTCGATTTCGTAACTGTTGTTTGTGTAAGTGATTCTACTAAATAGTGCGACTTTTTATTTAACTTTTAACACTGCCATTGTTGGTATATTGTATTGTACCATTGTTATGTTAAAACATAATGTGTGCACTGCATGCTCAATTTAATGCAACTAATCGACTTTTGGTGAACAATTCATCGACATCAACTATCCAGAAATGTCATCTAGCTTCCCAAGATAGGTCCCAAACTGGCATTAGTAGATCAGGCTAAGCCAGGGCTTGAAATGGTCACCCGTGACTGACAGGTCAATGTATCTGTGTGACAAGTAGATTATAATGCTGCCTGTCCGATATAGAAATGTATACGGATGGAGCTTGGACATAGCGCAGTATCTACCCTACTGATTTCACTAGGTGCTTTATGTTGAAGGAAACTTTTGACTAATTTTATGGGGGATACATGGTGGGATGTTCTTAGTTTAACTATCAGAAACATTGGCATGAATCATTCTTCTTACAGGTTGACTTATTGATGCCAGGTGTCGGTGAAATTGTGGGAGGTTCTATGAGGATCTGGAAGCTTGAGGAGATGGAAGAGGGGTTCAACCGGGCTGAAATAGATCCGAAGAACTATTATTGGTACATAGATCAGGTATGTACATGTATGTCCACAGGACTATTATTGGTACATAGATCAGGTATGCCAATAGTTTGATTTGTATTTCAAGTTGAATATTTGTCGCAAAAACATGCATTATGATTGGCCTAGAGCTACCAACTTCAGTTGTTGATTCACCAGCATTGTCAAAGTTTGTACAAAGCACGCTGCTATTGACAAAGCACATCAAATACGTAACCTTTGTATGGGCTATATCTATGTTTAATAATAAATATTTCCATGGCCATTATTATCTGAACAGATGTCCATAACAGTTAGCTAATAGATTCCATGTCTTTATTTCATCAAATAATCACCCAATAAAACATTGATTTAGTTTTACTGGGTTTGCAAATGTTTGAACATAGTTAAAACCAATTACAATAAAGAATTGGAAATTTGAATCGGGGAACAGGTCTGTTCGATCTCACCGTACCACAATTATTTCGTACTGATCAAAGTAATGACAAACACTCCGTTGGGGTGGCACACAGCGAACAAATTTGCTCAAAGCAGGTACTTAATTAATTTTGTATCAAAATTGCCAGCACACAATGTCATCCTATCACATAAATCACATATAGCGATTCGTATTAGCAAAATAACTCTCGTTTGTTTATCGGCGATTTGTTCAGGACGATTTGCGGATTGTTTGTTTACATTTTTACATTTGTTTACATTTTAGATTTGTTTACAATCAGATGCCTTGTTTTACGAAAGAGTGCATCATTATTGTTGAAGTTATCGTCAATAATCGTTTAATGATACATTCTTCAAATGTGTGTAGTTGCTACTTCCTAAAATATCAGTTTGAAGTAGTGAAAAAAATGACATAATATAAATTATATAATATATATTGATTACAAATTAAAAGGTTTGAGGGTTGAGAAACAGGAATGTTACTTTGCGTTACCTTATTATTTAACTCGCATACTCGCTAATTTGTACATCCACTCAGCAAAATATTTCTTTTTTTACCTCCACTGAACTTTTGAAATGGAAAATTGAATGAAAATCTAGCAATTTATTTAAAGATGCTTTATCCGAATTAACGCTCCCAAATTACTATTTCTTTGTCTTTGGTGGTAAAAAAAAATATTTGATTCACGTCGAGGAACCAACCCATCGAAGCTCGGGGTGATCAGATATCAATTTTTGAATATTTTTATTTCTCGAGATATATAATGTTTGACGGCCTGGCAAAAAATTGTCAAATTTATGGTCTCGGACCAAATTGCTGATGAAGATGGATAACTCTAAAATCAAGTGGCTCTGTGTGTTAGAAAATTGACAATCCGGCTAAATTTTGTTGAACACAATGTTGATAAATGGCACGTTTTGGGCAATTATATACTATAGTTGGTTGGTTAGTATTATTTTGGGCAATTAATCGATTATGATAACTGAAGCGGCATTTCAAAAAATGTTATTGTTGGAATATGATGATATGGGGACCATCAAATCGGATTGAGTACCTTAATATTGTGTTTTCATCATCATCTATTTATTTTCAGAGAAAGTATGGTACATGCCCACACGGTGGATACGGACTTGGTTTGGAACGCTTCCTGTGTTGGGTCCTCAACCGATACCATATTCGAGAAGTGTGCCTGTATCCCCGCTTCATCGAGAGGTGCAGACCATGACATAATCGATTCATATCTCAATTCAATATTTATTTATATTCTTTCATAATAAGTGCTGAGTGTCACACTCTAAGTTTTCTAAGTATGATCACATTCAGTACGCTGGGCTTGAACGGGCTTCCCAGGTCATACTTATATACAAGCAAAATACGCAAAATATATGTGCGGACAAGGTCATTGACCGGCTCAAAATCATAATATTCCCTATATGACTGGCACATTTTCATTTCCATCAGACATTAAGTCCGACGCACTTTTCTTCCTGAGTTTAGTGTGCCTGTAATTTTCAGAATGAGTTCCCCATAGGGTGAATTTAGTGACGCTATCCCGTACAGTGGGCTAGCATCACTAAATTCACCCTCTGTGGACCTCAATCTGGAAAGTTTCTTTATTATCAAATTTTATAGAAACTTCTTTACAAAGAGTCTATTTCTTTTTTAGTTTAGTTTCTCTATATCCCAAAATTGGCAGACGACACATTGCATAATCGAGGTTCCATATGGGTTTACATCACACTATTTATCATTTTGGACCTTCAATCTGAGTCTATGTCTCCCATAACAGACATAACAGGCCATGCAGAATGAGCTCCCAAAAGGATGAATTTGGTGATGCCAGCCCGCTGTGTGGGATAACATCTCTAAATTCACCCGCTGGAGACCTCATTCTGCAAATGACAGGAAGACTAAATTTAGGCTTGTTCCTGACATCTCTAGAGTTACTGAAGTAATAGGATGAGTTGGTTTTGATAAGTTATAAGTCATGAACATGAAATTACAGTAATTCAATTCCAGTTCCAAGGGAAAATATATTAATGTTATGAAAGCATTACTGCTACAGTGGAATTACCAAAAAAGTCCAATAAGGTACAAAAGTTTATTCAAAACATGACAGTAAACATTGGAAATGGTCAAAGAATCGAAAAATATTCTGAAAATCATATTCAGACTGAAATATTTAATCTTACTACACGATTAATTACACATCACTGTAATATTTTGTTTACATAACTGGTTTCAACATGCAAAATTTCAAAGAGAACTATCAATAATGAATATAAGAACAAAGTTTATCTATTTCTCCATGTTCTAAGTGGAGATGTTTTTACATATTTAATTTTGTGCATATTTACCCTGGGTCCGTTTAATCGTCAAATTAGAAACCGCCCCAAGTGAGTGGTAGCCTGGTGTAATCAAATCTGGATATACTGTGTCTGACATTTTCAGAATGAGTTCCCCAGAGGTTGAATTTAGTGATGCTATCCTGCACGGCGGGCTAGTATCACCAACATCTATTCACCTATATGTTACAGTCAAGCCTTGAAATTGTGTCCGACATTTTCAGAATGAGATCCCCCGAGGGTGAGACTCACTCGAATTTTCGCTTTTAACTTGGGACTCTATTTCGATCCTCTATGTACAACACCGATTGAATGTTAATTTTCTTTGGTATGGAACATTTTGCGTCTCATTGACTACTAACTAAATTGCTGTGTTAAATTGCCGCTTTCAGTTGACAACTGGTGTGGAGTTCAGAATAAATATAATGTTTTCTACGGAATAAACCAGTTTATTGCCACAATGGCGATATGTCATTACATATATTAGTGGTTTTAGGTGAGCGGGTCAACAAAGGGCTTAAAGTCTAATATAAGATGCTATACCAATGGGTCTCGGAAGTAAACTAGCACCTCGCTCTACCGATATACCTAGCTTATTTACGTATACGAGGGTAAACTAGCACCTCGCTCTACCGATATAACTTGCTGTTTAACATATACGAGGGTAGGCTAGCACCTTGCTCTACCAATATACCTAGCTTATTTGCGTATACGAGGGTAAACTAGCACATCGCTCTACCGATATAACTAGCTGTTTCATGTTCACAAGGGTAACCTAGCACCTCGCTCTACCGATATAACTAGCTGCTTTTTTCATTTCCGGATGATGACTTTAAAAATCTGAACTGCATGGAATGATATTTGGTATGTGGATTTACTAGCACTAAATACAGGTCAAGTTCGAATTCTGGTTCCATCTGCTAATTTTCACCAGAGTTGTGGCCCTTTTGTTGGAATTTACACTCAGTTTTATATTTTCGGATCATAACTATTATAATAGTAAGTCTGACCTGAATTCTGAATTTGATTTTGAGCTGTCTTCGCACCATCACATCAGATGGCCCTTTGTGCATGACTACATTTTGGACAAACCACCGGCCTATGCTCTTGGTTCCTTTTATATCAGCCATCTGTTTTATGTTGATAATTTTTTGAAACTTTTCAAATCAGTTGTACTCTGCATTTCCTAAAACGATAAATTTGGAATATTTTTAGATATATATAATACACCCATTGTAGCCGAGAGTATTTTCACCACGAGTGGAATTGTGGTTTTACCTTGAGTGGTGACAATTTGGTCTGCTTGGCTACAATGGGTGTATTTTTTATGCCATAATTATTATTTTGTATTTGTTCCGTGAATTCTACTTTTAAGGTGTAAAACTGATATTTTCAAAATAGGTGTTACACACACACACAAGCATAGGCAGTTACGGTATAAAGAGCTGTACCTTGTGTGGCCTAATCTACTTCTACGTCACATTAAATTTGTTATTTATCTGCTTCGAATATATTTACATTAGAGAATAAAATATGTCTCAAAACGACTTGTTTTTATGTATTGGTATAAGCCCATATAAAGAAAACTGTGTTTCACAGAGAATGCCTGGTCCCCAAAACGTCTGCTCATTTCACAAAAGAAATGACTGAAAGATTGATTGTGGTCATTGGATTTTGACAGGCAGATTAATTATCCCTTTTTAAACTAAATGGATTCTCTGACCAAGTTAAAAAAGTGTACATCAGAATGGTATATTATTCATTTGGAGGGATGTTAAGGTGATAAACGACAGATATTAAATTAAATGCAGAAGCAGCCCTATTTATTGAATGAAATGTTTAGATAATAAGTTCATCTATGCCATTTGTTGAACTTATTATCTGAACATTTCCTATGAAATAACTACTCATCAATGATGCTTTAGATTAGACAGGGTTAAACTTATTATCTGAATATTTCCTATGGGATAACTACTCATCAATGATGCTTTAGTATAGAAAGGATTACACTTTTTATCTGAACATTTCCTAGTGGATAACTACTCATCAATGATGATTTAGTATTGAAAGGGTTAAACGTATTTGAACATTTTCTATGATATAACAATTCATGCTTAAGTATCCTTTGAGATAAGTACTCAGGCTTTATTATCGAAAGGGTTAAATTTACTTACTCACCAATTATTCCATAGTATAGAAATGTTTAAACTTATTATCTGAACATTTCCTACGGGATAACTATACTCATTAATGATGCTTTAGTGTAGAAAGAAATTGTATACTAAATCAGCATTGATGAGTAGTTGTCCCATAGAAAATATTCAAACAATAAGTTTCACCCTTTCTATACTAGTTATCCCAAAGGAAATATTCAGATAATAAGTTTAACCCTTACACTTACTATACTTAAGCAGCATTGATGAGTAGTTATCTCATAGGAAATGTTCAGATAATAAGTTTAACCCTTTTTATACTAAAGCATCATTAATGAGTAGTTATCCCACGGAAAATGGTGTCCCACAACGCTCAATTCTCGGGCTGACACTTTTTCTAATTTACGTTAACAGTGTGCCTAATTATACACCACTATCTATGCATCTGACCTCAACGGTGATAGAATGAGGAGACTGGCAAATGCTGAACTGTCAAATTGCTTTAACTGGTGCTGTTGTAATAGACTATCAATAAACCCTTCCAAAAGTAAATTTATGCTCATCCACCCAAAAAACAATGATAATAAATGGAGACATTTTAGACTCAAGTTGAATTGCGATTATTTAATCAGAGTTGGTAACCACATGCATGAGACATCCATAAAATTTCTAGGTATCACAATTGATGAAAATATTTAAATATCATATTTCTTCGTAAGAAGCTTAATCGACTGGGACCAGCTTTATTATAGAGAAGATTAAACTTAGTATCTGAACATTTCTTATGGGATAACAACTTAGCAATGATGCTTTAGTATATAACTGATTAAACTTATCTGAATATTTCCTATGATGGGATAACAAGTCATCGATTATGCTTTAGCATAGAAAGTGTTAAACTTGTTATCTGAACATTTCATATGATATAACTACTCACCAACGATGCTTTAGTATATAAAGGGTTCAACTTATTATCTGAATATTTCCTTGGGGATAACTACTCAATGTTGATTTAGTATAGAAAGGATTAAACTTATTATGTGAACATTTCATATGGTATAACTACTCATCAATGATACTTTAGTATAGAAAGGGTTAAACACAGTTTGAATTTTGTTTAATTACTACCCCGGTCAAAACCAATGACCCCAATCGATACTCCAGTCATTCCTTGTAATAATATACCATACATTTTAATAGAACATTATTAACCTCAACAACTTTGAAAAAATAACAAAACGCAGCGAGTGCATTATCGGCTTAAAGTGGCGTAGATGGTTCATCGCTTTTATGCAGTGGAGGCCGCAGTTATTGCTTGATAAACCTTGGAAACTTTTGGCCATTGTACTGATTCTTACGACGCTAATTGTGTGAATGTAGAGGGTGTGTGATTATATATGACATGCTATGCGTAAACCGACACGTCTCGATGAATAATGAAGGGCTTAATGGATTGACTTGTCTGTCCATCCATATATCTCGGCCATGTGTTCTCGGATCTGAATGAATTTTGGTATTTAAATTTGCCATCATGACTGCTTTCAAAAGGGAGGTGAATGACAACGTTTGAATTTTCCATTCTAGAGTTATCTTCATTGTTTATCTCGATATATTGGTTTATATGTCTGAATCTGAAACAATATTCAACGCATGACCTTTTACCGCATTTCAGCTTTGGGAGGTGGTCGCTGTTAATATAGAGTTCCAAAGCCAAGGTCTTGAAGCTGTCCGCAGACCATCGAGATCATGCACTAACACGGTCGCACCCGTAAGTTTGTCCTAGGTGGGGATTGTCCTTACGAAATATGAATGTGAATAGACTAGACTTTATTATAAAGCCGACGACAGGCAATGCAATTTCAACATGAGTCCTGTTTATTAAGGGAAACGTCGAGATCATAAGTTCAAAAACGGTTTGTTGAACTTAGTATCTGAATCATTCGTATGGAATAACTACTTGTAAATGCGTGCTTAGTATAGAAAGTGTCATATAACGCTTACCAATACCATAGTATGCCCGTGTCCCACACATATGTGTTAGAAAGTTAAAATATATATGCATTCATTCAATTGAGCTGTAAATGCACGATGCTACTTAAAGTGGTACTTTACACTAAATATGGCCATTTTTGGGACCATCACATTTTATACTCAACAGAATATATCCAACAAATGAATGAGTTTGAGTCATGGATTTGTGCAAAACACACGTATTACCATATGAACAATACAAACAACATGGTAATTATAATGAAAATGAATTTATGACTGGAGTCATAAATTCATTTTCATTATAATTACCATGTTGTTGGCATCGTTCACAGAGCACATGCATTCAATTTGCTTTAATCCGTGGCTAAAATTCATTCATTTGTTGCATAATAATATATTCTGTTGAGTATAAAAGGAGATGGTCCATAAATGGCCAGGCATTGCGTTTCTATGCACCGACTCAATGTTTCAACATGACGATTAGTTATAGTGTATACACACAGTTTTACATCGTACAGTGTAACACAATTTAAATGGAGTTCGCCTTTGAAATATTGACACATTGTTGGTGCATTCATGAGATCTTCGATGTATATACACATAGCCTTTCCCTGCTATCATTGAAACTATCCTTCCCTTGAACGTTAAATGTAAAACATACACCCTAATTCGCGTGGGGTCAAACTTCACCCAAATTTGGTAAATTTTACTCAACACAACGGCCCTGTGCCAATGCATTCTCTTATATATGCGAGTCGACCATAGGTCGCCTCGCATATATAAGAGAATGCATTGGCCTTTTTTCTTACATTCTTTAACAATTTTATAATTTTTAATGTGTTAAGCCAATGCATTCTCTTATATATGCCAGGCGACCTATGGTCGACTCGCATATATAAGAGAATGCATTGGCACAGGGCCCTTCTGTTGGGTAAAGGGTTAATTTGATCGTCATAGTTCATATACATATAGCAGCACGAGAACGATTAGTAACATTTTACTTTCTTGTTGGGTAAAACACGTGTTACCCAATGTGGGCCAATTTTACCCACTATTTTTACTCGACGCATGGTAACAATTTACCCAAAATTGATTTCCCTTTAAGTACTTAATTATTGGGTAAAATCAACTAATGTTGAGGTATTTATTACCACTAACGTTGGGTTAAAAATTACTATTTTCGCGACAGTATATTCAGGTATATCTGGACAACATTAATTATTCTAAAATGGGAATTGCCTAAATTATACTAAACTAGATGGGTTCCCGGCGTTGATCGGGTAAGGAATGAGTAAATTATTAGTTCCCCTTCCGTCATTTAAATTAATTATTGTTCAACTGAGATAAGCATCACCCATTGCATGACACCCTCCTGATAAAGTTACCGCTGTACTCTATAAGTTGACGATACACACTCTATCGCTTTTTATTAGTGCCTACTTAAGTCATCTGATGTCAACGGTGTCTACACCACGACACCCATGTCAAATTACGTCTGTACGCCAATTGTCCCCACATATAATTGCTACTTATAATAATATAATCTTTAGGTTCCACTTTAGGGTTAACGGCAGCTATCCAATGGTACTCCCGGGTCAATTCACCACTGCAGTGTAACTGTGTGACTGTACAGTTAAGGGTCAGACGCACGTTTTGTCAAAATTTCCAGTTATCTCAAAATGGATTTTCCCAAAATCTATTAGTAATATTTTTTTGAAATTTGGTACAAGCGTTTACTGTAACACAATATTTAAGATCCATCGACCAATTAGATTTTATAACCTCATTTACTTAACTTTTATGGCATGAAAAATATATAAAATTTACTGTTTTGAGGTACCAAGAACTTCTGTAAAAAACATTTATTTTCAAAAGTGCAGTTCATTTTATCTATGATATCATATCTCAAGATCATGAGAGGAAACTTAATTATTCTTTATTTGTGAAATTTAATGATTATTTTCATTAAGAAAGGCAACTACCCATAATTCTTTGTCTATATTTGAGGATTTTCATGCCATCCTTTTGATCAGTGAACAATTAGGCTGAGATGAGTTGTTGGTCATGGATTCATAACCAGGTTAAAAGTTGCAGAGTAAAATATATACTATGCGAGCAGAGTAAAATATATACTAAGCGAGCCAGGGGGGGGGTGAAAAATTTCTTCCGGCACGTATGCCGGGGTGGGTGGGTGGTCAAAGCCACCAACAAGCAATTTTTTCCGCAACTAAAAAAAAACATTTCCTGCTTGTTTTTAGTGTTTTGGCAATGAGTTGGGCTTCAAAACCACTTTGAATCAGTTTGAATGAGAGAAATAATGTAATTCTAACTGGTAAACTGACTGCAGGCAGTTATCGTGTTGTATTTTGTTGCAAATTTTGAAATCCAAGATGGCCGCTGGCAGCCATGTTTTTTTGGCCGAATGACCTCAAAATTACTCATTCCTATTTACATGTCCATGTTAACATCCATGATAAATAGTATGCACAGAAATTCATATACAGCTGTTTACAGTGAATTTCCCCCCGCAAATCTCTGTTTTAGTGTTAAAAGGGGGGGTGGGTGTCAAAAAATGGTCGGAAAAAACTGCCGAAAACGGAAAAAAATTTGGCGGTGGGGGTGGGTGGGTACAAAAAATGATCGAAAGGGAAAAAATGCCATACGTGCCTGAATTTTTTTTCCGACCCCCCCCCTGAGCGAGCAGAGTAAAATATATACTAAGCGAGCAGAGTAAAATATATACTAAGCGAGCAGAGTAAAATATATACTAAGCGAGCAGAGTAAAATATATACTAAACGAGCAGAGTAAAATATATACTAAGCGAGCAGAGTAAAATATATACTAAGCGAGCAGAGTAAAATATATACTAAGCGAGAAGAGTAAAATATATACTAAACGAGCAGAGTAAAATATATACTAAGCGAGCAGAGTAAAATATATACTAAGCGAGCAGAGTAAAATATATTCTAAGCGAGCAGAGTAAAATATATACTAACGAGCAGAGTAAAATATATACTAAGCGAGCAGAGTAAAATATATACTAAGCGAGCAGAGTAAAATATATACTAAGCGAGCAGAGTAAAATATATACTAAGCGAGCAGAGTAAAATATATACTAAGCGAGCAGACTAAAATTCTTCCTTTATTAAACACACAAATTATCTAACAAAATTTGTGTGGTTTTGTATCTTTAGTTTGATTGATTGATTGATTGATTGGGGTTTTATGTCGCTTTAGCCACTAAGGCCATATCACGACATTGCCAGTTTTAATGGTGGAGGAAATCCGCACACTTACGGCTAATCTAACAGTGATTTCAATGGCTGATAAACTCGTCGACCATATGCGGCAAACCACCGGCCATCGGCAAGTAACTGGCAACTTTCCCAGATAACGATTTCGAGTTACAAAGTCCGCGATGGAAACATGTGGATTTGAACCCTTATCGCCAGCGCTGGAAGGCGATACGGCTTGGAGTTGTACCCCTAACCGATTGAGCCACCGAGGCCCCCCTTTTTAGTTTGAAAAGTCCCATTATAACCAAAGAACTGTATAGATGAAACGTGTGATTTGGTTCTCCGATTATTTTATCGCCACAAAAGTGTAAACGCACATGGACGACAATGTCCCGACAACACGCATGGCAAGTCAGACACAAGTGTTCTAATTTGTTCCAATTTTGACGAATTGCTTCCGAAAATCGTCAACAAAACTACCGCTCTGATCCTCCATTCTGTCATTAAGATTTTAGGGCGGGAATTGTTCTCCACATAGGAAATTTGACTTTGGGGCGATCGGTTTTCGCCATTTTGTTTTTTAAAAAAACCCGCGCTAAATATAGAAACGGCAGACCAGCACCCAGCCGGTGACAGAGTCAGAAAGAAAGTATATGACTGGTGCGCTCTGGAAGAGATTGGGCGAGAGAGTGGCTAAAATGCAAGCTTGGCAGTTTTTAAGGCAGGTGACTAAAAGACAAGCTTGGCGTTTTCAAATTTTTTAAATGCCTTTTAAACGCTGTTTTCGGGTGAATTATGCGGGAATAGCACCAGTTAATTACTTATATGGCCCATTTTCGTAAATTAATCGACAATAGTGGCAGTAATGTCCCCGATTGGTTGGTTAATAGGGGGCGTGGTCACAAAATCAAAACATCGTCTTTTTACGCAGATTTCTTGTCGGTTTTTGGTCGATTTCTCTTTTTAAACATCAGTTGGACTAAGTTTTTTATTCGAAAAATGTTGAATGGTTATCATTTATCACTCTCATAGTCGAGCTTGGCGGTTTTGAACATTATATGCGAAGAATTTTTGACTTTTAGATGACCGACCACCGAACCGCCAAGCTCGAATAAAAAATCAAAATATTAAGCTGAATTTTCGCCGATTTCTCGTTTCTAAAACACGTTCCATCTAGTTTTTATGCAAAAACGTGTAAAATGATTATCATTCTTCACAAATATAATCGGGCTTGGCGGTTTTGGACATTATATACAAAGAATTTTTGACTTTTAGATGACCGACCACCGAACCGCCAAGCTCGAATAAAAAATCAAAATATTAAGCTGAATTTTCGCCGATTTCTCGTTTCTAAAACACGTTCCATCTAGTTTTTATGTAAAAACGTGTAAAATGATTATCATTCTTCACAAATATAATCGGGCTTGGCGGTTTTGAACATTATATACAAAGAATTTTTGACTTTTAGATGACCGACCACCGAACCGCCAAGCTCGAATAAAAAATAAAAATATTAAGCTGAATTTTCGCCGATTTCTCGTTTCTAAAACACGTTCCATCTAGTTTTTATGTAAAAACGTGTAAAATTATTATCATTCTTTACAAATATAATCGGGCTTGGCGGTTTTGAACATTATATACAAAGAAGTTTTGACATTTTGATGACCGACCACCGAACCGCCAAGCTCGAATTAAAAATAAAAATATAAAGCTGAATTTCGGCCGATTTCTCGTTTCTAAAACACGTTCCAGCTAGTTTTCATGTAAAAACATGTAAAATGATTATCATTCTTCACAAATATAATCGAGCTTGGCGGTTTTTAATATTTTATATTAAGAATTTTGGACATTTGATGACCGACCACCGAACCGCCAAGCTCGAATTTTAAATCAAAATATGAAGCTGAATTTCCTGAGATTTCTCGTTTCTAAAACATGTCCCAGCTATTTTTCATGTAAAAATATGTAAAATGATTATCGTGCTTCACATATATACTCGAGCTTGGCGGTTTTTAACATTGTGTACTTAGAATTTTCGACTTTTATATGACCGCTCACCGAACCGCCAAGCCAATGCAAAATGATACCCAGACCAAACCGAGGCAAAATGATACCCACCAAATATTGTCAACGTGTACCCATTAATGATCGTCCATGCAACTAATCAAACTTGTTCAATTATGTTATATTCTTGTTTCGATGTAGCATTGTGATTTAAATGGCACGTATATATAAGATAAGTTAGTCGTGTGTGGAACGGTCACAATGATAATATACATGAATTCCAGAGGGCAAACTGTAATATAATTTAATTCTCCATCCACATTAAATTATTATTATTATTATTTGTTTTTTTGGGGGGGATTTGACCCAGGAGGATTTGAAAGAGCCTGAGACGTCATTTTTTCTTTCTTTTTAGTGTAAACATATTTTTATTTCCAACATAACATAATATACAGATGATACAAAATTAATATGCAAAATAGAAGAGAATCAGAATCAGAATTCAATTAATCTCAAATCGTCGTACATGTTGACATAGCAGAGACATATATATGTCACTCACATCAGTGCTATAATAAATAATATTTAGTAAAATGTCCGAAATGTGATCTCGTAAAGTATAGCAAAATAAACCGACTTGGCACATATTTTTGGTTTAGTGCCATCACAAATGCGGTCAAGACGCATATGCCAAATTTAACAATTCTATTTTGTTGGAATCACATCAAGAGGGATTTCAGATTTCATATCAAACATCATTTAGGGGCTCAACCGAAAGAGATCACCGTGTATTTGAATGACCTTGCAGTCATACTTAAATGTAACAATGTTGAGGAATCTACAGAGAGTACAAACAGCGATCTGAAAAATGGAGTGGTGCAGCAAAATCATATTTCGATAAAAATTAAAATTCTTATCTTAAAATATCAGTAAAAACGTAGCATTTTCGGTCGCCCCTTTTTTGGCGACCATCTTGGGTATAGAAAGGTGGCTTTGCTTCATTTATGACAAGATAACACCAAAATTGCATCAAACTGACTTAACAGAAAATGGCAGCCATCTTGAATTACAAAAAATGCTCAAAGCGGATTTTAGCAAAATATTTGATATTTTATATATAAATTATTGGACTTAAGTCCAATTCATTTGAACTTAAGTCAAATTAGTGAATTGATTTGGACTCAAGTCCAATTCATTTGGACTTAAGTCCAATTCATCTGGTTTAAAACGATAGTCCCCTTCTTTGTAACGGTATATATTCCTGCAAGTCTTGATTAACAGTCAAACTCCATACAATTGCGTCCCTTTTGCCACGTGGCTTGTTTTCGGCATCGTTGAAATGGTTCGAACCCGAATTGGCATCTTATCGGGGAAGTGGCATGTCGCCAAAGAGGAAAAGACTTCATATAAGCCATCGGGCTTGTTGTCTGGTCCTCATTTCCATACATTATCTCTTCTATTTTGCATATTAATTTTGTATCACCTGTACACGTGCATATTATGTTATGTTGGAAATAAAAATATGTTTACACTAAAAAGAAAGAAAAAATAACGTCTCAGGTCCTTTCAAATCCTCCTGGGTCAAATCCCCCCCCCCCAAACAAATAATAATAATAATAATTTAATGTGAATGGAGAATTAAATTATATTACAGTTTGCCCTCTGGAATTAATGTATATTATCATTGTGACCGTTCCACACACGACTAACTTATCTTATATATACGTGCCATTTAAATCACAATGCTACATCGAAACAAGAATATAACATAATTGAACAAGTTTGATTAGTTGCATGGACGATCATTAATGGGTACACGTTGACAATATTTGGTGGGTATCATTTTGCCTCGGTTTGGTCTGGGTATCATTTTGCATTGGCTTGGCGGTTCGGTGAGCGGTCATATAAAAGTCGAAAATTCTAAGTACACAATGTTAAAAACCGCCAAGCTCGAGTATATATGTGAAGAACGATAATCATTTTACATATTTTTACATGAAAAATAGCTGGGACATGTTTTAGAAACGAGAAATCTCAGGAAATTCAGCTTCATATTTTGATTTAAAATTCGAGCTTGGCGGTTCGGTGGTCGGTCATCAAATGTCCAAAATTCTTAATATAAAATATTCAAAACCGCCAAGCTCGAGTATATTTGTGACGAATGATAATCATTTTACATGATTTTACATAAAAACTAGCTGGAACGTGTTTTAGAAACGAGAAATCTCAGGAAATTCAGCTTCATATTTTGATTTAAAATTCGAGCTTGGCGGTTCGGTGGTCGGTCATCAAATGTCCAAAATTCTTAATATAAAATATTAAAAACCGCCAAGCTCGATTATATTTGTGAAGAATGATAATCATTTTACATGTTTTTACATGAAAACTAACTGGAACGTGTTTTAGAAACGAGAAATCGGCCGAAATTCAGCTTTATATTTTTATTTTTAATTCGAGCTTGGCGGTTCGGTGGTCGGTCATCAAAATGTCAAAACTTCTTTGTATATAATGTTCAAAACCGCCAAGCCCGATTATATTTGTGAAGAATGATAATAATTTTACACGTTTTTACATAAAAACTAGATGGAACGTGTTTTAGAAACGAGAAATCGGCGAAAATTCAGCTTAATATTTTTATTTTTTATTCGAGCTTGGCGGTTCGGTGGTCGGTCATCTAAAAGTCAAAAATTCTTTGTATATAATGTTCAAAACCGCCAAGTCCGATTATATTTGTGAAGAATGATAATAATTTTACACGTTTTTACATAAAAAACTAGATGGAACGTGTTTTAGAAACGAGAAATCGGCGAAAATTCAGCTTAATATTTTGATTTTTTATTCGAGCTTGGCGGTTCGGTGGTCGGTCATCTAAAAGTCAAAAATTCTTTGTATATAATGTTCAAAACCGCCAAGCCCGATTATATTTGTGAAGAATGATAATAATTTTACACGTTTTTACATAAAAAACTAGATGGAACGTGTTTTAGAAACGAGAAATCGGCGAAAATTCAGCTTAATATTTTGATTTTTTATTCGAGCTTGGCGGTTCGGTGGTCGGTCATCTAAAAGTCAAAAATTCTTTGTATATAATGTTCAAAACCGACAAGCCCGATTATATTTGTGAAGAATGATAATCATTTTACACGTTTTTACATAAAAACTAGATGGAACGTGTTTTAGAAACGAGAAATCGGCGAAAATTCAGCTTAATATTTTTATTTTTTATTCGAGCTTGGCGGTTCGGTGGTCGGTCATCTAAAAGTTAAAAATTCTTCGCATATAATGTTCAAAACCGCCAAGCTCGACTATGAGAGTGATAAATGATAACCATTCAACATGTTTCGAATAAAAAACTTAGTCCAACTGATGTTTAAAAAGAGAAATCGACCAAAAACCGACAAGAAATCTGCGTAAAAAGACGATGTTTTGATTTTGTGACCACGCCCCCTATTAACCAACCAATCGGGGACATTACTGCCACTATTGTCGATTAATTTACGAAAATGGGCCATATAAGTAATTAACTGGTGCTATTCCCGCATAATTCACCCGAAAACAGCGTTTAAAAGGCTTTTTAAAAATTTGAAAACGCCAAGCTTGTCTTTTAGTCACCTGCCTTAAAAACTGCCAAGCTTGGCGCCAAGCTTGCATTTTAGCCACTCTCATTGGGCGACAATAATTGGAGCGTCTGCACAACTCGCACCTAAGGGTACGTTCATACGCTGGCAAGTTTGCACGGTTTGTTTTTCAGGCATTTCGTCATGGAGAATCACATGGTCCCATAATATGAACGGTAACGTGCATATGTGAACCCGCCATATCAAATCCAGTCGTAAGTCGGGATTTTTTTTTACCATAGGTCGCCTCGCATATATAAGAGAATGCATTGGCCTAACAATTTTTTATCATTTTTTTTAAATAAATGTTTCTTACAATTTTTAGGACATAAAATAAATAACACCCATTACCCTGCAGGGAGCCCCACAGGGCCCACACATATATAGAAGCATATAGAAGAGTGTCGTCTGCTCATGTTTGTCTGGGGCTCTGTATGGGTGAAATTATAAAATTGATAAAGAATACAAGAATTTTTTTTTAAATTGTACAAAATTGTTAGGCCAATGCATTCTCTTATATATGCGAGGCGACCTATGGTCGACTCGCATATATAAGAGAATGCATTGGCACATGGTAAAAAAAATGATTCTTGCAAGATTATTGTATGATATTTACAGGCCAATTTCGGTATCATCACTACGGATGGAACTACAGAGATTTTACTTCGCACCTAGTTAGCTGTGGTACAGATGCATTTTATATGCGTGTTTCCGTTTATATTCTGGCACCTTATCGTTTTCTACGATGAAATGCCTGAAAACCATACCGTGCAATCTTGCCAGTGTATATATGAGGTCCGGTACTTCCGGTGTCGGCGTAAACATGCGTTCTTAAAATTTCTTAAATTTTCAACCTCATTTCACGGGATTTTGCTAACTTTTAACAACCATTATGAATCGGGAATGGAACAATAGTTCGACTATATTGTGAACTTACTATGTCGAATAATTAAAAGTATAAACATTTCAAAACAGATGAACTGAAGCAATATTTTCAACGCTTGCACGAAAATCGGAAAGACGAAAACGAAATAAACAAACAACGCAACAGAAAGAATGTCGAAAACGAATAAGAACGCTCACAATAAAGGTGACACAGTGACCAAAAGTGATTTAGATGAATGGATAGCTTCTATGAAGTCAGTGATATATTCAAATATGAAAGGTATTAACCAGGGATTGGCATCAGTGACTTCAAAAATGGAACTTCTTATGTCACAGATGAAAGAAATAACCGACGAACAAAAAGACCTGGCTTCTGCAATCGAGTCAAATGAAACTCAAATTCAGGATATCGTGGATACCAACATTCCAGAATTAGAAGAGAGGGTGATGGCAAAGTTATGTGAAATCAGTGATCGTGGTATGCTAAGAGAGATACACGATATGAAATACAACCTACATTTTACGGAATAAAACAAGAGACTGCGCAAGAAGATTCTTAAGCAGTTCTGTTGAAGTTATTTATTAAAACTCTCGAAATGGAAAAAGAAACCGCTGATAAGATCGTGGACAGAATGATTAATGCACATCGATTACCCATTGAGCACAAACCAATGGTCGCGCAAGGAGTACAAGCATCACCCCCACCACACCCTATCATAGCATGTATGGCAACTGATAGAGACAAACTAGCAGTGATGAACCTTATAGACAAAATTCAAGGGAAAGGGATCTCTATCCGTACGGATTTACCACCAGAACTGAAACGGGAGCGCGCTCAATTGGCCAAGAAAGCCTACTCCCTTCGAATGAAAGACAAAAACTTAAAAACAAGAATCCGAGTAGAAGTAGTTAATGTGGTTCTTCAAACGAAAAATTCGACAGGCAGATGGGTCACACTTCATGATAGAGAGTGCCATCATATTCCTTAGTGCTTAACTAAATGTTGGAGGTTGTTTCCTTTTGGCAGGGATGTTGGTGTCGAGTGATGGGGGTGGTTGTCTGAGTCGGATGTGGACGCTTTGAAGTAACGTTATTGCTTCAGTGTCTGATTTGGACAAGTATCCTTGTTGCTTGTTGTAAGCGGCCTCTTAACATATTTATGTCTTATTAAAATGATGAACTTTTTTTCTATGTCTGATTTAGATGAAAGGCCTTATCATTGGATGCTCGCATTTCTGCATCGGGGAGTAGCCTCCAACATATGCAGTGTCTCATTAAACAAATTATATTGTCATGTTGAAGTGATGAACTTTAATGTTTCTACATGTATGTCTGATTTAGACAAATAATCTTATTATTTAATGGTAATATTTCTGCGAATGTTCAAGGAATTAACCTATGATAGATTTATTTGCAGAAAACTTAAGACTTTGAATTTCTTATCACAGATTTTGTGAAGTATCTAATACTTGCATTTCTGTGATGAGGAAGCAAGCTATGTTAAATTTATATAAAAATAGTTTCTGTTGAAAATTAAAGACTGATCCTTTGATTTTGAATGTTGGCATTTCTGAATCAGGGAGCGACCTCTGACATATTCTATGTCTTATTAAACATATTCTATGTTCTATTGAAGTAATGAACTTTAATGTTTCTAAGTCTGATTTAGACAGATATCATTATTATTTATTGTTCGCATTTCTGCAAACGTTCAAGGAATTAACCTATGATAAATTTATTTACTAGTAGTTTTATTTATAGAAACTTAAGACTTTGAATTTTTTCTTTTTTTTCTTTTTTTTTACCAGATTTCTTGAAGCATTTAATAGTTGCATTTCTATAACGAGGAAACAATCTTTGACATATCTATAATAATAAATTTCAAGAAGCATTTATACAAATATCTATTTGATTGGATGTTCACATTTCTATAGCTATGAAACAACCAATGAAGAATGATACATTTATAAAGTTCCTATGGTAAACTCAGGATTTATACATAACCCTTCCCGTGTGGAGGTTGTAATCGGACGTATCCATTTATGTTTTCTTTATTTTTCTTTATAATTTGTGTTACTATTGTTACATCCATCACTGCTGTGTCTCTTGTGTTTACAATTAGCCTTAATGTCAAATTTCTGATCAATTGCTATTTTATCAATGGCAGGTAATACAACCAACATGTTGTTCAGTGGAAAGGAATTTACAGACCTTTATAATGAGGAGAATGATAATGAGAATTCTATTCAAATAACACAAGTTCTTCCAAATTGTGACTACTTAACACCACAAGAATACAACGCGAAAGTCTCCAAAAAATCAAGTACCATGAGTGTTTTCAGTATTAACTGCCAAAGTTTGAATGCAAATTGGGATGCTCTTAATAACTTAATATTTGAAATGCAAAACAATCGAGAACAATTGGCTGTAATAGGGTTGTCGGAAACATTTCGAATACCAGACAACCACAATTTTACAATAGAAGGATACCATCCTTTATTGAGTAAAACACGCCCTGACGGTGATGGTATACGAGGAGGAGTTGGTCTTTATATCAGGAACGACTTAAACTATAATATACGTGAAGACTTATCAAATTTGTCCCCACATATATTTGAATCCTTATTTGTCGAAATAGTTATCCCACATCAGAAATCATATGTAATTGGATCTGTATATAGACCAAATTCACCTCCAAAAGCAGACTTGAACAAATTCATTGAACATATGAAAGAAATAATGACAAAAATTAATGAAGAGAATAAGAAAGCCTTTTTAATGGGGGATTATAATGTTAACTATATGAATTATGGCAAACACGAAAAGACCAGTTATTTCATTGACAACTCATTTTCTGATGGTTTTGTACCAACTGTTACTACGCCAACAAGAATAACAAACTATTCTGCTACATTAATAGACCAAATTCTAACTAACCATACCGCACAAAATTTAGAATCGGGTATAATTGTATGTGATGTCAGTGATCACTTCGGTATTTATACTCGAGAAACAGAACAGAAAGATTATTATTGCACCCAAAAAACAATGAGAAAAAGAAGCTTTAGTGATGAAAATATTTCTTGCTTTAAAAAAATTTTATCTGCTGAAAATTACCAAAACGTACTATTCCGTGAATGCCCAAATGAGAGCTATAATGCTTATATTGAAATTTATCAAAATGCATTTGAAATAGCATTCCCATTGAGGTCGACGACAATACCGAAACGATTTCAAAAACAACAACCATGGATGACAAAGGAACTTCTACAAATATCGGTGGAAAAAAATAAATTATTTCAATTAAAATTTAAAAATACTAATAATACACAAAATGAGTCGAGATATAAAGATCACTGTAAATTATTCAATAGAGAGAGAAGAAAGGCTAAACAAGTTTACTATCAAACTATGTTAACAAGATACAAAAATGACTCACATAGAATTTGGAATATTATGAGAGAAGCACTAAAGTATGAGAATCCTAAGAGAGTTGTCCCAAAAAATATTAAACTTAATGGACAACAGATTGTTGAACCTGAGAGAATTGCAAATGAATTTAATGAATATTTTGCGAATATCGGACATCTTGTTGCAAAAAACATACCACAAGCAAAACATCATTTTACAGATTATATTGACAAACCCCAATCAACTAGCATGTTTATGTTCCCAACTTGCCCTGAAGAAGTTGTTTCAATAATCAAGCAAATGAAAGATAAACGCAGCTTAGATATAAATGGTATTTCTACTTCTTTTATGAAGATAATTGTTAATGAAGTTGCCCTCCCACTTACCCACATCATCAACCGATCTTTAGAAACAGGATCTGTCCCAGATGGCATGAAAAATTGCAAAAGTAATTCCTCTTTATAAATCTGGACAGTCAGAAGATATAAATAATTATCGCCCAATAAGTATTCTGCCTACCTTCTCTAAAGTACTAGAAAAAATTGTTCACAAACGTGTCACAAACTATTTGAATTGCAGAAATATACTCTTCCCGAATCAATTTGGATACAGAAAATACCATTCTACCATCCATCCAGTCTTAAATTTTTTGAATGATGTCGCTATGAATAATGATAATAAAAAAACCAAGGCGTGTACACTTTCTATATTTTTAGATTTCTCAAAAGCCTTTGATTCCATTAATCATGAAATACTTTTATCAAAATTGACTAACTATGGTATACGAGGTACTGCAGACGAGTGGTTCAGGAGTTACCTAAATAATCGCACTCAATTGGTTGAAATAAATGATACAAGATCCACTAAAATGCCCTTATTATGTGGAGTGCCCCAGGGCTCAATTATTGGGCCCTTGATTTTTTTACTATATGTCAATGACATGCACAGAAGTTCAGATCTTAATATATTATCATATGCAGATGACACAACAGCTTATCTGTCACATCACAACCTCGATATTATCTTCAAGAGAGCCAACAATGAACTAAATAATATAAGCCAGTGGTGTAAAGCTAACAAATTATCGTTAAATATTGAGAAAACCAAATCTATGTTGATTCAACCTACCGGAGGGGAATATCGATGTGGAAATCACCAGTTGACCTTAGATGGTCAATTGATAGAGAGAATTGGTAACGATTGCCCTAAACAATCATTTAAATTTCTTGGAATCCACATAGATGATAATCTAACTTTTAAAAGTCATGTAGCATCAATAGCATCAAAGATTTCTCAATCTCTGTATTTTATAAACCGAGCCAAAAATATTCTACCCCATCCATGCCTGAAAACCCTCTACTTGACACTAATACAAAGCCATTTATTATATGGCATAGAGATTTGGGGGAATGCTAAATCCTGTAACAGATTAATGACAATTCAGAAAAAGGCTTTACGCATTATAAATTTAAGAAGATACAGGAGCCATACAGACCCCCTATTTGCAAAATGTAAAATACTGAAGATCCATGACCTATATACTTTAAGAGTTAACCTATTCGCTTTCGATTGTAGAAACAAAACAATACCACAATCTCTTCTTCCTTATTTGGTATGGACAAAGAAAGGGAAAACACGACATTCCAGAGACGTAGAAGAAAAGGTACCCCGAACCGCATTTAGTTCTCTTTTGTCATTTCATGCTATTCCACATAAATGGAATTTATTAAAGTCAAATATACGCTCTATCTCATTAAGATATTCTTTAAAAAAACGTCTTGCAGACTCAATTGTAGAGAAGTATCCTCACACAGTTCAATGCAGTAACACCTTTTGTCCTGACTGTAAGAATTAGTTTTAAGAATTTTTTAGTTTATACTTAAACTTTCGCTTTTCACTGAAAACAAAAAAAAGCTAACAAAAACAACCTACAATTCCAATTAATATATCTTTTGTTTATAGCACAGTGACTCAGCAGTGATGTATGTGTAGCTGAAGTGGCCTAGGGGTGGGACAGGAAGACGACTGAATAGTCATATCCATCCCCATCAGATATCTATGTTTGTTCTATATGTATTGTTATATTTTTATTTATGCATAGTTATCTGATGAATAAACTAATTTGAATTTGAATATATGAACGTACGCTAACTGTCTGTTGTTGAGTGCTTGGATGTTGGTTCGTTGATTGCCATACAATTCGCACCTAACTGTCTGTTGTTAAGTGCTTGGATGTTGGTTCGTTGATTGCCATACAATTCGCACATAACTGTCTGTTGTTGAATGCTTGGATGGTGGTTCGTTGATTGCCATACAATTCGCACCTAACTGTCTGTTGTTGAATGCTTGGATGGTGGTTCGTTGATTGCCCTACAATTCGCACCTAACTGTCTGTTGTTGAGTGCTTGGGTGTTGGTTTGTTGATTGCCCTACAATTCGCACCTAACTGTCTGTTGTTGAATCTTGGATGGTGGTTCGTTGATTGCCATACAATTCGCACCTAACTGTCTGTTGTTGAGTGCTTGGATTGTGGTTCGTTGATTGCCATACAATTCGCACCTAACTGTCTGTTGTTGAATGCTTGGATGGTGGTTCGTTGATTGCCATATAATTCGCACCTAACTGTCTGTTGTTGAATGCTTGGATGGTGGTTCGTTGATTGCCATACAATTCGCACCTAACTGTCTGTTGTTGAATGCTTGGATGGTGGTTCGTTGATTGCCATACAATTCGCACCTAACTGTCTGTTGTTGAGTGCTTGAATGTTGGTTTGTTGATTGCCATACAATTCGCACCTAACTGTCTGTTGTTGAATGCTTGGATGGTGGTTCGTTGATTGCCATATAATTCGCACCTAACTGTCTGTTGTTGAGTGCTTGGATGTTGGTTTGTTGATTGCCATACAATTCGCACCTAACTGTCTGTTGTTGAATGCTTGGATGGTGGTTCGTTGATTGCCCTACAATTCGCACCTAACTGTCTGTTGTTGAATGCTTGGATGGTGGTTCGTTGATTGCCATACAATTCGCACCTAACTGTCTGTTGTTGAGTGCTTGGGTGTTGGTTTGTTGATTGCCATACAATTCGCACCTAACTCTCTGTTATTAAGTGCTTGGATGTTGGTTCGTTGATTGCCATACAATTCGCACCTAACTGTCTGTTGTTAAGTGCTTGGATGATGGTTTGTTGATTGCCATTAAGAGCCACATTTTCAACAAACGAATAAAGGATCTGTATCTTCTGAAGTAATACAGAACTGGGATGTGACCCACAATTATCTGTTAAAGTGTTTTCTCTGTTGATATTTTACCACTGGGGTTATTTGTATTTATATCCCAGCTGATGAGGATGATGGTGTGTCTAAATGTGTTTCAATATATTTATCACACCAGAAGCAATTTCATGTCAATAACAACATTGGTGACATAATTGATAAAATATTAGAAACATGTATAATGATATTCTGTTGCATATAAAAATAAAATGTATGAAATTAATGAATAAATTCTCAAGATGGTTGCCACAATGGCCCGTTTTGTCTTAACTAGAGATAATATGTTGTTAGCAATGAAGACATTAGTTATTTTAAAGAATTGATCCACACAAACACATAATTGGCAACCACACGTTGGTTACCTGTATTACTAGCAACCATATGCATGGTTATCTATACTGGTGGTAAGTGTATACCGGACAATTTTCAATGTATTTTTATCTATAATTCCCAACAAATGTTGTTTCAGTCATGTAATTTCCAACTATTGAAACTTTTGACCAAAGATGGGGGCGATACACCACCAACAACATGTATATACGTCCCTGTTTGTAGTATGGTGTTTATTAACATGAAGAGTAATACGCCCAGTCTGCTTCGGGTAATGGGGTGGCGATACACCACCATCCGCATGTAGCTACGTTTCTTATCGTCATATGGTGTTTATAAACATGGAGGAGAGTAATACGCCCAGCCTGCCTCGGATAATGCACCCCCTGTAACTACGTCCCTGATTGTCATATGGTGTTTATAAACATGGTGGAGAGTAATACGCCCAGCCTGCCTCGGGTAATGCATCCCCCTGTAGCTACGTCCCTGCTTGTCATATGGTGTTTATAAACATGGAGGAGAGTAATACGCCCAACCTGCCTCGGGAAATGCACCCCCCTGTAGCTACGTCCCTGCTTGTCATATGGTGTTTAAAAACATGGAGGAGAGTAATACACCCAGTCTACCTCGGGTAATGCACCCCCCTGTAGCTACATCCCTCATTGTCATATTGTGTTTATAAACATGGAGGAGAGTAATACGCCAAGCCTGCCTCGGATAATGCACCCCCTGTAGCTACGTCACTGCTTGTCATATTGTGTTTATAAACATGGAGGAGAGTAATACACCCAGTCTGCCTCGGATAATGCATCGCCCATGTAACTACGTCCCTGCTTGTCATATTGTGTTTATAAACATGGTGGGGAGTAATACACCCAGCCTGCCTCGGATAATGCACCCCCCTGTATCTACATCCCTGCTTGTCATATGGTGTTTATAAACATGGAGGAGAGTAATACGCCCAACCTGCCTCGGGAAATGCGTCCCCCATGTAACTACGTCCCTGCTTGTCATATTGTGTTTATAAACATGGTGGAGAGTAATACACCCAGCCTGCCTCTGGTAATGCATCCCCCTGTAACTAAGTCCCTGCTTGTCATATGGTGTTTATAAACATGGTGGAGAGTAATACACCCAGCCTGCCTCGGATAATGCATCCCCCTGTAACTAAGTCCCTGTTTGTCATATGGTGTTTATAAACATGGTGGAGAGTAATACACCCAGCCTGCCTCGGATAATGCATCCCCCTGTAGCTACATCCCTGATTGTCATATTGTGTTTATAAACATGGTGGGGAGTAATACACACAGTCTGCCTCGGATAATGCGTCCTCCCTGTAACTACGTCCCTGCTTGTCATATGTTGTTTATAAACATGGATGAAAGTAATACGCCCAGCCTGCCTCGGGTAATGCATCCCCCTGTAGCTACGTCCCTGCTTGTCATATGGTGTTTATAAACATGGAGGAGAGTAATACACCCAGCCTGCCCCGGGTAATGCATCCCCCTGTAGCTACATCCCTGCTTGTCATATGGTGTTTATAAACATGGTGGAGAGTAATACGCCCAGCCTGCCTCGGGTAATGGATCCCCCTGTAACTAAGTCCCTGCTTGTCATATGGTGTTTATAAACATGGTGGAGAGTAATACGCCCAGCCTGCCTCGGATAATGCTTCCCCCTGTAACTAAGTCCCTGCTTGTCATATGGTGTTTATAAACATTGTGGAGAGTAATACACCCAGTCTGCCTCGGATAATTCATCCCCCTGTAGCTACATCCCTGATTGTCATATTGTGTTTATAAACATGGTGGGGAGTAATACACCCAGTCTGTCTCGGATAATGCGTCCCCCTGTAACTACGTCCCTGCTTGTCATATGGTGTTTATAAACATGGAGGAGAGTAATACGCCCAGCCTGCCTCGGATAATGCACCCCCCTGTAACTACGTCCCTGATTGTCATATGGTGTTTATAAACATGGAGCAGAGTAATACGCCCAGCCTGCCTCGGATAATGCGTCCCCCTGTAACCAAGTCCCTGATTGTCATATGGTGTTTATAAACATGGAGGAGAGTAATACGCCCAGCCTGCCTCGGATAATGCATCCCCCATGTAACTACGTCCCTGCTTGTCATATTGTGTTTATAAACATGGAGGAGAGTAATACGCCCAGCCTGCCTCGGATAATGCTTCCCCCCTGTAGCTACATCCCTGATTGTCATATGGTGTTTATAAACATGGAGGAGAGTAATACACCCAGTCTGCCTCGGATAATACATCCCCCATGTAACTACATCCCTGCTTGTCATATGGTGTTTATAAACATGGTGGAGAGTAATATACCCAGTCTACCTCGGATAATGCATCCCCCTGTAGCTACATCCCTGATTGTCATATTGTGTTTATAAACATGGTGGGGAGTAATACACCCAGTCTGTCTCGGATAATGCGTCCCCCTGTAACTACGTCCCTGCTTGTCATATGGTGTTTATAAACATGGATGAGAGTAATACGCACAGCCTGCCTCGGGCAATGCATCCCCTTGTAGCAACGTCCCTGCTTGTCATATGGTGTTTATAAACATGGAGAAGAGTAATACGCCCAGCCTGCCTCGGATAATGCTTCCCCCTGTAACTAAGTCCCTTCTTGTCATATGGTGTTTATAAACATGGTGGAGAGTAATACACCCAGTCTGCCTCGGATAATGCATCCCCCTGTAGCTACATCCCTGATTGTCATATTGTGTTTATAAACATGGTGGGGAGTAATACACCCAGTCTGTCTCGGATAATGCGTCCCCCTGTAACTACGTCCCTGCTTGTCATATGGTGTTTATAAACATGGATGAGAGTAATACGCCCAGCCTGCCTCGGGCAATGCATCCCCCTGTAGCAACGTCCCTGCTTGTCATATGGTGTTTATAAACATGGAGAAGAGGAATACGCCCAGACTGCCGCGGGTAATGCATCCCCCTGTAGCTACGTCCCTGCTTGTCATGTGGTGTTTATAAACATGGAGGAGAGTAATACGCCCAGCCTGCCTCGGGTAATGCATCCCCATGTAGCTACGTCCCTGCTTGTCATATGGTGTTTATAAACATGGAGGAGAGTAATACGCCCAGCCTGCCTCGGATAATGCACCCCCCTGTAGCTACATCCCTGCTTGCCATATGGTGTTTATAAACATGGTGGAGAGTAATACACCCAGCCTGCCTCGGATAATGCATCCCCCTGTAGCTACATCACTGATTGTCATATTGTGTTTATAAACATGGTGGGGAGTAATACACCCAGTCTGCCTCGGATAATGCGTCCCCCTGTAACTACGTCCCTGCTTGTCATATGGTGTTTATAAACATGGATGAGAGTAATACGCCCAGCCTGCCTCGGGTAATGCATCCCCCTGTATCTACGTCCCTGCTTGTCATATGGTGTTAATAAACATGGAGGAGAGTAATACGCCCAGCCTGCCTCGGATAATGCACCCCCCTGTAGCTACATCCCTGATTGTCATATGGTGTTTATACACATTGTGGAGAGTAATACGCCCAGCCTGCCTCGGATAATGCACCCCCCTGTAGCTACATCCCTGATTGTCATATGGTGTTTATAAACATGGTTGAGAGTAATACACCCAGCCTGCCTCGGGTAATGCATCCCCCTGTAACTACGTCCCTGATTGTCATATGGTGTTTATAAACATGGATGAGAGTAATACACCCAGTCTACATCGGGTAATGCATCCCCCTGTAACTACGTCCCTGATTGTCATATGGTGTTTATAAACATGTATGAGAGTAATACGCCCAGTCTGCCTCGGGTAATGCATCCCCCTGTAACTACGTCCCTGCTTGTCATATGGTGTTTATAAACATGGAGGAGAGTAATACACCCAGCCTGCCTCGGGTAATGCATTCCCCTGTAGCTACGTCCCTGCTTGTCATATGGTGTTTATAAACATGGAGGAGAGTAATACACCCAGTCTACCTCGGGCAATGTATCCGACACCCCCTGTAGCTACGTCACTGTTTTTTTTGGTTTTGTGATACCCATAATATATGAGCAGGTGGATGCTCGCACCCGGCCCCACATCATAGAGGCACACCTGTCTTGAACTTCGATAGTGGAAAACTTCACTAGTGATGTCCAGAGCAGTCTACCTTGCGGCAGTTTACAAATTGTCAGGATAGGAGTAACAAAGGCATAGCATATACGTCTAGACTTCCTTGGATTAACCAATTTTTACCATATTCCCGTTTAAAAAAGAAACTAATAAAACAACGCTCTTTATATGGGCGTGTCATATTGACCCAAAATTAATAAACCCGATGAGACAACACACGCGGAAACCCCCGGGCGGACCCCAAACCCGAACCAAACTCGCACCCCGGATCAGTAATTTCAGTCGAATCAGTTTGGACATACAATGCCCTCACATGATGGCGACGAAAATGGGAGGAAAACCCAATGAAAAGGGCCCTAATACATAGCGGAAATTGGCCGGCGATCACCGAATACGCGGCCCCGACCTGTACTTGTGTTCAAAAACCCAATTACTAAATGACAGTTTATACAGTTGATACTATATTTAAACACACCCCACATAAACCAAAATCGAGTAGATGGACAGACAGACTGTCGGACAGATCAATAACAATGCGCACACTCCACTATAAGAATGGGGTATGACCTATGGTTCCATTTTGAGTATTATATATATAAATATATGTATGCCGCACGGGAGTTGGAGCCCTAATAATTTGTATATACCCATGGTATTCAACCATCCATGTATTTACATGTGTGTAAGGGCGGCTTGGGTCCCACATAATAATATTAAAAATCATGCTTAACACATACATCGCATGTAAACCGCCGAAATAATGCCCTTTGAATGAATGTGTCTGATGATGGAACTAATATCGGACAGTTTTACACATTGCCTTGTTGAAATCCGACACTATCGTGGCTAGGTTAATTTGTTCTAACTGGCCAACGGAGGTACCGTTGTTTAATAATGTTTATATGGAAATTGTAGCCCAAATAACATACATATTTTTGAATTTTGGCACTTAAAGAATTAGGAGCCATTTTCCTACCATATTAGATGGGGAAAGACCCAAAACAATATTATAAGTCTACAGGAGGGATGTGAATGATGGAACATAACATACTAAACATACATTATTGCATGGAGATACACACACAACACACAATGTTAAGGGTCTTCCTGAGCAAAACCTTACAAGTTTATACATAAGCGCAGTGAAAGAATTAATAGCTTCCAACCTATCCGTCATATAATTTCCCCACATAATGAAGGTGGTGCACAAATGTATGGATGTCAAAAGAAAGGGGAGGTTGTCTGCTGTAGGCATATAATGCGTCCCCCTGTAACTACGTCCCTGCTTGTCATATGGTGTTTATAAACATGGAGGAGAGTAATACGCCCAGCCTGCCTCGGATAATGCACCCCCCTGTAGCTACATCCCTGATTGTCATATGGTGTTTATACACATTGTGGAGAGTAATACGCCCAGCCTGCCTCGGATAATGCACCCCCTGTAGCTACATCCCTGATTGTCATATGGTGTTTATAAACATTGTGGAGAGTAATACGCCCAGTCTCACTCTTAGAACAAATGTGTATAAGTACTACACAAAATGTGTTACATTTGATCTTAAACAAAATTGTGCAGAAATGCCACATGACATATAATTATTAAATGTGTCGGTGGAATATCATCAACGTTGAATTTGATTGAATATGTGAGTGTATCATAGTTATTAGATGAAATGTGTTCTATTGGAGACACAAAACTCGTAAAGGCTACAACAGAACAAACAGCTTTAAACTTTGTTATACAGTATGTTTGTGTAAAAACTAAATAACACATAATTGTGTAGATCAAAGTTTTAAATCAGCTGCCAATTTGTTATTATGGCAGCTTTTACGAGGATTATGTCTCAGATAGAACATATCTCATCTATTAAATATAATATACTCACATATTCACTCATATTCAATGTTGAGAAAATTCCACCGACACATTTGTGTCATGTTGCATTCTACACAATTTTGTTTAAGATCAAATGTAACACATATTGTGTAGTATTTATACACATTTGTTCTAAGAGTGCTGCCTCGGGTAATGCACCCCCTGTAGCTACATCCCTGATTGTCATATGGTGTTTATAAACATTGTGGAGAGTAATACGCCCAGTCTGCCTCGGGTAATGCATCCCCCTATAACTACGTCCCTGCTTGTCATATTGTGTTTATAAACATGGTGGAGAGTAATACACCCAGCCTGCCTCGGGTAATGCATCCCCCATGTAGCTACGTCCCTGCTTGTCATGGGGTGTTTATAAACATGGATGAGAGTAATACACCCAGCCTGCCTCGGGTAATGCATCCCCCATGTAGCTACGTCCCTGCTTGTCATGGGGTGTTTATAAACATGGATGAGAGTAATACACCCAGCCTGCCTCGGGTAATGCATCCCCCATGTAGCTACGTCCCTGCTTGTCATGGGGTGTTTATAAACATGGATGAGAGTAATACACCCAGTCTATCTCGGGTAATGCATCCCCATGTAGCTACGTCCCTGCTTGTCATGGGGTGTTTATAAACATGGATGAGAGTAATACACACAGTCTGCCTCGGGTAATGCATCCCCCTGTAACTACATCCCTGATTGTCATATGGTGTTTATAAACATGGATGAGAGTAATACACCCAGTCTACATCGGGTAATGCACCCCCTGTAACTACGTCCCTGATTGTCATATGGTGTTTATAAACATGGATGAGAGTAATACGCCCAGTCTGCCTCGGGTAATGCATCCCCCTGTAACTACGTCCCTGCTTGTCATATGGTGTTTATAAACATGGAGGAGAGTAATACACACAGCCTGCCTCGGGTAATGCATCCCCTGTAGCTACGTCCCTGCTTGCCATATGGTGTTTATAAACACGAGGAGAGTAATACGCCCAGCATGCCTCGGGTAATGCACCCCCCTGTAGCTACGTCACTGCTTTGTCATATTGTGTTTATAAACACGGAGGAGAGTAATACGCCCAGCCTGCCTAGGGATATCCGATAATGCGTCCCCTGTAGCTACGTCCCTGTTTGTCTCATGGTGTTTATTAACAAGGAGGAGAGTAATATATAAATATTCTTTAATTTTCCTGCATATTGATAATATTGATAATTACATGCATGATATCACAGGTTGAGCACATGAACACAATTTGATGACTATACATACAAATAAATCAATTTTGTAACAAACACAATTTATATCACATCATGGTAAGCTATACAATGGTCTCTATCAGCAATGTTTACTGTTAGGATTATTTACATTTTCAATGTGATTTTCCCATGATGGGTAGAATCTCACATATATGGTGCGGTAGTATGGGGTGGAATCTCACATATATGGTGCGGTAGTATGGCATTTATGTCGTCATAATGCAAGCGGACAAACTCTCATTAACCCTTTACCCAACAGAACGGCCCTGTGCCAATGCATTCTCTTATATATGCGAGTCGACCATAGGTCGCCTCGCATCTATAAGAGAATGCATTGGCTTAACACATTAAAAATTATAAAATTGTTAAAGAATGTAAGAAAAAATGGTAAAAAGTGTTAAAAAAAGATTTTGTTTAGGCCAATGCATTCTCTTATATATGCGAGGCGACCTATGGTCGACTCGCATATATAAGAGAATGCATTGGCACAGGGCATAACTGTAACCACCACAATATGGTCAATGAGCCGGTTCCAATGATATCCATATTTGTATGGTTTTATTGAGACAGACCCAAGATAATTTAGGCTGTTGCAGCTTTATTTGGCCGTTTTTGGCCGGTTTGTTGGGTAAAGGGTTAAATTCAGCTATATCACAGTCATTGCATGCCTTCTGTAATGACACTTGACGAGTATGACACGTGACATTGGTGGCAATTATTTAACGGCCCATTTTTATTTTTGAGTCACAGTTTTTACAGTGCCTTGATATACGGTTTTAAAACAATATATGCCTTAAAATATGATTAAAATGCAATAATTCATTACCACTTGGAACGTCTGTGTCTCAGAAGGTGCCCATAGAGTAACAGAAAATAGCAGAAATTATACAAACATTTCCCCGTTACAGAATCAAAATATAGATTTATTTTCAATGGGAGGGGAATAACTATATCTTTAAAGGTACTCAATCCGAATTAATGCTCGCAAATTACTATTTCCTTGCCTTCGGGGGTAAACAATATTTGATTAGAGTCGAGGAACCCACCAATCAAAGCTAGGAGTGATCAGATATCGATGTCTGAAATCTATTATTTTAATTTCAAGTGGCCCAGTAAACTGTCGACGAGCAGAACGTATCTGCCCAGATAGCGGGATGAAGATCGATAACTCTAAAATCCAGTGCTTTTTTGTGTCAGATATTTGACAACTTGCAAAATTTCGTTGAACAAAACATTGATAAATTACAGGTTTTTGGGAAATTTAATACTATGGTTGACTGTGGTTAGCATATATTTTGGACCATTACTCGATTCTGATAACTGAAGCGGCATTTCAAAAAGATTTATTGTTGTTGGAATCTGATGATATGGGGCCGTCGAATCGGATTGAGTACCTTTAATATATAGAGTTATTACCCTTCCATTGAAAGTAATACACTGTGCACAACAATGAAACTTAAAAAATACACGTCGGAAACACAACAAAAACAACATGTTTATGGTTTATTACACCGCAAACATGTTTATTACACCGCAAACATGTACCCCACTGTTGTATAAATTACATTGGCTTCCCATAATTGAACGAATTGTGTACAAACATGCTACTTTGTGTTATAGAAAGTCGGATATTGATAATGCTTTGCCACCATATATTGATACATTGTTGGTCAAATATGTACCTGCTCGACCACTTCGATCACAGGATGCGAATGCGATGGTTGTACCTAAACGAGATCTGATGTACTTTGGTCGCCGTTCTTTCGAGGTCTACGGGCCGACCATTTGGAACAACCTTCCCAAAGAGGTGAAACAGTCTGACTGTTTGGAAAGATTCATAACGGCCCTAAAAACTCACCTATTCATCTCCCATTTCGGACAAATAACATCAGAAAACGTTGAGGAGACTTAATTATTGAAATACATGCATATTATTTATTGCGTATATGTTATAGTGTGAATGTGTGTGACTGCGTTTGTGTGAATTGTTCAGCGCCATGAGCCATACGGGATATGGCGCTATACAAATACTCTATATTATTATAAGTTGATAATACAAAGTTCTGGAGCTTCCTCTTTCAAATTGTATGGCATATATTTTATATAATGTGATCTGAGGGGTTAGAAAATTAAGTGGGTTTTTAACCTAGGTCTAAATGATAACATTTCGAGATGTTTGCAGTGACTCTGACGAAAAAGTTTATGAGACCCTTCAAACCTGGATCATTATAATATTATGGAGGATGACCGAGGATGACCGAGCGAGGATGACCGAGGATGACCGAGCGAGGATGACCGAGGATGACCGAGCGAGGATGACCGAGGATGACCGAGGAAGCAAGCTAATTGTTCTTCCTTCCCAGGTCGTCCGCAAACAGGAAGGCCTCGACACAAAACTGATCTATAAAATCAAGCCATAATAGGTTTGTCAATTCGGCACGGCCTATGCAGTCAATATAAATACATTATGCATTATATGACATAGTTACGGCAAGGCACATTTAGGACAAATCCCGCTACATGTATCACGAGGTGCCGTGCGTGCCAGCACGTGAACTACCAATAAGAATGCAACGTTTTCCCTTACAAAATCCCTGCATCTTACTCATAAAGGCAATGACTGATACGCAGTACTTAGTAAATACTAATAAGTTTGGTTCAGTAGAGGTGGACAAGAGCCAATAACCTCTTTCAAATTCGGATATTTTCTCATTTACCAATGACTTCCTTGAACATTTAGAGGGGAATACACCAGGTATGTCAAAGGTATGTATACATTCTAGAAGACTGTTTTGATCATATAGCATATATATTGGTCATATAAGAGTTTATTTCTCGGTGGCAAAGAACATGTTCATAAAATCTGAGAAGAAATAAGCGTATCACAGTTTTTCCAGGCATTAATCTACAGAGGAAACCACACAGGGATAGCTTTTTGCCCTCAATGAGAATGCCTATGGAGCCTAGGACCATAAGACCCTGTGCTATCACTGTTCGTGTTGCTGTAGGTAAACCATGCATAATTTTGAAGCACATGCAGTGGATCATCTCCGCTTCAGATTCACATCAGATTATGGCAGGCATCGTAATAGTTTAGACCCGTACAAACCAGAACTTAAAGTGATAGACTTTTATATTTTTATAACTTGAAGGGGTTATTCCATTATGATACATGTGACCCACCATATCAAATCCAGTCGTAAGTCTGGATTTGTTTACCCTGTGCCAATGCATTCTCTTATATATGCGAGTCGACCATAGGTCGCCTCGCATATATAAGAGAATGCATTGGCCTAACAATTTTTTATCATTTTTTTTAAATAAATGTTTCTTACAATTTTTAGAACATAAAATAAAAAACATCCATTACCCTGCAGGGAGCCCCACACATATATAGAAGCATATAGAAGAGTGTCGTCTGCTTATGTTTGCCTGGGGCTCTGTATGGGTGAAATTATAAAATTGTTAAAGAATACCAGAAAACATTATTAAAATTGTAAAAAAATGTTAAGCCAATGCATTCTCTTATATATGCGAGGCGACCTATGGTCGACTAGCATATATAAGATAATGCATTGGCACAGGGCCGTTCTGTTGGGTAAAGGGTTAACTCCAGTTTTTTGCTGTGTATTGAAAATCCACATAAGCATCAGCCAGTTTTCTGTTCAAAACGAGTAGAAAATATCATAATTGAGAACACTCCTATAATGTGCCAAAAATTCTGAGGTTCCACAATTTCATGTATAGGTCGTCATAGGTCGCCTCGCATATATAAGAGAATGTATTGGCCTAACAATTGTTTACAATTTTAATAAGTTTTTCTTGTATTCTTTAACAATTTTATAATTTCACCCATACAGAGCCCCAGACAAACATGAGCAGACGACACTCTTCTATATGCTTCTATATATGTGTGGGGCTCCCTGCAGGGTAATGGATGTTTTTTTTTATTTTATGTCCTAAAAATTGTAAGAAACATTTATTTTAAAAAAATGATAAAAAATTGTTAGGCCAATGCATTCTCTTATATATGCGAGGCGACCTATGGTCGACTCGCATATATAAGAGAATGCATTGACACAGGGTAAAAAAAAATCCCAACTTACGACTGGATTTGATATGGCGGGTCACATATGACTGCCTTCGTTAGGGAAGAATAGCTGACCCTGATCTTATCAGATATGTGCTTTGTTTGTACTTGTGACCCACCCCCTAAAGATATGACTTGTGACCCCTCCCCTCAAGATATGACTTGTGACCCCCCCCCCCCCCCCCCATCCCCGATATGAATTGTGACCCCCCCCCCCCCCCGATATGACTTGTGATCCCCCATTCAAGATATGACTTGTGACCCCCTCCCCCAGATATGACTTATTATATCCCACTTTCATTATCAAGATATGGCTTGCGACCACCTTGCAACCATATGTCCAGTAATTCTTGCATTTGACGATGGAGGAATTCGAGTTGCTCGTTCCAGACTGGCTTCAATTAAATGGGATAAGTACACAGTCATTGGGACAACATTATGGGTTGCAAAAACAATTGAATTAACTGGGCATGCGCACAACGTGTCCAACGACTGCGTATGATTTATTTCAAATGTTGGTAGCAATGGGTCTAACGCGTTGTTAAACCGTTTCTGCAAGTCTGAATTTTATTTGACCAGTTTCTATTTGAAAAGCCTGTAATGCTTCCGTCCGACGCCCCCTGTAGCTACGTCCCTGCTTGTTGCATGGTGTTTATAAACAAGGGAGAGTAATACGCCCAACCTGCCTCGGGTAATGCATCCCCCTGTAGCTACGTCACTGCTTGCCATATGGTGTTTAGAAACATGGAGGCGAGTAATACGCCCAGCCTGCCTCGGGTAATGCATCCGAAGCTTCATTCAACAGCTCACATTCCTTGTCTTTAGTTACTGGATTCTCACGGTAGTTGAATGCTTTGCATGTTGGATGGCCGGAACAGATGGTTGAACATTCTAGTTTGCTTCTGACTGTCACGCCGCACTCGTATCCGTCTGTCCCTCTCATGCCGTCATTTCGGAGGAATTTACCTAGAAAAATTAACTAACGCTTATCATGCAATCATGTCAAATATTGAATGCATTAACCCTTTACCCAACAAACCGGCCGAAACCGGCCAAATAAAGCTTCAACAGCCTAAAATATCTTCGGACTGTCTCAATAAAACCATACACATATGGATATCATAGGAACCGGCTCATTGACCACATTGTGATGGTTATAGTTATGCCCTGTGCCAATGCATTCTCTTATATATGCGAGTCGACCATAGGTCGCCTCGCATATATAAGAGAATGCATTGGCCTAAATAAAATCTTTTTTTAACACTTTTTACCATTTTTTCTTACATTCTTTAACAATTTTATAATTTTTAATGTGTTAAGCCAATGCATTCTCTTATATATGCGAGGCGACCTATGGTCGACTCGCATATATACGAGAATGCATTGGCACAGGGCCCTTCTGTTGGGTAAAGGGTTAAATTCGAAACTCATTCTGATGATTATGTAGCATTATGTTTATGTGTATCGATACGATGCTATGATATAACTAATGTCGGAATCATCATATCAGTACTAACATATAACGCTCTTTATATTTACCATATAGAAAAGGACTAACACAGAGCGCTCTGTATGTTTATCATATCAGACAAGAACTAACACAGAACGCTCTTTGTGTTTATCATATCAGACAAAACTAACACAGAACGCTCTTTATGTTTACCATATCAGACAAGGACTAACACAGAACGCTCTATATGTTTACCATATCAGACAAGGATTAACACAGAACGCTCTTTATTTTTACCATATAGAAAAGGACTAACACAGAACGCTCTGTATGTTTACCATATCAGACAAGGATTAACACAGAACGCTCTTTATTTTTACCATATCATACAAGGACTGACACAGAACGATCTTTATGTTTACCATATCAGACAAGGACTAACACAGAACGCTCTTTATATTTACCATATAGAAAAGGACTAACACAGAACGCTCTGTATGTTTACCATATCAGACAAGGATTAACACAGAACGCTCTTTATTTTTACCATATCGGACAAGAACTAACACAGAACGCTCTTTATGTTTACCATATCAGACAAGGACTAACACAGAACGCTCTTTATATTTACCATATCATACAAGGACTAACACAGAACGCTCTTTATGTTTACCATATCAGACAAGGACTAACACATAACGCTCTTTGTGTTTACCATATCAGACAAGGAGTAACACATAACGCTCTTTATGTTTACCAAATCAGACAAGGACTAACACAAAACGCTCTTTATGTTTACCAAATCAGACAAGGACTAACTCATAACGCTCTTTATATTTACCATATCAGACAAGGAGTAACACATAACGGTATTTGTGTTTACCATATCAGACAAGGACAAACTCATAACGCTCTTTATATTTACCATATCAGACAATGAGTAACACATAACGGTATTTGTGTTTGCCATATCAGACAAGGACTAACTCATAACGCTCTTTATATTTACCATATCAGACAAGGACTAACACACAACGCGCTTTGTGTTTACCATATCAGACAAGGAGTAACACATAACGGTATTTGTGTTTACCATATCAGAAAATAGCTAACAAAAAACGCTATTTATGTTTACCAAATCAGAAAAGAACTAACACAGAACTCTCTTTATGTTTAATATATCAGACAAGGGTTAACACATAACGCCCTTTATGTTTACCTTATCAGAAACGAACTAACACAAAACGCTCTTTATGTTTACCATATAAGAAAAGAACTAACACAGAACGCTCTTTGTGTTCACCATATCAGACAATGACTAACACAGAACGCTCTTTATGATTACCATATCAGAAAATAATTAACAAAAAAACAGACAAGAACTAAGTTTGAAAAAACCCATTAACACAGTATGCCCAAAACACAGGGCCTAGGTGGGTGGGTGATCGGTAAAACCCACCTTTTCCGGTGCTTGCATTTTTTTCCCGGTGATGTTTTTCCTAATTATTTATAAAAAAAAAAATTGCTACAGATGGGTCACCTGATCATGGAATTGTCATAGCATAGGCGCATTTGACTCAGCTGATTTGAATGGGGACTAATAAAGTATATCTCAGACGACTTAAATGGGCAAATATGAGCAATAAAGGGCATTCCTTATCAGCTTAGAATATATGTAGGAAAATTTGTACAGATGGGTCACCTGACCAGGGGATTGTCATGGGATATGCGCATGTGACCTCTGATGACTTAAAGGGGACTAAGCAATTAAATGATACATAGATATCGTTTATTGTCAGCCCAGACGATATGTGTGAACATTGGTGAACACACGTGAAATGACGCGGGGATTGCCACGGGTTAGGTGTTGTTGGCATCAATTGACTTTAAGAGGCACTAATAATTAGCAATGATTAGCGTTTATTATAAACTTAAAAGATAGATGTAAATTCATCGGGAGAGTCACGCATTAGGTGTTGTTTACCCCAGATGACTAATAATTGTTTAAATGACTTGAAAAGCCACTAATAAATTACACATTCTTCATCCGAGCTACACCGGGTACCCCCCGCTAGTGATACAACTTAAGTATATCACATCATATTAATGCAGAAGGAATATGAGACCAATTGTCGTGATAGTAATTTGATAACAAATTTCGCAACGAATCGTAAATGCGTTGTGAATCAAAATTATCAAATGAGTTTCATAAGATCGTATATCCCAACATAACAAGTTGAAGATCTTGTATATCATATGAAAAAACTAGAGCTTTAATTATGCCTTTTTAACAAATCACAAACTTTAAAAACAAAAGCTGAAAATGCATGTGAAATTCAATCATGCAAGACGTTGGCTGAGACGCTTCACAACCGTATACGATAGTATCACACCGTGTAATCGATATGGGCCGGATCGGCGTTAAATCTGCTATGCGGCGGTTCCAGCTCTGCTTCCCGGCATTTAATCCAACCCAAAGTCTACATGGCGGATAGTATTCGAAAAGTAACTGAATAAGTATTATGTTTAATAATAATTTTACTTTTTTATCAAGTAGAATGGTATTTAATGAAGACATGGAACTCGATACCAATTATGTGAAACAGTATTTAGTTGGCGAAAAGTTGAACACAAAATGATATTCTTAAATAAAACGGCAAAATATATGCCAAAAACGCGGTCGGTATTCGCGTAAAAATAATTGTATGCCCGGATATTGGTACATAAGTGTGGTTATTGTGGTGAATCTGATACTCGTTCACCATGTCCAACACAATTCTGCCTATAAAACATATCATAAACCGTAGTTTTCCAATATACTTGTTCTTCGTTATTGGCAAAAATTGACAACGCCCAGATCGGGGTTTGACAACGCTGTGAATTGAAACGTTATTTTTATAATCTGTCCAATTTCGTGTTCAGGACAGGTATAAGTGCATTTGTTTTTGCCTGTGTATTCTAACCCCATTGCCCAACCTCATCACATACCTATCCAAATACTAGTAACCGAACCACATAATGCTGTAATTAATAAATTAATGTTCGCATGTTTAATATAATAATTATTTTTATCCCATGTGTATCAAGGATAATTTCCCCGTACTCCACAACAATGTTCTCCCAGTACGTTGTACACAACCTTGTATGGCCATATAATAATTGAACATTCGAATTAATGTGGTGTCGCTAACATGTTGCTAAACATGATTCTTATAATTGAGGCCCGCAAATTACATACAATAAGTTACAAAAAACATTCATCAAATGTGTTTTATTAAAATGTACAACAAACTTCAATACATATGTCATCAAAAACATAAAATAAGTTCCCCGAAAATCTTTCATCTAATATTTTGTATATAAATTAATAACAAAAATTAAAGTTAGCGATTGTTCTTCTAATGATGTTGAATAATACACGTGTATACAGTTTAAACATCTACATGTTGATAAAGACCACTCGAAATAACCCCACCATCACGGGGGAGAACAGCGACGTGAGGATCGGTTGCATTCCGATAAAGAGACGGTGGAAATCCGACAAACAAGACGGTTCGCTTTCGGCGACAAACGAGATTTTCTTCGTGTTTGGGCATTCAAACGGAATTGCCGTGACAAATCAGGTTTCATATCATGATATCGTTACTGTATAGTTACTAATATCCATCAGTATCTAGACGCTACGGTGAGTAAAACCAATAGCATCGCCATTTAAAAGTCAGGCGACGGTTCGTTTTCCGATAAAAAACGAACAGTCGCGTGTCCTTTATCGGAAAACGAACCATCGCGTGACTTTTAAATAGCTATTCTCTTGATTTTAGTCACCGTAGCGTCTAGATTTTGATGGATATTAGTAACTTAAATAACGATATGATGATATGAAACCTGAGGGGTCACCGAAATTCCATTTGAATGCCTGAACACGAAGAAAATCTCGTTTGTCGCCGAAAACGATCCGTCTCAGATCGAATAGCCACCGTCTCGTTTATCGGAATTCCACCGTCTCTTTATCGGAATGCAACCGACCCTCACGCCGCAGTTCCCCCCCCCCCCCCCGTGACCACGTAAACACCGATTCCAAAATTCCTATAAATGAAATCGGTATATCCGACATAATTATGTAATCATAGTACTACATCAATGACTATGACATTTGAATTTGTACATAAGTTATGTTTACATATATAATTGCAGTCTAGTATTAACTAGACCAAGGTTTCCTTACAGTCAACTAAGTTGAAAGTAATCAAAATTAGGTCTGGTTTTAATAAGACTGATATAATTGGCATTAATTGCTCATTGCCATCATAGTGTTACATCTTAGTTACATCTAAACCCCTATACCGGGCCTCATTCGGAAGACTTTCATTCAAATCACAAGTCGAATTGTATTTTAACTATGCGATATTAAATGGATTGAACCATTATTAACTGGGTGTGTACGGTAGAACGATCGGCAAAGCAGTCAGGATGCAGTGGGAATTTTATTTTAATAGAAATTCTCTACATTTGCGGGCCTCAATTATAAGAATCGTGTTTAGCATAATGTTAGCGACACCACATTAATTGGAATGTTCCATTATTATATGGCTATACAAGGTTGTGTGCAGCGTACTGGGAGAACATTGTTGTGGAGTACGGGGAAATTATCCTTGATACACATGGGATAAAAATAATTATTATATTAAACATGCGAACATTAATTTATCAATTACAGCATTATGTGGTTCGGTTACTAGTATTTGGATAGGTATGTGATGAGATTGGGCAATGGGGTTAGAATATACAGGCAAAAACAAATACACTTACCTGTCCTGAACACGAAATTGGACAGATTATAAAAATAACGTTTCAATTCACAGCGTTTTCAAACCCCGATCTGGGCGTTGTCAATTTTTGCCAATAACGAGGAACAAATATATTGGAAAACTACAGTTTATAATATGTTTTATAGGCAGAATTGTGTTGGACATGGTGAACGAGTATCAGATTCACCACAATAACCACACTTATGTATCAATATCCGGGCATACAATTATTTTTACGCGAATACCGACCGCGTTTTTGGCATATATTTTGCCGTTTTATTTAAGAATATCATTTTGTGTTCAACTTTTCGCCAACTAACTACTGTTTCACATAATTGGTATCGAGTTCCATGTCTTCATTATATACCATTCTACTTGATAAAAAAGTTAAATTATTATTAAACATAATACTTATTCAGTTACTTTTCGAATACTATCCGCCATGTAGACTTTGGGTTGGATTAAATGCCGGGAAGCAGAACTGGAACCGCCGCATAGCAGATTTAACGCCGATCCGGCCCATATCGATTACACGGTGTGAGTATATTGCGCGCTCTGCCTTGCAACGAAACATGTAGTCCCCCAAATTGCCTCTGTTTTGTAGTCTGGTCGTTGAGACTCGATTTTGAGGTGAACCTGGATCAAATTATTTACAAGCTGTTTTTTTTTCTTTTTGTCGGGCAAAATCTGGGGAACAATATATCCAAAATCCGCTAAAATCCGAATCGGCGAAAAATTACTACAGCTCGTTGAAATGGGGTCCTATTTATGGCTTTTTGTGTAAATTTTGCTGTTCCTTATTAGTCAAGTCAATCTGATGGAAAGAAACACCTCACCATGAACACATTGCTATGCGATGTATTTTGGTTTTTTTAATCCGACTATACTCATATAATAAAATGATCCAATATCCCCAGGTATCCCAGGATGGGAAAGTCGGAATTTTTGGGTCAAAAGAAAATGGAATATCGTGATCGTGGCTCGGATTTTATTGTGAGTCTAGAACAAATTACTTGATGGATTGTACGTAATTCGACGTGGAAATGTTTGTGAAACAAAATATCCAAAATCCGCTAAATTCCGCTTCGGGAAAAATAATTGAGAGCTTATCAAACTGAGCACGATTTGTGTCCGACAAGACCATTTGTTTCGCTAGGATAACTAATCCATTGGCATTATAATTTCTCTTTCTGCCAATTACACCGATTAAAATCATTCCTATTTAAATTATAATCTTGTCTTATCTTGTTTTTCACACATATCATCATTTTTTAATGTGTTACCACCCAATACGTATCTACAAGATAATTAGGGTAACTGATGGAACGCCCTTTATCGTCAAAGAAACTGCGTTTTACATATGCACGTCGGTCATCGCGGGCCGACTTACAAGCGTGGTATGTCACCCATTACGTTTCTAAACACAGTTTATACTGTTTAACTTGCGCAAATGTCTCCTGTTGAAACCTAAGGTGACAACAGTCGCAGGAGACTGTGCTTCTATCAGAGTATTTCCCTTCATAGTTGATTTAGGTGAATTGGGTGAACTGAGAGCTATGTGTTCATTCAGTTTCACATTTTTTGTTAATTTCTATGTGTAAAATTTGTCTCAAAACGGTTGCGTGTCATTTTGCCCAACTTCAAAATGTGCGCAACATTTGACTGCATACATTCCGACGAGTACACAGAATGTAAATGTGTGATCTGCAGTGGTGAATTTTTAGAGCCACAGGATTCTATCGAAGTTGGCGGCAAGGGCATAGAAACCCTCATCAGTTGGTGCGCTGACCGTATATATAGGAGACATAATTTGATAAGTTATTTGATCAGGCGCAATAACGAAATAACACCCCGAGTCAAGGTTATCGTGCATAACACTGTCGTAGGGATTTCACTGATGCAAAGAGAGGCATTCAGAAAAGCACTATGGGTGACGATGGTATCGCTGGGCCTTCTAGAAAAAAACTCCGTTCAAGCGTATTACCCTTTGCAATTGCCTTGCGTGTGGGAGTACTGTTTCGTGTGATGAGAAGCACCATGATAGAAATGACCCCGTTAAAAGTGTTACAACGCTTCCTCTTAGGGTTACCTGAATTCTTGAAATTTGTACGATGCAAGTGGATATCGAGACACTGACATTGGTGGGGTATAACGTTGTGGTGTTTTGTATTTTCTGAAAGTACTTGTATAAGGGCGAATGTACTGACTGTCAATTTTCGACAAAAGCCACATCGCTGGTTTGTTTATATAGCAACGAGCTAGTAACGGAAGTCAGTGCCAAGGGCGTCAACTCTATAATCTACTCCGTAATGACGCCGGCATGTACTGCGTAAGGGTGACGTCATGGAGTGAAATCGGTAGGGTGACACCAACGAATCTGACTGATCGCCATACTGTTGCGCGAGCGCACGTAATTATATCCATGGTATGAGTAATATAATGTGATTTAAATGTGTCAAAAGTCGCGCCGTTCGAATCAGGGGTGCACGGATGGGGCTAGGGACACCAAATTGTTAAACATTATCTTTCCACGTGGATTTCCGTCAAATCTCCACGATAGAAGGAATATAATCATGTGATTTAAAGACGCCAAATGTGTGCCGTTTGGATGAAAGATTGGGGTGGGCGGGGCACCAACTTTGATAAGAATTTGTTTTGCCGCCGATTACCATCAAACTTATACATAATCATCTTCATGATATCAGGAGTCTAATGGTGTGGTTTACACCTGCTGTCAAAAGGGTGTCATTCGAGTCAGGGGTGTACGGACGGGGGGGGGGGGGGCAGCCATATTGGTAAGACTATTTTTAGCGACGATTTCCACCAAATTAATTATATTTTGTTCCCACGATACAAGGATCTAATACTGTGAATTAAACAGGCCAACATTGGTGCCGTTTAGATGAGAGATTGAGGGGGAGGAAATCTTAAAGAATTTGTTTAGTCGCCAATTACCCGCAGGCTTATAATCATCTCCATGATATCAGAAGTTAAATTGTGTAGTTTAAAGATGTCAAAAGTGGGGGTCCATTCGAGTGAGGGGTGCACAGATGTGGAGAGGGAAACCCAGATTGATAAAACATATTTACCGCCGATTTACACCAAATTGATAAATATTCTTCTCCGTGATACGCAAAATTTGTACCGTTTTGGTGAGAGATGGGGGCACAAAATTTTATACTAATTTGTTTTGTCGCCGATTTCCACCAATTTATATATAATCCCCTTCATAATTAGTCTAGTTGTGTGGTTTAACCCTTTACCCAACAGAAGGGCCCTGTGCCAATGCATTCTCTTATATATGCGAGTCGACCATAGGTCGCCTCGCATATATAAGAGAATGCATTGGCTTAACACATTAAAAATTATAAAATTGTTTAAGAATGTAAGAAAAAATGGCCAATGCATTCTCTTATATATGCGAGGCGACCTATGGTCGACTCGCATATATAAGAGAATGCATTGGCACAGGGCATAACTGTAACTATCACAATGTGGTCAAGGAGCCGGTTCCAATGATATCCATATCTGTATGGTTCTATTGAGACAGACCGAAGATATTTTAGGCTGTTGAAGCTTTATTTGGCCGGTTTTGGCCGGTTTGTTGGGTAAAGGGTTAAAGATTTAAAAAGTGGCACAGCATGAGTCATGGACAGGGTCACCATAACTGATAAAAATATGTTTAACGCAAATATCCACCATATTCAGACACGTTCGATGAATCAATGTGTATGGGTTAAAGGTACTCAATCCGTAAAGAGGGTCCCCATCTCAACAGATTCCAACAACAACAATCCGATCAGAGGGTCCTATATTACTATTTCTTTGGCTTTGGGGGTAAAAAATATTTGATTCGAGTCGAGGAACCCATCAAACAAAGCTCAGAGTTATTAGATATTGATTTTTGAAATTTGTTAATTTCTCGAGATGAGTACTAATAACTGCCGTCAATTTGGTAACCTGCTCGAGATTTTACGCCAAAACTCTATTAAAACAGACAAGGATGGATAACTCTATAATCAAGTGGTAATAATAACGAAATTTTGACTGTCTTCTGGGCCAGAAAGAATTCCCGATAATGAAAAATAATAGATTTCTAAAATCGATATCTAACAAATCTGAGCTTTGATGGGTGACTTCCTCGACTCGAATCAAATATTTTTGACCCCCGAAGCCATTGAAATAGTAATTGAGAGGAGTTTTATCGGATTGAGTACCTTTAAATGCGACACATTTGGTGCATATACACGAATGTCTATCTGTGTTATATATCACTGTGGATTGTTTTGATGACACCAAAGGGGTCTAACATGGATAACATTTAACGAGGGAGATACATGCGGGTTATAATTGTTTAAAGTGACGTTGTTGGTGTCATATCAGGGACAGGAAAGGGAGCGGTAGCAAAATGTTGAAATATTTTTGTCGCCTATTTTCATCAAACATACATAATAATCTCCATGATATGATGCCGTTCGAGTCGGGTATACGGTGGGCGAGATGGGCACATCCATTGACAAATAAATTTGTTATTAGCGCCGATTTCCATAAAATTGACAATTTAAGCATTTCTATTTGATCACCTAACCCGAGTGTTTCACATCAATTTATAAAAAACTGCTAAAAGTGAAAAACAAAATCATGGAAATAGAGGGGTGTGTTCCCACATTTGTCGGGTGATTTATTTTCTTTTGACGTAGGGGGTGGTGTATCCCTGGCTGGGAGAATTTATTTTTCACCCATGTGGGTATGGATGTTTTGTGGACCCCCTCCCCGGTATGGGCGGATATTAAAATGTTGGTGCACAAAGAATTCTCAATGCAGAAATCGACCGGCTCAGTCGCCCATTGGTAGAACACATCTATCAGTAAGTATTTGATTGGCAGCTGTGGAAAGATGCATTACTGATGATGATCACACGTCCTTAAACTTGAACCCTTCATGACTGGGGTGCAGGATTAAATAACATGTGCCATTATATACTCTTAGACTTCCTAGTATGGGACACTCGCATATATGTGACCCGCCTCATCAAAACCAGTCGTAAGTCGGGAATACTGAGTAATATATAAAATATGACAAAAATGCAATTTTGTATATAGTTCTACTCTGTCGACAAAGTAGCAAACAGTGAAGTTTGTGTCTATTAATGTGCTTTTGTAAATTGGACATAGGGGTGTATATGTGTTCAGAATTTAGCTAATTTGTCTTTAAATGTGATTATCTGGATTCAGTTCAGACTGACACTGACATTAAAAATCCTATAACTTTAGACTGCAACAACATCTTAAAGGTGCAACCTATGTAATGCTCTTATCACACTCTATACCATGCACTAAATAACTCAAATATAATATTTTCGGCTTACGACAATGAAAGGCATCTTCGACTTCGTGTAAGATCCTCCGTTTTCTTCGACCATTAAATGCCCACTTAATTTTCGAATGCCCAGATTACATTATACACAACATATCCCATATTATATACCATTATAATGATCAGATTACATTATACACAACATATCCCATATTATATACCATTAGAATGCCCAGATTACATTATACACAACATATCCCATGTTATATACCATTAGAATGATCAGATTACATTATACACAACATATCCCATATTATATACCATTAGAATGCCCAGATTACATTATACACAACATATCCCATATTATATACTATTAGAATGATCAGATTACATTATACACAACATATCCCATATTATATACCATTAGAATGATCAGATTACATTATACACAACATATCCCATATTATATACCATTAGAATGCCCAGATTACATTATACACAACATATCCCATATTATATACCATTAGAATGATCAGATTACATTATACACAACATATCCCATATTATATACCATTAGAATGATCAGATTACATTATACACAACATATCCCAAATTATATACCATTAGAATGATCAGATTACATTATACACAACATATCCTATATTATATACCATTAGAATGATCAGATTACATTATACACAACATATCCTATATTATATACCATTAGAATGATCAGATTACATTATACACAACATATCCCATATTATATACCATTAGAATGATCAGATTACATTATACACAACATATCCCATATTATATACCATTAGAATTATCAGATTACATTATACACAACATATCCCATATTATATACCATTAGAATGATCAGATTACATTATACACAACATATCCCATATTATATACCATTAGAATGATCAGATTACATTATACACAACATATACCATATTATATACCATTAGAATGATCAGATTACATTATACACAACATATCCCATATTATATACCATTAGAATGATCAGATTACATTATACACAACATATCCCATATTATATACCATTAGAATGATCAGATTACATTATACACAACATATCCCATATTATATACCATTAGAATGATCAGATTACATTATACACAACATATCCCATATTATATACCATTAGAATGATCAGATTACATTATACACAACATATCCCATATTATATACCATTAGAATGATCAGATTACATTATACACAACATATCCCATAGTATATACCATTAGAATGATCAGATTACATTATACACAACATATCCCATATTATATACCATTAGAATGATCAGATTACATTATACACAACATATCCCATATTATATACCATTAGAATGATCAGATTACATTATACACAACATATCCCATATTATATACCATTAGAATTATCAGATTACATTATACACAACATATCCCATATTATATACCATTAGAATGATCAGATTACATTATACACAACATATCCCATATTATATACCATTAGAATGATCAGATTACATTATACACAACATATCCCATATTATATACCATTAGAATGACCAGATTACATTATGCAGAACATATCCCATATTATATACCATTTGGAAGAGGAACCAAAAATATGAAACAGCTGCGGTCTAGGACTCTCCACCACGTGATAGAGATTCATTACAAGACTCCCCCTTTTCAACCCAGAATGGATCAGAATTCAAACTAAGATATAGAGTTATTCCCCTTTCGTTGAGTATAATATACTGTTTAGTACAGTCCGGATCAAAATTAAATACAGGACACCTTGGTACCTCGACAAAAACAACATGTTCCCATGTATCAGTTGATAATACAATATTTTGGAGCTTCCTCTTTCAAATGGTATATAACATGAAATGTGTTGTTTATAATGTGATATGGGGGTTCGAAAATTAAGTGGACCATTAATGAAGAATTGGGTAGGTTTCGTGCTCGGTGGTGTACCATACCTTTTTCAATTGTACACTGATATGCCGTTGTTGTTGTCGCCACTGTTGTTGTGGTTGTGGGCACTGTTGTTGGGGGAACCCACGGTGTGCCAAAGATCTGCACCTCACAAATGTAGAGGACACGCGCTGGATCCCACAGTCGCACGCGAACATATCGACCGACGACTGTGGACGCACAGACGAAGGAGATCGACTGGCCTTGTGATGCGAGCCCGGAGAAGTAGTAACACCTATGTGAGAATCCGCTCATGTCTGTCTGAGATGCCATTGTCGCCGAAACATCGACTGTGAAATTACGCAGATGAGCCCCTGAAAGTGTATATAGTGATACAGAATCTCTGATGTATTCACTCATGTAGTCAAAGTATGACATTGGAGCATTGACATATTATATGTTTACAGATAGTAATACATAAATTGTACGCATGCGTTGTAAGTATACAATACTCAATAGTGTTGGGTGGGGTCATGTGGGTGGGGGTCTTTTCGTTATTACTAAGTTCATTTTTTTCTTCGTGGTCGATGAAAGGTATTATACATGGGGGGTCTTCAGTACAGTTGTTATGGTGGTGAGTAAGGAGTATATATCTATTGTGGTGGTGATGAGTAAAGAGTATGTAATATATTGTGGTGGTGAGCAATGAGTATGTATATATTTATATATGTATATATCAAAATAGAAAACTTCAAAGTCCACGATCATTGTTCTTTATTCTCCGATATACATGGAGCTATACACTTGGTGATAAAATTTAATTTCCCAAATCGATATATACGAAATAACTTCACCGACGAGAACTCCACTGTTGGTGAACAAATGATAAAAACGAAACGATGGGACCCACAAAAAGGGAGAATGTTACCCAGAAATATTAATTCCGACGACATTACGCTTATTCTTGGTGAACTTACTGATTTGGAAAACAATAGTTGTTTATCCCAAACAAATATTGATGATATATGCGGGCTTATAACGAGAGCTCTAAACACTGCGGCCGATCGTACATTGGGAACTTATAAACCTCAAAATAAAACGCGGGAAAATATGCGCAAAGACAAAGCCTGGTTTGATGGTGAGTGTCGAACACTGAGGAATCAATTTAACCATTCAAAGCGTGAGTACAATAAAACAAAATCTATTATAGATAAAGATATAATGAAACAACATTGCGCGAAGTACAGAGGGGTTATGGATAGAAAACTTAAAGAAATGCGAGTAAAGCAAGTTTCAGAACTTCGAGATGCAGCTAAGTATTCAGGTAAGTCATTCTGGGACAGACTTGACAAAATGTGTTCCGACAGCCAGACCAAAAAATGCAGAGGAAACGTCACAATAGAACAATTCGAGGAGTACTTTAAGGATTTAAACCTAAACGACTGTAATGATGAATCGGATATTTCCGACTATGTCGATATGGACTTTAACGAAAATCACGAGTCGCATCTAAATAGACCTATAACACAAGAAGAGATTTTTAGTGCTGTAAGCAAGCTCAAGAATGGTAAGGCAGTAGGGGCGGACCAAATTTTGAACGAATATATCAAAGAATCGGTCGGTGAAATGATGAGTATTTATGTCCGCTTTTTTAATCTCATTCTGAGTAGTGGGCATTTTCCGAAACAATGGGCTGTTGGGATGATAAAACCCATCTTCAAAGGATCCGGGGACCCAAATGTACCTGAATCATATAGAGGAATCACCCTTCTAAGTTGTTTTGCTAAACTGTTTACATCCGTTATTAATAATCGAATATCGTCGTTTGCAGAAGACAATGACCTAGTAGATACAATTCAGACAGGTTTTCGTAAGGGTCACTCAACAGTAGATAATATATTTATTCTACATGCTCTAATAAACGTATACCTACAGAGCGGACGGAAGATTTATTGTACTTTTATTGATTTCCGCAAAGCATTTGATACTGTATGGAGAGATGCTCTATGGTTGAAACTTATGCAAGCAGATATAAACGGTAAGATACTACAGGTAATACGAAGCATGTACGACAATATAAAATTATGTGTGAAAAATAATAATTCGCAATCAGACTTCTTTATCAGCCAGATTGGTTTATTTCAAGGTGAACCAATGTCACCTCTTTTATTTTCTTTGTTTGTGAACGATATACAAAGTTTTCTGAGCGACTGTGCAATCTCAAACTTGAACTATTTTGATGAGAAATATTTTGAACATATTGGCTGTTTTATAAATATATTGTGTTTATTATAATATATTATTATGCAGATGATACCGTGATCCCCTCAGACTCGGAGGACAATATGCATCGTGCACTTTCAGCATTCGCTGATTATGCCGAGGCATGGAATCTGCAAGTTAATACAACGAAAACGAAAATGGTAATTTTTACAAACAAATGGTCAAAGAACTTACCAATATTCACTTATAGGGGCCAAGAAATACAAATTCTAAAAGAATTTAAATACCTCGGTAATAAATTATTTTACAATGGTAGATTCTGTCAATCGATTAAGCAGACTCAGAATACACCAACGAGAGCAATGTATGGCCTTTTGAATAGAACAAGAAAGCTGCAGCTGCCTCTAGATATTACGTTTAAATTGTTTGACTCTATGATTATGCCGATTATGCTGTATGGTGGTGAAGTTTGGTGTTTCGAGAAAACTCAAATTTTGGAGACCATACATCTTAAATTCTGCAAAATTATCACAACAATGAAGTCTAGCACACCAAACTACATGGTATATGCAGAATTGGGAAGATACCCCGTAATGATCTAAATTAAGTGCCGAGCAATATCATATTGGTCAAAACTAGTATCGCACGAAGGATCAGAATTAGCTAAAAATGTATTCCTTCTACTCAGGTATATCAATGATGGTGATGCCATACTACAAAACAAGATTAAATGGATTTCGTTTATCAAAGAAACTCTGCGAGAAGTAAATATGGAAAGTGCGTGGCAGAATCAGTCACCACTAAGCAAGACAGACATGAAACACATGAAAGCGAAATTAATAGAGCAACACACATGTTGCCTCTTCGGCAATCTAAATATGTCTATTTCAAGCCGTGCCATATTTTATCGAAACATAAAGGATTCTGTCAGATTGAGCCGATACTTAGTATATATGCCATCTCATCTAGCTACGTATTTACTGAAATTTAGAACAGCCAATCGCAGACTACCGGTAGAGCAATGCAGATGGAATAAAAGTACATGTAAAGACACGAAATGCCCGTTATGTGCCGAAAATGTATGTGATGAATACCATTTTGTTATTTTGTGTACTGAACTCAACGATCTGCGAGAAACCTATATACCGAAGTATTACTGGGAAAACCCTAACAGAAATAAATTATACAGACTGCTGTCACTGCTTAACATAAGTATATTGCAAAGAGTGAGCATTTTCTTAAAATTAGCGTTTATAAAGTTACCATGAAGCAAGTATTACATTATCTTCTATACTATATATTTTGAGACTTCGTATATATATGTGTGTGTGTGTGTGTGTGTGTGTGTACTTCATAGAATCCAAAACGCGTGTACAGATTGAGCTCAAACTTCCTATGTAAGTGTCAAATCCCACCGACATCGCCGTAGTCGTGTTTTTGAGAAGCCCTGAGCACCCTTTATCCACTCCCAAATCACCGCAAAGGCACGGCGGTGGTTAAGGCAAGAACGCTCTTTATATATACCCTATACGGAGGTTTTAACAATTAACGCTCTTTATTGCAATGGACGTGGCTAAACGATACCCCATGCGTCCGATGCGGATTCCAATGGACGTGGCTAAACGACTGACCCCATGCGTCCGAAATACGGATGCGGACGAAATGCAACTAAAAAGGCAGAATTGATCTAAGAGCTCGAAATATTATGCAGAGGATTTCACGACGGGATTAATTGACTGTCCGCTCTGAAGTTTAGGACGGGGAGGACGGGGAGGACGGGTACCATGAATTAACTCATTGAAAAACAAAGAATGCGTTATCTCGCAAACGGTTGGAGCTATCGACTTGAAATTTGCTATGTGAATGTATCTTGCCCCGGATACAAATTTTATCGGGTCGCCGAGTCCGTGCGACGCCAGCTTCGCGCATGCGCAGACGAGATCTCGGAAACGGGTGGAGCTATCGACTTGAAATTTGCTATGTGAATGTATCTTGCGCCGGGTACAAATTTTATCGGGTCGCCAAGCCCGTGCGACGCCAGCTTCGCGCATGCGCAGACCAGATCTCGGAAACGGGTGGAGCTACCGGGTACAATTTTTTCTTATTGAAACGCGTGGAGCTAAAAAATTAAAAAAAATATATTAAACAAATGTCATGTTTCGGACAAGCCGCCGGTGGCGGGCTAACCTGCTAGTACTATATATAATGTAAATATTATATGAATTAAACCATTTCAGAAAACATATTCCCAAATGTATTAGCATTATCTGTATTTATTATCAATATCATATAATATGATGAACTCATTTATTGATGTATATGTATGTTGTGTATTGTTTGTATAATGTTGTGTAAATAAGTTGTATGGCATGTTGCAACTTAGATGTTGACTTTGCTAATAAACAATTCAATATTGTGGTGGTGGTTGTGAGTAAGAGTATGTTTATATTGTGGTGGTGGGGTGGTGATGGTGGTGGTGGTGGTGGTGGTGGTGTTGAGTAAGGAGTATGTATATATTGTGGTGATGGTGGTGATGGTGGTAAGGAGTATACATATATTGTGGTGGTGGTGGTGGTGGTGGTTGTGGTGGTTGGTAAGGAGTATGTATATAGTGTGGTGGTGGTGCGTAAGGAGTATGTATATATTGTGTCAAGCATGAGGGTGTTCCTTGCCTGACGAACATCTATGACGAAGGGCATATTTTATGAAGGCAACTAGGTTTATCAAGATCTTGTTATTCAGTGAGTTGAAAAGAGCATTTAATTTGGGCGCATTCGGTCTTTTGTATAGTAGAATTGTTTGATGTATTTCTTTCGGAGATCGTCAAGATTCGTACATTCAAGAATGAGGTGGTATTCATCACCCAGATTCTAGTTACATAGATTGCATTTCCGTTCCTCATATGAGGCCTATCCATGATCCAGTTTCCATGGGCAGTCTATGGTTGCCTGTACGGAATTTCATCAGGGATGACACTGTTTTCTGATTATCAAGTGATATATAATATTCTTTGCCGAAATTTGGTTTGGTAATACGGTAGAATGGGCACTTACTGGATGCGTAAACATAACCTCGCCATTTCTGAATGTATTGGTTCATTGAACGGGTCTTGATCAACTAATTAAAGTGTGTCATTTCCGGTACCCGTTGTTTCACCCAAAATATATAAACATCTTAATCTCGAATATGTTAGCGAATGAGTTGTGTGTGGCGCAAGAATACATTTCTGTGTAACTATTCGCAGTTTGAATACTTTTGGTACTGAAATCAATAATAGTTATATTCGTCGTTGAATACGGGCTCCCGAATTGAGTATGTTTCAGTTAGTATGTAGCAATATTTAAAATAATATGCTGATTGTATTTCGTTCAATATGTTCACGCGCATATGTGGGCTGGTGTGTAAAAATACAATTATTAGTGAAATACAGTGTTCCCTCGCGCATCCAGTGACATAAAAGAGAATCATGACCATTAGTCTAGGCTGTCCTGGGGGTGATCGTCGCACATCGGGGGAATTTATGCGACCATCATTTTCTTATGGGAAAATTACTCTAGTTTTCGAATTCAGAGGGCGCAGAGGGCGCCGAGCCGAGATCATCAACATCAACATCGGAAAGATTGTAAACATATTTGCAAATTATGGAACGAATATAGACACTTAATCATATTCAACATCGTTTTCATGCTTTCGTTCTGATTTTGTGACGTCATGGTAAAATATGTAGCGTGACGCGTCAAACATTCATGGCGATTCAGACAAAGTGTTGTGCGTCAACTCAGTGCAAATATAGCATATCTGTCGAATTCTTCCAAGTTATATATTTTTGGAAATGGAAGGGTATTGCATACAAAATGATGTTCCTATCTTATTCTATATCTCCAAATGGTAAACTAATGCTATTCCTACTTACATTATATCTCTCCAATTATTATTGACATAATAGACCAAAACTTAACCCCCCCCCCCCCCCAATTTCAGAAATAAGCACATATTATGTGTCCATGCAGTTTGTGTCCACCAAATAAATTGACAATGCACAGTTTACCTTGTCATATGATGTAGACTCGTACGGGGACACTGATAATGTAAAACATCGTTAAAATCCTAGATAGATGGCGTCCAAGATGGCCGCCAATTTATATATTGACACTCTATACACCAGATGTATGCTAACCGGACTAGATCATCGCGAGTGCTTTATGTAATATGGCATTGTCTTGGATGGAGTATGTATCTTAATACGTATAAGGCAACTGGCGCAGGGGGGGGGGGCAGGAAAACATATGCATACACAACGATGAATTTTTTTTTTTGCAGCACTTTGGACCCCCACCCACCTCTTTGTGCAAAAAAAATATTTTGTTCCACTCATGGTTTTGGGACCCCCCCCCCCCTTTTCCAGTCACAGTTGAATGAAGTTTATCAAGTTGGAGAGCCATTATAGGCAAAAATATCAGGATGTAGAATGTCCAGTGAAGGTGGCTGATGTTGAGAAACAGAGAATGGTTAAATTAGAACATATATAATAATTATATATAATAATTAACTTGAACATATATAATAATTATCAGTCATTCGTAATTTGACTATTCTGTTTTTTCAAGCATCATCCAACTTTGGTGTACTTTCGCCACCAGTTAAACTCAAATACTAATAAATTATAACTATGAGCACAAGCAATACACTCATGAGATTAACAACATTTATCATGAAAAACTCAACACAAACAGCTGACACAACCAGTGAAACAACTTTTTAAAAATATTTTATATAATTATTTATTCCAGACTTTGCACTGGACTTTGTGTAATGTGCATTTATCCATGAAATGCACTCGTGTTTACTTTATATATTTTTTTAAGTTGCTAGTTAAAGTGAAGTTGTAAACACACAACACACCGGAAAATTATATGCTGCCCAGGTTGAGATGGGGTTTTCTAGATAAATGTTTTAAATCTCATATGAGTGTATTGCTTGTGCTGAGACAGTTCAGCTCTTTTTGTTATGCAGTATTTCATAAAGTGTATGTCCTATATATTACCATTGGAAGTTTGCTCTTATGAGTGTTTTGACTGGTGGTATTAATATAGTTTCCTATGAACGATCCACTCCGATCTTATTGGATTTAATGGAGTCAGATGTAGCAGACTTTCTATGCAAAATGTATCAGATATATTCATTTTCATTTTATCATCGATATGTCGTTCAACTGACATTTCTAAATTGAATTTTGAAAAATGTTGGAGCTGATTGAAGAATTATTTAAGTTAATTTAAACTCAGGTGAAGTTTCAATTATCGTTGTGCAAAGTGACTTACACAATCTGTATCTAATCTGGATTAAGACATGAATGAGTTTAACAAGAAACTTTGGTTACATTTTCTGGTACAAAACTGTTTCTTGCATGTTTTACAATATGCAGTGTATGTGGTTAGATGGATCATTTTAATATTAACAATAGCTAAATGGTTGTAGAATAGCGCATATAAATAAACAATATCTCATTATTTCACAAGTGAAAGACAGTCATGTTTTACTAAGAAAATGCTATTGAGACTGATAGAGATCCATGTGAATGTGTGTTCATTAATAATTGGGTATGTAACACTGTAGAACTTTTGTCTTTTATAGTATTAGTAACTCTGTGTCAGAAACATGTTTATAGATTAGAGAACAGGCATGTTCTACATTTATTTTACACATTATTTCAGTTTCATATCAGACTTGGAGAGTTATCCAACCCAGGTGGGCCAGCTCAGTTAAACATTTCACGAAGGTTTACTTAGTATTAGAAGGGACCAAATAATCAAACAAATCTGAGGCCAACCTGACCACAGGTAACTGTACCAATTATCTTGTGTGTACACTACAGGTGTTATTTAGACCATAAAACATCAAAACAATCATTATATAGGCTAAACAGCTTGTAATTAGGTCAAAAAAGGGCAAAAGGAAAAAAATTGCAAGCACCAGAAAACACCGGAAAAACGTGTTTTCAGGAGCTGCGACCACCCCCCCCCCCCCCCGGCCTTGTGTCGGAATTTATTTGCACGACTCCCCCCTGACTGGCGACGTAAAACCGATCATGGAGACCAAAATGGCCGCCAAAATAAACAGAACTGTTCCGATAAAACGACCAACTTCTGAGTTGCAATAAAATCACATGGTATATGACTGTTGTAGCTTATTTGTTCGTACATATATGTCATTGAGTCCAACGTGACCCGTGTCTGAAGAAACTTGGGGCATTAAGATAGTAACTGTTCATTAATTTCTTGAAAAAACAATGTCAAATTGCCTAAATAGGACCGAATTTCAACCTGACATCCAATAATTTGGTAGTATATATGTCAATGTTCTGCTACACGATGCTACAACTGCAAACATCCACATTAGTATAGCAATAATGGAAGCCACAATGCCGATTAAAACATGCCTATGCACTAATAGTTATATATTCAATTATCAATAAATAAAGGAGTTTTTCCATGCTAGTAGCACATTAGACCCGCATTCGTAAACCGTCTGGAGATAACGGACCTACCAATAATTGCGGATATTTTGTTTATACGAAAAGGTTGGGCAACTTTGTTCACATTACCCCGCTAATAATGTCAATTGCTTACATGGTAGTTGGTTTCTACGTTCAAAGAAGCGATGTTCCAATGTAATAACGGACAATAATCACCAGCAATTTAGATCGAACTAAAATTGTTTTCTCTACATTTCCTCGGGATGCCACCCCGCACGGAAATGGGTGTTTGCATAAGCAGTTCTAATTCGTATTTGTTTAGTACTTCTCAACTCTAAAGATTTAGATAACAATAAACGGTTACATGTTCGTTGCAAATACTTATTTTATGAACTATTCGCAGTTCCAACCGATAGTTTAAATCAATTTCCCACCAACGTACTATAGTCATGGGTGTCTCAGCAGTGGTTGACGAGTTAATTCACAGGTTTATGCCCTTACTTCCATATCATTTTATTTCACACTTGCAGTTCAGGTTTCACGTCGCTGTCGCAATATATTAATACATCTATTGAGCGTTTTGTTATGATGTTCATCCATTTCGTCAAGAGACGAAAAATGATAAGTTTCTGCCATATTTTATATTGGATAAGGCCTGTCCATTCTTAGACAATTTCGTTAGACATTTAACCACCGATAACATGACTTCATCATGCTGGTACTTAAGGCAATGAGTAACATACATCTAGCGGATCTACACAGCCGGGTGACACGATTAAATTGATGTTCTGATCTTATATTAACCTAATTTAATCATTAGCTGTCAACTCGGGGAACACAGTAAAACAGTTGGTTGCCACATGTGCGCGGGCATTTCTGCCAAGTGCGAAAAGTCGAGACGTTGCGATTCATGCGCGGGCTGCAATTGTTAATTTAATGCAACAGTATTTTGGATTCAATTGACCTGACCAATCATATGATGCAATCAAATTACTCTTCAGCTGGATAAGTGATTGTTCCCAACACGTAATTGTTTATCATAAGTAATTCATAAATGTCATGGGTATATATAATTGAAAAATTGACGAATTTTATTAATATTTGGACTAAATTCAAATTATAAGAAATATTTCTTTTTTCTATTTAATATGGTGGTGAGTTAGAATTCAAATCAATTGTTTTCTGGGACGTCTATTTAGATGAAGATGAATGCACACAATAACTACCACACCTTTGTACATTATCTGATATTTGTGATAATCGCATGCTTGCATATATGCGTTCGGTCAGATACATGTACATATAACTGGTTATGCATATCGTAAAATGTATCCTGGGGACAATTAATACAATCATGAATATTTGACATATATCAGATACGTAGGTTGTTCCATTGCAGAAAATTGGCGATCGTACAAAGGAGCTGCTAATTATTGTTTGTTTTAAAAGTACTCCACGGCTACTATATTTCTCGATAATGTCTTAGCTGTAGCGAATATACTCTACTTTGATTAAAAAACTAATTCCGCGGATATGGCTGGTAACATGTGAACAACGAGTTGTCATCCCGTTGGTTGAAATGGATCAGCATCAGAGAAAGGGACAACTTTAGTATGGCAAGCATCATTCTAATGCTGAGCAACTGAGTATATGAAATTTTGAGCACGTCTTCTAACTGTGTGGCTTTCTAATCCTTTTACTTGTCATCTTTGGATAATTGCCTACATTGCTCCATACTGATATATAAAATGTATGATATAGTTTTATGCCATTCGGGTACTGTACGTGATTATCATAGTTATGTACGTGTGACGGAGAGTCGTGCGATACCTACAGTGTGAGACCAACGTTCATGCATCCAAAATTCATGGGACTTAGCAAATCAATACCACGACCTCACACTTACCGTTATCATTTAAAGCATTAGTATTTACAAATCAGGCGTCAGTTTTGATAATATTCTACCTGTTCCAACCAGACGCTGAAAGTTGGTTCTGTGCAACATTCTTGGGGTGAGCTCCAAGTATCTTGATATTATTTAAAACGACCAATGCCTTGTATGAAGTTAAATACTGAATGCATATAATGTGTTTAAATATATTGTGATAGCAACGCGAATTCTGGACAGCCGGGAAGATATAACATAATATGGAAGTGAATGCATATATATAACTCGCCGAAGGCATCAGCCAATACTCGGACATACATGATCTATAGTACATTAGCAGGACAATAATTATACTATTGGTCGTCAATGTGTATTCAATAAAATAATTAATACACATGCAACCACGCATATCAAGCGGCATAGAATTAAGTACTGCTAAGCAAATACTCAAATGAACTGCTTAAGTAAATAAGCATACATCCACGTCTGATGGGATCATAGCAGCTGCGAGAATATAACGACACAGATACGTATTATGTCAGATTTGTTTGAGATTTGTTTCGGTTATTTCAATAGAACATCACTCCACTGAACGTGAAAATCAATGACCCAAGTACGCATTGACACCATTGACGAGATATATAAACTAAGTTGTCCATTCTTTGCATACCCGCACTTATCAGGATTCTAAATTGGTTGTCATTGCTTGACGGTGTGAGTAAGCGGGTCTAAAGAGTCATTATCGTGGACACCTGCATTGGTTATTGAGGATTGAATATGTATATTTAGTCGGCATTGTAGCTTCAATTCTTATTGTACTAATATAAAAGTCAGCAGTTTCATCACCAAGCAGAACGTTGACTTGTATACCACAAAATGGATGTCAGGTGGAAACACAGTCCCATTGTGGCAATTTGGCATTGCATGTCGATTTTGAGAAAGAAAATGAGCATTTACTTTCTGAATGCCAACAGTTTTATCGGATTCTGATCACATTATCAACAGACATATATCAACGAACGAATAAGCAACAAAACTGATAACATGCAGATGACATAACATTGCAACTCAGAAGCCGGTAATTTTATCGGAACACTTTTTAGTTTTATGGCGGCCATTTTGGTCTCCATCATTGGTTTTACGTAACCAGTTGACTTATACATATTACGATACAGCCTTTATGAAATAAAGATCAGTCACAATAAAGCACTTGCGATTTTCCAGTCCGGTGTGCACACTCGTTGTGCACAGAGTGCCCATATAAAACTTGGCGGCCATCTTGGACGCCAACTTGGATTTTATTACCTTCATAATCTAGGATTTGAACGGAATCTTACATTCTCCATGTCCCCGGATGGTTCTGCCCTGTATGACACTACAAAATGTGCATTGTCGATGTTTTATTGGAAACAACCTGCATGGGTGAATTGTGAAATTGGGGTGAGGGTTAAGCTTTTCTCGATTAGTTTACCATTTGGAGATATATAATAAAGATAGGAACATCATTTTGTATGCAATACCCTTCCATTTCCAAAAATATATAACTTGGAAGAATTCGACAGATATGCTATATTTGCACTGAGTTAACGCACATCACTTTGTCTGAATCGCCATGAATTTTTGACGCGTCACGCTACATATTTTACCATGACGTCACGAAATCAGAACGAAAGCAGGAAAAGGATGTTGAATCTGATTAAAGGGGTACTGTACGCCATTTTCATAAAATTTCCGGTAACAACAACGATCTAATATCGATAATATATAGAAACATAATTAATTTGAGTCGAAGATGTATTCTGTAAACGCTCAGGTTAATAATAGGCTATCTTAAAATTTAATAATTTAAAAGTTAATAATTTGATATAAATTGAATTTATGACTGGGCCATAAAATGGCGTCAATTAAATTACGAATTACCGTAATCAAAAACAGTAATTGAGGGATACTGGAGTGTTAAACCGATCGCACACACGATCGCTTAAAATATTATGATGATACGGGGAGAACACTCAAGCCACTCACTGACTAGCGACGATACAATAACTTAAATGATTATATGGGACTAGAATGCATATAATATAACTTTTATTTGATTCATTTGGTTGAAAACTTTACAAAAATTACTCGACAACGACAATTTGTATTTTTGCATTCCGGTAAATTTGTCATCCGTAACATGACTTCGTACTCAACAGACTTTCAAATAATGGAAAAATTGTTACCTTATTCTCCGACTCGAAGACTATAGAAACCAACAACAACATTTGGCGTACAGTCCCCCTTTAAGTGTCTATATTCGTTCCATAATTTGCAAATATGTTTACAATCTTTCCGAGTTGGATGCCCTGCTAACCAGTTGGCTAATGCCCGTTAACCTCTGAAAATATGTCATTTTTAGGTAGGGTACCATATGAAACATAGTGAAAAGTTATATTTTGTCACCTATCTCGGCTCGGCGCCCTCTGAATTCGAAAACTAGAGTAATTTTCCCATAAGAAAATGATGGTCGCATAAATTCCCCCCGATGTGAGACGATCACCCCCAGCACAGCCTAGACTACATTCCATTTCAAATATAGAAATGAGAAATTGTTCATGACCGCGGACACTAGAAAGTAACAAAGAACATTTATATACCCGTCATTTTGTGACGGGCAACCCCCTAGTATACATATAAAACAGAATACTAGGCGAGTATAGGAGTCCTTCTGGGATACTATCGTAAAATTGTATTGCAGTGTGCAGCCAATCAGAAGCTAGCGAGAAAGTTACGTGGTACATAATATATAAACATTACTCACAGCAACAATTTCCTCTGTTGTTGATCACACGCCCGTTGGTTATGGTATACATAGCTCCTAAGTCCACGACTAACCATGGGTTTGCCTCGTTGGCCGTCCCTGTGCAAGACAAGGAGCTGATATAGGGGCTAGTGTTTCCATCTACGGCCCTGGAAGCAGTGCTTGGATCCGGTGAGGACTGCCACGCGGGTTTGTTTAATGCTATGTTAGCCGCTACTGACACAATACATTCTACAACGAGAACAGTTCAATGTGATATAAATGTGGTATGTACACATGTAATGCTTTATTACTCTCAGCCAATTGGTAATTTGGTACATGAGAAACATATGATACACTATGTACAAATGAAAACGCTATGGTCTAAATATTTGAAAATGCACATGCAAACAGAAAATACAGAGACAAATCATGCCATGAATATCTGCTGTGGCTATCGCCCGTATATAGTGATCATATTCAACCAGTACAAACCTTGGAACTTTTTTAAGTTTTGACAGGGAACCTTATAAATTCGAGAAAAAACAATTATTTCACTGTGTGTGAATGTCCCAACTCGAAATTTCACGATTTAAGTGAATTTTGAGCGAGTTGACGTTGCGTCGCTTACAATTATATAACTTCTCCTGGTAATTAATTCGATGTTTAATGCATTATCGGCTCACACAAGTCATAGAAAAGCATGCAATTTTGAGTTGGGACATTTACATACAGTGAAGTACATTAATAAGGAACATATACAATAACTATTAAATATATTCCCCGCGTTGTTATTTTACAGACAATCCCCACACACCAGATTTATAGCGAGCTATAAAATTATATCTAGAATATTACGTCGTTTAGCGTTGTAAATTAATCATCCGATAATATTAAATACGAACCAATCTGACCCCATGAAGAATTAGTATGGGATTAGTATGGAATTAGTATGGGATTAGGATACTGTTAAAAAAAATTTGACCGCGATACAGAAGAAATCATATCCAATGGTAATTCCAACTGCACTCACGGAGTGAATAGAATCATTATGCCCAATTGTATGAATAATATCGCGGACTAAGTTAACTAACAGAACAGACTGACATATCATTCACACCTGTTTATAGACGATTAACGTAATTAATTACACAATTACCGCTGTACCTGGAACCCAACTCGATTCATGATCCATTCCCGAATTCGCGTAGAAAAAACGTACTGTGAAATCTTCGTACAAAACAAAAACTAAATTGCTTAGTGTAATCTTGATATCCCTATTGCACCGGAGACATGTATATAAGTATGCGTATGTACCTTCATATCCTTTTGTAAATATCACTCTGTAGTTCTCAATATTCATTTATAATCATGAGAATAAAGCATCAATCAATGAATCGATATCTGGTCGTATTCTTGAAGCCCGATTAGAATAGCGAGCCTTTGATAGATAAATAGTCGGGACGGTATTATCATGGTATACGGTATATACCGTATACCCTTAAAGGTACTCAATCCGACCAGACCCTCATAAATTACTATTTCTCTGGCTTCGGGGGTACAAAATAATTGATTCGAGTCAAGGACCATACCCATCAACGCTCAGAGTGATCAGATATCATTTTTTGAAGTTATTTTGTTATTTCTATTGTTTGTGACCCAGAACACGCCGTCAAAAGGGTGGTCTCGGTCAAAATTGTGTTATTAATATCACTTGATTTTAGAATTATCCATCTCCGTCCGTTTGAATAAGTGTTTCTGTAGCAATTATTAGCACACATCTCGAGAAAATTACAAACTTCAAAAATCAATATCTGATCATTCTGAGATTTGATGGATGGGTTCCTCGACTCGAATCAAATATTTTTACCCCTGAAGCCAAATAAATAGTAATTTATGGGTGCTTAATCAGATTGAGTACCTTTAAAGCACCTTGGCAGTTTGCGCCCATCACTATACCTAAGAATATTCGCGTGTTAATATGTTCAGGTATCGAAATAGGTCGATAAATACGTGAACTACCTTTCTATGAGCATTACATGTATATATGTCCCAGAAAGAAACATTGTCTCACAAAAAATCCAATATCGAACACAATATTTGGGTCCCAAACAAAATCAGACATTTGCACTTCATGGAACAGAAAAGAGAATTCCGTGTTGGTCTATTCCTGATATGGTAGAAATAAAGAACGCCTTTTCACTTCTGTGCGAGAATTTGAAAGCAGTTGGAAAATGGCTGTGACCATGATACATAAAACCTCCATGTCTCCGCTGACATCCCAAAATCGCAATAAGACCTTTAGTCAACATTCCAACGATGTTCACAGTGTCGAGTAGTCGGGATTATGTCGGACACCACCAAGGGGTAATAAATACAAATTTCACAACATCGCTATGTTGGCTTTATGAATAATATAAAATATACCTTCTTTGGACATAATTACAAGTCTGGACACATTTCATTTATAGTGAAATATAATATAAAGGCTATATTAGCGGCCATGCATGGCGGAGATGCTTACCCTGGGCTAGTGTCCGAAATCACCCAAAAAGGAATTTTAAGGACCCACAAAAGGGTGTTTCCAACGTGAAAAATCCAAAAGCTTGAGTTTTATTTTGAATCTCGTTTGAGACCGCATAATTGAACATGCACGTTTATCGGTTATAATTTGGTTTCAATATGTCATTCAATTAAGGCAGTTATCAGTTCTTGGTAATATCTGGAACGTATTCCCACTCAAACAACATTTGAAACGAAGGTCAGGCGACTGACTCGGCTAGATCCGACTACAACTTTTTGTTGGTTGCGGAAAGAAACATGTTGATAAAAGTTGAAATATAAGAATTACATTTTATCTTTTTCATTTATTTTATTTGTAATTGGCACAGCTTATCACAAACAAAAAATGAACATTATGTAAACGAATAAACGAAATTGATATTCCCAACTACAGCTTTTACCGGATTCGGACTCGGGGTCGGACTACAACGTTTAGTGTGTCCCAATAATTCCCATTTATATAAATAGAACACACCATGTCTCTGCTGACATCCCAAAATCACGATAGGAGAAAACGCCATTAGATGGCGTAATAATATAAAATACTAGCCGATGTGACCGACATCGTTTTGGCGGTCGAGTAACATGCCTATATGATCGCACGTGAGCAAGATCAAGGTCAATGACACGGTCGTACGTGAAATTGGACCCGCCCATATTGTTCCCGGGATCAAAGTGGACCTACATACCAAATATGATTCGGATCGGTCTATCAGTTCTCGGGTGCATAACACACACAATCAAACAGACAAACAGAAGTTCTATAACATATCTTAATATATATTTGAGGAAAGTTTGTGTGTCTGTGTGACCGCGATGGACTCGAAAACGGCTGAACCGATTTCGACGAAACTTGGTACGGGCACGTAATTCGACCCGAGGACCAACATAGGCTCATCCATTTTCCCGTGCGGCGTGACCTTGACCACTCCCCAGTGCTTGAGTCCTCGGCACGGCGTGATTGTGACCCGATGCAGGAAGGACAACTCTATATTCACACGACGTAAACAGCACGACGTCGACGAACGTAACACACAGATATTGTCAATTTGCAGGCTATTAAGAATCGTGTATCTACTTGAGTGAAATTACGGCATTTCCCGGCTCTGTCCCAAAATATAGCATTTACAATTTCTGATATATATATTTTTGTTACAGCTGATATTCTTAAGTCTATTTTGGATACATTTATATTTTTATGCTATTATTTTCCACACCTCGCTTAGTGCGAAGTCGTGTAGAGTTAGGTGCCGAGTAAAAGTTCGCTAAATATCATCATCGTTATGGTCTGGAATCTCATCCAAGTAAAAGTGGAGCGAATCCATGATTGTCTAGCTCTCGAATCTGCCTTCGGGAAAAAGTCGATCAAATCCGTTTAGCTGAGATGGCTTCCAGAATGGCCGAAATTTTGGTTAAAGCCGTGTAATTGAAATTGCTTAACTCGATTCTTTTGAAGCTTGATAATTAATGATCGTGTGTATATGAGGCGTCGCTATCAAAGAGCGTTTATCTACTTGAGTGGAAATCAAATCGGGTAAAACTGGCGGATTTCTACGGACGAAATTTGATACATAGGGTATCTCAGTATCCGCTGGGCCGATTTCCACTATTTTCGGGGTGTTGGTGTAGATGGGGATGCCAATAAATTTCGTCCCACCCAGATGCCCGTGCGACGTGACCTTGACCTTCGAACGACCTTGGCTCTCTATCTCAGGTTCCGATGGGACGATCGGGATGAAATTTCGTAGGTAGCGACAGTTCGGGTAGCCAAACATTTTCAACATGACTTTGATCTTTCAAATGACCTTGAACCCGTATCTCGGTATCCGCTGGGCCGATTTCCACCATTTTCGAGGTGTTGGTGTAGATGGGGATGCCAATAAATTTCGTCCCACCGAGATGCCCATGTGGCGTGACCTTGACCTTCGAGTGACCTTGACTATCTATTTCGGAATCCGATGGGACGATCGGGATGAAATTCGTAGGTAGTGATGGTTCGGGTAGCCAAACATTTTCAAAGGGTAGCGGCGTGACCTTTACCTTTCAAATGATCTTGAACCTGTATCTCGGAATCCGCTGGGTCGATTTCCACCATTTTTTGGGTGTTGTGTAGATGGGGATGCCAATAAATTTCGTCCCACCCAGATGCCCGTGCGGCGTGACATTGACCTTCAAATGACATTGACTCTGTATCTCGGAATCCGATGGCACGATCGGGATGAAATTTCGTAGGTAGGGTTAGTTCGGGTAGCCAAACATTTTCAACATGAACTTGACCTTTCAAATGACCTTGAAGCCGTATCTCGGGATCCGCTGGGCCGATTTCCACCATTTTTGTGGTGTTGGTGCAGATGGGGATGCCAATAACTTTCGTCCCACTCAGCGTTACCTTGTCCTTTCAAATGACCTTGAACCTGTATCTCGGTATCCGCTGGGCCGATTTCCACCATTTTTGGGATGTTGGTGTAAAAAAAACAACACAACGACTCTCCCCGTCAGGACGGGTACCCAGCTAGTCTACTATATATTTTTGTGACTTCTGTCTGTCTGTCTGTGTGTCTGTGTGTGTTAGCTATGGCCGGGAAAACTGCCAGACGGATTTTAACGAAATTTGATGCCTACGGGTAATTTTGTCCAGGGAGTGTTTTGAACGGGTCAAATCGTGACACCGACCTGACCTTGACCTTCAAAAAGGTCAATTCACGGTCAAATCGGGTAAAACGGGACGGATTTCACCGAAATTTGATACCTAGAGGTATTTTTGTCCGGGGAGTTTTTTTTACGGGTCAAATCGTCACCCTGACCATACCTTGACCTTCAAAATGGTCAATTCAAGGTCAAATCGTTCATTTTGACGGGATTTCGACGAAATTTGATACCTATGGTTACTTTTGTCCAAGGAGTGTTTTGTATGGGTCAAATCGTGACCCCGACGAGACCTTGACCTTCATAATGGTCAATTCAAGGTCAAATCGGGTAAAACCGGACGGATTTCGACGGGTACTTTTGTCGGGTACTTTTGTCCGGGGAGTCTAATATATATTTTGGGACTTCTGTCTGTCTGTGTGTGTGTTAGCTATGGCCAGGAAAACTGCCAGACGGATTTTGACGAAATTTGATACCTTGGGGTAATTTTGTCCAGGGAGTGTTTTGGACGGTTCAAATCGTGAAAACGGGACAGATTTCGACGAAATTTGATACCAAGAGGTACCTTTGTCCGGGGAGTCTTTTGGACGGGTCAAATCGTTACCCCTGACCTGACCTTGAACAAAATTGTCAATTCAAGGTCAAATCGCGAATTTTGACGGGATTTCGATGAAATTTGAAACGTAGGGTTACTTTTGTCCGAGGAGTGTTTTGGATAGGTCAAATCGTGACCCCAACCTGACCTTGACCTTCAAAATGGTCAATTCAAGGTCAAATCGCGCAATTCGCCGAAAAGCAGAGTGGAAACAGCCCGGACGAAGTCGGGGTCCACCAGCTAGTAATATATATATTTAACGAGACTATCTATCACGCAAAACGAAAAACCAGCCGAGAGTTCCCGATTGTCGATTTATTTTCCGTGTTGCATAAAATTCAACCATATAGCACTGGTGGAATCCGGAATTTATTGACCATGTTCAATGGACATTTCTTGTTGAAATTGTCGCAATGGCCTATGGGAAAAGGGTGAATAATCATATACATGTATATATATGACACATATGTCGCCCAGAAAATAAAACACGTCAAATATGGTATTTGCTCTCCTATAACATGTTTATTGATTTACCATGTGACGAAACATGGGGAGATCAATATGTTTGATTATTCATTATTAACCCTTTACCCAACAGAACGGCCCTGTGCCAATGCATTCTCTTATATATGCGAGTCGACCATAGGTCGCCTCGCTTATATAAGAGAATGCATTGGCTTAACACATTAAAAATAATAAAATTGTTAAAGAATGTAAGAAAAAATGGTAAAAAGTGTTAAAAAAAGATTTTTTTAAGCCAATGCATTCTCTTATATATGCGAGGCGACCTATGGTCGACTCGCATATATAAGAGAATGCATTGGCACAGGGCATAACTGTAACTATCACAATGTGGTCAAGGAGCCGGTTCCAATGATATCCATATTTGTATGGTTCTATTGAGACAGACCGAAGATATTTTAGGCTGTTGAAGCTTTATTTGGCCGGTTTTGGCCGTTTTGTTGGGTAAAGGGTTAATGTACGCAATATTTTATTTGAACGAAAGAACAGAACAGTACATTGACAATGTATACATATAAGTCATTATTTATCTTGGTCCTGACATAAACCGTGTGAGTGAATGTTACGTGATATAACATGTGGCCAGTCTACCCGAAACGAATAGTCTCTACATATATGTTATATTCCTAAAATCGGACACTGCATCTTTAACATATTTATGGCAATCTTTTTCCCCAAAAAACTGTGTTCACTCAAGTAATTACTAGTTATGGTTACGGATACGTTCACATACTCGCAAATTTGCAGAATCTGAGTCCCCAGAGGGTGAATTTAGTGACTAGCGGACAAGCATCACAAAATTCACCCTCTGGAGACCTCATTCTGCATGGCATCATCGGCTATGGGAGACCAAGACTCAGATTGAAGTTCCCAAATGGTGAATATTTTGATGTACACCCATTGGGAACCCCGATTATGCAATGTGACGTCTGCCGATTTGGGAATATAGATAAACTGAACTAAAAAAAGAGAATCTATGTAAATCTATGTAAAGAAACTTTCCAGAGAAGATGAGGCCAAAGCAGAATGAAGTCCACGGAGAGTGAATTTGACCATGCTAGCCCGTAAATCGGGATTTTTTTTACCCTGTGCCAATGCATTCTCTTATATATGCGAGTCGACCATAGGTCGCCTCGCATATATAAGAGAATGCATTGGCCTAACAATTTTTTATCATTTTTTTAAAATAAATGTTCTTACAATTTTTAGGACATAAAATTAAAAACATCCATTACCCTGCAGGGAGCCCCACACATATATAGAAGCATATAGAAGAGTGTCGTCTGCTCATGTTTGTCTGGGGCTCTGTATGGGTGAACTTATAAAATTGTTAAAGAATACAAGAAAAAAATATTAAAATTGTAAAATATTGTTAGGCCAATGCATTCTCTTATATATGCGGGCGACCTATGGTCGCATATATAAGAGAATGCATTGGCACAGGGTAAAAAACATCCCGACTTACGACTGTATTTGATATGGCGGGTAGTGGATTATGTTCCATGTAAATTTTGCGGGATAGCCTCACTAAATTCACCCTCTGGGAACCTCATTCTTTTGCAGGCATTTCGCGTGTATCGCGCACCATGTGTTGCTTTTGTGTTTGAACCAGACCAAGTATATACCATTATGTAGTGTACCACAAGCTGTATTGTTGCGACCATTTGGAATTAATAGCTCAATAATATTTTTTCAAATAGGAGGCTATTTTAATCCAATTAATTGCACATAATTATATCAGCTTAGAATATAAATATTTGAATTACATTATTGAAGTAAATTAGCAGTGTCTTGTGAAAATTCCAAACATTTTGCCATATTGGAACCTGTGCATTGCATAATGTCATAGAGTCGATTGGTCAGTGTGAAGTTTTATTCTTCAGTTTTGTACCATTGTAAGTGAATCAATATGTGGGAAACCGTTGGTGATTGTTAGCCATAGTAGCAGCGGTATAGCAAGTAACAAAGACATTTGTCTGACCTATGAACTCTAGGTATTTTGCATTTGCTTACACAATCTCCACCAGAGCGCACCAGACATACTTGCTTTCCACCAGTCTTACTTCCTTTCTGTTCTCGCGCGTATGCAAGGGAGATCACCGCTGAAAATTGAGTATGGCACTTTCCAATCACTAAACGCTCTCTATATGGATATATTTGGATTCTTTTCTAATAAAGGAACCAACATGGTATACACCAAAACTGTTACTACAAAGGGGAACCTGGCATGAGTGCGTACTTGTGATATATACCCTTCACATGGTGATACAAAGTAAATTGGACAGAGAGAGAACATCATTTACTAATTTGACATGTGCATTACGCTCTAGACCTTTCATCTGACATGAGTGCTTACTTATGATATATACACTTCAGATGGTGATAAAAAGTAAATTGGACATAGAGAGATAGATGGATAGAGAGAGGGTGGGGAGAGAGAGAAAGACAGAGGGAGAGATCATTTACTAATTTGACATGTGCATTACATATACATTGCAAATACAATGCTCTAAACCTTTAAACCGTTACTTTTTTGTGAGTTTCATGTGTATAAACATAATAATATTGGTTTAATATAAGCTTAGCCGCGAGATATAAGACGGTGTACGTGACTGTTGTAAAACATACATATTGTTGTGTATTAAGTCGAAACGTTTATGTGACATGCGCTTAGCATGGCATATAGTCAGCCAACTGCAACTGATGATGATCTTATCAAAAAAAAATTGGCAACTTTTTAACTCATTGGGAGTAATTTCCAAAAATGACTAAATTCTACTTTTGGCATAAAATGAAATATTGTTTTTGTGGGGTACGTTCTAAAACTATTTTCAAAATTCCAATAAACCACTCCAGGATCCAGCTTCCAAACTTAATAATCTTACTGTATTGATCAAAATATTTCACTTGACAAATACTGTCCACAAAAAAACTTGATTGATTCTGCAAACTGCAACGGATAATGATCTTATCAAAACATTTTGGCATCTTTGTAACTCACTGGGAGTAATTTCCAAAAATGTATAAATTCTACACTTGGCATAAAATAAAATCTTGTTTTTGTGGGGTACGTTCTAAAACTATTTTCAAAATTCCAATAAACCGCTCCAGGATCCAACTTCCACCTCAAAATTCATGTCATCAGAGCGAGGAGCAATTTGTCTGTGAGAAATTGAGACCTTGGCCATCATCATGTTTAGCCTCTAATCTTCTTCAATATGCCTAACAGACAACCTCCCCTTTTTGACATCAATACATGGATGTACCACCTTCATTGTGTGGGGAAATTATATTACGGATAGGTTGTAAGCTCTTTCACTCTCCTTATGTTGACAAACGGAACGACCGTATGGTCCGTCAGCCAGTGCTCCATTCTGACTTGCTATTGTCATCCAGAAGGCTAGGTGTGGCTTTCGTTGATCTGGGCAGATGTGTTACATTGTCCGGCAAACAATTACCTGTATTGGATGAACTATAAACGAGCGAGGTTTAAGAGGGTATACGTGACTCGTGTATAGTATACATATTGATGTGGTTGCCAATTAGAAAATTAAGTAGCACCAATATGGAGTTGGAGTTGCTACGAGGGTGCTTGTGACAAGTCTTGATATCGATTTCCAACATTGTGAGAAGACCACGCTTATTGTTTACCCTCACACTTTCCCCACTAAAATCGATAAAACATTCCTGGAACGAAATTCATATTCCAATTGAAATTAGGAATCTATGAACGCTTACAATCATCCAAGCTCCAACAATACAAACTTCACATTGAGAAGGACCAAGGCCAACATAGTGTCAGGTTCCCTATGGACGTCAGGAAAATTTTCTACAATGGTATTGTGGGATTATCGATGATGAGTTGAACAGACGCCCGTATATTTGGTCTCTAAGTGGTATTTCTTAATACTTGAGACTACCACGTACTCCTACATTGTAGGAATTAACGGCCATTATGTGGAAGTTTGACATTCGATGGTCGATCATGTCAAACTTTCTGTTTGTCGTAGGCGCGTCACTTGGCTACGTAAGGCTCACATGTGCAGTATTCAATGCACACCGAGCAGTGTTTAATGATAGTGCGTTCCTTCATGGGGAAAATATCGATCATGAGATCTACAAACGCCCATTATTTAATACAACTTTCTAATGTTCCCGTGTCACATCAGACCTAAACGTCAGATGCTAGTGTACGGCAAATTGCAAATCACAATATATTTAAACGTGCGAGTGGGCATTGACGCCATCCAGGGAAAACAACTTTGTAACCCCAGATATCGATAACTACTGTGTTGTTTTCCCGACAAAATGCAACTAAACGATATAAATACTATTAAATGTTGATGAAAAATGTGTGCCCGACCCCCTTATTCGCTACAATAAACAATGTTTAAAGGTACTCAATCTGATCAGACGGTCCCCATATCACAAGATACAACAACAACAACATTTCTTCAAAATATTCTTTAGTTATCAGAATCGATTTAATACAACAAAAATAATGCTAACCACTGTCAGCTATGGTATCAAATTTCCCAAAACTTGCTATTTATCAACATTTTGTTCAATAGAATATGGCCGTATTATCACTAACGTATCACGAAATTTGACCGTATTGCCACTTGATTTTATAATTATCCATCCTCATCCGTAATTTTGTCCGAGACCCCGTTTGACAACGTGTTTCTGGGCCACATATTATTACAAATCTCGAGAAATAACAAACTTCAAAATTCGATATCTGATCACTCTGAGATTTAATGGGTGGGTTCCTCGACTCGAATCAAATTTCTTGTTTAACCCCGAAGCCAAAGAAATCGTAATTTAGGAGCGTCTGATCGGATTGAGTACCTTTAAGACATCACTGTCCGCATTTTAGCACATTTCTTATATTAACCGTTGATAATTCATGTGATCATAGACATCAACACCCGTCTGACTCCGAAAATATTTCCATTCAAATCCAATCACTTCAAACGTGATACAGTTCGTATAATTATCATGACGTTAAAGGTACTCAATCCGATTCGACGGTCCCCATATCATCAGATTCCAACAACAACAAATTTTTTTGAAATTCCGCTTCAGTTATCGATTAATTGCCCAAAAATAATGCTAACCACAGTCAACCATAGTATAAAATTACCCAAAACCTGTTATTTATCAACGTTTTGTTCAACGAAATTTTGCCAGCTGTCAAATATCTGACACAAAAAAGCCAATGGATTTTAGAGTTATCGATCTTCATCTGATATCTGGTCAGATAAGTTCTTCTCGTCGACAGTTTACTAGGCCACTTAAAATTAAAATAATAGATTTCAAACATCGATATCTGATCACTCCTAGCTTTGATGTGTGGGTTCATCGACTCGAATAAAATAATTTTTACCCCCGAAGCCAAAGAAATAGTAATTTAGGAGCGTCTAATCGGATTGAGTACCTTTAACAGTGCTATTCAAAAAACAACAGCAGTAGACCCCACCTATAGGACATATACTTGTGATAATTGGATTACGTATTTAATAAGGCTGTTGTGTATTTAGGGGATGACGGTGTGGTGTTTTGTGATTTCGGAAAGGTACAGGGCGAATATACTTTGGCAAATTTATTTAATGCGACGGCGGAGCCCATTAACGGGTATTTGCCACAGTATATTCGCCTTGTACCTTTCCGAAATCACAAAACACCACACTGTTATCCCCATTCTAATTCTCTTCGAACTTCGCAGGATAACATATAGTTCCTCAATTAGCATCGCTCTTATCGTTAAAAAGCTGGTAAAGATGAAAAATTGCCACCTCGAATAGAAATAAATGTGCACAACAATTAGTTTCTACATATATCTGATGTCTTTTTCAGATGTTTACCACCTACAAATTGCGGTTTTGATTTTACCGCGAACTTGAAGTTGAATTGAAACAATGGAAAATTGATTACTCAATGAGATGTATTTAACACCGTGTCTGTCGCGGTTCCATGTCAAGAAATTTGGTCAAATGATATCGAGACAATGATATATTAATGGGATGTAACGGTGTGGTGTTTTGTGTTTTCTGAATGTACATATATACAGGGCGAATGTACTGACTGTCAAATTTCGATAACAGCGACGCCGCCACGCCGCTGGTTTGTTTATATAGCAACGAGCTAGTAACGGAAGTCAGTACCCGGGCGCCTACTCTGTACATCTACTCTGTAACGTCGTCGGCATGTACTGCGTAAGGGTGACGTCATGTAGAGAAACGGAACAGTGAGCGGATCTGGATTTAGACTCGTCACTGGCTCATATGTGAAACACTACGGCGCTATCGCTCTGTGACGTGCCCTCCCATAAGAGACCAGTACGGACTATCGCCATCTTTAAGTAGATGACGTCATTTGCGTCATCGATCCACATATAACGACGGAGAGACAACAGCAACACTGGGATACCCATCAAAACACAATACGTGTGTTCTGTGAAAATAGTTTACATATTTATAATATCTATTTATAAATACTAAGTAGGATATCAAAATAATATGTTTTGATAATTTTTTCCCGCCAAAGATCGGCAGAATATAGTCAAATGTGGGTCTTTGAACACAAATGTAATCGCTTATGATAAGGGTCCGTTCGTACGCTAGCTACAAATGTAATCGCCTATGATAAGCTAGCTACAAATGTAATCGCCTATGATAAGCTAGCTACAAATGTAATCGCCTATGATAAGCTAGCTACAAATGTTATCGCCTATGATAAGCTAGCTACAAATGTAATCGCCTATGATAAGCTAGCTACAAATGTAATCGCCTATGATAAGCTAGCTACAAATGTAATCGCCTATGATAAGCTAGCTACAAATGTAATCGCCTATGATAAGCTAGCTACAAATGTAATCGCCTGTGATAAGCTAGCTACAAATGTAATCGCCTATGATAAGCTACCTACAAATGTAATCGCCTATGATAAGCTAGCTACAAATGTGATCGCCTATGATAAGCTAGCTACAAATGTAATCGCATATGATAAGCTAGCTACAAATGTAATCGCCGTTACGGGTCCGTTCATACGCTAGCTACAAATGTAATCGCCTGTGATAAGGGTCCGTTCATACGCTAGCTACAAATGTAATCGCCTGTGATAAGTGTCCGTTCATACGCTAGCTATAAATGTAATCGCATGTGATAAGGATCCGTTCATACGCTAGCTACAAATATAATCGCCTAGTACAGCTACAGTTATATTAGTTGTGAAGGTGTTACCATCTATCGTAGGTGATAATTATGTAATTTTCATGCACTCAACACTGACTTTATCAAGGTTGGTTGTCCAACCCTCCATCCCAGTAATTGATCAGCGTGGTTTATGGCGGATTAACGATTTTAAAACGTGTTATAATAATTCATTGTCAAAGCAAAAAAGCACAGTAGTGTACAGTGCCATATTTGTGAAGTCCCGTGTGTAATTTCCATTCATTCACCACTTACTTTTCCTGGGTGGGGTGTCCAATCTGTGATCCGAGTACTAACAGTGGGTTGGCTTGTGGCCAGTAATCTGTGATCCGAGTACTAACAGTGGGTTGGCTTGTGGCCAGTAATCTGTGACCCGATTGCTAGCAGTGGGTTGGCTTGAGGCCAGTAATCTGTGATCCGAGTACTAACAGTGAGTTGGCTTGTGGCCAGTAATCCGTGACCCGATTGCTAACAGTGGGTTGGCTTGTGGCCAGTAATCCGTGACCCGATTGCTAACAGTGGGTTGGCTTGTGGCCAGTAATTTGTGATCCGAGTACTAACAGTGGGTCAGGGTTGTGGTAATCGTAATCAGTAATCGTAATCAAAGTAATCGATTACAAAATTTGGAGTAATCGTCTGTTATCAGTAATCATGACATTTCTTGATTACAAGTAATCGTAATCGTAATCGATTACTTTCAAATGTAACTGTAATCATGATTACATTTTGATTACTTTTTGATTACTTTTACTAAAGTATCCATATGGATGGCTATTGGATACTCATAGTCTCATACTGTGGAGTGTGCAAAGATACAAACAACATATTAGAAAGTTAGTACAATTTTGTCATGTTAGTGGTACAGTGTGTATTAGTTCAGTCATGAACGTTGTGCGTATCCTTCTACTGGAAGCAGCAATCTGCGAAAGCAGTCATGTTGACCTAAGTGTGTATGTACATTCTGGCAGTGGACACAGGTAACAACACACAATTGTTGAATACAACGTGAATGGCAATAAACTTGTGATACAGACAATGAAATGTTCTAATATGAATAAATAGGCTAGCCAACTTCAATTATGATTAAATTGAATTGGGACTGCTGCAGACAATGGCTGTAGAGTCACACTGGTGCAATAGGGCTAATTAACTGAACAAAGCAGGTGTGATGTACATCGGTAAACCTAATTAGCTGGTTTGTCAGTTACTGCACTCATGGAGTTAAGCCTCATTTAATCCTCATCAGGATTAACAATGGATGATCATCAATAAATCTTAGTGTTATCTTCATTGTGTTGGGTATTGAATCTAACAGAACATGCAAATAATTTATAATTGTTTCTGGTGATATTTTCATAAATATTATGCGTTAGTTTGAATGCATGTAAGAAAATTTAAAATATATTAAAATATATTTACATAAATAAATACACATAAAACATAATGTATTCCCAATAAATTGGTGCATAAATTCATGATGAAACCTTTCCAATACATGTAAATGTAAAAAAGTTTATATGTTTATTTTATTGCTTGCATCTTTCTATTGTTTCAGTCGTTTCTTGTTTCCATGTTATGCAGTGATGTCTTTATTCAATCAAATTTGATATGTTAATTTGAATTATTTCATTATTTATTCCTATGCGATCAAAATGGTTGGAAACTAACAATTGTAATCAGATGTAATCAAAAAGTAATCGATTACATTTACTAAAGTAATTGTAATCGTAATCGATTACATTGGAAAAAAATGTAATCAGTAATCATAATCGTAATCATGTAAATCAAAAGTAATTGTAATCGTAATCGATTACATTGGCATGTAATCGCCCCAACCCTGCAGTGGGTTGGCTTGTGGCCAGTAATCCGTGACCCGATTGCTAACAGTGGGTTGGCTTGTGGCCAGTACTTGAATGGTACTGTTGTCATGTATAGATCTTGATAACCATATATACCGTAATACATCCTGCCACAAGAAGAATCGCAATCGTCATTATAATGCCAGTATCATAATCAATATCATAATCAATATCATAATCAATATCATAATCAATATCATAATCAATATCATCATCTCATGGTTGGTAGGAATTATGAAAGCGGTTGTACAAGTTGCTAATTTTCCTCATGACAGCATACACACCTCGTGGTTGTAAGGAATGATGAAAAATACATGGACAAGTTGCTTACGGTTGCTACATAATTAGCACAATAAGATGTAGTTTGCTTCCCAATATATGCGTGCTTTTATATGTTGAAATACATTGTATACACTATACTAGCACAAAACCTTGTTGATACTATACATTAGTTCCAATATAGGTTGACTCCATATGTTGCTTACCAGCTGCTCAAGAAAGTTCTATTTGTTCTATAAATATATTCCTCTTATTTAGTAAAACCTGCTAGAGTCTCACCCATAATGTATTGCCCATTTGCTTTGTCAGAACGCTATACATGAGAATCCAACTCGGTCGTTGGTTGATATCAAGAAGAGAATCAATCAATCAAGTATATGTGACCCGCCATATCAAATCCAGTCGTAAGTCGGGATTTTTTTACCCTGTGCCAATGCATTCTCTTATATATGCGAGTCGACCATAGGTCGCCTCGCATATATAAGAGAATGCATTGGCCTAACAATTTTTTACAATTTTAAGAATTTTTTCTTGTATTCTTTAACAATTTTATAATTTCACCCATACAGAGCTCCAGACAAACATGAGCAGACGACACTCTTCTATATGCTTCTATATGTGTGTGGGGCTCCCTGCAGGGTAATGGATGTTTTTTATTTGATGTCCTAAAAATTGTAAGAAACATTTATTTAAAAAAAATGATAAAAAATTGTTAGGCCAATGCATTCTCTTGTATATGCGAGGCGACCTAGCTATGGTCGACTCGCATATATAAGAGAATGCATTGGCACAGGGTAAAAAAAATCCCGACTTACCACTGGATTTGATATGGCGGGTCACATTTATGGACAGTATTGATTTATAGGTTAACGAATACAGGTAAGTGGGTGCCTGACAATGTAACACGTCTGCCCGGGTCAACGAAAATCACACCTAGCCCTTCGGAATGACAATAACAAGTCAGAATGGAGCACTGGCTGACGTTCCCCACATAATGAAGGTGGTGCACAAATGTATGGATGTAAAAAGAAAGGGGAGATTGTCTGCTAGGCATTTTAAGGAAGATTCTAGGCTAAATATCATGATGACCAAGGTCCCAATTTCTTGCAGACAAATTGCTCCTCGTTCTGATGACATGAATTTCGAGGTGGAAGCTGGATCCTGAAGCAGTTTATTGGTAATTTTGAAAATAGTTTTAGAACGTACCCCAGAAAAACAAGATTTATTTTATGCCAAAAGTAGAATTTATACATTTTTGGAAATTACTCCCAGTGAGTTACAAAGATGCCAAAATGTTTTGATAAGATCATCATCCGTTGCAGTTTGCAGAATCTATCAAGTTTTTTTAATGAGGGATTAACGCCCTCGGTGTATACTTTCCCAGAGATTCTAGATAGCTATGGTCCGCTGGACGTTTTATTTATAGATAATGGGTTTTTCCGGTTGTGACAATTCGCTGTAGGTCCCTATTTGCAGAGGTCTATTTGCGAAAGTCCCCGAATTCGCGGAGGTCCCCTAAAATGGTCGAAATATGTTGATTTTAATGAGGGATTAACGCCCTCGGGTGCATACTGTCCTAGAGATTCTAGATAGCTATGGTTCGCTGAGCGTTTTATTTATAGATAATGGGTTTTTCCGGTTGTGATAATTCGCAGTAGGTCCCTATTTGCAGAGGTCTATTTGCGAAAGTCCCCGAATTCGCGGACGTCCCCTAAAATTGTCGAAATATGTTGATTTTAATGAGGGATTAACGCCCTCGGGTGCATACTGTCCTAGAGATTCTAGATAGCTATGGTTCGCTGTGCGTTTTATTTATAGATAATGGGTTTTTCCGGTTGTGACAATTCGCAGTAGGTCCCTATTTGCGGAGTTCTATTTGTGGAAGTCCCCGAAATTCGCGGAGATCCCCTAAAATGGTCGAAATATTTTGATTTTAATGAGGGAACGGATGCGTATATGTCAATTGATACGTATTTTAAACAAATAACGACACGATTATCATAATAGTGGTTTCTTCTATCGATCATATCATCATCATCATAATACGGAACAAGTCTTGCGACTTTTCGTCCCAATAACAGTATTTGCAATGCTTGTTTACAAATATATGTATCGTCATTCGACATTTACTTGTGAGTCACTTTAACATAATTATTACTTGTCGTCGAACTCGTATTTTGTATAATAGAAGAATGAGTCTATGTATATTTTGAATTGCTCGAGTGTTGGAGCCTCAACAGCGAAGTATGACAGAGAGTTCCAGCTATTTACCACCCTCTGCGTGAAGAAATATTTTCCTATGGCCTTGTTAACAATGGGCATATGTAGCTTTTTATTATGTCCTCTTGTTCTTCCTGATGAATGTCTTTCTAATAGGTCACAGGCATTGATATAAGAAATGAACGGCGGTTTCAATGTGGTCATGGGATTTTGACCGCGAGAAAAATTCAGCAAACTGCATGACCACGTTGAATCCGCCGTTTATTATTTATATTTATATACTTACGCTCTTTAAAACACTTCTCCAAATATGTCCGTTATTTCGTCAAAAACACTTTTTCAAATATCTCCGTTATTTCGTTTATAAAAATAATTTCCTATTTCTATATTTCGCTCCATATTTCGCCCTATTTCGTTGTATTTTCCTATTTCGATTTTTCGTACTATTTCGCTGTATTTTCATATTTCGCTTTTTCGTTGTATTTCATATTTCGATAATTCGCTATATGTGACATATTATGGGATATGGGATTATATGATAACCAACATTATGATAGTCAATCGAACATCTCGTGCCACCCGTGCTCGCGATTAGATACCACTAGGCATCCAATCGTGATCTTTCGAACCTCGATTACATATTGTTTGCTATCAAATCCTTGGCGTATTGGCTGACTAGATACTCAAGCAGTCGGTAATGTCCGACAATCCCCGGTGATTTCCGGGACCAATGTGTTCATAAACCTATGAACGACATTGGAAGTGACGTCACGTTACGTTCATAGGTTTATGAACGCATTGAATAAGGGGGCGTGTCTACCGTAACGCTATGGGGAAATCGGAAGAGATATTAGGGGTATGTAAATATATTGTAATGACCATTCAACAGTTTATATACCTCGATTAGATCTCCTCTAAATATTCCATATTTTAAAGACATCAGATTGAGTCTTATCATTCGGTCTCGGTAGCATAGAGTTTTGATTTGACGAACTTCTAGTTTCGTTGCTTTTCTTTGTATTTCTCTAACACAATGCTTTGATAGTTGTGATATGGCCTACATGTAGAGTTACAGTATTCGATGATAGGTCTGACCATGCTTATGTAGAGCGATTAGAAAGTGAAAGTTCTGTTGACTATGCCGATGATTTGAGAAGCTTTATTGTTTTAGGATATTGTAGGAAGGCTAATCTGGCCGTGTCAAATTGAGCTATAGCGATGGGATATCTCGCATGACAACACATTTCTGGTTTTCGTGGGGTGTGTATTCGCTGGATGTCTTATAGTTGCAGTGTGTAACTATTATGACCGCGTTAATTGTTTTCGATGTTTAGGTATGAACAATGGCTGGGCCATGCACTCTTGGCGGGAACACAATGCCTCCGATTTTTGATCCGCATTTAGAAGCTTTCTTGTGTGGTGAATGAGAAACCTGCAGTAATAAGCCGTAGTTTTTTGTAATAATTTGAAGGATTAGTTGTTTTAACGGAATTCTGAGGCGGTGCATTCATGTAACCAATCTATTTTATATTATAATTTATAATTATGGCTAATAATATGAACATCACCAACTTCAACTGGGGAACTTCAATCTGATCTTCCATAGCAGTTGAGACCTAATCAGAGTGAGGTTCCCAGAGTGTGAATTTAGTGATGCTAGCCTAAAAATCTTAAAATCATTTTGTGATATCACTAATTCCCCAACGTTTTATGATATCACAAAATCGAATAATTGAGATCACTAAATACTTACTAATTTGTGATAAGTCCATTTTGTGATATCCAAAAATTAATTTATGACATCACAAATTGGAATGAGTGATATCTTAAAATCATTATGAGATATCATACACTAATTAATGATACCACAAAATGAATTATTGATATCATAAAATAGGTAATAAATAGAATAACGGCGCCCGCGAGTTCGCAAATTAGTGATATCATTAATTCGAAAATGCGTTATCATAAAATAACTACATGTAGAATGCACTCATTGGAGCTGCATATACTTGCGCCCATCACACATTCGGCGTGTATTGTGGTGTCTTACCAACAACAGTTTGAACCACGGGTGCTGGTCCCTCGTTTGAGAGATCGATAAAAACAAATATAGATATCAAATCTCAGTTCATCCATCACTGAAATATTTGTGTTTACGGACACAATATCTCAAGTTTATTTATTACACTAATGATAGTCTTAGCAATACGTAGGAGATGTTTGGCATATTTATAGAACAATATAGACATCGCTCATATGAAGGGTGTGAAGACGATTGGTTGCCGATTATGCTAATATATATTATACTAGCAGGTTAGCCCGCCACTGGCGGCATTCGTCCCATGGCTTTGTTTCAGAAACATGACATTTTTGAATATGAATTTAATGTTTTTTAAATTTAATATATTTTGTTTCTGAATTGTTTTTTTATTGTTAATTTTTTTTAATTTTAAATTGTTTTAATTAAATTGTAAATTGTTTTAATTAATTTTTTTGTTTCTGGCGGAAAAATTTACCCGTAGAAATCCCCCCTTCCTAGGAACGACAGACAACGCATTCTTTGTTTCGTGAAATCTCTCTACGATAACATTGCATTGAATTTAAAACAAACGCTTCCCGTCGGGAAATCTGTCTGCATAATATTTTGAGTCTGCCGTACCCGTCGTAATGTCGTGAAATCTCTCTGCATAATAGATAACATTGCATTGAATCTGTTGTTGGCATTCATGGCTTCGGGTCGTTGTTGTTGGCATCACGGCTCCCCGAAAACTCTCACATTGCCGAAAACGTGTATTTAGTAATATCGTTGTTGTTGATATTTACGGCTTGGTGGCTATTTTCTTATTTAGCAAGTTTGAGCTCAATCGGTTCGAGTCTATAAAGGACACACTCATATATATGACACTTCCCGTGGGTATAGCAAGTTTGATATCTCGTCTGCGCATGCGCTGCACGGGCGTCGCACGGGCTCGCCAATACGACAGCGACGACCACCTGGTCAAACTACACTCACGTACCAAGTTTCGTCCCGATCGGTCGAGGTGTTGGTATCTGATGCAAAAGACGAAATTGTGAGTGTTGGTCAATAGTCCCCGCCGTGAACCTCATCGTCGCAAAGAGCGGACAGTCAATTAACCCCGTTGTGAACCTCAATCACCAACGCGACGTAAACATGTGTTGCGTTCTAAAAATAGGAAAGCATTTTCTCTCTGCATAATTCTGCAGATGCTAATAACGTTGCTCCCCGTAGGTAGCAATATCGTTGTTGTTGATATTTACGGCTTGGGGGCTATTTTCTTATTTAGCAAGTTTGAGCTCAATCGGTTCGAGTCTATAAAGGACACACTCATATATATGACACTTCCCGTGGGTAGCAAGTTTGAGCTCAATCGGCATTCCCTGGAATTTCCCGTAGATTGGCAGATTCCAGTAGCTTTTTATAACGGTATATCTGGGGAGAAATCTGATGCTATATTCGTGATTATCTGGGATGATTTCGGTATATAACTATATACTGTAAAAACAAAGCGCGCCATCCGTGCTCGCAGGGTTGGTCAGAAACAAATGTTTTTTAAATTTAATGTATGTTCCGTATATCTCTCTGCAGATGCAAATAGCGTTGAATGGCAAACAGACGCTCTTTATAGAGATGCGTCAAAAACAAACGCTCATTAAATAATCACTTGATTAACCCACGCCGTGCCTTTGCGGTGATTTGAGATTGGAGAACGGGTGCTCTGAGCTTTCCTAAACTGCGACCACGGTCGTGTCGGTGGGATTTGACACTTACATAGGAAGTTTGAGCTCAATCTGTACACGCGTTTTGGATTCTATGAAGTACACACACACACACATACACACATATATACGAAGTCTCAAAATATATAGTATAGATACCAATTGGGTTAAATTACTAGTTTGACTAGAATAATATCAAGTGTGTATGCCATTGCACTTCAGCGGCAAAAACAACATTGGCTCGTCTTTGATTAACAGTGTGTCAATGTGAGCATGCCCTTAGCGACTGATTTTCAGGAACATATCATCAAAATGTCTATTGCATTGAGAATGAGAAAGCTAGTTTTCCCAGTTAATTAATAAGGCGTTTAATAATCCATATGTTTCAACATTCACAATTTTCAGTTCAATTGTTTCTCAATTGAACCACGCGCTCGACTGTTTGGCCGGACATGATTTATATGTACCATGATCTTTCGAAAATGTTTTGAACTTCAAAGAAAGTTTCCAGAAATATGTTCGCACCTCTCTGTCTCTGCGAAAAAAAAAACGATTCCGCGCGCATCTTTTAGACATGATCTCAACACATTTTCCGACTTCAAGTTACATAAAATAGGCTTCTAATGGGCAGTACTGTTGCCCACTTTTATTTTGCATGCAGTATATATATATTTATAATAATAGAACACGAAGTTGTTGGCAGTTAAAATGGTTTAGCCTGCCTGTGCAATACTGATCTCAGCTGTCTGGACATCGACGCAATCATGTCTGGTGTTTTGCGCGCACATGTAGCTTGTGACGTCCTGATGTGCGTCGTGACGTCATGGCGTCTTTATCGGTTTCCAGAAATAAATAGTTCAATATTTTTCATTTATGAACGATTTATTACCAAAATAAAACCAGATAATAATGCAAATTATGTATATATGTGGATTCAAATTACAATTGATGCAACCAGTTCATATTAGCGCATGTGCAATCTTCACATTTTGTACTTCCGGTATGACGTAACATATTCGCGGAAGGACAGACAGACAAATAAACAGACAAATAAACAGAGATCCGGACGGAAAACATTACTTGCGTCCAGCATAGACTGGCGCAAGGAACTAGTATTTATTGATAACACATAATGAATATATGATATCAGTAATTCGAATTAATAATATCATAAAATGAATTTAAGATATCATACAATCGAATACATGATATCACAAAATAGAAAGCATTTAGTGATATCAATAATTACTTTTGTGATATCGTAAATTCATTTTATGATATCAATAAATATTTTATGTTATTATTTAGATATCACATTTTGCCTTGAGCGACCTATTATCGACCTCGGCTGATATCACTCCAAATTCGGCTGATAACCCATTAAACACTAAACTATCACTAATTCACTAATCCATTTCAATATATCAATAGATAGCATTTTCGTCCGAATTATTGATATCAGAAAATGAATATATGAAAAATTAGACCAATATCACGGTGCTTTCTCCGTAAAAAATTACGGTAAATGTGTAGCAACATTAAACAGTCTCCGGGTTATAACAACAATGCTAATTCGATGTTAATAATACTAGTTTCTCGAAAGCATTTATTGTTAAATGAGGAATTATAGAGAATTTTAGCGTTTGTGGTATTCATAGTTTACCTGTGGCTGCTGTCGACCAGCATTCAGTGTTAAATTTGTGTGCCATTTTTAGTCTTAGTTAAACATAGTTTCGTTGGCAATAAAGGACATATTAGAATATATGGATTAGGGCACGAGTGCTGGCCACTTAGGGTACATTTACATTGCTGTAGATCTGTATACAGTTCTATATACACGCATACTAGTGTAAACGGGTTGATACAGAAATGCACACAGAAAGAAAACGGTATTCGTTCGTGTGAGCAAAAATCGTGTCCGTTATAAGTCACGGTCAACGCGGTGGCATCACGACAGGCAAATCTGATTTGATTAATTGTTACCCGGTCTTCGCGAATGTGCGTAATCTTTCTTTCTCATTTCAACCCATGTATTTCATATGGTATACAACGAGCATTGAAACAATTGTCAGCAAATCCGGTGCGCTCTCTTTCTGTGGCAGTAGCCCACGACCGGGTCCACCACATCCTGCTTCTCTTAGACTCGACTGAGTCTATCAGCAACGATGCTGACGCTGCACAGGTTAAATCGCTTTGGTCTGCTGATAGTTGATTAACCCTTTACCCAACAGAAGGGCCCTGTGCCAATGCATTCTCTTATATATGCGAGTCGACCATAGGTCGCCTCGCATATATAAGAGAATGCATTGGCTTAACACATTAAAAATTATAAAATTGTTAAAGAATGTAAGAAAAAATGGTAAAAAGTGTTAAAAAAAGATTGTTTTTAGGCCAATGCATTCTCTTATATATGCGAGGCGACCTATGGTCGACTCGCATATATAAGAGAATGCATTGGCACAGGGCATAACTGTAACTATCACAATGTGGTCAAGGAGCCGGTTCCAATGATATCCATATGTGTATGGTTCTATTGAGACAGACCGAAGATATTTTAGGCTGTTGAAGCTTTATTTGGCCGGTTTTTGGCCGGTTTGTTGGGTAAAGGGTTAATTATTTTTGTCTGGCCTAAACTGACACGACTCATAGTGAATTGTCAATTGCCAGAGTACTGATGAGCACGCGTTCACTATCAGTAATCATGTTGTGATCACAGTAATCCGCGACACGTGACTTCACACAGATCTGGGTACAGATCTACACCAATGTAAACACACCCTTAGGCTTGCACCGCTCCTATATAACACACATTCAATACGTGGCAATAAATAACATTGGTTTTAACAATATAATATGTATATGAGGGAATAACGTGGTTGTAATTGCACATGTAAAAAGAACTATCTCTTCCCTGAAGTGCTCGATCCGAAAACATTAGTATTTCTATAAACTTTTGACTACTTTTGTGCAATGTTACAAGCTGAAAGAAATAGAAGTGAAGTCGTTCGATAGACAGATTAATCTATTTAAAGACTGGTTTAACAGTCAAAAATATTCGAAATGGTAACGCCCTCAAGATCATATTATCGAAAGTTGATACAGTAACTTGTTCTGCTCCGAGTTCATCTATATTTTGTTCTGGAAAACGTCTTGGAGGCTTTAACAGAGTAAAGACACTGATTTACAGATGTTTGAGAAAAATAACAAAACAAAAACACAAAAACAAAATAAAAATAGTTGGGGGATGAGATAACCCATCCTTAAGATGTGTATACACCTGAGCAGGGGACATGAGGACTGGAACCAAAACGACGTCGCACGGTACCCGACGAGCAAAGTACCCGACGAGCAATGATGAGCTCACTATTTAACAAAATCCTTTGTTTTGGAAATGAAATTTGTGGACAGCTTGGAATATGAATTCGTTTTCGGCATCACAAATTAATATGACACTTCTACTTTCGGGTTATGTCGATTAGCACAGTCGCCGACAATACAAGACATAGGCATGTTTGATGTCGTTAAAAAATCTACAATGCAGCGCGATACTATTCTCTACGATGTAAATAAAGAGACTCGCTTTGTTTTGCCCAACTACAACATTAACACGTGTTTGTGTGACGTCATTGATTTTTCTCCTATAGTTTTCTTAAAGGTACTCAATCCGAATTAGCGCTCACAAATTACTATTTCCTTGCCTTCGGGAGTAAACAATATTTGATTCGAGTCGAGGAACCCACACATCAAAGCTAGGAGTGATCAGATATCAGTAAACAGTCGATGAGAAGAACTTATCTGACCAGATAGCGGATGAAGATCGATAACTCTAAAATCCAGTGGCTTTTTTTGTGTCAGATATTTGACAACTGGCAAAATTTCGTTGAACAAAACGTTGATAAATAACAGGTTTCGGGCAATTTTATACTATAGTTGACATGTTGAGCATGTGGTTAGCATTATTTTTGGGCAATTAATCGATTCTGATAACTGAAGCGGCATTTCAAAAAATGTTGTTGTTGTTGTTGTTGTTGGAATCTGATGATATGGGGACCGTCGAATCGGATTGAGTACCTTTAAAGTCATCAACCGACTAAGATCGCGTGTCAATACTTAGGTTATTCCATTCTGCTACGGCCGACGGAAACATAGTTTTCCTAAAATTAATGATGGACTTGCTTTGAAAGGTACTAAAATTGAACCAAATCTAAGGTTGTGGTCGGGTTTTTTCCTTAACTCTTTGTGTGCGTAGATCAATTGGGCACTTAGGGGCGGCACTGTTCGATTTAGTTCACGAGTGCGAGGAAAGACATCGATATTTGCAATGTTCTTTCCATAATTATGTTCTATTGTTTTCTAAACATCGCTTCGATTAAAAGGATACTTTCATAGGACTCTTTATTGTGAGATATTGAACCGTGACATCCACGACATTGTCACAAATGAATGTCATCCCGATATACGTCATTGTCGCCAATTGACGATATCCGATAGTTTAAGAGCATTGACCTGCATGGCCAGCCACTAAAAACTATATAGGGATTAAAACAAAGGAATATCAATTCATCGCGGTGGCATCTGAACTAGTCCAGGAGATATTGGTCGACCTGTGCACCCCCCCCCCCACTAATTTTCTTCCTTAATGTCTCCTCTAATTTTTTTCACTTGTTAACAAGAAAAAAAGTGGCCGCAGAGACTCCAGACAAGATGGCGTCCATCGTGGCGGCCATTTGTTTTAAATGCACCAGGTCTCTTTGATCGCCATGCGGTCTTGTTTTCCGCTCGATTCGTTATGCTAATATACAACCCTTACCAATTAGCCAAAAATCCGACACCAGAATCCAATATGGCGGCCAAGATGGCCGCCGAAATGTGAAAATATGCTATTTTTCTGACATGTTACCACCTTTCGTTTGTCTCTGTGGGAAAATGTTAGAATTTTTGCGCCATGTTATACATTTATCATCTAGAGGAGTCATTGGCGAATACATGGGGACCATAATATGCATTCATTGCGGGATACTTTTGTCCGATATCACGTTTTCCCAATTGCCGGTATCATAGGTCAAAGCCGAATCTCCGTTAATAACGCGATGTTATGTTTCGAATCAATGAATGTTATTGCTATTATAACAACACCCATGCATATATATTTGCAGGATATACTCGAGCTAGGATTCCTCTTATACCTGAGTTGAGGAATATTTACCCAAATCGAAGATGGCGGCCAAAATGGCCACCAGAAATAAAAAAATCGCCGAAAATCGCTGATTTTAATATCAGTGAGCATTATTGTCATGACAACTCCACACCTGCTTACTATTGTAAGTTGGGAACACTTAGGCGAAGAACTTTCCTTGTACCATATCCAAATAAAAGTCCCCCAAATCCAAAATGGCGCCCACAATGGCGGACATATTTTTAAAAATCACCGAAATTCCCTCATATTCACATCATTGGGCATTATTGTCGAGACAACTCCATCCATGCGTACAGTTGAGTTGGAAATACTGAGGTGAAGTAATTACCTTACATCTCATGCAAGAAATGGTTTTCGAAATCGAAGATGACGACCAAAATGGCGACCGAAATTTGAAAACACGCCTACATTCCTTTACTTTCTTAGGATGGGCATTATTGTTTCGCGATTTCTACCCACCATTACATGTTTGTATGTATGAATTATTCATTAGGGTTTGGCAAGTGATACTCACAGTCAATATGGCGGCCAATCTGGCGGGCAGAAATTGAAAAGAAGCTGATATTATCACATACTAATTTCAACTTTTTGTCATAATATTGATTTGTATAAACGAAACGGTACATAATGTAAGCCATCTATTAGTTCCAATGTAGGTCGTAGCCTTTTGGAAGGATGAAAACCCACAATAGCGATGTGGCATTTCAAAATCCATTCTCCACTAAGGGCTCATACTGGCCGTAACCATATATAGGTGCGCCGAATAGTCATATTAGACTTCCAAGAATCAAAACAACAGTACCTGAGCTTATTCTGAATAGCCACATTCAGCATTATCTAGACTCGTTTCCGTCTCTTCGTCAGATTAATCTATCTCACTCACAACAACAGTTCACTACTCTTCTTTGTAGAAGGGTGCCACTAATCGGACTGTTTCAAACAATACATATGCCGGTGTCCAGCTCACGTGTTTGTTTCGAAAGCTTGGAATTCTTAGCGAGCTTCATTCGTGGTATAGCTTATGGTATAATTCGGATGCTACATATGGGGTATATGAGTCATCTTGTGCGATACACTATAAAGGTATTCGGTCGATGCGTATACTAGCTTTCAGAAGGACCTATCTATCTGCGTATTGTCAGCTTGGGTGACCTAATGGGGATAACAACGTGTACACCTGGTGATCTTCCCAAACAGCCACTTCTCAATATATGGTTCATCAATTAACATACTCATCTAATGCACTGACGTACCCGGACAACTTCTGTATATGGCTTCGAATGTTGAAAGCCCGACATTTGACGGATGCATTTCTGCTAAGGCGTAGAAGACCATAATGCATAATATACATGTACCCAAACTCATTGAACATGATCATAAGAACAAGCTTGTTGTCGTCCAGCAATCGTCTCACCGAACAGATCCAAGCAGATGATAACAATACACACGGTGCTAGTTTGTGGGTATGTGTCATGATAGTGGAAATGAAATTGAACCATGACTGCACCGCCCCTTATTTTGTTATATTTTAGATTCAGACAGGATCTCATGTGTGGCTTTGCTTCCCTTGTATGCTAAGATTGTATGTTCCAATCCGTTTGGAAGCCGTTCTTAAACAACTGGATCAGGATTATGCCATTGGCTACTGCTGTATAAGCCCCACCAAGACTGGGGTGTAGTCTTAAAGGCGATAACTTTGATAGTTGGTTGATATGTCATGCTCACGCTGGGTGGTATGGTTCAAGAAAGTACAAATGCCATCAACAAAATGGTGAAATGTTCAACGCGAAGAACATCCAGAGGAATGTTACGTTGATGAGCTCTTGCATTCAGTTCAACAAACGTTGGTACACCAAGTGATTTCTTGGTAACATCACCATTGCGACCATTTTCCTGCATGAGACATTAACTACTATATTCTAAAGTTATATATATAAAGCTATATGATCATAAAGGTCGCGTTCCCCAACGTTCACAGCCATTGCAATCGAGACTGTAAATTGTTCTTTAAATACATAGTGAAATAAATGCACCACAGTTCCTGACATTTTCTTGAATAATACCGCCCACATACTGACACTAACCCCGAGAAAGGATAACAAAACACGTATACATTCATGCTATAAAGAGATTATCCTTTAGTCCACCCGACTGTTTTGATGGAGGCTAGCATAGTATTATACAGACAAAAGTGTTCGTAGTTGAATCAGAAATGCTTCGAAACGGATGTGGAAATACAATCTTACCACACCAAATAAAACCGACACGCATGACATTCGATATCTTAAACATGCACCAGGTGTCGGGGTGGTGTATACAGTGGCCCATTTCATTTCCGCTATCATGGCGCATGTCCACAAACTAGCACCGCGAGCATTGTTCTTCTCTGCTGGGAGATATTCGATGAGACAACTGCGGGGCGTCACACAGTTTGCTTCGGATAATGGTCAAGAAGTGTGGGTAGTGTGTACACTAGGGTCTTCTCCTTAGCAGATAGACATCTGTCCAAGGGAATGAGACAGCTAGCAACATTCGAAACACTGTCGAAGTTGTCCACATATGCCAATGCGTTCGCTGAGTTTGTGAGTTGACGAACCATCTATTGAGAAGTGACTAGCTAACTGGTTCGCCAGGTGTACATGTCGTTATCCCATGGAGTATGATACACATACATAGAGATGACCTTCTGTAAGCTTCTATACTCATCGGCCATATGCCTTCCTAGTTCAAGATGACGCACAAATATCATATTTAGCAAATATTTAAAATCGTAAGCTAGACACCGGAAAATGAATTGTTTGAACCGTTATGATTAAAGGGACCCTACTCCCAGGAAGTGGTGAATACTGTGTCGGTGTGAGCGACCTAGATGTATCAGACAAAGAAATGGAAGCTGGTCCAGATAATTATGGACGTGACGTGGCAAATCAGAATCTGTTATCAGGTAATTGTTCTGATATAACTATTCGGCGCACCTACGCTTACGGCCATTATCGGCGCTAAGTGGAGACTGGATTTCGAAATGCCACATCGCGATATTAATTGTGGTTTTTCATCTTTCCAGAAGGATACGAGCTATGTTATGCGTTTTGATACCTTTAAGTTGAACTAGTAGATGGTTTATGTACAGTTTCGTCCATACATACCGATATTATGACAAAAAGTTGAAATTAATATGTGAAAATATCGATTTCTTTTCAATTTCTAGCCCCCCATTTAGCAGCGATCTTGGCTGTGAGTATCAATTGCCAAACCCTAATGAATACTTCATGTCACTATTCCATATCAACATGTAATGGTGGATAGAAATCGCGAAACAATAACGCCCATCGTAAGAAAGTAAAGGAATGTAGACTTGTTTTCAAATTTCGGTCGCCATTTTGGCCGCCATCTTCGATTTGGAAAACAGTTTCTTGCATGAAATGTAAGGTAATTACTTCACCTCAGTATTTCCAACTCAACTGTACGCATGGATGGAGTTGTCTCGACAATAATGCCCAATGATGTGAATATGAGGGAATTTCGGTGATTTTTAAAAATATGTCCGCCATTGTGGGCGCCATTTTGGATTTGGGGGACTTTTATTTGGATATGGTACAAGGAAAGTTCTTCGCCTAAGTGTTCCCAACTTACAATAGTAAGCAGGTGTGGAGTTGTCATGACAATAATGCTCACTGATGTTAAAATCAGCGATTTTCGGCGATTTTTTATTTCTGGTGGCCATTTTGGCCGCCATCTTCGATTTGGGTAAATATTCCTCAACTCAGGTATAAGAGGAATCCTAGCTCGAGTATCTCCTGCAAATAATATGCATGGGTGTTGTTATTATAGCAATAACATTCATTGATTCGAAACATAACATCGCGTTATAAACGGAGATTCGGCTTTGACCTATGATAAATATATAACATGACGCAAAAATTCTAACATTTTCCAACAGAGACAAACGAAAGGTGTTAACATGTCAGAAAAATAGCATATTTTCACATTTCGGCCATCTTGTCCGCCATATTGGATTCTGGTGTCGGATGTTTGGCTAATTTGTAAGTGTTGTATATTAGTATAACGAATCGAGCGGAAAACAAGACCGCATGTGCTATCATCTTTACTATAATGGCGACCAAAGAGACCTGGTGCATTTAAAACAAATGGCCGCCATGATGGACGCCATCTTGTCTGGAGTCTTGTTAACAAGTGAAAAAATCAGAGGAGACCTTAAGGAAGAAAATTAGAGGGGTGAAGTTAAGTGGGGGGGGTGCAGAGGTCGACCAATATCTCCTGGACTAAACCCTTCCATGACTGGAGCTTCCTGTATTGTTGAGTGTCGTCTGCTCACATCTGTGAGGGGCTCCATAAGGTTATTGTAGTTAGTTATGACTATTAACCTTCCATGACTGGAGCTTCCTGAAATGTTGTGAAAACCTTGAGCCAATGCATTCTCTTATATATGACATAGCGAGCCTCTCATATATAAGAGAATACATTGGCCTAATAATATTTACATTGACCTTGTAAGCCAATGCATTATGTTATATATGAAAGCCTCCCTGTGGGACACTCGCATATATAAGATAATGCGCTGGCACAGGATCTTCAATGGTGCACCGGCACAAATTTCGAAAGGGTTAATTAGCACTCCTGTATGTGGCCTCACACGGACCCAAAACGGACGACAGTCATTCGTGCATTGTTCTCTCCGTCTCTGTATTTAGGCACATACATCATCGAGCGTGAGAGCTATACTAACACAGTATGAATGTTTGTGTGTGCGTGCTTCTAGCTCTTGTTCAATTCATACTAACACCGTATATAAGCGGGGGGGGGTCGGAAAAAAATTGCAACATATAGGGCCTAGGGGTGGGTCCCCCGCGGCCGGACCATTTTTTTTAAATCCACTTTTTGTCATTTTTTTCACCGATACAAGAAATTTGAGTTTTGCTATGTCTTTAGTGGCCACTTAAGAACATAATAGGTATAAGTTATTGGTTTTATTTGCTTTGAAACTCATTATTTCTGTTTTCAGTGGGCGTGGCACCTAAAAATGGAAAAAATTTGCAAAAATAAATTCAAAACTTTTTTTTTCCATTTTTTTTTTTTTTTGTAGTCCAAGGGTAACTAAGGCCATTTTCAGCGTCATATCTTTTTATTTTTGACCGAACCCCCCCCCCCCCCCCCCGATATAAGTTCCATTTTTCTGTTCAAATCTTAATGAAATTGTATTCATAATGTATGGCTCTCCTATAATTGGAGGAAATAAAAGTATATATATAAAGGGTTAATTGTCATGAAAGGGTTAATTAACACCCCCACCCCCGCGTGGAGCCTCACACGGCCCCAAGCAGACGACAGTCGTCAGTGCATTGTTATCTCTATCTGGGGCTCCATAAAGGGTTAATAATCACGCTGGCCATCCGCGTAAACAAGGGAACGGTCAAGGTTACTGAACCGGTCATTCATCTCCAGGATGCATTGATTAGACGTTTTACTCGTCAATTATTCATAGTCATTCGATTATCTCTGTCAAACAATGTCACTTTGGTCAGTGTTTGCTGTTTATGAGAATTAATTGATCTTCAAATCGACTTCGAAAAAGAATATGTTGCTGACGAAGTGAATTATTATTTACCCATACTCACGATGGTCGTTCTATAACCCCCGGTGCGGCCGCCAGTAAACCGCACGTCGGGTTATAACAGTTAGAGCTTTCCATGCCAAGGCTGGTCTAATTATTTATGCGGTGACAGGAGTTCAGAAATAATTCAGATATCAGTTCTCGAGAATAACACAATCTTAGTCGTGGCCATTCGGAATTTCGGGGTAAATTTAAGTCTCATTCAGCAAAACTTTCACTGCAAACACTTCTCGTGATTTTGTTGTTTTTAAAACGTGGAGCAATCTATATGGGACACTCTACCCGTGGCGTGTTTTGATACGAAAACAACAAATCCCTATCCAGTAATTCGAATAAAGACATCTTTCCAAACATACCGTACATCGATCAAGTTAAACGGAATTCTGGCAGGAATAAACTGCGATGCGGGCAAAATCGTGCCCGCTTTGGGGTTTACTCCGACACCGTTGATGATGATTTATTCTCATAATTCGCATGAACACAGAGAAGTACGTAGAAAGAAGTATTTACAAAAGAATATAAGGATATATATATATACATTATATACATGTATCCGGTGCTATGGTGATATCTACATTAATGCCCGAAATAATCGACTCCTTAATTAACCACAGCAGAGTTATGGGTAATTTTTCAGGATTTAGTCGGAAATATGGCTTGTTGCCATTCATCGGAAAGCTCTCACTGTTTTTGTTAGTTTGTTCCAGATGTCAAGTGAAGATGGCACGATAAACGTTTCAGAATACAGTATCCCATTCCCATGTGGGGATCCAATCAGAATACAGTATCCCATGTGGGGATCCAATCAGAATACAGTATCCCATCTGAAGATCCAATCAGAATACAGTATTCCATGTGGAGATCCAATCAGAATACAGTATCCCATGTGGGGATCCAATCAGAATACAGTATCCCATGTGGAGATCCAACCAGAATACAGTATTCCACGTGGGGATCCAATCATAATACAGTATTCCATGTGGAGATCCAATCAGAATACAGTATCCCATGTGGGGATCCAATCAGAATACAGTATCCCACGTGGGGATCCAATCAGAATACAGAATCCCATGTGGGGATCCAATCAGAATACAGTATTCCATTTGGAGATCCAATCAGAATATAGTATCCCACGTGGGGATCCAATCAGAATACAGAATCCCATGTGGGGATCCAATCAGAATACAGTATTCCATGTGGGGATCCAATCAGAATACAGAATCCCATGTGGAGATCCAATCACAATACAGAATCCCATGTGGGGATCCAATCAGAATACAGAATCCTATGTGGAGATCCAAGTCACTTTACATTGAATCGCACTTATTCTGACTTCCTGTATGTGGTTATCCAATCAAGGATTTGACAATTGACACTCACGTGTTGGTCACGGGTTCAATTTTACATGTAAAAACATGCAGTAGCATAGCAGTAGATGTTTGGTTCATTTAAATCATGACAAACCGTACGAAAGGTCGCAGAAAGATTCAGTTTGGTCCCTAAATACCGCTGTGCGTGAGGATAGACTAGGACATGAAAACTGTATTAACAATACACACATGAATATCAGAAACATATTATGAACAATAAATTGGGGGTACGTTGTATAATGCTCTGGTATGACATAGTCACATGTCCCTGACAGAATGTCTCCTCGACCCCTGTGGTATATACAGGTATCGCTACTATATAATGTGTATAATATGTGAACGTTCATCCTGTATCGCTACTATAATGTGTATAATATGTGAACGTTCATCCAGTATAGCTACTATTATAATGTGTATAATATTTGAGCGTTCATCCTGTATCGCTACTATAATGTGTATAATATGTGAACGTTCATCCTGTATCGCTACTATAATGTGTATAATATGTGAACGTTCATCCTGTATCGCTACTATAATGTGTATAATATGTGAACGTTCATCCAGTATAGCTACTATTATAATGTGTATAATATTTGAGCGTTCATCCTGTATCGCTACTATTATAATGTGTATAATATGTGAACGTTCATCCTGTATCGCTACTATAATGTGTATAATATGTGAACGATCATCCTGTATCGCTACTATTATAATGTGTATAATATGTGAACATTCATCCTGTATCGCTACTATAATGTGTATAATATGTGAACGTTCATCCTGTATCGCTATTATAATGTGTATAATATGTGAGCGTTCATCCTGTATCGCTACTATTATGTGTATAATATGTGAACGTTCATCCTGTATCGCTACTATAATGTGTATAATATGTGAACGTTCATCCTGTATCGCTATTATAATGTGTATAATATGTGAACATTCTTCCTGTATCGCTACTATAATGTGTATAATATGTGAACGTTCATCCTGTATCGCTACTATAATGTGTATAATATGTGAACATTCATCCTGTATCGCTACTATAATGTGTATAATATGTGAACGTTCATCCAGTATAGCTACTATTATAATGTGTATAATATTTGAGCGTTCATCCTGTATCGCTACTATTATAATGTGTATAATATGTGAACGTTCATCCTGTATCGCTACTATAATGTGTATAATATGTGAACGATCATCCTGTATCGCTACTATTATAATGTGTATAATATGTGAACATTCATCCTGTATCGCTACTATAATGTGTATAATATGTGAACGTTCATCCTGTATCGCTATTATAATGTGTATAATATGTGAACGTTCATCCTGTATCGCTATTATAATGTGTATAATATGTGAACATTCTTCCTGTATCGCTACTATAATGTGTATAATATGTGAACGTTCATCCTGTATCGCTACTATAATGTGTATAATATGTGAACATTCATCCTGTATCGCTACTATAATGTGTATAATATGTGAACATTCATCCTGTATCGCTATTATAATGTGTATAATATGTGAACGTTCATCCTGTATCGCTATTATAATGTGTATAAGATGTGAACGTTCATCATGTATCGCTATTATAATGTGTATAATATGTGAACGTTCATCGTGTATCGCTATTATAATGTGTATAATATGTGAACGTTCATCCTGTATCGCTACTATAATGTGTATAGTATGTGAACGTTCATCCTGTCTCGCTACTATAATGTGTATAATATGTGAACGTTCATCATGTATCGCTATTATAATGTGTATAATATATGAACATTCATCCTGTATCGCTATTATAATGTGTATAATATGTGAACGTTCGTCATGTATCGCTATTATAATGTGTATAATATGTGAACGTTCATCATGTATCGCTATTATAATGTGTATAATATGTGAACGTTCATCATGTATCGCTATTATAATGTGTATAATATGTGAACGTTCATCATGTATCGCTATTATAATGTGTATAATATGTGAACGTTCATCCTGTATCGCTATTATAATGTGTATAATATGTGAACGTTCATCCTGTATCGCTATTATAATGTGTATAATATGTGAACGTTCATCCAGTATAGCTACTATTATAATGTGTATAATATTTGAGCGTTCATCCTGTATCGCTATTATAATGTGTATAATATGTGAACGTTCATCCTGTATCGCTACTATAATGTGTATAATATGTGAACGTTCATCATGTATCGCTATTATAATGTGTATAATATGTGAACGTTCATCATGTATCGCTATTATAATGTGTATAATATGTGAACGTTCATCCTGTATCGCTATTATAATGTGTATAATATGTGAACGTTCATCCTGTATCGCTATTATAATGTGTATAATATGTGAACGTTCATCCAGTATAGCTACTATTATAATGTGTATAATATTTGAGCGTTCATCCTGTATCGCTATTATAATGTGTATAATATGTGAACGTTCATCCTGTATCGCTATTATAATGTGTATAATATGTGAACGTTCATCATGTATCGCTACTATAATGTGTATAATATGTGAACATTCATCCTGTATCGCTATTATAATGTGTATAGTATGTGAACGTTCATCCTGTCTCGCTACTATAATGCGTATAATATGTGAACGTTCATCATGTATCGCTACTATAATGTGTATAATATGTGAACATTCATCCTGTATCGCTATTATAATGTGTATAGTATGTGAACGTTCATCCTGTCTCGCTACTATAATGTGTATAATATGTGAACGTTCATCATGTATCGCTATTATAATGTGTATAATATGTGAACGTTCATCCTGTATCGCTATTATAATGTGTATAATATGTGAACGTTCATCCTGTATCGCTACTATAATGTGTATAATATGTGAACGTTCATCATGTATCGCTATTATAATGTGTATAATATGTGAACGTTCATCATGTATCGCTATTATAATGTGTATAATATGTGAACGTTCATCATGTATCGCTACTATAATGTGTATAATATGTGAACGTTCATCATGTATCGCTATTATAATGTGTATAATATGTGAACGTTCATCATGTATCGCTATTATAATGTGTATAATATGTGAACGTTCATCCTGTATCGCTACTATAATGTGTATAATATGTGAACGTTCATCCTGTATCGCTATTATAATGTGTATAATATGTAAACATTCATCCTGTATCGCTACTATAATGTGTATAATATGTAAACATTCATCCTGTATCGCTACTATAATGTGTATAATATGTAAACATTCATCCTGTATCGCTACTATAATGTGTATAATATGTAAACATTCATCCTGTATCGCTACTATAATGTGTATAATATGTGAACGTTCGTCATGTATCGCTATTATAATGTGTATAATATGTGAACGTTCATCATGTATCGCTATTATAATGTGTATAATATGTGAACGTTCATCATGTATCGCTATTATAATGTGTATAATATGTGAACGTTCATCCTGTATCGCTACTATAATGTGTGTAATATGTGAACGTTCATCATGTATCGCTACTATAATGTGTATAATATGTGAACATTCATCCTGTATCGCTACTATAATGTGTATAATATGTGAACGTTCGTCATGTATCGCTATTATAATGTGTATAATATGTGAACATTCATCCTGTATCGCTACTATAATGTGTATAATATGTGAACGTTCATCATGTATCGCTATTATAATGTGTATAATATGTGAACGTTCATCCTGTATCGCTACTATAATGTGTGTAATATGTGAACGTTCATCATGTATCGCTACTATAATGTGTATAATATGTGAACATTCATCCTGTATCGCTACTATAATGTGTGTAATATGTGAACATTCATCATGTATCGCTACTATAATGTGTATAATATGTGAACGTTCGTCATGTATAGCTATTATAATGTGTATAATATGTGAACATTCATCCTGTATCGCTACTATAATGTGTATAATATGTGAACGTTCATCATGTATCGCTATTATAATGTGTATAATATGTGAACGTTCATCCTGTATCGCTACTATAATGTGTGTAATATGTGAACGTTCATCATGTATCGCTACTATAATGTGTATAATATGTGAACATTCATCCTGTATCGCTACTATAATGTGTGTAATATGTGAACATTCATCATGTATCGCTACTATAATGTGTATAATATGTGAACATTCATCCTGTATCGCTATTATAATGTGTATAATATGTGAACGTTCATCCTGTATCGCTATTATAATGTGTATAATATGTGAACGTTCGTCATGTATCGCTACTATAATGTGTATAATATGTGAACGTTCATCATGTATCGCTATTATAATGTGTATAATATGTGAACGTTCATCCTGTATCGCTATTATAATGTGTATAATATGTGAACGTTCATCCTGTATCGCTACTATAATGTGTATAATATGTGAACGTTCATCCAGTATAGCTACTATTATAATGTGTATAATATTTGAGCGTTCATCCTGTATCGCTATTATAATGTGTACAATATGTGAACGTTCATCCTGTATCGCTATTATAATGTGTATAATATGTGAACGTTCATCATGTATCGCTACTATAATGTGTATAATATGTGAACATTCATCCTGTATCGCTATTATAATGTGTATAGTATGTGAACGTTCATCCTGTCTCGCTACTATAATGTGTATAATATGTGAACGTTCATCATGTATCGCTATTATAATGTGTATAATATGTGAACATTCATCCTGTATCGCTATTATAATGTGTATAGTATGTGAACGTTCATCCTGTCTCGCTACTATAATGGGTATAATATGTGAACGTTCATCATGTATCGCTACTATAATGTGTATAATATGTGAACATTCATCCTGTATCGCTATTATAATGTGTATAGTATGTGAACGTTCATCCTGTCTCGCTACTATAATGTGTATAATATGTGAACGTTCATCATGTATCGCTATTATAATGTGTATAATATGTGATCGTTCATCCTGTATCGCTATTATAATGTGTATAATATGTGAACGTTCATCATGTATCGCTATTATAATGTGTATAATATGTGAACGTTTATCATGTATCGCTACTATAATGTGTATAATATGTGAACGTTCATCATGTATCGCTATTATAATGTGTATAATATGTGAACGTTCATCCTGTATCGCTACTATAATGTGTATAATATGTGAACGTTCATCCTGTATCGCTATTATAATGTGTATAATATGTAAACATTCATCCTGTATCGCTACTATAATGTGTATAATATGTAAACATTCATCCTGTATCGCTACTATAATGTGTATAATATGTAAACATTCATCCTGTATCGCTACTATAATGTGTATAATATGTAAACATTCATCCTGTATCGCTACTATAATGTGTATAATATGTGAACGTTCGTCATGTATCGCTATTATAATGTGTATAATATGTGAACGTTCATCATGTATCGCTATTATAATGTGTATAATATGTGAACGTTCATCATGTATCGCTATTATAATGTGTATAATATGTGAACGTTCATCCTGTATCGCTACTATAATGTGTGTAATATGTGAACGTTCATCATGTATCGCTACTATAATGTGTATAATATGTGAACATTCATCCTGTATCGCTACTATAATGTGTATAATATGTGAACGTTCGGCATGTATCGCTATTATAATGTGTATAATATGTGAACATTCATCCTGTATCGCTACTATAATGTGTATAATATGTGAACGTTCATCATGTATCGCTATTATAATGTGTATAATATGTGAACGTTCATCCTGTATCGCTACTATAATGTGTGTAATATGTGAACGTTCATCATGTATCGCTACTATAATGTGTATAATATGTGAACATTCATCCTGTATCGCTACTATAATGTGTGTAATATGTGAACATTCATCATGTATCGCTACTATAATGTGTATAATATGTGAACGTTCGTCATGTATCGCTATTATAATGTGTATAATATGTGAACATTCATCCTGTATCGCTACTATAATGTGTATAATATGTGAACGTTCATCATGTATCGCTATTATAATGTGTATAATATGTGAACGTTCATCCTGTATCGCTACTATAATGTGTGTAATATGTGAACGTTCATCATGTATCGCTACTATAATGTGTATAATATGTGAACATTCATCCTGTATCGCTATTATAATGTGTATAATATGTGAACGTTCATCCTGTATCGCTATTATAATGTGTATAATATGTGAACGTTCGTCATGTATCGCTACTATAATGTGTATAATATGTGAACGTTCATCATGTATCGCTATTATAATGTGTATAATATGTGAACGTTCATCCTGTATCGCTATTATAATGTGTATAATATGTGAACGTTCATCCTGTATCGCTACTATAATGTGTATAATATGTGAACGTTCATCCAGTATAGCTACTATTATAATGTGTATAATATTTGAGCGTTCATCCTGTATCGCTATTATAATGTGTATAATATGTGAACGTTCATCCTGTATCGCTATTATAATGTGTATAATATGTGAACGTTCATCATGTATCGCTATTATAATGTGTATAATATGTGAACGTTCATCCTGTATCTCTATCATAATGTGTATAATATGTGAACGTTCATCCTGTATCGCTATTATAATGTGTATAATATGTGAACGTTCATCCTGTATCGATACTATAATGTGTATAATATGTGAACGTTCATCCTGTCTCGCTACTATAATGTGTATAATATGTGAACATTCATCCTGTATCGCTATTATAATGTGTATAATATGTGAACGTTCATCATGTATCGCTACTATAATGTGTATAATATGTGAACGTTCATCATGTATCGCTACTACTATAATGTGTATAATATGTGAACGATCATCGTGTATCGCTATTATAATGTGTATAATATGTGAACGATCATCGTGTATCGCTATTATAATGTGTATAATATGTGAACGTTCATCCTGTATCGCTACTATAATATGTATAATATGTGAACGTTCATCCTGTATCGCTATTATAATGTGTATAATATGTGAACGTCCATCCTGCATCGCTATTATAATGTGTATAATATGTGAACATTCATCCTGTATCGCTACTATAATGTGTATAATATGTGAACGTTCATCCTGTATCGCTATTATAATGTGTATAATATGTGAACGTTCATCCTGTATCGCTATTATAATGTGTATAATATGTGAACGTTCATCCTGTATCGCTATTATAATGTGTATAATATGTGAACGTTCATCCTGTATCGCTACTATAATGTGTATAATATGTGAACGTTCGTCATGTATCGCTACTATAATGTGAATAATATGTGAACGTTCATCCTGTATCGCTATTATAATGTGTATAATATGTGAACGTTCATCCTGTATCGCTATTATAATGTGTATAATATGTGAACGTTCATCGTGTATCGCTATTATAATGTGTATAATATGTGAACGTTCATCATGTATCGCTATTATAATGTGTATAATATATGAACGTTCGTCATGTATCGCTACTATAATGTGTATTATATGTGAACGTTCATCCTGTATCGCTACTATAATGTGTATAATATGTGAACGTTCATCCTGTATCGCTACTATAATGTGTATAATATGTGAACGTTCATCCTGTATCGCTACTATAATGTGTATAATATGTGAACGTTCATCCTGTATCGCTACTATAATGTGTATAATATATGAACGTTCGTCATGTATCGCTACTATAATGTGTATAATATGTGAACGTTCATCCTGTATCGCTAATATAATGTGTATAATATGTGAACGTTCATCATGTATCGCTATTATAATGTGTATAATATGTGAACGTTCGTCATGTATCGCTATTATAATGTGTATAATATGTGAACGTTCATCCTGTATCGCTACTATAATGTGTATAATATGTGAACGTTCATCGTGTATCGCTATTATAATGTGTATAATATGTGAACGTTCATCATGTATCGCTATTATAATGTGTATAATATGTGAACGTTCATCCTGTATCGCTATTATAATGTGTATAATATGTGAACGTTCATCCTGTATCGCTACTATAATGTGTATAATATGTGAACGTTCATCCTGTATCGCTACTATAATGTGTATAATATGTGAACGTTCATCCTGTATCGCTACTATAATGTGTATAATATGAGAACGTTCATCCTGTATCGCTACTATAATGTGTATAATATGTGAACGTTCATCATGTATCGCTACTATAATGTGTATAATATGTGAACGTTCATCCTGTATCGCTACTATAATGTGTATAATATATGAACGTTCGTCATGTATCGCTATTATAATGTGTATAATATGTGAACGTTCATCATGTATCGCTATTATAATGTGTATAATATGTGAACGTTCATCCTGTATCGCTACTATAATGTGTATAATATGTGAACGTTCATCGTGTATCGCTATTATAATGTGTATAATATGTGAACGTTCATCCTGTATCGCTATTATAATGTGTATAATATGTGAACGTTCATCCTGTATCGCTACTATAATGTGTATAATATGTGAACGTTCATCCTGTATCGCTACTATAATGTGTATAATATATGAACGTTCGTCATGTATCGCTATTATAATGTGTATAATATGTGAACGTTCATCATGTATCGCTATTATAATGTGTATAATATGTGAACGTTCGTCATGTATCGCTGTTATAATGTGTATAATATGTGAACGTTCATCATTTATCGCTATTATAATGTGTATAGTATGTGAACGTTCATCATGTATCGCTATTATAATGTGTATAATATGTGAACGTTCATCATGTATCGCTATTATAATGTGTATAATATGTGAACGTTCATCATGTATCGCTATTATAATGTGTATAATATGTGAACGTTCATCATGTATCGCTATTATAATGTGTATAGTATGTGAACGTTCATCATGTATCGCTACTATAATGTGTATAATATGTGAACATTCATCATGTATCGCTATTATAATGTGTATAATATGTGAACATTCATCCTGTATCGCTATTATAATGTGTATAATATGTGAACGTTCATCCTGTATCGCTACTATAATGTGTATAATATGTGAACGTTCATCCTGTATCGCTACTATAATGTGTATAATATGTGAACATTCATCCTGTCTCGCTATTATAATGTGTATAATATGTGAACGTTCATCCTGTATCGCTACTATAATGTGTATAATATGTGAACGTTCATCCTGTATCGCTACTATAATGTGTATAATATGTGAACTTTCATCCTGTATCGCTATTATAATGTGTATAATATGTGAACGTTCATCCTGTATCGCTATTATAATGTGTATAATATGTGAACGTTCATCCTGTATCGCTATTATAATGTGTATAATATGTGAACGTTCATCCTGTATCGCTACTATAATGTGTATAATATGTGAACGTTCATCATGTATCGCTATTATAATGTGTATAATATGTGAACGTTCATCCTGTATCGCTATTATAATGTGTATAATATGTGAACGTTCATCCTGTATCGCTATTATAATGTGTATAATATGTGAACGTTCATCCTGTATCGCTATTATAATGTGTATAATATGTGAACATTCATCCTGTATCGCTATTATAATGTGTATAATATGTGAACATTCATCCTGTATCGCTACTATAATGTGTATAATATGTGAACGTTCGTCGTGTATCGCTATTATAATGTGTATAATATGTGAACGTTCATCCTGTATCGCTACTGTAATGTGTGTAATATGTGAACGTTCATCCGGTATCGCTACTATAATGTGTATAATATGTAAACATTCATCCTGTATCGCTATTATAATGTGTATAATATGTGAACTTTCATCTCCATGGGTGTGGACAGTCTACCATCGCGTGTGCAAATATTAGCAAGGGTGTATTACAGATACTGTTGCGTTTGATTGGGTTTGTCATTCATGTAAGAATACACTAACCCTAACTCTAACACTAACCCTAACCCTAGCCCTAACACTAACACTAACACTAACCCTAACACATATGGAGAATGGAGGGCGGTGCGTGGTTTCGTGTATTCTTACATGAAGGATATACCTTTGATTGGTACCAACCCGGACCATTGCTGAATTTGCTCATAACAATAGGTACGAAACATGCGAATTGTATCCGCTGAGCGATTTGTTGAAAATAAACCAGTAGATTTCATAAATACTGCCACTGGCTAAACACCAGGGGCCTGTTTCATGAAGCAATGTCATAAGATTATCTTAAGATGGACTTAATCTAAGATCTAAGGTGGATCTTATGATGTAACTTTTCCGTTTCAAGAACGCGTTTCACAAAACAAGATTAAGTCCTACTTAAGTAGTAATTTAAGTTCGCGCGCTTTTAGACTGGCTCTCGACAATTTATTACAGCTATGCACAGCAAATGTTGGTTCTGTGTATGTTATATGCCTAGGTACAGTGTCTGGTGACAGATACTAGGGCGTGTCTAAGAATAATTATGATATTTTAATGCAAGGGTGATAATCAGTATAATGACTGGTGCATACTTAACTGCACGAGCGCGCTTTTTAACTGTGTTTTCGCGTCAGACCCCATCCACACATAGCTGCATGCTTCCAATGCCTATTTTATACAAACGTAACGAGCTCAAATATATTATTTCAGTTATTAAAGGGACTTATACATCGTAACTCAGAATGTGAACCTTCACCCATATAACATGCCACAACGGCGACGCGAGACATATGTTCACTCCTTTCAATGCTGATATTAGGTTATAATGCATTATACGTCTTTGAAGCATCTATAATACCAGGAAACCGAATATGTCGCCACGACGGCATACACATACAATACACCACAATGGAAGCACTGAGCTAAACGCTCTTTATTGATTGCCAACATTCATGGAATACTAACACAAAACGCTCTTTATTTATATTGCTATAATGTGAATAGGACTTCATATCGCGCTCCAAATAGACTTATTTCCAATCTGAGACATATATACTTGTAGAAGCCATATATAAATGATGTTAATGCCATTTGCTCTGGTTCTGTTGACAAATGTGCTAAACGTCTGTTATAATTAACAAACTGCGTATGAACTTCGAAAGTACGTGACGTTGAACGACATTCTGCATGTATGTTTTAATAAAAACCAAATCAACGACTTCTAATAAAGAGCGTTTATAATTAACAACACGTGAACAGACGGCCGGTTCACAGGTCCCTGTGGAAAATTACTAAAATACAAATATAGACTATACCACTGGTATAGTCTATATTGGTATTTTAGTCATTCCCCCAGGGGTCTGTGGGCAAGGTGTTATTCAGTTAAATGTGTTTATAATAATATACACATGAACTAGATCCCATCCACATTTCGGACCAACTGCGGATCACAACGTAGGTCTTAACTTTAAGATTATCTTATGACACCTCACACCAGTCTTAAAGTTAAGACCAAAGTTAAGACCATTTTAGGTTAAGACTTTGTTCGTGAAACGCACTTATGACTGAAGTTTGAACTTATGACCATCTTAAGTCCCAACTATGTCATAAGTTGCCTTCATGAAACAGGGCCCAGCTAGATTAGCTCTGAGGTCTAAATGTGTATTACAGATTGGCAACTACACTGCTGACAAATTCAATTCAATTATATATGCACCATATATACATACATGTATATGTGACCCGCCATATCAAATCCAGTCGTAAGTCGGGATTTTTTTTACCCTGTGCCAATGCATTCTCTTATATATGCGAGTCGACCATAGGTCGCCTCGCATATATAAGAGAATGCATTGGCCTAACAATTTTTTACAATTTTAATAATTTTTTCTTGTATTCTTTAACAATTTTATAATTTCACCCATACAGAGTCCCCAGACAAACATGAGCAGACGACACTCTTCTATATGCTTCTATATATGTGTGGGGCTCCCTGCAGGGTAATGGATGTATTTTTATTTTATGTCCTAAAAATTGTAAGAAACATTTATTTTAAAAAAATGATAAAAAATTGTTAGGCCAATGCATTCTCTTATATATGCGAGGCGACCTATGGTCGACTCGCATATATAAGAGAATGCATTGGCACAGGGTAAAAAAAATCCCGACTTACGACTGGATTTGATATGGCGGGTCACATATAGCACAGCAAAAGTGGAATTTTCAATTGTACTTTTTTTTCTTTATTAATATTAAATTATTCTAGTTTCTCTTTAAAACATCCTAGTCACACACTATTGACTGATAAGAGTATCGTATAGATACAGTTCATGACAAATTTCAGTTACTATATATTTTCGAAATCTTTTACCCATTCATGACTTTCCTTTATAGATGACCATGTGCTAATTCTCACCTGGAGCAGAAAAAAAAGTTAACTCGGCATATAGTAATCGGCATATAACTATAATGAAATAATTTCTGATATAGAGGTAACACATTGAGGAGATGACTTTAAAAAAGCTTGTTTGTCAGATCCTCCATATCTCACAGTTGAAAAACTCACCAAAAAAACAAGAAATGAAAAAAATTGTGTATATAGGAGGTACGGCACAGCAGCAATGTTATATATTTTATGCCTCCGAAACATGGCGAGCATTGCTCTTAGAACATGCTTGGGACTATACAACACACCAGGCGCCTATTTTTAGAATCAAATTTGCTTCGAAAAAAATTGTATTTATAAAGATTCTCATAATGAAATTATTATATATTCATGTAATGTGGGAGCTAGAATAAATATTGTTTTACATCAAAGCACAAATGTTTCCTTCTGTCGATCGAATGCGACGAGGGATCTCAGTAAGTGACATTGAACAAATCTGTATATATACAATAGTATTAATAATGTGTGAAGTTATGTGTCTTCTTTCTGTCTCTAACAGAGAACAATGTGGACATACACAACCTTTTTGCTCCTTAATATCTAGTTCTTTAACCCTTTACCCAACAGAAGGGCCCTGTGCCAATGCATTCTCTTATATATGCGAGTCGACCATAGGTCGCCTCGCATATATAAGAGAATGCATTGGCTTAACACATTAAAAATTATAAAAATTGTTAAAGAATGTAAGAAAAAATGGTAAAAAGTGTTAAAAAAAGATTTTGTTTAGGCCAATGCATTCTCTTATATATGCGAGGCGACCTATGGTCGACTCGCATATATAAGAGAATGCATTGGCACAGGGCATAACTGTAACTATCACAATGTGGTCAAGGAGCCGGTTCCAATGATATCCATATTTGTATGGTGTTATTGAGACAGACCGAAGATATTTTAGGCTGTTGAAGCTTTATTTGGCCGGTTTTGGCCGGTTTGTGAAGTTATGTGTCTTCTGTCTGTCTATAACAGAGAACAATGTGGACATACACAACTCAATACAGCATATACAAGATACAAGATACAAGATTTTATTGCAATAACACCTCAGTGGGCAGTTGCAAGCATATAACATATAATATAAAACATACATATACAATAATAGCATGAATTAAACAAAACCCGACTAAGTCAAAATTTATATTCAGTATACTCACTCACAAGTTGTTCTTATAATTATTATGCACTTGATAAACACTGCCGTTTTTCAAAGAAGGACAGGATCATGTCGCATATGATATTTATGGTATCAATGTGCCTATTTTCCATTATATAATTAAATTTATTGTCTTCTGTCATTCTGTGGAAATCGGTTTTATACTCGCCTATTGCTGCGAAACAACTGATGCGAATGTTTTCGTATGCCGAACAATTCATAACAAAGTGTGATTCGGTCTCAACCGAGTTTTTCCTACAGACAGGACATATTCTATCCTCTATATCTGACGGGGGCTGTTTGTGTCTTCCCTTCTCAATCTCAAGCTTGTGATTACTTACGCGTAACCTTGTAAAGAGAGTTCTCGCGTCAGTGAACATTATTGATCGCCAGTTTTTTTAGATTTGTAAATTATAGACATTATACACATTGCCGTCATTTCAAGGGTCTCTTAATATCCAGAAACAAAGAACCTTTTCATTAGTGACATTAGTGCCGGATAGTTAATAGGGTCATGTACCCATACACGAGCAATTTATTTGAATGTCAAGCTTATTGAGTTTTGTCTAATTCATAAACGTTCACAATAATTCTAAGCCATCTATAGGAAACAATGGCATTGCTTTTAAAGCAACAAAGGTTCAGATTTACCTCTTCATTGAACCACATACCTGTATGTCTAATCTCGACATAATTGTTGGGTTATATTGTTGGGTTATCCAAAGTTAGGTTAAATGCACTCAATCCGATTTGACGGTCCCCGTATCATAGGGATTCCAACAACAACAACAACAGCATTTTCTGAAATGCCGGTCAGTAATCAGAATCGATTTATTGCCCAAAAATAATGCTAACCACAGTCAACTATAATATAAAATAATGCTAACCACAGTCAACTATAATATAAAATAATGCTAACCACAGTCAACTATAATATAAAATAATGCTAACCACAGTCAACTATAATATAAAATAATGCTAACCACAGTCAACTATAATATAAAATAATGCTAACCACAGTCAACTATAATATAAAATAATGCTAACCACAGTCAACTATAATATAAAATAATGCTAACCACAGTCAACTATAATATAAAATAATGCTAACCACAGTCAACTATAATATAAAATAATGCTAACCACAGTCAACTATAATATAAAATAATGCTAACCACAGTCAACTATAATATAAAATAATGCTAACCACAGTCAACTATAATATAAAATAATGCTAACCACAGTCAACTATAATATAAAATAATGCTAACCACAGTCAACTATAATATAAAATTGCCCAAAACCTATTACTTATCAACGTTTTGTTCAACGAAATGTTGCCGGTTTGACAACTATCTGACACAAAAAAGCCCACTGAATTTTAGAGTTATCGATATTCATCCGCAATAAGGCTTCTCGTCGACTGTTTACAGGGACGCTTAAAATTAAAATAATATATTTCAAACATCGATATCTGATCACCAGTAGCTTTGATGGGTGGGTTCCCCGACTCGAATCATATATTTTTTACCCTCCAAGCCAAGGAAATAGTAATTTTCGAGCGTTAATTCGGATTGAGTACCTATAATGGTTGGGTCAAATTCCAGAAGTTGGGTTCAATGGTTGGGTTATACTGTTGGGTTTGTTGGGTTATATTTGTGGGTTTTATTGTTGTGTTATATTATTGGGTTATATTGTTGGGTTATATTGTTGTATATTGTAGGGAGTTATATTGTTGGGTTATATTGTTGGGTTATATTGTTGGGTTATGTTGATGGGTTATATTGTTGGGTTATATTGTTGTTGGGTTATATTGTTGGGTTATATTGTTGTTGGGTTATATTGTTGTATTATATTGTTGGGTTATATTGTTGTATTATATTGTTGGGTTATATTGTTGTTTTGTTGGGTTATATTGTTGGGTTATATTGTTGGGTTATATTGTTGGGTTTGTTGGGTTATATTTGTGGGTTATGTTGTTGGGTTATGTTGTTGGGTTATATTGTTGGGTTATATTGTTGTTTTGTTGGGTTATATTGTTGGGTTATATTGTTGGGTTATGTTGTTGTTTTGTTGGGTTATATTGTTGGGTTATATTGTTGGGTTATATTGTTGTTTTGTTGGGTTATATTGTTGGGTTATGTTGTTGGGTTATATTTGTGGGTTATATTGTTGGGTTATGTTGTTGGGTTATATTGTTGTTTTGTTGGGTTATATTTGTGGGTTATATTGTTGGGTTATATTGTTGGGTTATATTGTTGTTTTGTTGGGTTATATTTGTGGGTTATATTGTTGGGTTATGTTGTTGGGTTATATTGTTGGGTTATGTTGTTGGGTTATATTGTTGGGTTATATTGTTGGGTTATATTGTTGGGTTATATTGTTGGGTTATATTGTTGGGTTATATTGTTGTATTATATTGTTGGGTTATATTGTTGTTTTGTTGGGTTATATTGTTGGGTTATATTGTTGGGTTATATTGTTGGGTTATGTTGTTGGGTTATGTTGTTGGGTTATATTGTTGGGTTATATTGTTGGGTTATGTTGTTGGGTTATATTGTTGGGTTATATTGTTGGGTTATATTGTTGTTTTGTTGGGTTATATTGTTGGGTTATGTTGTTGGGTTATATTGTTGGGTTATGTTGTTGGGTTATGTTGTTGGGTTATGTTGTTGGGTTATGTTGTTGGGTTATGTTGTTGGGTTATGTTGTTGGGTTATGTTGTTGGGTTATATTGTTGGGTTATATTGTTGGGTTATGTTGTTGGGTTATATTGTTGGGTTATATTGTTGGGTTATGTTGTTGGGTTATATTGTTGGGTTATATTGTTGGGTTATATTGTTGGGTTATGTTGTTGGGTTATATTGTTGGGTTATATTGTTGGGTTATATTGTTGGGTTATATTGTTGTATTATATTGTTGGGTTATATTGTTGTTTTGTTGGGTTATATTGTTGGGTTATATTGTTGGGTTATATTGTTGTTTTGTTGGGTTATATTGTTGGGTTATATTGTTGTATTATATTGTTGGGTTATATTGTTGTTTTGTTGGGTTATATTGTTGGGTTATATTGTTGGGTTATATTGTTGTTTTGTTGGGTTATATTGTTGGGTTATGTTGTTGGGTTATATTGTTGGGTTATGTTGTTGGGTTATGTTGTTGGGTTATGTTGTTGGGTTATGTTGTTGGGTTATGTTGTTGGGTTATATTGTTGGGTTATATTGTTGTTTTGTTGGGTTATATTGTTGGGTTATATTGTTGGGTTATGTTGTTGGGTTATATTGTTGGGTTATGTTGTTGGGTTATATTGTTGGGTTATGTTGTTGGGTTATATTGTTGTTGGGTTATATTGTTGGGTTATATTGTTGGGTTATATTGTTGTATTATATTGTTGGGTTATATTGTTGTTTTGTTGGGTTATATTGTTGGGTTATATTGTTGGGTTATATTGTTGGGTTATGTTGTTGGGTTATGTTGTTGGGTTATATTGTTGGGTTATATTGTTGGGTTATGTTGTTGGGTTATATTGTTGGGTTATATTGTTGGGTTATGTTGTTGTTTTGTTGGGTTATATTGTTGGGTTATATTGTTGGGTTATATTGTTGTTTTGTTGGGTTATATTGTTGGGTTATGTTGTTGGGTTATATTTGTGGGTTATATTGTTGGGTTATGTTGTTGGGTTATATTGTTGTTTTGTTGGGTTATATTTGTGGGTTATATTGTTGGGTTATATTGTTGGGTTATATTGTTGTTTTGTTGGGTTATATTTGTGGGTTATATTGTTGGGTTATGTTGTTGGGTTATATTGTTGGGTTATGTTGTTGGGTTATGTTGTTGGGTTATATTGTTGGGTTATATTGTTGGGTTATGTTGTTGGGTTATATTGTTGGGTTATATTGTTGGGTTATGTTGTTGTTTTGTTGGGTTATATTGTTGGGTTATATTGTTGGGTTATATTGTTGTTGGGTTATATTGTTGGGTTATATTGTTGTTGGGTTATATTGTTGTATTATATTGTTGGGTTATATTGTTGTATTATATTGTTGGGTTATATTGTTGTTTTGTTGGGTTATATTGTTGGGTTATATTGTTGGGTTATATTGTTGGGTTTGTTGGGTTATATTTGTGGGTTATGTTGTTGGGTTATGTTGTTGGGTTATATTGTTGGGTTATATTGTTGTTTTGTTGGGTTATATTGTTGGGTTATATTGTTGGGTTATGTTGTTGTTTTGTTGGGTTATATTGTTGGGTTATATTGTTGGGTTATATTGTTGTTTTGTTGGGTTATATTGTTGGGTTATGTTGTTGGGTTATATTTGTGGGTTATATTGTTGGGTTATGTTGTTGGGTTATATTGTTGTTTTGTTGGGTTATATTTGTGGGTTATATTGTTGGGTTATATTGTTGGGTTATATTGTTGTTTTGTTGGGTTATATTTGTGGGTTATATTGTTGGGTTATGTTGTTGGGTTATATTGTTGGGTTATGTTGTTGGGTTATATTGTTGGGTTATATTGTTGGGTTATATTGTTGGGTTATATTGTTGGGTTATATTGTTGGGTTATATTGTTGTATTATATTGTTGGGTTATATTGTTGTTTTGTTGGGTTATATTGTTGGGTTATATTGTTGGGTTATATTGTTGGGTTATGTTGTTGGGTTATGTTGTTGGGTTATATTGTTGGGTTATATTGTTGGGTTATGTTGTTGGGTTATATTGTTGGGTTATATTGTTGGGTTATATTGTTGTTTTGTTGGGTTATATTGTTGGGTTATGTTGTTGGGTTATATTGTTGGGTTATGTTGTTGGGTTATGTTGTTGGGTTATGTTGTTGGGTTATGTTGTTGGGTTATGTTGTTGGGTTATGTTGTTGGGTTATGTTGTTGGGTTATATTGTTGGGTTATATTGTTGGGTTATGTTGTTGGGTTATATTGTTGGGTTATATTGTTGGGTTATGTTGTTGGGTTATATTGTTGGGTTATGTTGTTGGGTTATATTGTTGGGTTATATTGTTGGGTTATATTGTTGGGTTATATTGTTGTATTATATTGTTGGGTTATATTGTTGTTTTGTTGGGTTATATTGTTGGGTTATATTGTTGGGTTATATTGTTGTTTTGTTGGGTTATATTGTTGGGTTATATTGTTGTATTATATTGTTGGGTTATATTGTTGTTTTGTTGGGTTATATTGTTGGGTTATATTGTTGGGTTATATTGTTGTTTTGTTGGGTTATATTGTTGGGTTATGTTGTTGGGTTATATTGTTGGGTTATGTTGTTGGGTTATGTTGTTGGGTTATGTTGTTGGGTTATGTTGTTGGGTTATGTTGTTGGGTTATATTGTTGGGTTATATTGTTGTTTTGTTGGGTTATATTGTTGGGTTATATTGTTGGGTTATGTTGTTGGGTTATATTGTTGGGTTATGTTGTTGGGTTATATTGTTGGGTTATGTTGTTGGGTTATATTGTTGTTGGGTTATATTGTTGGGTTATATTGTTGGGTTATATTGTTGTATTATATTGTTGGGTTATATTGTTGTTTTGTTGGGTTATATTGTTGGGTTATATTGTTGGGTTATATTGTTGGGTTATGTTGTTGGGTTATGTTGTTGGGTTATATTGTTGGGTTATATTGTTGGGTTATGTTGTTGGGTTATATTGTTGGGTTATATTGTTGGGTTATATTGTTGTTTTGTTGGGTTATATTGTAGGGAGTTATATTGTTGGGTTATATTGTTGGGTTATATTGTTGGGTTATATTGTTGGGTTATATTGTTGGGTTATGTTGTTGGGTTATATTGTTGGGTTATATTGTTGGGTTATGTTGTTGGGTTATATTGTTGGGTTATGTTGTTGGGTTATATTGTTGGGTTATATTGTTGGGTTATATTGTTGGGTTATGTTGTTGGGTTATGTTGTTGGGTTATGTTGTTGGGTTATATTGTTGGGTTATATTGTTGTATATTGTAGGGAGTTATATTGTTGGGTTATATTGTTGGGTTATATTGTTGGGTTATATTGTTGGGTTATATTGTTGGGTTATGTTGTTGGGTTATATTGTTGGGTTATGTTGTTGGGTTATGTTGTTGGGTTATGTTGTTGGGTTATATTGTTGGGTTATATTGTTGGGTTATGTTGTTGGGTTATATTGTTGGGTTTGTTGGGTTATATTGTTGGGTTATGTTGTTGGGTTATGTTGTTGGGTTATATTGTTGGGTTATGTTGTTGGGTTATGTTGTTGGGTTATATTGTTGGGTTATATCGTTGTTGTGTTATATCGTTGTTGGGTTATATAGAGAATGCCTACGGGTTTTGGTTGAATACCCGGATTATCTCTTGAGTGGGTACAAGGAAATACAGAATTTTCACGAGCGGCTTCTGGACCTTGACCGATCCGACTAAAATGTTGTCCAGACGCTGTATATACCGGGTACTGCCCAGATGGAGGCGATCACAAAGAAATCCCTAAATAGCCCGAACGAAGTCGAGTACATCAGCTAGTATTATATATTTCTAGATTAAGTTACAAACTATATACCTGTTTATTGTACAAAGAAATGTTTGACAAATGTATCTATATCAATATTACCATAGGGGTGATTAAAAATAGATACAACGAAACAAAATTTTGAAGGGTGCATGTGAGTGTGAAGAATAATAGGATCATAGGTAAATTTAATTTATGGACGCTTGTTAATTTTCATTGGACTACATGTATCAGGTAAATTTTTATATTTCAAATGATGACAGGAATGCGGAAAGTTGAACTACCTAAGTAATACTGGCTATCCGCATGCATAGATATACATGTATATAAAAACCAAAATAGAAGATGACTGCTGGCGACCATGTTTTCCAAAGAAATTCAAAGCATTCGATAGCGCCTATCTAGTGGTCACCCCGAAGATCAATATGAAGTTTGGTGACTATCAGATGAGGGATGTGGTCTGTACATGTGCTTAATAATTCAGTCATGCAAAGAGTAAGATACAAAATTGCTGCCTGTGGTCATGTTTTTTAACGAAATTCCGAAAAATTAGATTACTCTCATCCTGGTTATCCAGAAGATCATTGTGGAATCTGGTGACGATCTGACAAGGGGTGTCGTCTGTAGGATCAACCAAATTATATAGCCATAAAAATAGTAAAATTCAAGATCACCGCTGGCAGTGATGTTTTCACACGGAAATTTTGAGAAAAAAATATGGCTCCCATCTAGTGGTGACACAAAATATCCACATGAGAAACAGTTCTCCAATAAATGCTGGCTACAGGGTGCGCCAATTGATTCAAATTTGAAATTTAGCAGGGTGTAGTGCTGGTGGCCATGTTTTCCCCGGAAATTTAATAGACTGATGGACAAAACGACTGAATCCATTGAATCAATATACATATACAAATGGAGCTATTTATATGAATTGTTATCCACACTACTGGTATATAAAGGTGCTGAAAATAACTATAGTACTAGTATACACAAAATAAACCATATATCATGGCTATGGGTTCTAATATCCGAACATGACAGCTGAGAACTTGGTGTGAATTGAAGAGTGGTGTGGTCTCAAGCATATCTACCCCTCCACGTTAGAAACATGCCATTAAATGGCATAAGTATAATCTAGCTTAAGGACAGAAGTGTTCCATCAAACCCCTCTTAATTATACCCCCTTTAAAAAAAAAAAAGGGGGGTATACTGTTTTGCACCTGTCCGTCCGCCCGTCCGTCCGTCCGCCAGTGCGTATGGACGTCCGATGTCTTTTCATGTCATAACTTGAACAGTAGAGCTGGGATCTCAATGAAATTAGGTATGGATGTTCACAACTAAGAGGACACTAAAAAAGAGGGTTCCATCGTTTTGTTTGGATTTTCCATTCTAGGGTTTTTCAGCTTTGTTTATCTGGAAATGTTGGATTTTTGGTCCACCTGGTGTCTGTTTATATCATATCTTGAACAGTAGTGCTCGGATCTCAATGAAATTGTGTATGAATGTTCACTGCTATGAGGGCATTCAATAGAGGGTTACATCGTTTTGTTCGGATTTTCGATTCTAGAGTTATTCATCTTTGTTTATCTGGAAATGTTGTTTTTTTGGTCCGTCTGGTGTCTCTTCATGTCGTAACTTCAATAGTTGTGCTGGGATCTCAATGAAATTTGGTATGCTTGTTCACTACTATGAGGACATTAATAGAGGGTTCCATTGTTCTGTTCCGATTTCCCATTCTAGAGTTATTCATCTTTATTTATCTGAAAATTTTGGCTGTTTGGTCCGTCTGATGTCTGTTCAGGTCATAATTTGAACAGTAATGCTCGGATCTCAATGAATTTGTGTATGGATGTTCACCGCTATGAGGAAAGTTAATGGCACATTCAACTGTTTTGTTTTGGATTTTTGTTCTATAGTTATTTATCTTTGTTTATATGAAAATGCTGATTAGATTTTTGGGTCCATCTGTCTGAGTATGGCAGTCATAAGTTATAGATATGCCCACACTAGGCGGTATGCCACAAGGGGGTATGCACCGGACGACAGTCCACCTCTTGTTCAACCAGGTCCTCACACCCCATGTATGGTCGATCACATGATGATTTAGGTGGAATCAGGCTTCTCAAAGTACCGCCGGTACCACACATGCCGGTACCGGTATCGATACTTTGCTAGTACCGCGGTTCCGGTACCGGTACTGGCAAGCCATTTTATAGTTCTAGGTATATCTGGATGTAATACAGTGCTGACAATCACAAGCCACGAACTCTATTCTTAACTTTAACCAATGATAATTTGATATCAGAATAAAGAAACTATTTCGGGACATTAGATGCCATTTTGGAATATACTAACAAACTGTCCAGTAGAGTTTAGTGATGCGCAAATGACAACATAGACAATTTAATCAACCAAAATTAAACTATTCGTTGCACACGTTTTATGGTTTTAACTTATTGTTCTTATGTGTGTAATAAACTGATAGAAAGTGTTCCGTAACGCGACACACATCGGTGGTTTTCACTTCACAATATTCAATTAGAATAAATGTACTTGCAAAGTCGCGCGGTCGGCCATTTTAAATCTAAACAATAATGGGTCAAGTTAGGCAACAATTTCTCTCCAAGAGTTCCTATACCAAATATGAAATATCATGTCTATTCAGCAAATTACATTGTGCACGGTTCGTGGATATTCGTTCCCGATTTGATTCTATAACTGAAGGTTCCATGAGTCCCATTTAAATTCAAAATGGTCGAACTTATTTGCAAACTCATACGACATGTGAGCGGGTACGTGTGTATATGATTAATCAAAACGTGTGGGGCCATACTTGTGGGTGGGGTTGTTGGTGAATAAATGATAAGAAATTGTAACTGGGTTTAGTGTATACTTGCCACAACTGGGCAATAATAAAGGCAAAAATATAAGTTGCAATCACAAGTTCCCAACACAAAATAATCTTTGAAGATTAAAACAATATCACAATGCCGTGCTTTCAAAGAATTGGAATTTAACCATTGAAAAGTTATTATAGACACATAAAAACCGGGACCCACCCTTCCGCGACCGACCTTTCGCGCCATGAATACAATCACGATCGATGTACATCGGGTGTAGTTTAAAGAGCGAAACTTAATACTACTGTATTTTGCCAAACAGCCTGCTGATCTACGAACGTGCATATATACAACCACAGTACCGAGTACCGGCGGTACTGCACACCAGTACCGGTACCGCAAAAATGCCCGAGTACTGGCGGTACCGGTACTGCGTACCGTTGAGAAGCCTGTGTGGAATTGTTGTATAAAAACAGCACTACATGTAAATATAAAATAAAAGAGAGCTACATCTTATTACAGATTATTTCCACATATAATCAGTGACAACAGGCAGTCTGACAAAATAAAGTTTCAGTGACACTCTATCCGAAGAGGGGAATAATTTCATCTGTTAGTCAATGGGGCGATTATGAATCTGGAATGCTGAAATTTCTAAGCAATACTAGATATAGACATGAAGCGATAACAAATAACGTAAATGCAATATGGCCGCTGGCGACGATTGTTTCCTATGAAATTAAAAAAAAAAAAAAATGATAACTCTCATCTAATAGATCAATATCAAGATAAATATGAAGTTTGGTGATGATCCGATGAGTGAAGTGGACTGTAGGCTGTGCTAAAGGGTTTAGTAATGCTAATAGTAACATCCAAAATCGCTGTCAGTGGCATGTTTTTTTTAACGAAATTCGGAAAATCTACACTACTCCCATCTTGTTGTTATACCGAAGATCCATATGAAGTTTATTATCGATTGGACAAGTAGGGTATACCAAATTATTGAATCATGGAAAGAATAAAATCGAAGATGGTCATTGGCGGCCATGTTTTTCATCAAAACTCGGAAAACGTTGATGGCTATATAAGAGTATAAAGAAATCCAGTTATTACTCCATGTAATTACTCTTTGATTACCATGGCTTGACCATCGAACATTTCATCTACGCCTCTGATAGACTACTCTCTACTATTGCCTCAATTATCAATAAAATATTGGAAGATGGCGAGATACCAACTAGTATGAAAATTGGAGTTATCACACCAGTCTTCAAACAGAAAGGCGACAAATGTAACTCAACTAGCTACAGAGGGATTACCATCTTACCAGTGATGATGAAACTAGTGGAGCACATCCTTCGTAAATACCTCAGAAAAGCAACAGCACCTCTACAGTCTCCAATACAACGAGGATTCACACCTGGAGCATCCCCTCTCAATAGTGCACTACTGCTTGAGGAAGTCATACGTGAAAGTAGGGACAATAGCCACCCTGTATTCGTCGCTTTCTTAGATGCTAAATCAGCCTTTGATGTTGTCAACCACCAAATCATGATGAGGAAATTACACCAATACAACATTGGACAAAGGGTCTGGAGCTTAATCGATGACATGCATATCAACTGCAAATCAACCGTCAAATGGGATGGGAAGACATCAGAAGAGTTTATAATACAACATGGAGTACGACAAGGAGTTGTACTAAGTGCTGATCGCTATAAAACCTACATCGAGGAACTACTAGGACTATTCCAACAATCTGATTGCGGAACTAAAATTGGCAACATCCACCTCAACGCCACCGCATGTGCCGATGATATTGCAGTTTTCAGTCACGATCGCAGTCAACTGCAAGTCCTCATCAACTGTGGGCACCACTATAGCCAGCTTCACAGATATAAATTACAACCCCAGAAGAGCGTGACAGTTGAAGTCAGTCAATTCAACAAATCTAAAAACAAGAGCAATTACACCTGGAATATGCAAGGCACCATTATGCCGACTGCAGAGACTGTGCCACATTTGGGAATAATCCGATCCACCAGCATTGAAAAGACTATAAAAGAAACAGTCGGTAACAACATCAAAAAAGCAAGACGAACAGCTTACAGCCTCATGCCGGTAGGATTTCACGGAGTTAATGGTCTTGATCCCATAAGCTGTCTACATCTATACCAGACTTACATTGTTCCTGTACTGCTGTATGTTTGTGAGGTCCTACAACCTCAAGGATCCAACCTACTTAGCCTTGAGATGTTCCAGAAAAAAATGCTTAAGAGAATAATGTCTCTACCAACCAGAGTAGCTGATCTCGCTACCTACATCCTCTCTGGAATACTCCCTATTGAAGAACAACTGGACATCCGGATACTCTGCCTATATTATAATGTCTGCACACAAACTGATAACAGCCTTGAAAAACAGATTGCCGAACGTCAAATCACAATGAAATCTGCCGACAGCTCCAGCTGGTTTGTAGCTACAAGTAGACTGTTGTTGAAATATGAACTACCAAATGCAAGAGATCTACACCAGAGCCCATTCTCCAAAACACAATGGAAAAACATGACTAAGTATGCTGTTTCCAAATATTAGACAAACCAAATTTCTGAGCAAGCCAGCATCTCTAAAAGCCTCACACACCTGAGTACTCATACTTTCCAGCCTGGTAAACCGCATCCAATACTCAAAGCTGACATCAACCCAGAAAAAGCCGCTGCAATGCTTGCTATTCGACTACAACTAGCAACAATTACCTACAACTTAGAAAGCCGTCATTTCACCAAGACTAAGAATGGAACCGTGTGCAGACTTTGTGGAGAAGAAGACGAAGGCATACATCACTTCCTTCTGACCTGCTCAACTCTAAAAGATACCAGAGAAAAAGTAACGACTCTGCTCACACATGAATACCAACTACTATGCTCTGCTGACTTTACTCGTCTCAATGATCAGCAGAAGATACAAGCCATCTTAGATATCACTAAATTTGATCCTTCCATCAAAACAATCAGCAGTATGTTTAACCTGGCAGCCAATCAATACTGCTACTTGTTGCACTGCTCCAGACAGAAGAGATTCATCGACATGGCCAGAGAAACACGAACTAACAAAAGGATCAATGGAATCCAGGCACACACATAAATATCTATTTTATACAGCTGTTTTATATAGTCATTAACAGATCTCAAGCTGATCTCGGGGAAACGTGTACATATGAAACCCATTTGAATGTACATAACTGGACTATATTTTAACTACATGTACCTGGTTACTCCAAAATGAGGTTACTCAAATGTGAGTGTAAAGAAGAAGAAGTAAGTAAGTAAGTAACACCTGCCATGCAGATCAAGAGTTCAACTGACCATCCGCAGTGACCTACATGTAGTTTATCTCAAAAGCTGCTGACAACTATGTGTCATAATAATAATAATGATACTGTCGGTACCTATTTATTGCAAAACCAATCCTTTTCAAGTTCAATCGATCTTTTTCAAGTAGTTCACTGTTGTTACACAAAGCATATATGGTTGCTGACTAGTGTTGAAACAATTATTTGACTAATCGGCGTCGACTCGATTATTAAACAAGTCGACGCTGAAATCCGCCAGTCGATTAATCTAAGCAAATCGGCAATATAGCCTGCCGAATTCATACAATTTAGTTTCATGTTCGGTGCTGGGTGGCACCTCTCAGAATGCGTTCGATTCTTCTCTTTTACCGGACAATTCCGATATTCTAATTTGTGTTCTCAGGCTGGTAGAGGTGTATGATTGTGTATAAGGTGTATACTGTTTATACTGTGTTATATTGTGTTATTTTCTGGAACATGCTATCATGTGACTTATTTCCACTAAAACAAGATACAATTTGTCGTATTTTGGATAAATTCTAGCACATTGTAAACTATATATAGTTAATCTATAGTTTAAAAATGTAAAAGACTACCATTGACAAAAGAGTGTGGGGGGTTTTCATGGTTACGTGTGATAGTTAAAGTGCAAGTTAAGGTAACAGACAAATGGAAATGTCAAACATTTGGACATTCAAGGACTATTTGTAGGATGACCTAATGCAGCTCATATATTGACTGTGACATTTGACCATTTTAATAAATATTTATTAGCACAAGTAGCAATATTGGCTGTGGAAATATAAAAATGTACATTTGTGGCACGTGAACATCAAGTTAGGAACGTGCGATATGATGCTACCCGGCCGTAAAACGGTGTAATCGAAATGCCTATTGTTTGCATACCAGTCACAACTAGTTATCTTGCGCTTTAATTGTTAACACCTCTCCTTGTTCAACCGATTTAGGTTGTCTTTTGTCTATAAAATGATGGGATTGAAAAAATTGTTGTTAAGGGTATTTCCGCCCCGATAACTTTGAGACATGTATATTCGATCGATATATAGTTTCATCATTGTGCGGTCTTTTTTCAATCCCGAAATTTGTACTCAATTTCGATCTATACACCAGATTTATCGAAGTTTTAATGACATTTGGCCAGTTATCTCCATTTTTGCTGCATTCTATACATAAAAAATGCAAAAATCAGAAAAGTTGATTTTTGTAAGACTGCTGTGGATGTTTCGACCGCACAATGGTGAAACTATATATCGACAGAATATTTTATTTTTATAGACAAAAGACAACCTAAATCGGTGACAACAATATATATGAATAATAAAGTTTATATTTAGAAAAAGTAAATTAATAATTAATTAACAATATTGACATAATAATTTCAATAATATTTTTATATTTAAAACAGTAAATTAATAATTGCCACTTTTAAATTTAAATTAATTAAAATTTAATTTTATCGGCTTCCTTAAAAAGATTCTTACCTTAATATTTGTATGTGCACTTTATAAACTTCATTGAGTCATCTTTGTCATGTATTGAGTTTGATACCTTTTGTTAACAGTTTATAAATCATTTATGTCTCATGTTTGTTATTATATTTTATGTGTTTATTATGATTAAATAACGTTATCATTTAAAATAAATGTATTCACTTTCTAAATTATTATTTCACAAAAAACTTCAAATACCCCAAAACACAATAGTCTAGAGTCGCCAATTAGTTAGTCCGATTACCTATAACACTAAGCACATAAGCCGCTTACACCTTTTAAATGGAGCCGGCCGCTTACACTTATAGAACAAAAGAACGAAAAGTTGAATAAATCAACAAATTTGTGAATTTAAAAACAATTCAAACGTTAATGTTTTCCATGTCATAACCCGGACATATGTACTAAATTTCAGTCATATCCATTTATAAACAAAGAAGATAATGCGACATCAAGTCCGCTTACACCTTTTATTTTGAAGCCGGCCGCATACACTTTATAGTCTGTTTCAGAACGAAAAAGTTGAATAAAATCAACAAATTTGTGAATTTAAAAATAATTCAAACGTTATTGTATTCCATGTCCCAGCCCGGATATATACACCAAATTTCAATGATATTCATTGAGAAACAACGGACCAAATGCCATATAACACCCCTTATACACCTTTTATTTCGAGCCGGCGCGGCCTCGCCACACACTTTATAGTGTGTCCCAATAATGACACCTTTTATAGGTGGCGCCATAATCGTGAGCAAACTTCCATAATTTGCAGCAGGTATCCGTTTGTGCGTAGTTTAATTTAGAAAGTTCCCCAATTAATAGCGTAAATAGAGCGACTGTATTTGACAGAGAAGGCCTCTGTTATTGATTATCATGTTGCACAGTGTGTAAGCCTGTACTCGAGGATTTGCCTATTTGCGGAGAAATGCTACTACTTTCTTCGGATATTCAAGTATTTTCGCATTTTTAGACTGCGGTACCTTTGTGCAAATGACGTTTTCACCCTCTAAATTACAATATTTTCTTGCAGATCTTCTTTTCCTAACATCTAGATTGCTGACTAAAGGTATATATCCAACATAATTGGTCATTAGGAATAATGTTTCAAAGATATTCCTCATTTAGTTGGCAAATATATCCAACCGGAGGGTAAAATGTGATCTTGGGAAGCCACTTTAAATTCATGCTGCACACTGTGAGTACATTCCATTGTCGGAACATTAGTTTTGTGTAGAGTCGTCGGTTGGAACACGTAAAAATAAATCGTTGTTCAGATAATCGATGTTTTATGATGAACTCGACTGTACCACATTAGTCGATCGCATAGGATAATCTGTAACCTTTTCGTCGATTAACTGTAACCATTAGTCGATAACGAAATTTTGTTTTTATAAATATGATAATTCAAATCGGCAGATAACGCACTATATAAGGCATTGATGCGTGTGCACACGATGCCTGTGGTCTGCTTTATTATGAATATGTACAAAAAACCCTGGTTACAATGCATGGGTGTATTCGTCAATGCTGCATGTTTCTGTTTATTAGCGCATCCAGGTATCATAAATTGGGGGGTTTTGGTCCACTATTGCAGTTCTGTTGAAATTTAGATTGCTAGGATATGTGGATCTCACCACAATTGATCTTTCCACAGCTGTGAATCAAATCATTATTAACAGATATTTTCGACTATCAGCGATCGAGTTGCAAAGCAAATTATGGTGCATCTTTCTTCACGTTTCTTCACCTTAATTTTGCATAATTTCAATGAAATTATATTTACATAATGATGTTGGCAATTTATTCATGATCATGAGAATGTTTTTCACTTTGCATGTGACTTGTCACAATTTTCACAATTAAAGCGAAAATGTATGTTCTCATGTGTACATATTCTTAAAGAGTAAGATATGTATGTCTGTTCCCGACCCCTGGACCTATTTCAACCAAATTTGGTGTGGTGTCTCGGGATACCCTGGCGAATGTTATAGCGGCGTTATTTTTTTGTCATTTTAATTAAAAAAAACAAAATCTAAAATTATTTTTTTAAATGTTAAATTAAGCAGTAAGTTCTCTGAAAATATTCAAAAATTAAATTAAAAAAAAATTTAATTAATTTAAAAAAAAATTGTTTTAACTCAAAATGACTATTTCTTCAAATATATTGTCTCCAAGCATCCGTAAGCTTCCCACTAATTAATGTGTGGGGATAACTCAACTAAATCTTCGATCGGATATCCAAATCATCGTCGGTTGTGTACCAAACTCACCGGAATTCGGTCAGTGGAACAAAACGTACCTACCCTATATGCATGAGGTTGGGGTAAACATTATCAACAGTTGGAAATTTCATGCATGACACAACATTAGTTGGAAAGTATACACCACATATATGTTGAAATTGTTCTCGTTGTTTGAATGTCTAATTAGTAATTAGTGGGGAAGTGTACCATACATATATATAAAACTGACTCGCTATGCATACAGTCATTTCGCTAGTAGTCCGTAACAGGTACAGTTTAACCCTTTACCCAACAAAACGGTCAGAAACGCCCGAATAAAGCTTCAACAGCCTAAAATATATTCGGTCTGTCTCAATAACACCATACAAATATGGATATCATTGGAACCGGTTCATTGACCACATTGTGATGGTAACAGTTATGCCCTGTGCCAATGCATTCTCTTATATATGCGAGTCGACCATAGGTCGCCTCGCATATATACGAGAATGCATTGGCCTAAATTCTTTTTTACCATTTTTTCTTACATTCTTTAACAATTTTATAATTTTTTCTTACATTTTTTAACAATTTTTATAATATTTTTCTACATTCTTTTACAATTTTATCATTTTTAATATGTGTTAAGCCAATGCATTCTCTTATATATGCGAGGCGACCTATGGTCGACTCGCATATATAAGAGAATGCATTGGCACAGGTCCGTTCTGTTGGGCAAAGGGTTAACCGACAAAATATTCCAACGCACACTCATTGAATCAATTTAAGTAACATGGTGATTTATTCCATGAGTGCTGAACAGTGTTATTTCGCTTGTCTGCACACAGATGTTTGGTCAAGCGTGATCCGATGAAAGTAGTAACATTTCTTCGCAAAAAGGCAAATCCTAGAGTACAGGCTGTGTGTTGCTATACATTAAAAAACGACAAATGCACATGCCCGTTCAAGCGCAGTAGTCTATTTTCCCCATGTTAAACGACATCCGCAAATACCAAATAACGCTAACCAACTGCAAATGTTTTACATGACAACTGTTAATATATTTGGGCTGAATTAATCTGATGTGGTATGATTCCTCAAAATAAACAACAGAACCATCGTTACTTGGAAATGTAGTTTGGGCTAACATTTACACAAATCCTCCACCTCATTTATTCCGACACACACATCAGATGAAAAACCACCCTCAAATAAAAACCCAAATTGGGTGAAATAAACAATAGAATGATACACGTCATAGCCAAGGGTATCATGGTATCTCAGACCTTATTGGGACGCATGATACACCATACGTATCATGGTATCTCAGACCTTATTGGGACGCATGATACACCATACGTATCATGGTATCTCAGACCTTATTGGGACGCATGATACACCATACGTATCATGGTATCTCCGACCTTATTGGGACGCATGATACACCATACGTTGAAATAACTACCCGTGGTCTGTAGCGGGGGCGTCACTTATCCGACAACCTTGCTACTACCAACACCTATGTTCATCCGCCTATATACTATGCTTATCGGAAAGAGACTTCTATATAGGCCTATATAAAGTTAAGAAAATCTATGAACTATTTATTGTTTAATGTTCCCGAAACACGGCCAATCAACCATTCAACTCCAGACGTATCGGGACAGAAGTCTGACTAAACTTCAGTTACATTTAACCCAATTATTTTGACTATGACTATGATTATTTATTCATAACTCATTCATCTCATATATATTTTGAAGACCTCTGTCTGTATGTTTGTTTGTCTGTCTGTCTGTCTGTCATTAATACAAATCTACGATTCTCGACCGATCGGGACGAAACTTGGTACGTGTGTGTAGTTTGACCAGGCGGTGAACGTTGTCGTATTGGCGAGCCCGTGCGGCGCCCGCTTCGCGCATGCGCAGACGAGATCTCGGAAACGGGTGGAGCTATCGACTTGAAATTTGCTATGTGAATGTATCTTGCCCCGGATACGAATTTTATCGGGTCGCCGAGCCCGTGCGACATCAGCTTCGCGCATGCGCAGACGAGATCTCGGAAACGGGTGGAGCTATCGACTTGAAATTTGCTATGTGAATGTATCTTGCCCCGGATACGAATTTTATCGGATCGCCGAGCCCGTGCGACGCCAGCTTCGCGCATGCGCAGACGAGATCTCGGAAACGGGTGCTATCGACTTGAAATTTGGTTTTTGAAACGGGTGGAGCTATCGACTTGAAATTTGGTTTTTGAATAGCCCGGACAACGTCGGGCTCATCGGCTAGTCTCATATATATTTTGAAGACCTCTGTATGTTTGTCTGTCTGTATGTTTGTTTGTCATTTATACAAATCTACGATTCTCGACCGATCGGGACGAAACTTGGTATGTGAGTGTAGTTTGACAGGGCGGTGGACGTTGTCGTATTGGCGAGCCCGTGCGGCGCCCGCTTCGCGCATGCGCAGACGAGATCTCGGAAACGGATGGAGCTATCGACTTGAAATTTGGTATGTGAATGTATCTTGCCCCGGATACGAATTTTATCGGGTCTCCGAGCCCGTGCGACGCCAGCTTCGCGCATGCGCAGACGAGATCTCGGAAACGGGTGGAGCTATAGACTTGAAATTTGGTATGTGAATGTATCTTGCCCCGGATACGAATTTTATCGGGTCGCCGAGCCCGTGCGACGCCAGCTTCGCGCATGCGCAGACCAGATCTCGGAAACGGGTAGAGCTATCGACTTGAAATTTGGTTTTTGAATAGCCCGGACAACGTCGGGCTGGTTTTGAATAGCCCGGACAACGTCGGGCTCATCGGCTAGTCTCATATATATTTTGAAGACCTCTGTCTGTCTGTTTGTCTGTCTGTCATTAATACAAATCTACGATTCTCGACCGATCGGGACGAAACTCGGTACGTGTATGTAGTTTGACCAGGCGGTCGTCGTTGTCGTATTGGCGAGCCCGTGCGACGCCCGTGCAGCGCATGCGCAGACGAGATCTCGGAAACGGGTGGAGCTATCGACTTGAAATTTGCTATGTAAATGTATCTTGCCCCGGATGCGAATTTTATCGGGTCGCCGAGACCGTGCGACGCCAGCTTCGCGCATGCGCAGACCAGATCTCGGAAACGGGTAGAGCTATCGCATGCGCAGACCAGATCTCGGAAACGGGTGTAGCTATCGACTTGAAATTTGGTTTTGAATAGCCCGGACAACGTCGGGCTCATCGGCTAGTCTATTATATATTTTGGAAGATCTGTGTCTGTGGGGGTGAGGGTGTGTGTGTGTGTGTCTGTCTGTTTCCAATGGACTCGAAAACGGCCGAGCCGATTTCGATGAAACTTGCTATGTGGGGGTATTTTCGGCCGGGGAGTGACATAGGCCTATTAATCTGCCCGTGTGACGTGACCTTGAACTTGAAATCGGGTCATTTCAAGGTCAAACGCACGAATATCACGGGATTTCGATGAAACTTGGTATGTGGGGGTATTTTCGGCCGGGCAGTGCCATAGGCCTATTAATTTGCCCGTGCGACGTGACCTTGAAATCGGGTCATTTCAAGGTCAAACGCCCGAATATCGCGGGATTTTGATGAAACTTGGTATGTGGGGGTACTTTCGTATGGGGAGTCTCATAAGCATTTTCATTTGCTCGTGCGACGTGACCTTGACCTTGAAATCGGGTAAATTCAAGGTCAAATCGCCAATTTTGATGGGATTTCGACGAAATTTGATACGTGGGGTTACTTTTGTCCACTGAGTGTATTAGACGGGTCGAGTCGTGAACCCGACCTGACCTCGACCTTCAAAATGATCAATTCGAGGTCAAATCGGTCAAACTGGATGGATTTCGACGGGCACGTTTGTCGGTTACTTTTGTCCGGGCAGTGTTTTGGACTGGTCAAATCATGACCCCACTTGACCTTGACATTCAAAATGGACAATTCAAGGTCAAAGCCCGGACGAAGTCGGGTCACCTTCTAGTATAATATATATAGAGTATAGGCATAGTGCTTCTGAATAACAAATTTAATTCACAACTGGGATTGGCGATTTACACCACGAGCTTCAGCGTTTAGTTTGTTTATGCCACGATCTTTACAATGCGATGGATAAACACTTTTCCGTTCAAATTGTATGGACAAAGTTTGATCCACTCTGCGAAGTTTATGCCACGATCTTTACAATGCGATGGATAAACACTTTTCCGTTCAAATTGTATGGACAAAGTTTAATCCACTCTGCGAAGTTTATGCCACGATCTTTACAATGCGATGGATAAACACTTTTCCGTTCAAAGTGTATGGACAAAGTTTAATCCACTCTGCGAAGTTTATGCCACGATCTTTACAATGCGATGGATAAACACTTTTCCGTTCAAATTGTATGGAACAAAGTTTAATCCACTCTGCGAAGTTTATGCCACGATCTTTACAATGCGATAGATAAACACTTTTCCGTTCAAATTGTATGGAGAAAGTTTAATCCACTCTGCGAAGTTTAATCAACAGTAGGCACGTTTAATCAACAGGTGTTGATTAAATGTAAAATTTAAACAGATGGCTTTATTTATATAGTAAGATAAGCGATCGTGGTATAAATACAATTATATACACAGTGTAATATTATAACATTCAATGAGCTATCGGGGACAGCATAACCAAGAGGTTTGTCTACCTGCCCTACCCGTTGAAAAGTAATATAACTATACATGTAATACTAATTTGATTTTATCTAGGTTTTGTTTTGTTAACTCTAAACATTGGTATATAAACGTCTGTTTTTTATAAATAATAGTATAATTCGTTGGTCGTTCGCCGTTGATCGCTCAGTGTGTGATGTGGTATATAAAATATAAAATACAATCATGTGGAATATGAATATGTGGATGAGGCCAGCGGAGAATCATGATATTATTATTTATCATTCTCTCTTATTATACGATGTCAGTTATCGCTGTATGAATACTATACTACTTATTACACATCGTAATAAGTAACAACTATATGTTATTATGTTTGCACACTGTCCTTATAACGATGTTTTGCCTATTAAACTTATCTCATTGCAATCAGGACAATTTTTGTATGTACATTTGGGATTCAGTTGATATGAAGATAGAATATTGTGAGTGAACATATTCTGATTATAATTATATGCAACGGTCATTGCAGAACAAATATTCGCAAAGGTAGCAATTTAACCCTTTACCCAACAAAGCGGCAAAAACGCCCTAATAAAGCTTCAACAGCGTAAAATATCTTCCGTCTGTCTCAATAACACCATACAAATATGGATATCATTGGAACCGGCTCATCGACCACATTGTGATGGTTACAGTTATGCCCTGTGCCAATGCATTCTCTTATATATGCGAGTCGACCATAGGTCGCCTCGCATATATAAGAGAATGCATTGGCCTAAAAAAAAATATTTGTTTAACACTTTTTACCATTTTTTCTTACATTCTTTAACAATTTTATAATTTTTTCTTACATTTTTTAACAATTTTTATAATATTTTTCTACATTCTTTGACAATTTTATCATTTTTAATATGTGTTAAGCCAATGCATTCTCTTATATATGCGAGGCGACCTATGGTCGACTCGCATATATAAGTGAATGCATTGGCACAGGGCCGTTCTGTTGGGTAAAGGGTTAAGCGAAGACAACTTTTCGATTTACAGAGACAAAACAATTATCCCACGTTCGAAACAGTTGGATTTTATTTTTAGGACGCGCACACTTAGTGGGGAATCGCTCTATTGTATTATTATAGTAATTAAATATTAATCTACTTAGACAATACTTGCACAGTATATCTATAATTCGCACACGAACTACCCGTGGAGTGGTTCGATTAAAGCTTTTGTACTGGATATGGAAGTTAATGATTCATAATGTCCGTCATCAAGAAATCTGTACGTTAACTGTAACGTGAAGACGACTCCATATTAGTATGGCGGATAACTGCATAAATTCTGCAAATGGTGATACAGGCATGAAAGTTGGCACAAATGATCAGTACCCATCACTGATTTCCTAAAAAACCGGGGGCCATGCAAAAATCCAAAATGGCCGCCATTTTTCAAGATGGCCACCAAAAGTCGCCGTCATAATTCAGGATTTCCACTTTACGCATCAATATTGGAGTTTTAAATGGTCAAACACCACCAATTATACATATATAATGTGTCACAATTGATAACTGAAGCATTTTAATGAATTATGAATATAAAATAGATACAAATTTCCAAGTTTGTTGACAAAATGGCCGCCAAAATAAAAATAATTTCATTATTTTCAGATATTTTACTTTATGCATATATAAACTTTGCAAAATTATATTTCTTGATATAATATGTGTTTATCAGAAGTATTTATGCTATTATTAGCTTACAAGAAGTAATCAAATTAACATAGCATGATTATCCCACATTAAACGTCAACCAATGATAACATATGTTTCGTGTTATTTTGGTGCTTCAATTTCTATTCTGATCGAAGGTCATTACAATTGCATTTGCACAATAGAAAGCATGGCAGGCCAGCCCGTTTGCAACTGCATCGTTTTTCACAACCTTTTTTGCAGTTACATTTTGTCAGCATTGTGCAGCTTTTGGCAATAGGGTCGAGAGTTGTCCACAAAACATCCCACACGTCCCCGAATTTCATCGACCCCATTTCACTTGGGGCGACCAAACTTTCTGTCTTCAGCAAGCAGTTTCTCCATTTGTATCCAGCCTGGTATGCAGATCTTTTAATGTGCTGAAGTAGAGCAGCTTTGCTTGGCAGAATAGCGTCATACGACCGCTGTTTCTTTGAAAATCTCCAACCTTGCATGATTATTTGTTTTGGACGTTTCGCAGTATCGTACAAAACTTTTGTCTGAAGCGTGACGTATGAGTACAACTGAGTCGTTGTCATGTGGATCTCATGCTAAAGGCATGTGGTTAGTGTTAATGAGTGATTGAGTGTAAGCCGTGGTCGGGCTTACCGGGTGAGCTAATGTTCTGGTCACTTTAGCCGGTCTGGTCTCGCAAGGTGCACGTATCAAATTTAAATTTAAATTATAAGAACATGCGGATATTTCAAATAAATGGAGCTCACGTATTGTGTAGATTTTTTTCTGAATTTTGGATTTCAGTGCTTTGCTGGAATCAAATTATTACGAATTGGAACTAATCGCGTAGGATTCTTATTGATCATGTTTATATATGCATATAATGCATCAATTGCATATGTTTGGTTTTCTGCATGTATGCAGGCAAGAGTATTCAAAGCTTTCAGAGTTGTTTTCTCCACACAGTGGTTTTATCTCTGTTTTAATGCCTGAATGCCTTCTGTAAACGGCTGTCAGTTCAATCAAGTTGTTTGAAAATCTTGGTTTGAGAAGATATTTACCAACTGTATGAGTATACTGCATTAGCATATAAGACAGTATGAAGTTACTAGCCATGCTATTGGTACGGAAATTAACAAGTTTTCTGCTTCCAAATGTTTCTGACGGCCGCTACTGGAATGTCTGTTTTTCACCTTGTCACCAATAAAGCCAGCGGCTATCTGCTACAAATGGGTTGTCTTTGTATTTGTACTTAGTCTAGAGCAGACTGACATATTGACAATCACTAGAACGATCGTACATTGGGTTGACAAACTGTTCGAGTTTTTGGAGATGTGGTGATGATATTTCTGCTGGATTATGGCTGAGATCCTTGAAAACTTTAGAAACTTCAGGACAAATGTCCAATGTACTCCACGCCGTCTTCTTCCCTTTGCCCTTGAATCCAGAAACGGTGTCGCATCCAGTAAACGCATGAAAGAATATCATCCCATCAGCACCCAGCTACCCGATACTTGAAACTATTTCTTGTATTGGGATCCACTGCATGTCTTTTCCTCTCCCAAACGATACCCACAATTCTTCCAAGCTTTTTTTGCTCAATTTCAAGAACGTTGTTATTGGAATCGCTATTACATCTGTGTCATTGGCTTTGATGGCAATCATTTTCATCCCATTATCTACAGCATGGTACACATGAAGGAATATCCTCGTATCTGCCTCTTTATGGGAACTTGGCGATATACTCTCGATGTTTACATCCTTGTTTGGGATAGCATTCTCCCCGTCAGTTGACAAGGTTCTCTGATGATAATCTACCAATTATATTCGATAGAAATGAAAATAGTTCCGGCTTGTTATCTGCATTCCTGAGAAAACATTGCCAGTTTATTGGGGTTTCCGTAACATGTGTTACCCGTCGCCGTAGCCCTACTCCTCTGTTCTTCCTCGCTTCCAATTTCAAACTGTCATCCCTGTATGTATCAAAGATGACATCCACTCGCTTAACACTTCGGAGCATTCGTTCTACGTGTGGTATTATGGAGACTGTAGCATATTCCCCGAATGGCACTGGCTTGTTGGCTTGGTGGTGTTGACTAGGGCAGATGCGTTGATGATTAAGCCATCACAGCATGGCATCGTCTCCTGACTTGTAGCATGGGCATCCAGTAGTGGTGGATCATTTTCCTTGCTTTTGGTGTAAGCTGGTCTCACATTAGTATATGTATCTGGGAGGCATCCAACTGATTTTGGCTTTGGCTTTTCATCCACGATTTGAATGTGTCGTGGTTTTCCTTCATCATCATGATTGTAGTGTTGGAATAATGAAATGGCTAAACAGGTGAAGGAATACGTCAACATCAGGAAGAAACAGATGGACATATTCATGAGTGGAATCAACAAACAGCCAGACAGTGAATAACATAGATTTCTTCAAGGCTATCCCTGTCAAAGCACCATCAAAACTGAAATCACTGAAAGAAGATTGTAGTCTGTTTTCACGGCTGTTTATTTCATGTCAAGCTTGGCAGTGTGACTTGCCTGAATTTTTTGAACATGAGAACCAGGTCTTCATACCATCACTTAGCGACTCTGGCAAGCTTCACATGGTTCGGAAGTCAGAACTGGTGCCACTATTGGGTGTCCATGCTACAAGTCAGGAGACGATGCCATCCTGTGATGGCTTAATCGTCGACGGATCTGCCCTAATCAACACCACCAAGCCTAACAAGCCAGTACTACAGTCTCCATAATACCACAAGTAGAACGAATGCTTCGAAGTGTTAAGAGAGTGGATGTCATCTTTGATAAACACAGGGATGACAGTTTGAAATTGGAAGCGAGGAAGAACAGAGGATTAGGGCTACGGCGACGGGTAACACATGTTACCGAATCCCCAAGAAACTGGCAAGGTTTTCTCAGGAATGCAGATAACAAGAAGGGACTATTTTCAGTTCTAGCGAATAGAATTGGTAGATTATCACCAGAGAACCTTGTCATGGCAACTGACTGGGAGAATGTCATCTCAAACAAGGATGTAAACATTGAGAGTATATCGCCAAGTTCCCATGAAGAGGCAGATACGAGGATATTCCTTCATGTGTACCATGCTGTAGAGAATGGGATGAAAATGATTGCCATCAAAGCCTATGACACAGATGTAATAGCGATTGCAATAACAACGTTCTCGAAATTGAGCAAAAAAGGATTGGAAGAATTGTGGGTATCATTTGGGAGAGAAAAAGACATGCAGTGGATCCCAATACAAGAAATAGTTTCAAGTATCAGGCAGCTGGGTGCTGATGGGATGATATTCTTTCATGCGTTTACTGGATGCGACACCGTTTCTGGATTCAAGGGCAAAGGGAAGAAGACGGCGTGGAGTACATTGGACATTTGTGACCCGCCATATCAAATCCAGTCGGACGTCGGGATTTTTTTTACCCTGTGCCAATGCTTCTCTTATATATGCGAGTCGACCATAGGTCGCCTCGCATATATAAGAGAATGCATTGGCCTAACAATTTTTTACAATTTTAATAATTTGTTCTTGTATTCTTTAACAATTTAATAATTTCACCCATACAGAGCCCCAGACAAACATGAGCAGACGACACTCTTCTATGTGTTTCTATATATGTGTGGGGCTCCCTGCAGGGTAATGGATGTTTTTTTTTTATTTTATGTCCTAAAAATTGTAAGAAACATTTATTTAAAAAACATGATAAAAAATTGTTAAGCCAATGCATTCTCTTATATATGCGAGGCGACCTATGGTCGACTCGCATATATAAGAGAATGCATTGGCACAGGGTAAACAAAATCCCGACTTCCGACTGGATTTGATATGGCGGGTCACATTTGCCCTGAAGTTTCTAAAGTTTTCAGGGATCTCACCTATAATCCATCAAAAATATCATCAGAAATATCATCAGAAATATCTCCAAAACTTCGAACAATTTGTCAACCTAATGTACGATCGTTCTAGTGATTGTCAATCTGTCAATCGTGCAAGGTTGGAGCTTTATTCAAAGAAACAGCGGTCGTGTGACGCTATTCTGCCAAGCAAAGCTGCTCTACTTCAGCACATTAAAAGATCTGCATACCAGGCTGGATGCAAATGGAGAAACTGCTTGCTGAAGACAGAAAGTTTGGCCGCCCAAAGTGAATGGGGGTGGATGAAATTCGGAGACGTGTGGGATGTTTTGTGGACAACTCTTGAGCCTGTTGCCAAAAGCTGCACAATGCTGACAAAATGTAACTGCAAAAAAGGTTGTGAAAAACGATGCAGTTGCAAACGGGCTGGCCTACCATGCTTTCTATTGTGCAAATGCAATTGTAATGACCTTCGCTCAAAGTCTGAACTCAATCGATCAGAATAGAAATTGAAGTATTGTATTTGATTTATAACATTTACATATAATGTTATATTAAAATACTAAACATCAAAAAACAGTTTGGTAGTCTTTTCCGTGTATATTTGGTCTTCTCTTTAGTTTTTAAATCTAAAAAAAACATAGCAAAATGAGAATAAAGCACCAAAATAACACGAAACATATGTTATCATTGGTTGACGCTTAATGTTGTATAATCATGCTATGTTAATTTGATTACTTCTTGTAAGCTAATAATAGTATAAATACTTCTGATAAACACATATTATATCACGAAATATAATTTTGCAAAGTTGATATATGCATAAAGTAAAATATCTGAAAATAATGAAAAAAATAGTATTTTGGCGGCCATTTTGTAAACAAACTTGGAAATTTGTAGCTATTTTATATTCATAATTTATTAAAATGCTTCAGTTATCAATTGTGACACATTATATATGTATAATTGGTGGTGTTTGACCATTTAAAACCCCAATATTGATGCGTAAAGTGGAAATCCTGAATTATGACGGCGACTTTTGGCGGCCATCTTGAAAAATGGCGGCCATTTCGATTTTTGCGTGGCCCCCGGTTTTTATGTTATCAGTACTGATCATTCGTGCCAACTTTCATGCTTGTATCACCATTTGCAGAATTCCCGACTTTTTTGACAGTTATCCGCCCTACTATATATATTTGATAGACAACATTCGCCGACAATACATTGTCCATCGATTTTGGTGCCCCCTCCACTTTTCCATCCCTGGGACCGACAGCGTCAATTTTGAATTCTGTAAAATGTACCATAGTATCTTTCGCGACCAAAGTTACCCCTGTTGCCAGTTGTTGGTCCTCTACGTGGCTCAAATTAACAATTTATTTATTTTTTTTAATTAAATTTTGTTTTTAAAGAAATATTTTTAAAACCTAACGTCATTATAACCTCCGCCGGGGTACCCCGTGTCATCACACCAAATTTGGTTGAAATCGGTCTAGGGGTTTGTGAGAAAAACCCGAACAGACAGACGGACAGACAGACAGACTGGCATATCCTCCTCTATTATATATATATATAGCATCCAGTGTTTAGAATGAGGTTTCCTGCGAGTAAATAGTTTATTCTTGAAAATTACTGCATTTTAGATAACATGTGATGTATTCATGAATATATATGCATGAACAAACATTCAGTGGTCCAAATTCCAAACTTAAAGAAATATTAAGAAATCTCATTATCATTTTTCTGAGACAATAAATATTTTCTTGCTCTATAAGCTCTATAATGGTAATGATCATGTTCTCTACACAAATTTCTTGTTCTCTAACAGGTATTTTTATAACCTAGAAATTTGTTCTTATTTCTAGAAAAAAAAATCTAGATATAAAAACATGTGCTAAAGGTGAATAACGTTTTTCTAGAAATTTTCTGAGATATGAATTTTTTTTCTTGCTCTCCAACCCATGTTTTCTAAAATAAAACAAATCTTAATTATCATGCACGTTCTCTACACAAATTTCTTGTTCTCCAACAGATTTTTTTATTACCTAGAAATTTGTTCTTATTTCTATAAAACAATTCTAGATATAAGAACATGTGCTACATGTGATTATCGTTTTTCTAGACATTTTCTGAGATAAGAAAACTATATCTTGAAATGAGAAAATAAATTTCATAACGCCAAAGCATAGCTTTCATCGAATAATTTATCCCGACAGATTGCATTGGAACAGAAATACGTAAACTAGTGATAACTATAAATAGATCTGACAACTCAGTACAGGACAGTAGAGATTTGATCAGTTACAGTACACGCGGAGCGATATGGAAAACAGTCACTCAATTTTCCAGCTTCTATTCCTCACCGTTCACCAATTGTCAACTAACTGAGATAATACCTTCGTTTGTCCGAAAACACGTCGATCACGAGGTAATCTTCTGGTAAAGCGACTGTACCAATCGGTCGACAATTATATTGCGCTACCAACCTTTCAAACCCACTGCTTCGGTTTTTTTGGGAGGAGGTACCCCTTCGCTAACGGAGTGTTTTCATGTCTAGATATGGGATCTTAGACCAGGATCTTTTGGTAGGCGCTTTGGTGGTAGACCCTAACAAAAAGGTCACCAATAACAAGAAACTGAAGGTCCATATCCATGTTTCGACTACTTGTTGCTTTATTGATTAACCCTTTACCCAACAAAACGGCCAAAAACGCCAAAATAAAGCTTCAACAGCCTAAAATATTTTCGGTCTGTCTCAATAACACCATACAAATATGGATATCATTGGAACCGGTTCATTGACCACATTATGATGGTTACAGTTATGCCCTGTGCCAATGCATTCTCTTATATAATTATGCGAGTCGACCATAGGTCGCCTCGCATATATAAGAGAATGCATTGGCCTAAAAAAATCTTTTTAAACATTTTTTACCATTTTTTCTTACATTCTTTAACAATTTTATAATTTTTTCTTACATTTTTTAACAATTTTTATAATATTTTTCTACATTCTTTGACAATTTTATCATTTTTAATATGTGTTAAGCCAATACATTCTCTTATATATGCGAGGCGACCTATGGTCGACTCGCATATATAAGAGAATGCATTGGCACAGGGCCGTTCTGTTGGGTAAAGGGTTAATAAAGGGTAGTCATTAATGCCAACCTGTCTTGTTAAAAATAACAATCTACTAGTATAAAAATGTTCTTACCTAGAAAATCTTTTTGGCAGTGAGCAGATGGCATATTGGTGTAAAATCTATATGATTGAATGTATTCAGTGAACAAAATAATGTCCCAATTTATATATATACCCCCTTATTCCAATAGCACAATCAGATTACCAAGTTAAAGGTAGTAAATCCGATTCGATGGTCCCCATATCATCAGATTCCAACCATAACATTTTTATTAAATGCCGCTTCATTTATCAGAATCGATTGATTGCCCAAACATAATGCTAACCACAGCCAACTTTAGTATAAAATTTCCCAAAACGTGTTATTTATCACCATTTTGTTCAACGATATTCGGCCGGTTTGTCGAATATCTAAAGCCCCGGTTCCATATTCCCGATTTTCTGTCCCGAATTAGTATATTCGGCACCAATTCGGGACCAGACCAAATCGGCAGCATTCGAGAGAATTCTGGACGAGTTTTATTCCAAAAGCCGCCGAACTGATGACAAAATTTAATCGTCCCGAACATTGCCGAGTATTCCAGAATGCTTCCGAATTTCTTCCCGAATGATAAAGAATTATCCCGATCTGATACCGAAATTTCGTGCGAGTAGCTGCCGAATTGCCCAGAATACTACCGACTTACACCGAGATGTTGCCGAATACCCCGAATCAATGCCGAACTGGAACCGAATTGATGCCGAATAAATACCGAATTGGTATTCAATTGCTGCCGAACGTCACGAATCGATGCCGAATTTTGCAGATAACACCGGATCTCAGTATAAAAGCAGCCACACATGGCGAATTCGGGAATAACCTACGGAATACTGCCGACTACTCCAGAATATTCACCCGAATATTGCCGAATACTGCCGACTACTCCCGAATAGGTGCCGAATTGCTCCCGAATTTATCCCGATGATTGACAAATCGGGAGCGATTCGGCTTGGTTCCCGATAGTTTTGAACATTTCAAAACTGTCGGGAGCGAGTCCAGAATCGTCCCGAATCGACCCCGATAGCACCGATATCCCCGATCATGTTCGGGGGTAAAAATTCACTGTCCCGACTCGTCCCGAACTTACTCCACGATTTTTGCAAAATTATGATTCGGGAGTCATTCGGGAACATTCGGGGTGGAAAATCGGGGATATGGAACCGGGGCTTAACACCAAAAGCCAATTTATTTTAGAGTTATCCATCCGCAATTTGGTGGAGACCATCGGCCTGACAGATATTTGCTAGGCCACCAAAAATGACATATCTCGGGAAATAACAAATTTCAAAAATCGATATCTGATCACTCTGAGCTTTAATTACATGGGTGGGTTCCTCGACTCAAATAAAATATTTTTTACCTCCGAAGCCGAAGAAATAGTAATTTGGGAGCGTTAATTCGGATTATGCATCTCAATTCATAATACATACATGTATACCGCACTGTACCAATATACCTCGTTGAAGAAACACCACTGTCAGAAGGGGGGTATACATACAAATATACGCATGTACTTTTTCTAAACACATATTACATGAAGATACAATATGTTACCTCAATGGGCAATACAGCTCAATGGGCGGCAATACACCTCAATGGGCAATACACCTCAACGGGCAATACACCTCAATGGGCAATACACCTCAACGGGCAATACACCTCAATGGGCAATACACCTCAACGGGCAATACACCCCAAATGAGCAATTGCTCAATGACGATGATAACCACATGAGTTTGGAACTTGATCATTAACTGCCTTAGTTATGCTAATTAACAATTTTTGGACCACCCTTATAAAAAAACAGTAGTGAGTGGGTCAAAAATAAATTGCTAATTGGGCATAATTATAAGGCAGTTATTGATTAAGTTCCAAGCTCCTGTGTGATAACTAATATATTATTTGAACATTACATAAATAGATAATTATTAAATACGTAAGACATTATCGGCAAAGCGGCAATATTATCGCTATCAATTGTTGCTTCTACATCAGCTGTAACTTGTAGTTTCTCTTCTACTTTAGCTGCAAGTTTCTCTTTTGGCAAAGAAGGCTCGGATCATGTCGCATATTATATTAATAGTTTCCTTTATCTCATTACTCATTAAGAATAATAATTTATCAAAATCCGAAATATCTAAAAATTATGAAATGAATTAGCTATAATTGAGTAAAATATTTTTCGCGTAAATCTTGGTATTCAGCACATTTATTTAATCACAAAATGATATTCACTTTCAACCTGTATCGCTATGCACCGCTTAGACTTTATGTATCACCTACCTGAACAGATCAGTACTGTAACCGCAATGACCGAAACACAAAAACCCATGCCAGGTATATATATAATATGTATAACACTGACACAGTATTACTCCAGTGCTATTCGTGGTACGAATGGATTGTTTATTGAAAGTGTCCTTACTATAAACCCACATAACAACAGCGCATCACTTGTCGCATTGTCACCTCAACAGCTATACACCAGGTGAATAATATCAATCAATAATGTGGCCAATTGTCAATATATTCCACCCTAACACGAATGTATGAGCCGCAGGTCTTCCGATTGTAATATTTGACCATTGCAAAGAAACCTCGGCAATAAAACAACAGGGTGCCCAATTAAGAAATATTGAATAGGCTGAGTGTTAATTATGCAATGGAAAAGATTTTTTTGCGAATTTCTGCGTGCTTTAGTTCTATAGAATTAATTGGATATCAGAGGCGTTTGCGGGCACGATAGAAACAGCCATTGAACTTGAAGTCCCAAAATGATTTCCTCAAAACAAAAAAATCGCAGATTCAAAACAAGTTGATCAAACCAGAATGATTGGCTCAAAACCAATCGATTTTGACCGAAATCAGCTTTACAAAGTTTTACTGTTGCCATGGCAATTATAGTTCCGTCATTTTCTGGGTACATGTAGGTTGTATAGGACAATTCCGGTGGTTTACCAGAGATGGGCGTTACCCGACGTATGTCGATACTTATATTAGTTGGACTTCTACATGCAGCTGGCTGACAGAACGATCAGAAAACCATTTTGGTTTATAGATGAAACGCAATTTCGGCCGATATTGTGGTCAGGAACATACCCGATGCGGCGATGCCTAGCGGGAGTTGGGCCCTATACCGATGTTTGCGGCATTGGCGACAGCCAGACCATTAAACGATCATGTGTATGATAAAACAAAAACCCTAGCAACGGTTCTGTGGTGCTTATGAAAGTTTCGTGACTGTGTACTGGAAAGAAGTAGAACTCAGCTTTAATACACTGTTAACAATTTCAAGGCAACATTTCCATTTCTTCAGGTTACGTGTAGATTGTACGGGGACAATTTCGGCGGTTAATCGGAGTTGGGTTTTACCCGATACATGTCGGCACTTGAAGCAGTTCGACTTCTAGCTGACGGACAGACCGACTGATCAGAAACCCAAAAGAGTTTATAGTTGGAATGATACGTGGGTAGAGCTGATACGTGATAAAAACAACCAGTCTTATATGATCAGGATCTATAATCTCCATGGCAACAATTTCTTCCGTTTTTCTTTGCTGCTTGTATTGCTGTAGTTGTATATTCCCGCGACCTTGACGAGTTGTATATTCCCGCGACCTTGTACTTCTATAACGTTTGTATGCTCTCAAATTCACATTATTTTAGTTACTGACAACCCTTATAAAAAAAACACTCTGTAAAATGATGTTACCAGGGTGTTACTTTGGTAAGTTTGTTTAGTGAATCGTCACCATATTATACGCACACATGTAGAAACACCCATGTATTTTTACTCAGTAGTGAACATGGACCTAGTTCAGCGGTGCAAGGTATTTCACCGGGATGTCAGCATGACTGTATGTGGTCGTTATACCAGATATGGTGTTAAACTCTTCTGGATTTAGCTGACTTATGTATAAGAATATTCTTTCCACTGAGTAATGAACAAAATATGAATTTGTTCTCACAAAAGAAAACACATCAGCTGTGAAATGTGAGATTTAGTTATCGCTAATGCCCTGTGAAAATAATCTGGTAAAAGCGAGGCAAACCATGGTTTATATGGCTCTACTCTGGTAACAAATGGTAGCGGCAGGTAAACAATGATATACTCTGGTAAAAGCCATATAGAAAGGACACACCCTTGTAAATGCCAAGTAACGGCATGGTGTACCCCACTTATATTATACTCTGGTACATCCAGGTGTATTACCATTACTTACTAAACATTAACCAACACGGGAGCCTATGTGTCATTGATTTTGAAATTGATTTTACTCCACCTTGCAGAGCTGTGTACGTTTAGGACTTAAATATACATAAATAAAAGGTCACCGACCAAAATGTCCCCTGACAAGTTCTCATGTGCGTGAAAAGCTGACAAATGATGGTTCAGATCTTACATTGGATGAAGCTCTCGATGTTGCACGCACATATAAATTGTCGCAGAAACAGCTCAAAAGTGTGAACTCGGGAGAAGATCCAAATATTAAAGGCATACTTAATTTTCGAGTCACTGATTATTTGTTTATAGTGCCTTTATATACGGTTTTAATAACAATATATGCCATAAAATATGATTAAAATACTATCAATCATCATAATTTGGAATGTCTGTGTCTCAGAAGGTGCCCACAGAGTAATAGAAAATAACTGAAATCATAAAATCATTTATCCCGTTATGACTCCCAGAATGCTACACGATTGAAACTATAGTTTATTTTCAATGGAAGGGGAATAACTCTATATCTAAATATTTAGAGTTATTCCCCTTCCATTGAAAATAATAGACATTGTGTAGAAACTTCAGCACAGAACAGACGTCGGTTTCTCAACAAAAACAACACGTTTTCAGTTTATTACATCGAATAAATTGAAAAATACTATGTTTTGGAGCTTCCTCTTTCAAAAGGTATATAATATAATCTCATATATATTTTGAAGACCTCTGTTTGTTTGTTTGTTTGTCTGTCTGTCTGTCATTTATACAAATCTACGATTCTCGACCGATCGGGACGAAACTTGGTACGTGTGTGTAGTTTGACCAGGCGGTGAACGTTGTCGTATTGGCGAGCCCGTGCGGCGCCCGCTTCGCGCATGCGCAGACGAGATCTCGGAAACGGGTGGAGCTATCGACTTGAAATTTGCTATGTGAATGTATCTTGCCCCGGATACGAATTTTATCGGGTCGCCGAGCCCGTGCGACACCAGCTTCGCGCATGCGCAGACGAGATCTCGGAAACGGGTGGAGCTATCGACTTGAAATTTGCTATGTGAATGTATCTTGCCCCGGATACGAATTTTATCGGGTCGCCGAGCCCGTGCGACGCCAGCTTCGCGCATGCGCAGACCAGATCTCGGAAACGGGTGGAGCTTTCGACTTGAAATTTGGTTTTTGAATAGCCCGGACAACGGGTGGATCTATCGACTTGAAATTTGGTTTTTGAATAGCCCGGACAACGTCGGGCTCATCGGCTAGTATAGCATATATTTTATATGTGATCTGGGGGTTCGAAAATTAAGTGGGCCATAATAAAACGGAAACCAGTAAACAGTAATCCGTTGTATGTTGTATGTCCGTTGTATCCGTTTAACACTTTTTACCATTTTTTCTTTAACAATTTTATAATTTTTAATGTGTTAAGCAATTGATGCATTCTCTTATATATGCGAGGCGACCTATGGTCGACTCGCATATATAAGAGAATGCATTGGCACAGGGCCGTTCTGTTGGGTAAAGGGTTAAGGCATGGCAACATCTTAATTCTCATTAGCCTCGGGGCCCTTTAAGGCGTGGCAACATCTTAATTCTCATTAGCCTCGGGGCCCTTTAAGGCGTGGCAACATCTAAATTCTCATTAGCCTCGGGGCCCTTTAAGGCATGGCAACATCTTAATTCTCATTAGCCTCGGGGCCCTATAAGGTGTGGAAACCTCTTAATTCTCATTAGCCTCGGGGCCCTTTAAGGTGTGGAAACTTCTTAATTCTCATTAGCCTCGGGGCCCTTTAAGGCATGGCAACATCTTAATTCTCATTAGCCTCGGGGCCCTTTAAGGTGTGGAAACCTCTTAATTCTCATTAGCCTCGGGGCCCTTTAAGGAGTGGCAACATCTTAACTCTCATTAGCATCGGGGCCCTTTAAGGAGTGGAAACCTCTTAATTCTCATTAGCATCGGGGCCCTTTAAGGAGTGGCAACATCTTAATTCTCATTAGCCTCGGGGCCCTTTAAGGAGTGGCAACATCTTAATTCTCATTAGCCTCGGGGCACTTTAAGGCGTGGAAACCTCTTAATTCTCATTAGCCTCGGGGCCCTTTAAGGAGTGGAAACATCTTAATTCTCATTAGACTCGGGGGCCTTTAAGGCATGGCGACATCTTAATTCTCATTAGCCTCGGGGCCCTTTAAGGCGTGACGACATCTTAATTCTCATTAGCCTCGGGGCCCTTTAAGGCGTGGCAACATCTTAATTCTCATTAGCCTCGGGGCAATCAACACAAACTGTAAGGTGAAAATATTTTATTGAATGACAATAAATGTTTTTAGATAATAAATATTCAATGAGCATTAACATTTCATTAACAATCTATATACACTCAATAAATGTTTGCAGTCAATAAATATGCAATGAGCTTTAACATTTCTATAACAATCTATATACAAGAAATCTCAAAATGTACACGACCAAACAAAGATATAATCTGTTTCTCGTGGGATGCTGAATCAATCGTCAAACCTCTTCAGATTCGGTACCGGCATAAGAGGTCATAGGTCAAGGAGTCAAGAATGAATGCCCAATGTGCGACCAAACAAATAAATAATCTGTTACTCATGGGAAGCCGAATGTGCGACCAAACAAATAAATAATATGTTTCTCATGGGACCCCCAATGTGTGACCAAACAAATAAATAATATGTTTCTCATGGGACCCCGAATGTCTGACCAAACAAATCAATAATATATTTCTCATGGGACCCTGAATGTGCGGCCAAATAAATAATCTGTTTCTCATGGGACCCTGAATGTGCGACCAAATAAATAATCCGTTTCTCATGGGACGCTGAATGTGTGACCAAACAAATAAATAATATGTTTCTCATGGGACGCCGAATGTGCGACCAAACAAATAAATAATATGTTTCTCATGGGACCCTGAATGTGCCGACCACATAAATAATCCGTTTCTCATGGGACGCCGAATGTGTGACCAAACAAATAAATAATATGTTTCTCATGGGACGCAGAATGTGCGACCAAATAAATAAATAATCTCATGGGACGCCGAATGTGTGACCAAACAAATAAATAATATGTTTCTCATGGGACGCAGAATGTGCGACCAAACAAATAAATAATATGTTTCTCATGGGACCCTGAATGTGCCGACCACATAAATAATCCGTTTCTCATGGGACGCCGAATGTGTGACCAAACAGATAAATAATATGTTTCTCATGGGACGCAGAATTTGCGACCAAATAAATAAATAATCTGTTTCTCATGGGACCCTGAATATGCGACCAAATAAATAATCCGTTTCTCATGGGACGCTGAATGTGTGACCAAACAAATCAATAATATATTTCTCATGGGACCCTGAATGTGCGACCAAATAAATAATCTGTTTCTCATGGGACCCTGAATGTGCGACCAAATAAATAATCCATTTCTCATGGGATGCTGAATGTGTGACCAAACAAATAAATAATGTTTCTCATGGGATGCCGAATGTGCGACCAAAAAATAAATAATGTTCTCATGGGACCCTGAATGTGCGACCAAATAAATAATCCGTTTCTCATGGGACGCTGAATGTGTGACCAAACAAATAAATAATATGTTTCTCATGGGACCTTGAATGTGCGACCAAATAAATAAATAATATGTTTCTAATTGGACACCGAATGTGCGACAAATCAAATAAATAATCTGTTTCTCATGGGACCCCGAATGTCTGACCAAACAAATAAATAATATGTTTCTCATGGGACCCCGAATGTGCGACAAATCAAATAAATAATCTATTTCTCATGGGACCCTGAATGTGCGACAAATCAAATAATCTGTTTCTCATGGGACCCTGAATGAGTGACCAAACAAATAAATAATATGTTTCTCATGGGACGCCAAATGTGCGACCAAACAAATAAATAATATGTTTCTCATGGGACCCTGAATGTGCGACCAAAAAATAATCCGTTTCTCATGGGACGCCGAATGTGTGACCTAACAAATAAATAATGTTTCTCATGGGACCCTGAATGTGCGACCAAATAAATAATATGTTTCTCATGGGACCCCGAATGTGTGACCAAATAGAAAAATAATGTTTCTCATGGGACCCCGATTGTCTGACCAAAGAAATAAATAATATATTTTTCATGGGACCCTGAATGTGCGACCAAATAAATAATCCGCTTCTCATGTGACGCCGAATGTGCGACAAATCAAATAAATAATCTGTTTCTCATGGGACCCTGAATGTGCAACCAAATAAATGTTTCTCATGGGACCCTGAATGTGCGACCAAATAAATATGTTTCTCATGGGACCCTGAATGTGTGACCAAACAAATAAATAATAAGTTTCTCATGGGACCCTGAATGTGCGACCAAACAAATAAATAATGTTTCTCATGGGACCCTGAATATGCGACAAATCAAATAAATAAATAATATGTTTCTCATGGGACGCCGATTGTGCGACCAAACAAATAAATAATGTTTCTCATGGGACGCTGAATGTGTGACCAAACAAATAAATATTCTGTTTCTAATTGGACCCCGAATGTGCGACCAAACAAATAAATAATGTTTCTCATGGGATGCCGAATGTGCGTTTTAAAAGGGATGTAACAGTTGGATATCATGTTGAGAATAGGATAACACACACAGTCTTCTGGAAGTGGGTATATGATTTATATTTTGGCATAAAAAGTTGATGAAAATATAATGATATAGAATATGTTGTATATAATGTGATCTGGTGATTCGAAAACTAAGTTGGCCTTTAACATGTGGAGAATATATCTCACGCTCACTTCTAGAGCGAGTTTACTTTCTCTTGACAAGCTGCTGAAATCGGGCTGGATGGATGCGTGTAAAGACCTCACCTTTTATGTGAATCTATAGCATGCTAAGGTAAATCTGAATTTATCTGATTGTTAACCATTCCATGACGGGAGCTGCGCTGGTGCGGCATTAAAGATCCTGTGCCAGTGCATTCAATTATATATGCAAGTCTTCCATAGGGAGCCTCGCATATATAAGAGAATGTGCTGGCTTACAGTGTCATGGCAAATATTGTTAGGCCAATGTATTCCCTTATATATGCGAGCTCCCAAAAGGAGACTTGCATATTTAAATGAATACATTGGCGCAAGGTTTTCGCAAAAAAAATTCATGAAGCTCCTGCCATGGAAGGGTTAATTGCTTTGTCTTTTCATGTTGCTGTATAAGTAAGTGTGAATTTGATTGGTTTAATTTTGTCTTTTCACTTTGTTGTATAAGTAAGTGTGAATTTGATTCGTTTAATTTTGTCTTTTCACGTTGCTGTCTAAGTAACTGTGAATTTGATTGGCTTAACTTTGTCTTTTCACGTTGATGTATAATTAAGTCTGAATTTGATTGGAGCGCTCATTCCATTATTTTCATATAACACGTAAGCAACGTTTGAACTTGATGTTCTGGAAGCTGGCATGGTCGCAGTCTGAAAAAAAAACAATGATATTAATAATGACACTTATCAGCTAACATATTCTAAAAATTCACACACCACTTACTCTTCATTTTAATCACCAAATTTATATTTTATACCATAAACGTTTCAGACTGATGCCAGTTCTAAATTTTCTTTCGGCTCGAACAAAACGATCTCAAATTTATCGAAAAATATAAGAAACAAAACACTAATTTTCAGAGCTACATCAATGAACATGTTTGGAAAAAGGTATATCATCGGTGGCTTATAAAAGGTCGTACTTGTCATTTTGGCATGAAACTTTTTATTGCATTTTCACAATCTACGGGTTCGATTACATAAGTTTCTCAGATAACTTGTCAATATTTCAAGTATAAATGCCATTTTTCGATGTTTATCAGGCAAATTTGTGTTCTAATTGTATCTGGGTTTCCCGCAAATTGTTTGAGTTAATTCTGAAATGTTTTCGGGTGACATGTGATGATATTAATTATGACACTTATCAGCTGACATGTGATGATATTAAAAATAACACTTATCAGCTGACATGTGATGATATTAAAAATAACACTTATCAGCCGACATGTGATGATATTAATAATGACACTTATCAGCTGACATGTGATATTAATAATGACACTTATCAGCTGACATGTGATGATATTAATAATGACACTTATCAGCTGACATGTGATGATATTAATGACACGTATCAGCTGACATGTGATGATATTAATGACACTTATCAGCTGACATGTGATGATATTAATAATGACACTTATCAGCTGACATGTGATGATATTAATAATGACACTTATCAGCTGACATGTGATGATATTAATAATGACACTTATCGGGTGACATGTGATGATATTAATGACACTTATCAGCTGACATGTGATGATATTAATGACACTTATCAGCTGACATGTGATGATATGAATAATGACACTTATCAGCTGACATGTGATGATATTAATGACACGTATCAGCTGACATGTGATGATATTAATAATGATACTTATCAGCTGACATGTGATGATATTAATAATACACTTATCAGCTGACATGTGATGATATTAAAAATAACACTTATCAGCTGACATGTAATGATATTAATAATACACTTATCAGCCGAAATGTGATGATATTAATAATGACACTTATCAGCTGACATGTGATATTAATAATGACACTTATCAGCTGACATGTGATGATATTAATAATACACTTATCAGCTGACATGTGATGATATTAATGACACTTATCAGCTGACATGTGATGATATTAATGACACTTATCAGCTGACATGTGATGATATTAATAATGACACTTATCAGCTGACATGTGATGATATTAATGACACGTATCAGCTGACATGTGATGATATTAATAATGATACTTATCAGCTGACATGTGATGATATTAATAATACACTTATCAGCTGACATGTGATGATATTAATAAAGACACTTATCAGCTAACATGTGATGATATTAATAATGATACTTATCAGCTGACATGTGATGATATTAATAATACACTTATCAGCTGACATGTGATGATATTAATAAAGACACTTATCAGCTAACATGTGATGATATTAATAATGATACTTATCAGCTGACATGTGATGATATTAATAATACACTTATCAGCTGACATGTGATGATATTAATAATATACTTATCAGCTGACATGTGATGATATTAATAAAGACACTTATCAGCTAACATGTGATGATATTAATAATGATACTTATCAGCTGACATGTGATGATATTAATAATACACTTATCAGCTGACATGTGATGATATTAATAAAGACACTTATCAGCTGACATGTGATGATATTAATAATACACTTATCAGCTGACATGTGATGATATTAATAATAACACTTATCAGCTGACATGTGATGATATTAATAATACACTTATCAGCTGACATGTGATGATATTAATAATATACTTATCAGCTGACATGTGATGATATTAATAATATACTTATCAGCTGACATGTGATGATATTAATAATGATACTTATCAGCTGACATGTGATGATATTAATAATATACTTATCAGCTGACATGTGATGATATTAATAATACACTTATCAGCTGACATGTGATGATATTAATGACACTTATCAGCTGACATGTGATGATATTAATGACACTTATCAGCTGACATGTGATATTAATAATGACACTTATCAGCTGACATGTGATGATATTAATAATACACTTATCAGCTGACATGTGATGATATTAATGACACTTATCAGCTGACATGTGATGATATTAATGACACTTATCAGCTGACATGTGATGATATTAATAATGACACTTATCAGCTGACATGTGATGATATTAATGACACGTATCAGCTGACATGTGATGATATTAATAATGATACTTATCAGCTGACATGTGATGATATTAATAATACACTTATCAGCTGACATGTGATGATATTAATAAAGACACTTATCAGCTAACATGTGATGATATTAATAATGATACTTATCAGCTGACATGTGATGATATTAATAATACACTTATCAGCTGACATGTGATGATATTAATAAAGACACTTATCAGCTAACATGTGATGATATTAATAATGATACTTATCAGCTGACATGTGATGATATTAATAATACACTTATCAGCTGACATGTGATGATATTAATAATATACTTATCAGCTGACATGTGATGATATTAATAAAGACACTTATCAGCTAACATGTGATGATATTAATAATGATACTTATCAGCTGACATGTGATGATATTAATAATACACTTATCAGCTGACATGTGATGATATTAATAAAGACACTTATCAGCTGACATGTGATGATATTAATAATACACTTATCAGCTGACATGTGATGATATTAATAATAACACTTATCAGCTGACATGTGATGATATTAATAATACACTTATCAGCTGACATGTGATGATATTAATAATATACTTATCAGCTGACATGTGATGATATTAATAATATACTTATCAGCTGACATGTGATGATATTAATAATGATACTTATCAGCTGACATGTGATGATATTAATAATATACTTATCAGCTGACATGTGATGATATTAATAAAGACACTTATCAGCTGACATGTGATGATATTAATAATACACTTATCAGCTGACATGTGATGATATTAATAATAACACTTATCAGCTGACATGTGATGATATTAATAATACACTTATCAGCTGACATGTGATGATATTAATAATATACTTATCAGCTGACATGTGATGATATTAATAATACACTTATCAGCTAACATGTGATGATATTAATGACACTTATCAGCTGACATGTGATGATATTAATAATGACACTTATCAGCTGACATGTGATATTAATAATGACACTTATCAGCTGACATGTGATGATATTAATAATACACTTATCAGCTGACATGTGATGATATTAATGACACTTATCAGCTGACATGTGATGATATTAATAATGACACTTATCAGCTGACATGTGATGATATTAATGACACTTATCAGCTGACATGTGATGATATTAATAATGACACTTATCAGCTGACATGTAATGATATTAATAATACACTTATCAGCTGACATGTGATGATATTAATGACACTTATCAGCTGACATGTGATGATATTAATAATGACACTTATCAGCTGACATGTGATGATATTAATAATGACACTTATCAGCTGACATGTGATGATATTAATGACACGTATCAGCTGACATGTGATGATATTAATAATGATACTTATCAGCTGACATGTGATGATATTAATAATACACTTATCAGCTGACATGTGATGATATTAATAAAGACACTTATCAGCTAACATGTGATGATATTAATAATGATACTTATCAGCTGACATGTGATGATATTAATAATACACTTATCAGCTGACATGTGATGATATTAATAATGATACTTATCAGCTGACATGTGATGATATTAATTATATACTTATCAGCTGACATGTGATGATATTAATAAAGACACTTATCAGCTAACATGTGATGATATTAATAATGATACTTATCAGCTGACATGTGATGATATTAATAATACACTTATCAGCTGACATGTGATGATATTAATAATATACTTATCAGCTGACATGTGATGATATTAATAAAGACACTTATCAGCTAACATGTGATGATATTAATAATGATACTTATCAGCTGACATGTGATGATATTAATAATACACTTATCAGCTGACATGTGATGATATTAATAAAGACACTTATCAGCTGACATGTGATGATATTAATAATACACTTATCAGCTGACATGTGATGATATTAATAATAACACTTATCAGCTGACATGTGATGATATTAATAATACACTTATCAGCTGACATGTGATGATATTAATAATATACTTATCAGCTGACATGTGATGATATTAATAATATACTTATCAGCTGACATGTGATGATATTAATAATGATACTTATCAGCTGACATGTGATGATATTAATAATATACTTATCAGCTGACATGTGATGATATTAATAAAGACACTTATCAGCTGACATGTGATGATATTAATAATACACTTATCAGCTGACATGTGATGATATTAATAATAACACTTATCAGCTGACATGTGATGATATTAATAATACACTTATCAGCTGACATGTGATGATATTAATAATATACTTATCAGCTGACATGTGATGATATTAATAATACACTTATCAGCTAACATGTGATGATATTAATGACACTTATCAGCTGACATGTGATGATATTAATAATGACACTTATCAGCTGACATGTGATATTAATAATGACACTTATCAGCTGACATGTGATGATATTAATAATACACTTATCAGCTGACATGTGATGATATTAATGACACTTATCAGCTGACATGTGATGATATTAATAATGACACTTATCAGCTGACATGTGATGATATTAATGACACTTATCAGCTGACATGTGATGATATTAATAATGACACTTATCAGCTGACATGTAATGATATTAATAATACACTTATCAGCTGACATGTGATGATATTAATGACACTTATCAGCTGACATGTGATGATATTAATAATGACACTTATCAGCTGACATGTGATGATATTAATGACACTTATCAGCTGACATGTGATGATATTAATAATGACACTTATCAGCTGACATGTGATATTAATAATGACACTTATCAGCTGACATGTGATGATATTAATAATACACTTATCAGCTGACATGTGATGATATTAATGACACTTATCAGCTGACATGTGACGATATTAATAATGACACTTTTCAGCTGACATGTGATATTAATAATGACACTTATCAGCTGACATGTGATGATATTAATAATACACTTATCAGCTGACATGTGATATTAATAATGACACTTATCAGCTGACATGTGATGATATTAATAATGACACTTATCAGCTGACATGTGATATTAATAATGACACTTATCAGCTGACATGTGATGATATTAATAATACATTTATCAGCTGACATGTGATATTAATAATGACACTTATCAGCTGACATGTGATATTAATAATGACACTTATCAGCTGACATGTGATGATATTAATAATACACTTATCAGCTGACATGTGATGATATTAATGACACTTATCAGCTGACATGTGATGATATTAATGACACTTATCAGCTGACATGTGATGATATTAATAATGACACTTATCAGCTGACATGTGATGATATTAATGACACGTATCAGCTGACATGTGATGATATTAATAATGATACTTATCAGCTGACATGTGATGATATTAATAATACACTTATCAGCTGACATGTGATGATATTAATAATATACTTATCAGCTGACATGTGATGATATTAATAAAGACACTTATCAGCTAACATGTGATGATATTAATAATGATACTTATCAGCTGACATGTGATGATATTAATAATACACTTATCAGCTGACATGTGATGATATTAATAATATACTTATCAGCTGACATGTGATGATATTAATAAAGACACTTATCAGCTAACATGTGATGATATTAATAATGATACTTATCAGCTGACATGTGATGATATTAATAATACACTTATCAGCTGACATGTGATGATATTAATAATATACTTATCAGCTGACATGTGATGATATTAATAAAGACACTTATCAGCTGACATGTGATGATATTAATAATACACTTATCAGCTGACATGTGATGATATTAATAATAACACTTATCAGCTGACATGTGATGATATTAATAATACACTTATCAGCTGACATGTGATGATATTAATAATATACTTATCAGCTGACATGTGATGATATTAATAATACACTTATCAGCTAACATGTGATGATATTAATGACACTTATCAGCTGACATGTGATGATATTAATAATGACACTTATCAGCTGACATGTGATATTAATAATGACACTTATCAGCTGACATGTGATGATATTAATAATACACTTATCAGCTGACATGTGATGATATTAATGACACTTATCAGCTGACATGTGATGATATTAATAATGACACTTATCAGCTGACATGTGATGATATTAATGACACTTATCAGCTGACATGTGATGATATTAATAATGACACTTATCAGCTGACATGTAATGATATTAATAATACACTTATCAGCTGACATGTGATGATATTAATGACACTTATCAGCTGACATGTGATGATATTAATAATGACACTTATCAGCTGACATGTGATGATATTAATGACACTTATCAGCTGACATGTGATGATATTAATAATGACACTTATCAGCTGACATGTAATGATATTAATAATACACTTATCAGCTGACATGTGATGATATTAATAATATACTTATCAGCTGACATGTGATGATATTAATAAAGACACTTATCAGCTGACATGTGATGATATTAATAATAACACTTATCAGCTGACATGTGATGATATTAATAATGACACTTTTCAGCTAACATGTGTTTTCTCAGTGAATACTAGTGGAACGCTTATTGTAAAACAATGCCATTTGTATTCATAGGAATATCTGGTATATTGCGTTATCTTAACAAGAAACTATTCTAAAAATTCACACACCACTTACTCTTTATTTTAATCATCAAATTTATATTTTATACCATAAACGTTTCAGACTGATGCCAGTTCTAAATTTTCTTTCGGCTCGAACAAAACGATCTCAAATTTATCGAAAAATATAAGAAACAAAACACTAATTTTCAGAGCTACATCAATGAACTTGTTTGGAAAAAGGTATATCATCGGTGGGCTTATAAAAGGTCGTACTTGTCATTTTGGCATGAAACTTTTTATTGCATTTTCTCAATCTACGGGTTCGATTACATAAGTTTCTCAGATGTCAATATTTCAAGTATAAATGCCATTTTTCGATGTTTATCAGGCAAATTTGTGTTCTAATTGTATCTGGGTTTCCCGCAAATTGTTTGAGTTAATTCTGAAATGTTGTATTTTTTTACTTTAGAAACTGTTCTTGATAGGATAATTTTGATACGATTGTTTTGAAGAAGAATTGCCGGATGGCGTAACCTATTTATCCAGAATGGCTGGCGGCCGTATCATCCTAATCCTGAGTGACAGTGAAGAATGGCTGGCGGCCGTATCATCCTAATCCTGAGTGACAGTGAAGAATGGCTGGCGGCCATATCATCCTAATCCTGAGTGACAGTGAAGAATGGCTGGCGGCCATATCATCCTAATCCTGAGTGACAGTGAAGAATGGCTGGCGGCCGTATCATCCTAATCCTGAGTGACAGTGAAGAATGGCTGGCGGCCGTATCATCCTAATCCTGAGTGACAGTGAAGAATGGCTGGCGGCCGTATCATCCTAATCCTGAGTGACAGTGAAGAATGGCTGGCGGCCGTATCATCCTAATCCTGAGTGACAGTGAAGAATGGCTGGCGGCCGTATCATCCTAATCCTGAGTGACAGTGAAGAATGGCTGGCGGCCGTATCATCCTAATCCTGAGTGACAGTGAAGAATGGCTGGCGGCCGTATCATCCTAATCCTGAGTGACAGTGAAGAATGGCTGGCGGCCGTATCATCCTAATCCTGAGTGACAGTGAAGAATGGCTGGCGGCCGTATCATCCTAATCCTGAGTGACAGTGAAGAATGGCTGGCGGCCATATCATCCTAATCCTGAGTGACAGTGAAGAATGGCTGGCGGCCGTATCATCCTAATCCTGAGTGACAGTGAAGAATGGCTGGCGGCCGTATCATCCTAATCCTGAGTGACAGTGACTAACAAAGCCGTGGAAATAGTAAAAACTAAAATGTCGTATGGACAAGATTTCAATTTTTACTTCTAAAGTGTCGTATAACACCATCAAATCATGTTTACTCATCAACAAGAGGATAATTGAGTATCTATTATAACAACTTTGATATAAAGTGTTATTGTGTACAGTTATTGGCAGATACCAATTCTAGTTCCAGATATAAATAGTTTTTTTTGTCTCCTGAACAATTTGATTTTCCTGAGGTAGAAGCCAACTGACAATATCAAGCCTGAGTTTAGTGTGTCTGTCATTTGCAGAATGAGGTCCCCAGAGGGTGAATTTAGTGATGCTATCCCACATAGCGGGCTAGCATCACCAAATTCACCCTCTGGGGACCTCATTCTGCTTAGGCCTCAAATAGCTGCTATGAGAGAACTAGGATCAGATTGAAGTTCCCCAGTTGGAATTGGTGATGTTCACCCATTAGTCACCTCGATTATGCATTTTATCTTCTGCAAATTAGGCGATATAGAAACTTCCAGAAGGGAAAAAGTTATTAAAAACAATATTTATCTGAGAATATAAATATTTCCTACAAGATGAGGCCTGAGCAGAATGGGGTCCCCACAGGGTGAATTTGGTGATGCTAACCCGCTATGCGGGATAGCATCACTAAATTCACCCTCTGGGGACCTCATTCTGCAAATGTCAGCCGCACTAAACTCAAGCTTGGTCAGTATTGTAAGACATCCATCTCAAACCTCACTGATAAAGTTTAATGTTTAACCCACAGGGAGCCTCCATCAGATGGAAGCATGCACTACAGAGTGTCGTCTGCTCCAGTCTGTGGGGCTCTCTATGGGTTATACACACTAAGCTATGTATTGAATGATTCTCACCTCACCACAGTAGTACCCCCAAAACTCCAGCCTGAGACGAGCTGCCATCGTGTAAGCTGATGTGACTGGCACTACAATCCGCATTGCCGCCGACAACCATGTCCGCGAACTGGATGGTGATGACCAATCTCTGCGGCACTTGGATTCGCCAGCTGCAGCTAATGCTCGCGTTATACACATCAGGGTACATTGGACTGGCAAAGGTGCCGTTGATTCCCGTCACGTTACCACCACAGCCAGCGACATCTGGTGGTGAAAAAAATAAGAAGTTGATGTTAGCTGCAGGGACGCGGCTACAGGGTTTCTGTTGGGGGGATAGGGGCTAGCATCACCAAATTCATCCTCTGGGGACGTCATTCTGCATGGCCGCCGCATCTGCTAATGGTAGACCTAGACTCAGATTTAAGTTCTCAGATGGTGAAGATTGTGATGTGCACCCATTGGCACCTTGACAATGCATTGTTTCGTCTGCCAATTTGGGGATATAGAGAAACTAAACTATAAAAGAAGTTTATAAAGAAACTAACAAAAATTTGATATTAAAGATACTTACCAGAGAAAATGAGGCCTAAGCAGAATGAGGTCCACAGAAGGTGAATTTAGAGATGCTAGTCACTGTGCAGAGTAGTGTCACTAAATTCACCCTCTGGGGGCCTCATTTTGCTGGGACAGAAGCTAGAATCCAGCAGGGACCAGCCTAGAGGGGCGACTTGGGAGACAGGGACCAGCCTAGGGGGCGACATGGGATTATACAGGGACCAGCCTAGGGGGTGACTTGGGAGACAGGGACATACTGAAGATATCAGCCAACGTCCTTACAGCGAACCCCTGGAGAGCACACGACAATCTATTGATGGGTTCCATGTTGCTAACAGTCTTTTAATGAAATGATTAATAATACATCTGAAGGTCCCAGTTAGCCAAGGTCCCAGTTAGCCAAGGTCCCAGTTGGTCCCAGTTAGCCAAGGTCCCAGTTAGCCAAGGTCCCAGTTAGCCAAGGTCCCAGTTAGCCAAAAGGTCCCAGTTAGCCAAGGTCCCAGTTAGCCAGACTTGAGGTCCCAGTTAGCCAAGGTCCCAGTTAGCTGGATACCTAATGGAACAAGTTCCAAGCGGACCCGCCTGTTGTTTTCAATACAACATCAAGTCACACTCAGAAGTATGTGCAACTCTGTAACTTTTGCTCCGTAGATTTGCATGGAAATCCCCATTAAACATTGGTCACTTGACCTCCCTCTTAATGGATCTTAGAAGGGTCATAATAGGGTGTAAATTGCACTTCATCCATTGTTACTGTCCACTTCTCCCTAATACCGTATACACCCATCAGAAAGCCCGGGGGGCCCGTGAATGTTATACTCTATACACCCATCAGAAAGCCCGGGGGCCCGTGAATGTAATACTCTATACACCCATCAGAAAGCCCGGGGGCCCGTGAATGTTATACTCTATACACCCATCAGAAAGCCCGGGGGCCCATGAATGTTATACTCTATACACCCATCAGAAAGCCCGGGGGCCCGTGAATGTTATACTCTATACACCCATCAGAAAGCCCGGGGGCCCATGAATGTTATACTCTATACACCCATCAGAAAGCCCGGGGGCCCATGAATGTTATACTCTATACACCCATCAGAAAGCCCGGGGGCCAGTGAAATGTTTGACACTGGGCTTACCTTCTATGACCCCCACATGCAAAATCTCAGTTTTGCATTCATAGTGCTAATTTAATGTTATGTTTGATATGAATCATGATCTGTATTATTTTATTTAATGAAAATATTTGTTGGTGTGTTTTATTATGTTAGATAAATATAATAGATAAATATAAGACACACAGATCATCTTGTATATTGTAATACAGCATTTTCTGAAACAAAATTGAGCAGGTAGTATTGGTGACGAATACCACGTAATACTTAAGTGCCCCATATTGAGCGAACCAAGAACAAAATATCTAAAAAGCTATTATTATACTCGGCCGAACATCTGCAAACTGAACGCCCTTTTCACATCAAATAATAAAAGAAAAATAACGAATCTTGCGAAATTTATATACGAAGTCCAGCTGATAATGGAACCTCCCTGAGGCACAACTCCAATCCAATCTATATATAACTATGTTTATACAGTGTCGAGTATATATGACTCGGAACTTTATTTATTTCCATTGCTACTCGTACTTGTAGGTACATGCTACCCCCCCCCCCCCCCCCCACGCACACACAAACAAAACCGCTCACATGTTAAGGAAATTGTCCACTCTATATATGACACTCCAAACACATGATTCTCAGCAATCAACTTCCCTATGTATATATCCAATATAGCGCTGATTCCCCCCTCCCCCCCACATACTATCCTCAATCTGACGACCCTTTGATCTACCCCCCCCCCCCCCCCCCCCCCCCCCCCCCCCCCCCCCCCCCCCCCCCCCCCCCCTCCCCCCCACATAGTCGCACTCGACTTTCCGCGCTATTGATATGTTTAACATAATTTGTATAAACCTTAATGAGTATATACGCACGCATGTGCAATATCAATATGAATATGATTATGCATGTCCACATCTATATATATCTCTGTTATGTCAATGTACGACGATTTGAGATTAATTAATTAAATTCTGATTGAGCAGGTAGTATTAACGTACATGTTTGCAATGGAAAGTAGCTGGAGTAAATTTGTGAATGAATTTTTGTCATCTTCATACAGATCGAGTTAACCTGACATCAATGTACACTCGTCCTCTATATAAGTTCTAAAAAATGGGAGTGGGCTTACCACCCCACGATTTGTTGGGTAGCAAAAACATAGACTGGGCTTATCCTCAGTGATGGATACTATACTGACACGTGTATACAGTAACGAAAAATGGAGTGACTTCTACCAATTTGAAAGCTCCAGGTGGGTCCCAGCCACTTAGTAAAGAAAGAATAGCTCACCATGGTCTGTTGCCAGATAGTTTAGTGTGCCTGTCATTTGCAGAATGAGGTCAGCAGAGGGTGAATTTAGTGATGTTATCCAGCACAGTGGGCTAGCATCACCAAATTCACCCTCTGGGGACCTCATTCTGCATGGCCTCATTTGCTATGGGAGACATACACTCAGACTGAAGTTCCCAAATGGTGAATATTGTGATGTACACCTATTGGGAACCTCAATTATGCAATGTGTCATCTGCCAATTTTGGGATACAGAGAAATTAACTAAAAAATAAATATAATCTATATGTGAAGAAGTTTCTATAGAAATTTGATAATAAAAAAACTTTCCAGAGAAGATGAGGCCAAGCAAAATGAGGTCCCCCAGAGGGTAAATTTAGTGATACTAGCCCGCTATGCGGGATAGCGTCACTAAATTCACTCTCTGGGGACCTCATTCTGCAAATGATGGGCACACTAAACTCTGGCTTGCGGCCACTTAGTAAAGAAAGGAAAAGCTCACCATGTTCTGTTGCCACATAGTTGATACTGTATCCAGGATATGTTATTGAATTGTCCGTGCGGAACTTGAGAAGAGCTGTGTTCCCTGATGTGTACACTGGGTCCGGTAGAGCTCTGCCACAAACTTTAGATAACACACCAGATGAGGTGGAAGATCCATTGAAAAACTGTAAAATAAAGCATACACATGTATCATGATATCAATTTTAATAAATCTCGTACTTACCTGGAAAAGTTTCAATGGTTTTGTATGAGGAAATCACGGTGAGAGCACTTATTTGTTCCTGCAAATCAGGACCAGGCCGGAGAATAAGGTGCCTGCCATTTGCAGGATGAGGTCCCCAGAGGGTTAATTTAGTGGTGCAAGCCTGCTGTGTGGGGTAGCATCACTAAATTGACCCTCTGGGGACCTCATTCTGCAAATATCAGACACACTAACTCAAGGCTTGGTTATCACTAGCACAGGCCTTGAAATAGTTCGTCTGTCATTTGCAGAACGAGGTCCCCAGAGGGTGAATTTAGTGATGCTACCCCGCATAGTGGGCTAGCATCACCAAATTCACCCTCTGGGGGACCTCATTCTACTTACAACTCAGCAGAATGAGGTTCCTAGAGGGTAAATTTGGTGATGCTAACCCGCTATGCGGGGTAGCATCACTAAATTCACCCTCTGGGGACCTCATTCTGCAAATGACAGACACACTAATTCAAGGCTTGGTTATTACTAGCACAGACTTGAACAAAAGATTAGTTATACTGAGTTATATCCAAGGCTCAAAATAATAATTTTTTTACTGACTGTCAAAATGACAGGCACCAAATGGATGGTGTTGGTCATTTCAAAATGGTGCCTGTCAAATTTTCAGATGTATTGTACGAGACAGTATTTAAATTTCCAATCGACTTATTATTCGTCAATGATAAACACATTTATGTGAGCGTCCAATTGCCACCTAGGAAAACCCCATGTTGTTTTTGTTTTCAAAAGTTCAAAAACAATATGTCGATTAATAAATACACATGCAATTCAACATAATTATATTCACTATGAATTGATCTGAAATAAAAAAAGAAATATTTTTTACTTTCAATGTCCTATTTGGCCAAAAGTGGCTCCTTGGACAGATAGAGATTGTTTAAAGAATTGCATTGGACAAAATGTCCGACAAATACAGAAGTGCACTGGACATAAACTATTTTTCGTCGGACAATGACCGTGACCGGCCACTTATTTTGAGCCTTGGTTATATCAATTTTTATCGAAAACATTATTTTATACTGATTACAATTTTTTCTGACATATAAAACGTGAATAAAAAGGTAGTAAGTACAGCGTTTCTTGATCATGCAGGCGGCCAGAACAATGGGAAATTAACTTTGCATGGACCTACCTGTAGATAATCATATTCACATCGACGATGTCTTTCAATCATGAAAGAATTGAAGTAGAAGGCTAGCTTTGTTCCGGGACTGGAGCTGATGTTCACGTAACATAGTGAGTTTCGTGGATAAGCTCGCGGCCACATAGGGCTGTAGATGGCACCACTGTTGCTGTTCGATAGAGTTCTGTTGCAGCCTGCAATAATAAATAATGAAAGTGTCAATGACAGCTCGACTTAGAGGTGTTAGTGTTATGCTGAGCAGTCCATGTAATGATGAATGAATGTGTCAATGACACTGTTGCTTGACTTACATGGCATTAAGTGTAATGCTGAGAAGTGTTAATGGAGGTGTTAGTGTTACGCTAAGCAGTCAATGGAATGATGAATGAAAGTATCAATGATACTGTAGCTCGACTTTCAGAGGCATTAGTGTTATGCTGAGCAGTCAATGTAATGATGAATGAAAGTGTCAATGACACTGTAGCTCTACTTACAGAGGCGTTAATGTTATGTTGAGCAGTCAATGTAATGATGAATGAAAGTGTCAATGACACTGTAGCTCTACATGCAAAGGCATTAGTGTTACGCTGATCAGTCAATGTAATGTAGAATGAAAGTGTCAATGACACTGTAGCTCGACTTTCAGAGGCATTAGTGTTACGCTGAGCAGTCAATGTAATGATGAATGAAAGTGTCAATGACACTGTAGCTCTACTTGCAAAAGCGTTAATGTTATGGGACCATCTCCTTTTATATTCAAACGATTATATGCAACAAATGAATGAATCTGAGACATGGATGAGTGCAAAATACTCCCATGAGCTCTATGAACGATGTAAACTGCATGGTGATTATAATTACCATGTTGTTTACATCATTCATAGAGCACATGAGAGCATTTTGAATCCATCCATGGCTCAAATTCATTCATTTGTTGCATATATTCTGCTGAGTATAAAAGGAGATGGTCCCTTAAATGGTTAGATTTAGTGTACAGTACCCCTTTAAGCTTTACAGGATTCAAACTTGACAAGTTGATGTAAATAGTGAACAGACACAACCCTGGAAATAGTGTGTCTCGCATTTGCAGAATGAGGTCCCCCAGATGGTGAAAGCAGGCTATATATAATAAATCTCATTCTCATTATGCTTAAGCCTCAGTTGTTATGGCCCATGGGAGACCTATGATCAGATTGAAGTTCCCCAGTTGAAGTTGTTGATTTTCACCCATTAGACACCTTGATTTTTTATGCATATTATCTTCTGCAATATAGAAACTTCCAAAAGGGAAAAAGTAACTGAAACAATGTTAATTTCAGACTATAGATACTTCCCAAAAGATGAGGCCTAAGCAGAATGAGGTCCCCGGAGGGAGAATTTGGTGATGCTAGCTTGCTGAGCAGGGTAGCATCACCAAAATAACCCTCTGGGGACCTCATTCTGCAAATGTCAGACACACTATTTCCAAACTTGAATAGACGGAGTACACATGACCGATTTACATGATAAATAAATACTTACTTGCTATCTGATAGGTCAAATTGAAGCCTGTTGTTCCACGTGACAGCCCTGAGGTGATATAATTTATCTGTGCGGATCTTCCCACTGAAATCCACATGGTCGGTATAGTTCGTCCGCAGTAATGAACAGACTGACTCCCCCACAGCTACAAAAGATATTGAGAAGTTAACGGTGACACAGGGTTTGCACCGGCCTAAGAATACGGCCTAAGAATACGCCCCCGGAAATTTGCAGAATGAGGTCCCCAGAGGGTGTAGTTAGTGACGCTATCCCACAATGCTGGCTAACATCACCAAATTCACCCTGTGGGGATCTCATTCTGCATGGTCTCATTTCCTAAGGGAGACCTAGATTCAGATTTATATTCCCAGATGCTGAATATTGTGAAATGCACCCATTGGCAACCTCAATTCTGCAATGTGTAATCTGCCAATTTGGGGATAATCATGGAACATGTTATACTAATAGATTCACACTTAACAAGGGATAATCGCGGAACATGATATACTAATATATTCACACTCACTACGCGATAAACGGAACATGATATACTAATATAATTCACACTCACTAAGGGATAATCGCGGAACATGATACACTCATATATTCACTCACTAAGGGATAATCGCGGAACATGATATACTAATATATTCACACTCACTAAGGGATAATCACGGAACATGATATACTAATATATTCACACTCCCTAAGGGATAATCGCGGAACATGATACACTCATATATTCACACTCACTAAGGGATAATCACGGAACATGATATACTAATATATTCACACTCACTAAGGGATAATCGCGGAACATGATATACTAATATATTCACACTCACTAAGGGATAATCGCGGAACATGATATACTAATATATTCACACTCACTAAGGGATAATCGCGGAACATGATATACTAATATATTCACACTCACTAAGGGATAATCGCGGAACATGATATACTAATATATTCACACTCACTAAGGGATAATCGCGGAACATGATATACTAATATATTCACTCACTAAGGGATAATCGCGGAACATGATATACTAATATATTCACACTCACTAAGGGATAATCGCGGAACATGATACACTTATATATTCACACTTACAAAGGGATAATCGCGGAACATGATATACTAATATATTCACACTTACAAAGGGATAAACGCGGAACATGATATACTAATATATTCACACTCACTAAGGGATAATCGCGGAACATGATAAATTAATATATTCACACTCACTAAGGGATAATCGCGGAACATGATAAACTAAAATATTCACACTCACTAAGGGATAATCGCGGAACATGATATACTAATATATTCACACTTACAAAGGGATAATCGCAGAACTCAATGAATGTTATATTATTACCACTCCTGAGGACTTTCTTAGTAGATTAACTATATTTTACCCGCACGATAAGGTTCCATAATTTTAAGGCGTAGTTGACCAGAAGCAAGCTTTCTTTTCGTCAATGCCCGGCGCCCGCTTCCGGTTAAGAAACTGATCATGTGATGACATGATGACGGAGTGGTACTTATAGTAATAACATGATGACGGAGTGGTACTTATAGTAATAACATGATGACGGAGTGGTACTTATAGTAATAACATGATGACATGATGACGGAGTGGTACTTATAGTAATAACATGTGATGACATGATGACGGAGTGGTACTTATAGTAATAACATAATTTTGACTGACATCATGATTTATTAACGGCCCTCGAGGAATGGCTAACAGCCCTCGGGCCTTTTACCGGTCGAGGCTGATAGGCCCTCGGGCTGTTAATTACTCCTGGAGGGCCGTTAATAAACTATAATGCCCTCAAAAATAATGTTATAGGTATATTCACACTTCCCAAGTGATAATCTCGGAAATAAATGTACTCATATATTATGCTTCCCCATTAAATAGCAGGAAATTACTGTGGCGCAGAACGTTTATCAATCACCTGGACCATGGCGATGGATAACACTGATTGAGGCGATGGATAACATTGACCATGGAAATGGATAACACTGACCGAGGCGATGGATAACACAATAGTATTATCCTCATGGAGATCACTTCCAGTTTATAGCAGCGAATCACATTAAGTTTCAACACGTATCAATAACAGGCCGACTATTTTTGCATTTTGATGTTTAGAGAAAGGATTGTTCTTCTCTCCTACAGTAATGCTCTAAATAATCGACTCCTTAACCACAGCAGAATTATGGGTAATTTTTCAGGATTTAGTCGGAAATATGGCTTGTTGCCAGGGTTCGCGCTGCCGATCGCCAATTTAGCAAATTGCTATAAAAAAAATGAAATGGCTAAAAAAAAATCCGGATTTGCTACAAAAATTGGCACCTAGCTTTTTGGTTTTTGGCAATTGTTACCCATCGGGCATATAATAAAGCTTGAAGTCAATCGGTCGGAAACAAAACACACATTGATATCCGGTTGCGACATAGCTTATAATAGATGTGCGGCTTATGTCAGATCGACTTATTATATAGCTGGGGTGAATGGGTTATGAATTTCTACTCGATTATAACACTGAGTATGGCTATTGACTACAATTTGACAAACATTAGCGAAACAAAGGGCTTCCTGAAGTCAACATCGTAAAGGAACTGCGTAATGATGGCAGGTGTTAGATATACTATCATAAATATGTCCAAATACAGTGGTTGATTTAACATTGACGTGTGCTACATCACCTAAACCGAGCAACATACTAGTGCTGAGGATATCCGATTGTTTACACATCATTGATAAAATAAATATATACTTATAACAGGTAATTTGCTTGTTTTTTTTTTTTTTGGAAAACCAACTTCAAAAGTGGCACAAAAAAATATAGGTCCGAAAAACACGGCAACAGAAAGTATAAAGTGGCTCTAAAAATAATGCAATTGGCAACAGTGTTGGCACCTGGGAATTTTGGACCAGCACGAACCCTGTCTATAGGTATCTAACTTAGATTAGTGCTCGAGCACTGACCGCTATAAGCTTAGTTCTCAAGTACTGAGCTCATAAATATTTCGTCCTAATAGAGGACTAATGACTCAGAAGCCCTATAAAAATCAATTAGCACTCGCTTCCCTTAATAGGCATTTCCACCTAATGACCTCATTAATGAGTTCCACTTAATGACTTCGTTAGTGATTTCCACCTAATGACGTTGTTAGTGCTTTCTTAGTTATTATCCTCTACCATTCAAGTGCTAAGGAAAAACTAAGATGTCACTTATATTTCGGTAAGGTCACATGCGAGCAAAAATGAATTATTTATTCAGCTACAGTGTGCGGATGTGTTGGCACCTGGGAATTTTGGGCCAGTGCGAACCCTGCTTGTTGCCATTCACCGGAAAGCTCTCACTGAGAGCTTTCCGATGAATGTCAAAAAGCCTTATTTCCGACTAAATCCTGAAAAATTACCCATAATTTCTGCTGTGGTTAAGGAGTCGATTATTGAGAGCATTACTGTACATTATAATAAACTGTTATCATTAAATTGTGTATAAATTCATTTCTTGCATCTTTTCAGAATAAAACAATGGGGACTATTTCTTTTGGCGTGTGTCAATATTTGTCATTTAGTTGTGAGCAATCAATCGATGGGATGTAAACATTGCTGCTTCTAAGTTTTCTAACAATTTTTAGTGAACCGTAGAACAAACTAGCTGTTTTGGGGGAATTTTATAACGTAGAGCATATGTGACCCGCCATATAAAATCCAGTCGTAAGTCGTGATTTTTTTACCCTGTGCCAATGCATTCTCTTATATATGCGAGTCGACCATAGGTCGCCTCGCATATATAAGAGAATGCATTGGCCTAACAATTTTTTATCATGTTTTTTAAATAAATGTTTCTTACAATTTTTAGGACATAAAATAAAAAACATCCATTACCCTGCAGGGAGCCCCACACATATATAGAAGCATATAGAAGAGTGTCGTCTACTCATGTTTGTCTGGGGCTCTGTATGGGTGAAATTATAAAATTGTTAAAGAATACAAGAACAAATTATTAAAATTGTAAAAAATTGTTAGGCCAATGCATTCTCTTATATATGCGAGGCGACCTATGATAACGTAGAGCATATAATAAAAAAACACACTCATGGATAATCGGGAACTCAATATACTCCTGTTCACACAATTCAAACTTACCAAGGGATAATCGCGGAACTGAAGATACTCCTGTACACATGTTGGATCAGCAATACTGATGTTTGCAATAGTAAAAGAAAGTTGTTTGTCGTCATCCCCGGAATCGACTGTCCATCGACAATGGTAATTGACAAGAAACGAGTTGGGATATTGTGGTGATGTTATCGTCTGTGGTGAGTTAGTAGCCCTAGCAATACCACCACAAATGGCTGAAAATTTAAAGAGAAAGCATTTTATCCGAAACTATTAATTATAGGTGCATACAATCCACATTGGTGTAATTTAACCCTTCCATGACTGGAGCTTCCTGTAGGGAGCCCCATACAGGTGGCACATTGTACTGCTGAGTGTCGTCTGCTCACGTCTGTGAGGGGCTCCATAAGGGTAGTTTAACCCTTCTATGCTGGAGCTTCCTGAAATTTTGCAAAAACCCTGTGCCAATGCATTCTCTTATATATGCAAGTCTCCCATAGGGAGCCTCGCATATATAAGAGCATGCATTAGCCTATCGATATTTACCTTGACCTTGTAAGCCATCGCATTCTCTTATATTTGCGAAGCTCCCTGTATATCCTTCACATATATAAGAGAATGCACTGGCACAGGATCTTTAATGCTGCACCATTGCAGATCCCATCATGAAAGGGTTAAATAACACTCCCATATGAAGCCTCACACAGATCCAAGCAGACGACGGTCATCAGTGCATTGTTCTCTCTGTCTGGGGCTCCATAAAGGGTTAACCTACATATTGTATGTAATAACAGATTTTGTTTTACACATATATTTAACCCTTTCGGTGCCAAATCCAATTTTTGTATCAACCCATATTTCCTTGATCATTTCTCTAAGAGCTCTTTCCATCAATGTATCACATTATTATAATCAATAAATTTGAAAAATGATCAAGGAAATATGGGTTGATACACAAATCGAACTTGGCACTGAAAGGGTTAAAGGCTTGTCGAACCCCACAATTATGTATACATAATTTGGTAAGAGATATCTCAAAATATATTTTTATGTTGTGCCAATGCATTCTCTTATATATGCGAGTCGACCATAGGTCGCCTCGCATATATAAGAGAATGCATTGGCCTAACAATTTTAATAATTTTTTCTTGTATTCTTTAACAATTTTATAATTTCACCCATACAGAGCCACAGACAAACATGAGCAGACGACAATCTTCTATATGCTTCGATATATGTGTGGGGCTCCCTGCAGGGTAATGGATGTTTTTTATTTTATGTCCTAAAAATTGGAAGACTTCCTATATAAACAATTTGTCGACATAGCACTGAAAATACATGTTCTGTTTCTTATATTTTTTGGTAAATTTGAGATCCTTTGAAATTCGAAATTTTTAATCAGCGGTTGAGTAAATATTGCACCTTAAATTATGTAGATCATAGAAAGAAAATGTGGAGATCTTCGCTCTGAAACGTTTATGATACTACATAATTGTGATGATTAAAACAAAGAATAAAGCAGTTCATTAAGATTTTAAATGATTTTGTATGTTAAGATGACCCAATATACCTTTTCCGGACAGTCGCGCGTTATTCAATTTCCGATTCCAGTTTTTCAATGAATGAAAATGGTACAGTATTAGCTTGAGGTAAGATTTTTGTGCTCAAAGTTGTTCTTTTTATGTTCATGGAAAGGTATTTCAGGTATTTAGCAACCAATTTCGATCCCGGGAAAAATTCAAAAGCGAAACATTGTTATTTTGGATCAGAAACTGCCAAGTAGCTCTACTAAATAACAAACATTTAAAAGAATATTAGCTTACCGTTGATCTGAGTGTATGTAGCTGTAAAGCCCCGCCCACTTCCACTGCTGTCGGACATAAACGTCACATATAGAACATTGGACGGCACAGTGATCTCTAATGCTGGTCTGCTCCCACAATATTCACCAATCAGTGGGTACCTAACACTCATCCCGTCATATATCTATACATAGAATGATAGAGCGATGTTAGAGTCAGGCCTGAGAATTGTGCCTGTCATTTGCAGAATGAGGTCCCCAGAGGGTGAATTTAGTGATGCTATCCTGCATAGGGTAGCATCACTAAATTCACTCACTGGGTACCTCATTCTGCTTAGGCCTCATCTTCTCTGGAAAGTTTCTTTATTATAAAATTTATAGAAACTTCTTGGCAGACGACACATTGCATAATTGAGGTTCCAAATGGGTGTACATCACAATATTCACCATTTGGGAACATCAATCTGAGTCTATGTCTCCCACAGCAGATGAGATCCCCATTTGGTAATGCTAGCCTGCTGTGCATGATAACGTCATTCTCATGAAATATTATCTCTGAATCTGTTATTATTATCTCTGAATCCATCATTCTCATGAAATATTATCTCGGAATCTGTCATTCTCATGAAATATTATCTCGGAATCTGTTATTCTCACAAAATATTATCTCGGAATCCGTCATTCTCACAAAATATTATCTCGGAATCCGTCATTCTCACAAACTATTATCTCGGAATCCTTCATTCTCATGAAATATTATCTCGGAATCCGTCATTCTCATGAAATATTATCTCGGAATCTGTCATTCTCATGAAATATTATCTCGGAATACGTCATTCTCATGATATATTATCTCAGAATCCATCATTCTCATGAAATATTATCTTGGAATCTGTATAATAAAGCTTTTGGAAAGTAAGACAATGTATTTATGGATAGGGTCAATTTCTACCAGAGTTGTCTATCTTATTGTCTGTGACCGATTACAATGCTGTCTGCTATGGATACCAGAGTTGTCTATCTTATTGTCTGTGACCGATTACAATGCTGTCTGCTATGGATACCAGAGTTGTCTATCTTATTGTCTGTGACCGATTACAATGCTGTCTGCTATGGATACCAGAGTTGTCTATCTTATTGTCTGTGACCGATTACAATGCTGTCTGTTATTAAAGGCCCACCTAATTTTCGAGTCACTAATTATTTTTATAATAGTGCCTTGATATACGGTTTTGAAGGCACGGGTGGCGTTCGTTGCAGAAATATTCATATTTGTTCAAATCGTCATCAACAGAAGGAATATTAAAACATATATAGTTTTGTTCACATGCCAAACATAATCAGCGCGTACGCCAAGACGTACGGTGGTGTACGTAAACAAGAGCCTGATCGTGTTACAGAAGTTTCGCTTCTGTTTACACAACACAGCGCAATTCTATTGGTTAATCACACACAAATGATATAAAAGCTCTTTATTATTTCCATATCAGGAAAACAGTAACAAATAACGCTCTTTATGTTTACCATATCCGGATCTAAACAAAAGCCAAGCTCTGTAACGTTTTTTGCGTTTGTTTACATAACAAAGGAAAAACATTTGACAATAACATACTGTTTATGTCATATTTCTGATTGCTATAAGAACAAAGTCTGTCTATATTTTACTATTCTTTCTGCTTATGGCGGTTTTTGACGGAGGTGAATATTTTAACAGCATACCCACCGCCAACGCCTATCGTATCTTTAATAACAATCTATGCCATAAAATATGATTAAAATACTATAATTCATCACCATTTGGAAATGTCTGTGTTTCAGAAGGTGCCCATAGAGTAATGTAAAATAGCTGAAATCATAAAATCATTTCCCTGTTACAGCTCCCAAAATTCAACAGAATTCAAACTATAGTTTATTTACAATAATGGAAGGGGAATAATAGACTTTGTGTAGAAACTTCAGCACAGAAAAGACCCCGGTTTCTCAACAAAAATAACATGTTCACAGTTTATGACATTGAATAAATTGAAAATTCAATGTTTTGGAGCCTCCTCTTTCAAATGATATAATATAATATGGCATATATTTTATATAATGTGATCTTTAAATGTGGGCCTTTAACCCTTTCAGTGCTAGGTCCGATTTTTGTATCAACCCATATACCCTGTGCCAATTCATTCTCTTATATATGCGAGTCGACCATAGGTCGCCTCGCATATATAAGAGAATGCATTGGCCAAACATATTTTCATCATTTGTTATTATTTTTTACAATTTTTTACAATTTTAATAATTTTTTCTTATATTCTACTCTCTTTCAGTGCCAGACTTATTTTGTAGGTTTAGTGCCAGGGAATCTTACGTTTTTCATGGGCATCAAAATTATTACTATGAATACTTGGTGATAGTTTTGAGTTATAACATGCCCCTAAGGACTTATCCAGTTTGTTTTTAATTCGCTATAGCATGCTTAAGCATACCCAAAAAAAATTCAACCCAAAAAAAAAAAACAATCTAAAAAAAATAAATATATATATATATATTTTTTAGGGCCGATCTCATCGTCCCTGGCACTCTACAGACCGTAAATTAGGGCCGATGAGATTGGCCCCTGGCACTGAAAGAGTTAAATTAATCGAATAAAATAATATCACTAAGTTAATGCAAGAAACATGTTAGCCTACTCGTATCATATAAAACAAGTGCACCGCTGGGCGGAGGTAACGCCCCTGACTGTACAATCAGAGAAACTTTCTGGTTAAGCGCTATAAAAATGCCACATGTTGTTCTATATTAGCTTCAAATTTGGTCTGGTGCCACAAAAATAGAAGGAAAAATGAATTTTCTAAAAAAAAATATGAATTTTTTAAGTCGAAAAAGGGTCATAACTCTCACAAAAATTATCCGATTGAACCAAAATTTTACCTTGACCTGTATTGCGATATTGGTAATACACCAAAATACGGGTTTTGCAAATAAACAATCCAAAATCAGGTTATCATCTGGAAACCAAAAAAGTAGCAGAAAACCTGAATTTTCTAAGTCCAAAAAGGGGCGTAACTCTGGAAAAAATCGGCGGACGAAACCACGGCTATGGGGAAATATTATCCCCCCGGCTGGTCTATTAGTATACCAAAGATCAACTGAATTGAGTTAGCGAAACCAAAGTTATGAGTTGAAACGTTCGTACGGACGTACTGGTCAGAGTATAGTTGTGGGGTGACCGCACTGGTCAGATAATACTTGTGGGTTGCGATCTTTTGTTTGAGTAATTTGTGGGGTGCAACCCACAACTGACGATTTTTTAAAGAGCGTATTTTTAAAAAGCGGCCCCAAACCTCCCCCAAGCCCACCCACCCTAGTGTAGAATTCGACTTATAGGGGACGAAATTGATCATTTGTGGTGTTATAAACTGTTTCTAAACAATCTCCGTTATTTCGTTGATATATCCTCTTTTTTGAATATCTTTTTTTTCTAAATGTTTATTTCAGATATATTACATATTCTGAGAAATATTATATTAACGAAATAACGGAGATGGTTTGTAAATAAAACAATTAGAAGAAAAGCATGTTAAATTCATGTTAAATTCATCGCACCCCACAAGTACTCTCTGGTTAGTGCGGACGGAAGGACGGACGGACGGACGGACGGAGGGCTCCACTATATACCCCCAAATCTCCATCGGAGATCGGGGGCATAACAATTGAATTCACCGGTGCATCAGTTGTCTCCATGGCAATATTTCAATGCAAAATGAGATATATTACTACGGTATTTATAGGTGTATAAAATACAGTAATGCCCTAAATAATTGACTCCTTAAAGTGAGAGCTTTCCGATGAATGGCAACAAGCCATATTTCAGACAAAATTCTGAAAAGTTACCCATAAAGACAAACATATATTTCATAAGTTTGCCATTGGTAACAATTACTAACTTGGAAGTCATTACATTTAGTAAGTTTCCTTCTTGGAAATATGGCTTGTTGCAACATGCCATATTTCCAACTAAATCCTGAAAAGTTACTCATAATTATGCTGCAGTTAAGGAGTCGATTATTTAGGGCATTACCGTATTTGTGAAATTCATCATTTAAGGACCATTTGAATGAGATTCTGATATTACAGCTATGTGGTCAGTCTGTGTTGTACAGTAATGCCCTAAGTAATCGACTCCATAACCACAGCAGAATTATGGGTAACTTTTCAGGATTTAGTCGGAAATATGGCTTGTTGCCATTCATCGGAAAGCTCTCCCCAAGAGCTTTCCGATGAATGGCAACAAGCCAAATTTCCGACTAAATCCTGAAAAGTTACCCATAATTCTGCTGTGGTTAAGAAGTCGATTACTTAGGGCATTACTGTAGGTGTCAAAATCCTTGTTGTACATACATTTCTCTGAATTTACAAGAATCTTGTCAAAATCGGTGTGGTGAAATATTGGAAAGATAGACAACTCTTGTAGAGAATGCAATCTAAAATTCTGACTGACCTTGAGGGAATCGTATGTACAATTGATGCCGTTTGACTCAATATCCATTGCACTGATCGACAGGCGGATATGTTTGTTCTCAGTAACAATCACAGTCCATCTGCAATTGAGATCGCTCTCGTAACGATTATCTCCGTCGGCGTCCACAGAACCAAACGTCCCCGATGTCTCGTTTACAAGCACACCTCCACAGCCTTGAGCTTCACCTTTGTAAAAGAGAGAATTCAAAATTAGGCATCTGAAAATTGATTCGATACAATTCAGAATCTTTCATCAGATTTGATTCATTTAAAAATCGGCTATCCTGATTCAATTTATATCAAATCATTGGCACCAGCTGCATTCTCATTAGTTCAATGGACCACATTGATTTTTCACGAAGATATATTATGATACCAATGCACATTAATAACTTCAGATCACCAAACCATTGTAAGCCTTATGCAGCTGATCTAGCAAAATTTCATATGCATATCAAACTTGTGAACGCGATTGTTTTCCGGCTTCATTATTGCTTCCGATACTGTTCCATTATTGTATAACACTTTACAGAGACGGCCACAAAGAATGCGCTCTTAATATGTTAGCAAGCCTTAATTCAAATAGGGTGTCTGTCATTTGCAGAATGAGGTCCCCAGAGGGTGAATTTAGTGAAAAATAACAAATATTCGATGACATGCAGCGGTATCTCCGCACATATTAAAATATATGAGGTATAAGCAGAATGAGGTCCCCAGAGGGTGAATTTGGTGATGCTAGCCCGCTAAGTGGGGTAGCATAACTAAATTCACCCTCTGGGGACCTCATTCTGCAAATGACAGACACCCTATTTCAAGTGGGACTGAACTTGCACTTTACGAGTGGATCTTCCACTGAATTTGTACTTTAGTGTGGGTCTTAGCTGGTGTATTCGCCCCACCCCCTGCTGATGCCCCCCTTGCCACACCCAATGCAGCGATTGCATATGAATGTCGGAAACGAGATATATAATTACTCATGAATGCACCGATTGCATATGAATGTTGGATATGACATATAATTTACTCATGAATGCACCGATTGCATATGAATATCGGACACTTCAGTCTTGGGCTCCCTGGAACATGGGCTGGTAGCGTTTTTGGCCTGAATTAGTTGGTGATTTCACTGGAACAGGGGTTGGGAGCGTAGAAGATTCGTCACCGAGATATGTAACTGAAGATAACGTCGATGAAAATTTTGATTTTAACACAAGACACATCTTTTCACACTACTTAAGCACACATTTCTTTATTCTGCTGTTACAACACACATGTATACTATCAATACTATGAATTTCTCTTGGCCCTTTGCTAGCTATCCAAATTACTTTCTAAAATTTTTAATAGCCCAACATCAGGTTACGATTATATTTTCTCCCATTTGTTAACTGTGGTGACGGTGTTTCTGCTGTGATTTTAATATAGTTACATTTTGGACCTTTTGCAGTACACCCCACCGCTGTTCTCATTGGGTATACACAGCCTATTTGTGATTGTGACCTTTAAAAACTTTCCGCCGTCAGGCTACCAATTACTTCTATATTTTAGTTGACACTACAGTAGAGATCTTGTATCATACTCCACAATATGTATTCAGGACATGTCATCGCCTGCATGCATACCAGTGGTTTTAAGAACCTACCCTCAGTCGAGTGACATTCCTTGCAACCCTTGAATAATCTCACAACCAATAAAATTAAGTGGGCCTTTAACTCTTTCGCTGCCATCCGCCACCACAGACGTACCCCCCAGTGCCACGCATCCTGTACATATATCCATGTATTTCAGGTATATATGGGTAATCCATTATATCTCAAGCAGTTTCTAATATAATTAGTTGAAACTTCACATGTATATAGACATAGGTATACCCTGTCAAATGCCACCGTGGACACGCCCACCAAGGTCACGTGACATTGGCGGCCATCTTGGATTAGTGGCTATTTGCCTGTATATGTACATTTTGTGTGGGTATGAATGGGTGTGTTGTTTGTTTTCTAATTTTCAACCCAATTATACGATGTCCAACAGTAAGGTACACGGGAGCTACCTATATGAACCCACTTTGGCCATAAAATAGATCACGTGACCTTGACGTCCATTTTGGATTTATGCAAGTTGCCACCTATTTGTTGCAAAATGGGATACAATGGCGCACTTTGTTGAGTTCGTGCTTTTGTTGCTTGAATATTCCCTGATAGGTACAATTCCAAATATAGATATATATATAACCATACCCATATGTATATATACCTGCAGGGGGACATATGACCCTGCTCCGCCCCTTATAATTCACGTGATCTTGGCGGCCATCTTGAATTTCAGGAAAATTGGGTTTTACGATGATTTATGTGAATTATATGGGTCACGCGGGCGTACGCATGGTCAACTCACCAGCATAATTGATTTACTTGCCTGTTATCACCACTGGAAAACGATACAATAGACAAGGGTTGTTCAAAACCAGTAAAGGTGTATTATAAATAATAGGTATAAGTATCTTATGCGCCGCAGGCGACCCTCGATCATTAGAGTATAGAGGTTAGTTACCCACCCGCCACCCATAGTATATTATGCGCCGCAGGGGCCCCTATAGAGGCTACTGCCCACATAAATAATAGGTATAATTATCTTATGCGCCGCAGGTGCCCCTCGATCATTAGAGTATAAAGGTTAGTTACCCACCCACCACCCCATCCCGCCACCCATAGTATCTTATGCGCCGCAGGCGCCCCTATAGAGGCTACTGCCCACATAAATAATAGGTATAAGTATCTTATGCGCCGCAGGCGCCCCTCGATCATTAGAGTATAGAGGTAATAACAATAACTTCTTCAGTCCTGAGTCTTTTGCGAGCAGCCATTTTCGACTGATAACCACGTGCTAACAACAATGACGCAATATTCCGGCTCTGACTGTACTCCCATAACGTCAGAAATAGCATGACCTTGAGGACATTGTCGCTTTAAATTGTTCGCGCGCAACAGTACTACAGATAAATGTATTGTACACTGTCAAACATGCCGGAAAGAATAGAGTTATATCCCATACATTAGACTACATACCAAATTCGCAAAAATGCGCGATTGGCAGCGTCTCCGAAGTTCGCATTTATGCGCGTTTGGCAGCGAAAGAGTTAAACAAATATCGAATAATATGCAATAATACGCGAAAAACCCTGAGTTCAACGGAAACATAAGAGTAACTGCAGCAGGTCTGAGAATAAGGTGCCTGTCATTTGCAGAATGAGGTCCCCAGAGGGTTAATTTAGAGACGCTTATCCTGCATAGTGGGCTAGCATCACTAAATTCACACTCTGGGACCTCATTCTGCTTAGGCCTCATTTTCTGCGCAAAGTTTCTTTATTATTAAATTTCTATAGAAACTTTTTCCCCTAGATTCTATTACTTTTTTAGTTTAGTTTCTCTATATCCCCAAATTGGCAGACGACACATTGGATAATCGATGTTCCCAATGGGTGTACATCACAATATTCACCATTTGGGACTTCAATCTGAGTCTATGTCTCCAATAGCAGATGAGGCCATGCAGAATGAGGTCCCCTCTTGAGTGAATTTGGTGATGTTAGCCCACTATGCAGGATAGCGTCACTAAAGTCACCCTCTGGGGACCTCATTCTGCAAATGACAGGCACACTAAACTCAGGCTTGCTTACCATAGGCTTCCTGGTACACCGCTCTGAAGCCAGCGCGTGTCAAGCTTCGGTCGGACTTACCATAGGTTTCTTGGTACACCGCTCTGAAGCCGGCGGTTGTCAAGCTTCGGTCGGACTTACCATAGGTTTCCTGGTACACCGCTCTGAAGCCGGCGTGTGTCAAGCTTTGGTCGGACTTACCATAGGTTTCCTGGTACAGTGCTCTGAAGCCGTCGCGTGTCAAGCTTCGGTCGGACTTACCATAGGGTTCCTGGTACACCGCTCTGAAGCCGGCGAGTGTCAAGCTTCGGTTGGACTTACCATAGGTTTCCTGGTACACCGCTCTGAAGCCAGCGCACGTCACGCTTCGGTCAGACTTACCATAGGTTTCCTGGTACACCGCTCAGAAGCCAGCGCGCGTCACACTTCGGTCGGACTTACCATATGTTTCCTGGTACACCGCTCTGAAGCCGGCACGTGTCACGCTTCGGTCGGACTTACCATAGGTTTCCTGGTACACCGCTCTGAAGCCAGCGCACGTCACGCTTCGGTCGTTGGTGATAAATAACTCAGGCTTGCTTACCATAGGTTTCCTGGTACACCGCTCTGAAGCCAGCGCGTGTCACGCTTCGGTCGGACTTACCATAGGTTTCCTGGTACACCGCTCTGAAGCCAGCGCGCGTCACGCTTCGATCGGTGATAAATTTGATGAACATGGTGTTTCCTGTTGTGGTAACACTCTTTGGAAGCTGTTGTCCGCAGTATCGTCCCAACAGATTGCCGTTAGTAGAATTCCCATCATACACTGCCACGTAATCGTAGCGACAACTTGAGTGACCCTCGAGATCAAACTGGGAGAACCTGAAATTATTGTACACATTTAAACCCTTTCTATACTAAATGGACTCTCCCATTCAGTCCAAAAAGAATACATTGGAATGGTCTATTATCAGTTCGAGGTATGTTGAGGTAATAAAAGCAGATGACATACAGAAAAACAAATATTACAAGAGAATGATTCATTATACATTGGTGGGAAATGTTCAGATAATAAGATAAACAAATGACCGTTGAACTTATTATCTGAACATTTTCGTAATTACACATTTTAACTCTTTCTATACTAAATAGATTTTCCTACTCAGTTATAAAAGTATACATTGGAATGGTCTATTAATCATTCCGAGGGGTGTTCAGGATAAATTAGCAGATGACAAAAAGATATAATATAAGTGCAGAAGGATTTATATTCTTTGGTGGGAAATGCTCAGATGATAAGTTCAATAAAACAATAAATAACTCCTGTTTCAATTAAGTTTATGCATAAAGATAAATTATTATTATCCATCCCTTAATTAACACTGTTTCTGATTGGGCAAAAGCCGTCACATGATAATCTGGGGAAAAGGCATATTGGACTCCCGAAAAGTTACGGGACTCCGGATGACATCATTTGGATAAACATACAGATGGATAATAAAAATGTTATTATACAATGTTGCATACAAAACTGGCTAACTGCTATAACTTAAACTGGCTAATGGATATAAAACTGACTAACGGATATAAATTTGGCTGATGGCTATAAAATGGCTGATGGATATAAAACTGGCTAATGGATATAAAACTGACTAACGGATATAAAACTGGCTGATGGCTATAAAACTGGCTGATGGATATAAAACTGACTAATTGCTATAAAATTTACTAATGGCTATAAAACTGATTAAAAGGATATGAAACAGACTAAATGATATAAAACCAAAAATAAAGGGTCAATAACTCTAAAATAAAAAACATAAAACATTTCTATGTTAGTAAAATAGCAATAACTCTGACAAAATGACTGACTGAACTCAAAATTGCAGATACATGTTCCCATGCCAAGTTTAAAAAATTGACTGGAAAATGATGGAATACAGACTTGAACAAAAGATGCGTCCCAGGATGCACGATTCTATGTCAAAAAAGGGCAATAACCCTGCCAAAATGAGTCCGACCGAACTCAAAATCACAGGCGTGCAGTATCCCATGCTGGTTGACATCTGTGCCAAGTTCATTGGAAAAAGCAATAATATATCAAACATACAATTTATACTTTATAATAGAATAAATCTCAAGTTGTTGACCATCATATTACATATACATGAATGTGTGTACACTTAACCCTTTACCCAACAGAACGGCCCTGTGCCAATGCATTCTCTTATATATGCGAGTCGACCATAGGTCGCCTCGCATATATAAGAGAATGCATTGGCTTAACACATATTAAAAATGATAAAATTGTCAAAGAATGTAGAAAAATTGTTAAAAAATGTAAGAAAAAATTATAAAATTGTTAAAGAATGTAAGAAAAAATGGTAAAAAGTGTTAGGCCAATGCATTCTCTTATATATGCGAGGCGACCTATGGTCGACTCGCATATATAAGAGAATGCATTGGCACAGGGCATAACTGTAACCATCACAATGTGGTCAATGAACCAGTTCCAATGATATCCATATTTGTATGGTGTTATTGAGACAGACCGAAGATATTTTAGGCTGTTGAAGCTTTATTTGGGAGTTTTTGGCCGTTTTGTTGGGTAAAGGGTTAATTATGAGATATGCATATCAGGATCCTAATAAAAATATATTAAAACCAAAAAGTTCACTGGAAAATTTCACTGGAAAATGACAGAATACAGACTCGGACAAAATATGCGTTCCAGGATGTGTGAGTTTTTTTAAATTGACCAGAAAATGACAGAATACATACTCCGACAAAGTTCCGGACGGAGCAACACGCGGACAGACGAGTGTCATTACTATAGTTCTCCGACCCAAAAGGGACGTAAAGTTTATTTATAGGCAGACTTTAAGTAGGCAATAGAGGTAGTGAAGGGGTGATATTTCTTTTTTAGTCTAGTTTCTCTATATTCCCAAAATGGCAGAAGACATTACATAATCGAGGTTTCCAATGGGTACGTGTACGTCGCAATATTCAACATTGGGAATTTCAATCTGAGTCTATGTCTCCCACAGCAGACAAGGCCATGCTGAATGAGGTCCCCAGAGGGTGAATTAGGTGATGCTAGCCCCCTATACAGGATATCATCACTAAATTCACCCTCTAGGGACCTCATTCTGCCAATGACAGGCACACTAAACTCAGGCTTGGCCGGAGTACCCGTGTGCGGGCTATGAGAACCAGATTAATTATCCAAGAGTGATGAAAACTATGAAATTAGGTTTCTCTCAAAGTTTAAAATATATGAGAGAATAATGCATTGGCCTAACAATTTTTTATCAATTTTTCTTGCATTCTTGAACAATTTTTATCATTTTTTCTTACATTATTTAACAATTTTTATCATTTTTTTCTTACATTCTATAACAATTTTTATCATTTTTTCTTATATTCTTTAACAATTTTATCATTTTTTATCATTTTTTCTTACATTCTTTAACAATTTTTTTCATTTTTTTCTTATATTCTTTAATAATTTTTTCATTTTTTATCATTTTTTCTTACATTCTTTAACAATTTTTATCATTTTATATCGTTATTATCTTACATTCTTTTTATCAATTCTTTTACAATTTTTATCATTTTTATGATTTGTTCTTACATTCTATAACAATTTGTATCATTTTTTCTTATGTTCTTTAACAATTTAAATTTTTTTTATCATTTTTATCTTACATTCTTTAACAGTTTTTTTTTATTTTTTCGTACATTCTTTAACAATTATAAAAAATAATATAAAAATTGTTAGGCCAATGCATTCTCTTATATATGCGAGGCGACCTATGGTCTCAAGTCTGCGGTGACAGACACACTATTTCTAGGCTTAGCTGTGAGCGTCATTATGACCTACTTGAGCCATATGACTTTGTTGTTGGTTACTGTTATTAGCCATGAACAGTTCTGGTTATTGTGGTATCGGTTCGGCTGCAGAGGTGTCTGGATAACTCCAGATTGGCCCGTAAGAACACCACCACATTCTGAAAGATACAAAAACAATGCCCTGTAGAAACACAGCCATTCCAAATTAACAAAGATGAATAAAACCACTGCAGTTTTCATCTAAAACTTCTCACATAATAAAACAAAACCAGCTTTCATGGTACAATGAACAATAAATATCATTAAATAACATGTCCATTCATTCTTCCAGCTCTGTCCCAATCTCCGGGTGTGAAATAATTCACACTGGAGGGCGTGGGAGAGATGGTGAATAAGAGGAAGGGAGAGCTGGCTCATAAAAATACCTCAGCCTCAATATAATGACACATTTCTCAGGAGGGCAGCTAACTGATAGAAAAATGTCAAAATATATGTTTTACTAAAATGTTTTTTTATTTTAGGGAATTCAAATATAACCATAGAAATTGTAACAAAAAATTTAATAAATAATAAAAAAGTGAAACAAAGATGAATAACTCTAGAATGGAGAAAACAATTGAACATAGAAGTGAACATCCATACCAAATTTCATTCAGATCTGACAACTGGTGTTTGAGATATTTGCCCGGACAGACAGATGGCCATATATTTGGTCTTTAAATAGTCTTTCTTTTGTTGTTTTTGACAGATTTGACCACTTAAGACTACCACTTATCTCCTAAATTGTACAAAATAACGGGAATTAGGTGGTAGTTTAACATTAGGTGGCCAATCATGTCACTTTCTTTTGTCTTAGGCTCCTCCCCTTACCACCTAAGGCTCAAATGTGCACCCATTTTGAAAAACGAAAGGAAATATGTCCAGAGGGATGGACAGATGAGGACAATCCAGTATAGGCCCCCCCCATTCTCTTTGAGAGTTGGGGCATAATTATTATATCCCAAAGTACTTTGTATTTGTTGTAACAGTATACAGTAATGCCCTAAATAATCAACTCCTTAACCACGGCAGATTTATGGGTAATTTTTCAGGATTTAGTCAGAAATATGGATTGTTGCCATTCATCAGAAAGCTCTCACTGAGAGCTTTCCGATGATGGCAACAAGCCATACTTCTGTTTTGGTTAAGGAGTCGATTATTTAGGGCATTACTGTATATGCCTAATTATTCATTATTTACATATTACAAAACAAGTATTAATATTGATAATATGAAAGGGATTCGACAATAAGCTTTTGGGAGTCGTTTCCGGTTGACATGTGACCAGGCCCATCCTGTGAGAGTGATTGGGAGTCATTTCCGGTTGACATGTGACCAGGCCCATCCTGTGAGAGTGATTGGGAGTCGTTTCCGGTTGACATGTGACCAGGCCCATCCTGTGAGAGTGATTGGGAGTCGTTTCCGGTTGACATGTGACCAGGCCCATCCTGTGAGTGTGATTGGGAGTCATTTCCGGTTGACATGTGACCAGGCCCATCCTGTGATAGTGATTGGGAGTCGTTTCCGGTTGACATGTGACCAGGCCCATCCTGTGAGAGTGATTGGGAGTCGTTTCCAGTTGACATGTGACCAGGCCCATCCTGTGAGAGTGATTGGGAGTCGTTTCCGGTTGACATGTGACCAGGCCCATCCTGTGAGAGTGATTGGGAGTCGTTTCCGGTTGACATGTGACCAGGCCCATCCTGTGAGAGTGATTGGGAGTCGTTTCCGGTTGACATGTGACCAGGCCCATCCTGTGAGAGTGATTGGGAGTCGTTTCCGGTTGACATGTGACCAGGCCCATCCTGTGAGAGTGATTGGGAGTCGTTTCCGGTTGACATGTGACCAGGCCCATCCTGTGAGAGTAATTGGGAGTCGTTTCCGGTTGACATGTGACCAGGCCCATCCTGTAAGAGTGATTGGGAGTCGTTTCCGGTTGACATGTGACCAGGCCCATCCTGTGAGAGTGATTGGGAATCGTTTCCGGTTGACATGTGACCAGGCCCATCCTGTGAGAGTGATTGGGAGTCGTTTCCGGTTGACATGTGACCAGGCCCATCCTGTGAGAGTGATTGGGAGTCGTTTCCGGTTGACATGTGACCAGGCCCATCCTGTGAGAGTGATTGGGAGTCGTTTCCGGTTGACATGTGACCAGGCCCATCCTGTGAGAGTGATTGGGAGTCGTTTCCGGTTGACATGTGACCAGGCCCATCCTGTGAGTGTGATTGGGAGTCGTTTCCGGTTGACATGTGACCAGGCCCATCCTGTGAGAGTGATTGGGAGTCGTTTCCGGTTGACATGTGACCAGGCCCATCCTGTGAGAGTGATTGGGAGTCGTTTCCAGTTGACATGTGACCAGGCCCATCCTGTGAGTGTGATTGGGAGTCATTTCCGGTTGACATGTGACCAGGCCCATCCTGTGAGAGTGATTGGGAGTCGTCTCCAGTTGACATGTGACCAGGCCCATCCTGTGAGAGTGATTGGGAGTCGTTTCCGGTTGACATGTGACCAGGCCCATCCTGTGAGAGTGATTGGGAGTCGTTTCCGGTTGACATGTGACCAGGCCCATCCTGTGAGTGTGATTGGGAGTCGTTTCCGGTTGACATGTGACCAGGCCCATCCTGTGAGAGTGATTGGGTGTCGTTTCCGGTTGACATGTGACCAGGCCCATCCTGTGAGTGTGATTGGGAGTCGTTTCCGGTTGACATGTGACCAGGCCCATCCTGTGAGTGTGATTGGGAGTCGTTTCCGGTTGACATGTGACCAGGCCCATCCTGTGAGAGTGATTGGGAGTCGTTTCCGGTTGACATGTGACCAGGCCCATCCTGTGAGAGTGATTGGGAGTCGTTTCCGGTTGACATGTGACCAGGCCCATCCTGTGAGAGTGATTGGGAGTCGTTTCCTGTTGACATGTGACCAGGCCCATCCTGTGAGAGTGATTGGGAGTCGTTTCCGGTTGACATGTGACCAGGCCCATCCTGTGAGAGTGATTGGGAGTCGTTTCCGGTTGACATGTGACCAGGCCCATCCTGTAAGAGTGATTGGGAGTCGTTTCCGGTTGACATGTGACCAGGCCCATCCTGTGAGAGTGATTGGGAGTCGTTTCCGGTTGACATGTGACCAGGCCCATCCTGTGAGAGTGATTGGGAGTCGTTTCCGGTTGACATGTGACCAGGCCCATCCTGTGAGAGTGATTGGGAGTCGTTTCCGGTTGACATGTGACCAGGCCCATCCTGTGAGTGTGATTGGGAGTCATTTCCGGTTGACATGTGACCAGGCCCATCCTGTGATAGTGATTGGGAGTCGTTTCCGGTTGACATGTGACCAGGCCCATCCTGTGAGAGTGATTGGGAGTCGTTTCCAGTTGACATGTGACCAGGCCCATCCTGTGAGAGTGATTGGGAGTCGTTTCCGGTTGACATGTGACCAGGCCCATCCTGTGAGAGTGATTGGGAGTCGTTTCCGGTTGACATGTGACCAGGCCCATCCTGTGAGAGTGATTGGGAGTCGTTTCCGGTTGACATGTGACCAGGCCCATTCCTGTGAGAGTGATTGGGAGTCGTTTCCGGTTGACATGTGACCAGGCCCATCCTGTGAGAGTGATTGGGAGTTGTTTCCGGTTGACATGTGACCAGGCCCATCCTGTGAGAGTAATTGGGAGTCGTTTCCGGTTGACATGTGACCAGGCCCATCCTGTAAGAGTGATTGGGAGTCGTTTCCGGTTGACATGTGACCAGGCCCATCCTGTGAGAGTGATTGGGAGTCGTTTCCGGTTGACATGTGACCAGGCCCATCCTGTGAGAGTGATTGGGAGTCGTTTCCGGTTGACATGTGACCAGGCCCATCCTGTGAGTGATTGGGAGTCGTTTCCGGTTGACATGTGACCAGGCCCATCCTGTGAGTGATTGGGAGTCGTTTCCGGTTGACATGTGACCAGGCCCATCCTGTGAGAGTGATTGGGAGTCGTTTCCGGTTGACATGTGACCAGGCCCATCCTGTGAGAGTGATTGGGAGTCGTTTCCGGTTGACATGTGACCTGGCCCATCCTGTGAGTGTGATTGGGAGTCGTTTCCGGTTGACATGTGACCAGGCCCATCCTGTGAGAGTGATTGGGAGTCGTTTCCGGTTGACATGTGACCAGGCCCATCCTGTGAGAGTGATTGGGAGTCGTTTCCAGTTGACATGTGACCAGGCCCATCCTGTGAGTGTGATTGGGAGTCATTTCCGGTTGACATGTGACCAGGCCCATCCTGTGAGAGTGATTGGGAGTCGTCTCCAGTTGACATGTGACCAGGCCCATCCTGTGAGAGTGATTGGGAGTCGTTTCCGGTTGACATGTGACCAGGCCCATCCTGTGAGAGTGATTGGGAGTCGTTTCCGGTTGACATGTGACCAGGCCCATCCTGTGAGTGTGATTGGGAGTCGTTTCCGGTTGACATGTGACCAGGCCCATCCTGTGAGAGTGATTGGGTGTCGTTTCCGGTTGACATGTGACCAGGCCCATCCTGTGAGTGTGATTGGGAGTCGTTTCCGGTTGACATGTGACCAGGCCCATCCTGTGAGTGTGATTGTGAGTCGTTTCCGGTTGACATGTGACCAGGCCCATCCTGTGAGAGTGATTGGGAGTCGTTTCCTGTTGACATGTGACCAGGCCCATCCTGTGAGAGTGATTGGGAGTCGTTTCCGGTTGACATGTGACCAGGCCCATCCTGTGAGAGTGATTGGGAGTCGTTTCCGGTTGACATGTGACCAGGCCCATCCTGTAAGAGTGATTGGGAGTCGTTTCCGGTTGACATGTGACCAGGCCCATCCTGTGAGAGTGATTGGGAGTCGTTTCCGGTTGACATGTGACCAGGCCCATCCTGTAAGAGTGATTGGGAGTCGTTTCCGGTTGACATGTGACCAGGCCCATCCTGTGAGAGTGATTGGGAGTCGTTTCCGGTTGACATGTGACCAGGCCCATCCTGTGAGAGTGATTGGGAGTCGTTTCCGGTTGACATGTGACCAGGCCCATCCTGTGAGAGTGATTGGGAGTCGTTTCCGGTTGACATGTGACCAGGCCCATCCTGTGAGAGTGATTGGGAGTCGTTTCCGGTTGACATGTGACCAGGCCCATCCTGTGAGTGTGATTGGGAGTCATTTCCGGTTGACATGTGACCAGGCCCATCCTGTGATAGTGATTGGGAGTCGTTTCCGGTTGACATGTGACCAGGCCCATCCTGTGAGAGTGATTGGGAGTCGTTTCCAGTTGACATGTGACCAGGCCCATCCTGTGAGAGTGATTGGGAGTCGTTTCCGGTTGACATGTGACCAGGCCCATCCTGTGAGAGTGATTGGGAGTCGTTTCCGGTTGACATGTGACCAGGCCCATCCTGTGAGAGTGATTGGGAGTCGTTTCCGGTTGACATGTGACCAGGCCCATTCCTGTGAGAGTGATTGGGAGTCGTTTCCGGTTGACATGTGACCAGGCCCATCCTGTGAGAGTGATTGGGAGTTGTTTCCGGTTGACATGTGACCAGGCCCATCCTGTGAGAGTAATTGGGAGTCGTTTCCGGTTGACATGTGACCAGGCCCATCCTGTAAGAGTGATTGGGAGTCGTTTCCGGTTGACATGTGACCAGGCCCATCCTGTGAGAGTGATTGGGAGTCGTTTCCGGTTGACATGTGACCAGGCCCATCCTGTGAGAGTGATTGGGAGTCGTTTCCGGTTGACATGTGACCAGGCCCATCCTGTGAGTGATTGGGAGTCGTTTCCGGTTGACATGTGACCAGGCCCATCCTGTGAGAGTGATTGGGAGTCGTTTCCGGTTGACATGTGACCAGGCCCATCCTGTGAGAGTGATTGGGAGTCGTTTCCGGTTGACATGTGACCAGGCCCATCCTGTGAGTGTGATTGGGAGTCGTTTCCGGTTGACATGTGACCAGGCCCATCCTGTGAGAGTGATTGGGAGTCGTTTCCGGTTGACATGTGACCAGGCCCATCCTGTGAGAGTGATTGGGAGTCGTTTCCAGTTGACATGTGACCAGGCCCATCCTGTGAGTGTGATTGGGAGTCATTTCCGGTTGACATGTGACCAGGCCCATCCTGTGAGAGTGATTGGGAGTCGTCTCCAGTTGACATGTGACCAGGCCCATCCTGTGAGAGTGATTGGGAGTCGTTTCCGGTTGACATGTGACCAGGCCCATCCTGTGAGAGTGATTGGGAGTCGTTTCCGGTTGACATGTGACCAGGCCCATCCTGTGAGTGTGATTGGGAGTCGTTTCCGGTTGACATGTGACCAGGCCCATCCTGTGAGAGTGATTGGGTGTCGTTTCCGGTTGACATGTGACCAGGCCCATCCTGTGAGTGTGATTGGGAGTCGTTTCCGGTTGACATGTGACCAGGCCCATCCTGTGAGTGTGATTGTGAGTCGTTTCCGGTTGACATGTGACCAGGCCCATCCTGTGAGAGTGATTGGGAGTCGTTTCCTGTTGACATGTGACCAGGCCCATCCTGTGAGAGTGATTGGGAGTCGTTTCCGGTTGACATGTGACCAGGCCCATCCTGTGAGAGTGATTGGGAGTCGTTTCCGGTTGACATGTGACCAGGCCCATCCTGTAAGAGTGATTGGGAGTCGTTTCCGGTTGACATGTGACCAGGCCCATCCTGTGAGAGTGATTGGGAGTCGTTTCCGGTTGACATGTGACCAGGCCCATCCTGTGAGAGTGATTGGGAGTCGTTTCCGGTTGACATGTGACCAGGCCCATCCTGTGAGAGTGATTCGGAGTCGTTTCCGGTTGACATGTGACCAGGCCCATCCTGTGAGAGTGATTGGGAGTCGTTTCCGGTTGACATGTGACCAGGCCCATCCTGTGAGAGTGATTGGGAGTCGTTTCCGGTTGACATGTGACCAGGCCCATCCTGTGAGTGTGATTGGGAGTCGTTTCCGGTTGACATGTGACCAGGCCCATCCTGTGAGAGTGATTGGGAGTCGTTTCCGGTTGACATGTGACCAGGCCCATCCTGTGAGAGTGATTGGGAGTCGTTTCCGGTTGACATGTGACCAGGCCCATCCTGTGAGTGTGATTGGGAGTCGTTTCCGGTTGACATGTGACCAGGCCCATCCTGTGAGAGTGATTGGGAGTCGTCTCCGGTTGACATGTGACCAGGCCAATCCTGTGAGAGTGATTGGGAGTCGTTTCCGGTTGACATGTGACCAGGCCCATCCTGTGAGAGTGATTGGGAGTCGTTTCCGGTTGACATGTGACCAGGCCCATCCTGTGAGTGTGATTGGGAGTCGTTTCCGGTTGACATGTGACCAGGCCCATCCTGTGAGAGTGATTGGGTGTCGTTTCCGGTTGACATGTGACCAGGCCCATCCTGTGAGTGTGATTGGGAGTCGTTTCCAGTTGACATGTGACCAGGCCCATCCTGTGAGTGTGATTGGGAGTCGTTTCCGGTTGACATGTGACCAGGCCCATGCTGTGAGAGTGATTGGGAATCGTTTCCGGTTGACATGTGACCAGGCCCATCCTGTGAGAGTGATTGGGAGTCGTTTCCAGTTGACATGTGACCAGGCCCATCCTGTGAGAGTGATTGGGAGTCGTTTCCGGTTGACATGTGACCAGGCCCATCCTGTGAGAGTGATTTCAGACACTTCATGTTGTTTCAAATAAATGGGGACAAGAGGCATTAGGTTTGCACATTTAATGCTGTGGGCCGGTCAAGCCTGCAAATAGCGTGTCTGTCACTTGCAGAATGAGGTCCCCAGAGGGTGAATTTAGCGACGTTATCCCGCATAGCGGGCTAGCATCACTAAATTGAGCCTCTGGGGACCTCATTCTGCTTAGGCCTCATCTTCTGGGAAGTATCTATGGTATCAAATTAACATTGTTTTTAGTTACGTTTTCCCATCTGGGAAGTTTCTATATCCCCTAATTTGCAGAAGATAAAATCCATAATCGAGGCACCCAATGGGTGAACATCACCAACTTCAACTGGGGAACTTCAATCTGATCCTAGGTCTGCCATAGCAGTTGAGGGCCTAAGCAGAATGAGGTCCCCAGAGGGTGAATTTAGTGATGCTAGCCCGCTATGCAGGATAGCGCCACTAAATTCACCCTCTGGGGACCTCATTCTGCAAATGACAGACACTCTATTTACAGGCTGTGGGCCGGTTTGATAGGTGTCTCAAAAGAATGTAGTTTAACCCTTTCAGTGCCAAGTTCGATTTTTGTATCAACCCTTATTTTCTTGATCATTTTTCAAATTTATTGATTATAATAATGTGATACATTGATGGAAAGATTGATTGATTGATTGATTGGGGTTTTATGTCGCTTTAGCCACTAAGGCCATATCACGACATTGCCAGTTTTAAAGGTGGAGGAAATCCGCACACTTACGGCTAATCTAACAGTGATTTCAATGGCTGATAAACTCGTCGACCATGTGCGGCAAACCACCGGCCATCGGCAAGTAACTGGCAACTTTCCCAGATAACGATTTCGAGTTACAAAGTCCACGATGGAAACATGTGGATTTGATCCCTTATCGCCAGCGCTGGAAGGCGAACCGGCTTGGAGTTGTAACCCAAACCGATTGAGCCACCGAGGCCCCCTTGATGGAGAGAGCTCTTAGTCACTTACGTTCAGTTATGTATGTCGCTCTAAATCCTTTATCGAGAACCGATCGGTCTGTCCTGAAGCGTATCAATGCACTGCCCAGAGCAGACACGGGTGCCGAAAAGCGGTGGTCTGTTGTTTAAACACTCCATCACCAGGTACATAACTGACGACGATTCCAGTGAAATTTAGCATTTTACTTCAGACTTACACCTACACTTACATTCCACAACTGCTTACTCATGTACATAACTATAAATTTCAAAATTAACCCTTTCGAAAACTCGCGGCCTATGCTTACGTTGCTAATTTCTAAATTTGTAACACCTAACTATGTACCACGTTCCCATGTTTTACTGAAACTACCGGTATGGGACAATCATGAAACTAAAGAATATTTTAATACTCTACGTATAACTAGTTCATTTATGATAGTGCGTGATTCTACGATACTGGTACGCATACTCTGTCATATGTATACCTATATTTTCCAAATTTCAAAACACCAGGCATACCTCTATTATGCTCCTGTTTTTAATTTTACTGACTATGGAATTGTCCAAGTGGCGCTTCGGAATGTGTACCTAGATAATGATCACCTTTGTCCATGTTACCGAAGACAGGTTTACCCTTGTATTCTGTGGTGTTCCCAGCCCCCCCGGATCTCTATATTTTACAACTTACGTTCAGTTATGTATGTTGCTCTAAATCCTTTATCGAGAACCGATCGGTCTGTCCTGAAGCGTATCAATGCACTGCCCAGAGCAGACACGGGTGCCGGGGCAGATCTCCCACAGTAACGACCAAGCTTCCTCCAGGTTAATCGACCTCCTCTAGTTTTTCGAATATAGATTTCAATGAAATCAAATTTACAACTCGTGTGACCTGTGGAATAATAGAAAAATCATGTGAAGTGTGTCACCATTTAAGCAGAACGGATCAGGTTACTACGTTTTCAAATTTTTCTGTGACCTGTGGAATAATAGAAAATTCAGTGCCAAGTCCGATTTTTGTATCAACCCATGTACCCTGTGCCAATGCATTCTCTTATATATGCGAGTCGACCTTAGGTCGCCTCGCATATATAAGAGAATGCATTGGCCTAACAAATTTTCATCATTTGTTATTATTTTTTACAATTTTAATAATTTTTTCTTATATTCTACTCTCTTTCAGTGCCAGACTTATTTTGTAGGTTTAGTGCCAGGGAATCTTACGTTTTTCATGGGCATCAAAATTATTACTATGAATACCTGGTGATAGTTTTGAGTTATAACATGCCCCTAAGGTTTTAACCAGTTTGTTTTTAAATTCGCTATAGCATGCTTAACTCTTTCAACCCGGCAGCCCGCTAAAGCGGGCACGACGTAATTTGCGTTCATCCCGGCAGCCCGCTTTAGCGGGCGGAGCGCAATTGTCGGGAATAATACAATATTTCCAGAGATATACAAATGATTTTATTGGCTAGCAACTTATATATCCTTTGGGTGATATTCGGCATCAATACTAATTTAATTTATTAATAAATACTAATTTATCGGTGCGCACGAATACCTAGCATGAACGTGATTCAGAGAATTTCCGGTCCTATAAATATAGACAGCAGCTGTATGACGTCACGATTACTATTTTGGGTTTTCCTAAAAATCGATGACGAAATACTACCGACAGGTGTGCATGGTGTTTTGAGTCACATTTCGATTTTGGTTTATAGTTTATCACAAAAACTTACCGGTACAATTATTATTATTATGTTTATGAAATAAAGAAGATAATGTTGACCTTTCTAACGATGTTTTATTTGTGGTATCCGTCTAATGTCTCCTATTTTCGACGCAATGTTACCGAAATCACTGTGCCGCACTACTGCGCGACTTTAATAATAATAGCTGCACGTGCATATTATAAACATGAAATCGACATTCATAATCATTTTGGGAATCGAATCAGGACATTGGCAGTTGTTTTATTTGGAATGTTACTCATAATTCCTCAGCATACTGACAAGTAAATCCCTGGGTCTAAAATTGCTAGATGTGGGAGTATATGTCCGTTTCGGTCAAAAAGCGTCTTTCTGACATACTAACTGGGTTAGTACTGGTTTGCTCGTGCCTTTGATAATGCAATTATGTTCAATGAACCGATTGGTAAAACATTTGAAACCATGCACGGTGGCATCATAACCAAGTGTATACACCACACTTGCAAAGAATGACACATTCATGTATGTATATGTGGAAACATTGCTATGCAAATTTGATATTCCAGATACAGGTGATACATGCCCATATAGCATATGTTGGGATTCAATGTCCCTTCTCGGTTCTCACCTGCACACACATGATATATTATTTAGTTGTGACGCCCCCAATTGGTATATAACACAAATTGAAGGTCACCTGTTAACGATCATAAAACATTCAGTTTGCCATACCCGACATCACTCTAAAGGTAGTGTTGCAGCAATATATCAGGGACACATAATTTTTTTAGGCAAGCTGATAATCCAGGGTTCTGGGACATCTATATCTGTATATTCAGGGATGAAAGAGTTAAGCATGCCCAAAAACAATTCAACCCAAAAAATAATCTTAAATTTTTTTTTTTATGGCCGATTTTACAGACCGTAAATTAGGGCCGATGAGATCGGCCCCTGGCACTGAAAGGGTTAAGCAGAACGGGTCAGGTTACTACGTTTTCAAATTTTCGGTGAACAAAGACAAGGACCAGTCTCTCATGCAAAATTCGACAACAACTGTCTAAATTTCTAGTCCATGGACGAAATATTATATTTTAATAAATGATCTTTGTCTTAAAGTTGATACGACTGCTTAGTGAATGAAAATTACTATCCAGCTGTCATCTGTCATTGTTTTGCGCGCACTCAATGTCTTTTGTTGTGATGAGTAGATTTGTCTGGTCCCCAACATGTATTGTGTAGATACAATCCAAGTTGTTTAATGTTTTATGCCAAATATCACAAAGGGGATGTGAGACCTGATAACTTAAGCCTGGGTTCGCAATGCCACACAGGCCCATCGAGCAGGCAGAAAAAACCAGCATGATGGGTCAACTGACAAAACCACACCGGCCCATCGAGGAGGCAGATAAAACCTATGGGAGGCCAAGTTCACATTTAATAGCTAATTACGATTAAGTGTGATGCCATTATGCTTAAGCATAATAGGTTTTGATAGCCTTACTACCTTACATGTAATGGTATCATCTAAGGTAGATATATGTCAAAAGTTACTAGCATCAGTAATTGGCTGCATCCATTTCAGCTCCAGGGGAGTTTTAAGATATGGAATTTTCATTACACTTAAGCATAATGCCATTACGCTTAATGCTATATGCTTAAGCGTAATACAAATTCCATTACACTAAGCTTAATGGAAATCTGAATTACACTTAAGCATAATGGCATTATGCTTAAACGTAATTAGCTATTAAATGTGAATTTGGTCTCTCATACAAACCAGGGTGATGGGTCGACTGGTGACCGGAAGGCGTAAACCCACGGCTATCTACACGTCAACAAAAATGTTTAGGATAGGAGAATGGCTGGTTATTCATCAGTTATGTAATTGTTATAAAATAACACCATACAAATATGGATATCATTGGAACCGGTTCATTGACCACATTGTGATGGTTACAGTTATGCCCTGTGCCAATGCATTCTCTTATATATGCGAGTCGACCATAGGTCGCCTCGCATATATAAGAGAATGCATTGGCCTAATGTCTTTTTTTGACACTTTTTACCATTTTATCATTTTTAATAAAAGTAAATAATTTGCGATAGAAGTATAAGGCATATGTATATATTAATTATACAGCATTCCTATTACAATTATACAGCATTCCTATTACAATTATACAGCATTCCTATTACACATACTAGGATTTGTGTCAGTAATCCTAGTCCCCAATGTCACAGTGTACGAGATCCATATTGTATACTGTAAAAGTACATTTATTCGTGGTCACGAGATCCATATTATATACTGTAAAAGTACATTTATTCGTGGTCACGAGATCCATATTATATACTGTAAAAGTACATTTATTTGTGGTCACGAGATCCATATTATATACTCTAAAAGTACATTTATTCGTGGTCACGAGATCCATATTATATACTGTAAAAGTACATTTATTCGTGGTGGGCCAATTTTCGTAGTTTTCGTGGTTGCTGGTTATTCATCAGTTATGTTATTGTTTGAACATGCAATAAAAGTATAAGGCATATGTATATATTAATTATACAGCGTTCCGATTACACATACTAGGATTTGACACAGTAATCCTAGTTCCCAATGTCACAATGTACGAGATCCATGTTGTATTGTGTTTATTTCAGGCAAGATATGCCCATATATAGTCATACATATACAACATATAATTACAAATTAAATATAAAGAAGTTGATTCCAATAAATTAGACTGCTAGTTTACATCTGATTACAAATAGCATTCAAAATACTGTTTAACCCTTTACCCAACAGAACGGCCCTGTGCCAATGCATTCTCTTATATATGCGAGTCGCCCATAGGTCGCCTCGCATATATAAGAGAATGCATTGGCTTAACACATTAAAAATTATAAAATTGTTAAAGAATGTAAGAAAAAATGGTAAAAAGTGTTAAAAAAAGATTTTTTTTAGGCCAATGCATTCTCTTATATATGCGAGGCGACCTATGGTCGACTCGCATATATAAGAGAATGCATTGGCACAGGGTATAACTGTAACTATCACAATGTGGTCAAGGAGCCGATTCCAATGATATCCATATTTGTATGGTTCTATTGAGACAGACCGAAGATATTTTAGGCTGTTGAAGCTTTATTTGGCCGGTTTTGGCCGGTTTGTTGGGTAAAGGGTTAAAGATTTATAAATTCTCACACAAAATCCATAAACACCTTTTCGAATCAACACTGTCAGAGAGTACATTCTGTCACCTAAGAACATCCCACTCGAACTACATGATTTTTCATAACCCATACATTTTCTATATGCGTTATTATAACAAACTGTAAGTTTTCCATAACAACGTTTGGTATAGTTAATCCAGAGATGAGCACAATATAATGGAGATACGAAAATTTGAAACAAATACATTTTCACATTAGGCGAACATTTGTAAAACTTTCTAATAGGCATATTTGAATGGGAGCATATAAACCGATATTGACGCATAATATCATTATCATCGGAAAAATCGTTGTTGAGTATATATATGTCCGAGATACTTATAGTTTTGGAAATGACCGAATATGAAGAGATTTGGGGATAAAATTATCATTCCTGTATATAACGCTGTATAATTATATATCATAATGTGCAGTTATGTGCAGAAAGGGGCGCAAAGTCTCCCGAAAAAAGGGCCATAACTCTGGTGAAAATTGGTGGGCGGAACCCGAAATCATACCTGCCCTGTAAACAGAGATGTGACTTACGTTCTAAACCAAAGTTTTCATCAAATGTGATGAGTAGATGCGTCTGGTCCCCGACCTGTATCGTGTAGTTACAATCCAGGTTGCTTTCGTAGTACCTCGGATAGTTTGGAGACGTAATGATCCCCTGGTCAGCAGTAAACATCCCGCCACATACTAAAAAAGGATAATGTTCTGCCTGTATAGTAATGCCCTAAATAATCGACTCCTTAACCACAGCAGAATCATGGGTAACTTTTCAGGATTTAGTCGGAAATATGGCTTGTTGCCATTCATTGGAAAGCTCTCACTAAGAGCTTTCCAATGAATGGCAACAAGCCAATTATTTCCGACTAAATCCTGAAAAGTTACCCATAATTCTGCTGTGGTTAAGGAGTCGATTATTTAGGGCATTACTGTAGTTAGAAACAGCATCTTTGATTGGTCAGAGATCCATGCAACATACCCCATGTTTACATCTCGAACCGTCAACATAAGGGAAACCAAGACAACCATCTCTCGCTGGCCTGTTTTTATATGTCGCCATTTCACGTTGAACAATGTTATGGAGACAATGATAGGAGATTTTGACATTTTCTGCTGATCATTCTTCAGAATAAATGTGAAATTGCTATCAATGACCAGGACTGTCGGCAGAACATATACGTTATTGTGGTGAATTGACAATACCATGGTGTGACATTGATGGCTTGGATCCTACATGTTCAACCTTGTCATTTGCAATTCAGTTGAACATAAACTCCAAGCCATCAAAAGTCACACCATGTTATATAACCCTTTATGGAGCCCCAGACAGAGAGACCAATGCGCTGATGACTGCCATCTGCTTGTGTCAGTGTGAGGCTCCATACGGGAGTATTAATTAACCCTTTCATTACAAGCTTTATGGAGCCCCAAACAGAGAGACCAATGCACTGATGATATCATCTGCTTGGGTCTGTTTGGGGATCCATATGGGAGTGTTATATAACTCTTTGATGACGGGAATAATTCAGTGAATGAAAGTGATGTGAAACACTCCGGTATGGTTATCAAATAGAAATGGAGAATATTTTTGTTCAAAGTAGTAATTTTTACAGAAAGTATATCCAAATTGACAACACACACCGTCATTCTTATATATTAATTAAACGCAGTGACTCACGACGGCGAAATCGTTTTCGTTAGTTTATCGCCTATAGATGCATCCCGAATCGAGCAGTAAATATTTACAATTGAGTGTAGTTCTGACGATGTTTTGCTTAAAATTTTCAGCGATATTAGTAGAATGTTACATTCCTCCAGTTGTCATAGCACCTGAATACTAACTTATCAGTTTCACGCACCCGAACAAGTACATAATATGTCTTTAATTTTATGCTGAGCAGTCAATAGAATGATAAAGAAGAAGGAAAGTTATTTACCTTTCAAACATTTCACCAATAAAATGCGTCTGAATGAAACATGACCATGAGGTTGGTCGTCGAGGAGCTCGTTAAGATTACCTTGGTTCCATGCTGCCGAGAATCTGTTACCATTGATGAACGCGTCTGAATGAAACATGACCATGAGGTTGGTCATCGAGGGGCTCGTTAAGCTTACCTTGGTTCCATGCTGCTGAGAATCCGTTACCATTGATGGACGCGTCTGAATGAAACATGACCATGAGGTTGGTCGTCGTGGAGCTTATAACGGGTGGTGTGGTGTGTGAACAGTATTTATTTATGATGCTGGTCCCATTACCAATCGGGTTCTCCACCTGTTTCAAAGAAAAGACAAGACAGGGTTGAAATAGTGTGTCTGTCATTTGCAGAGTGAGGTCCCCAGAGGGTGAATTTAGTGACGGTATCCCGCGTTAATTTTTCTATATCCCCCAATTGCCAGACAACACATTGCATAATCAAGGTTCCCGATGGGTGTACATCACAATATTCAACATAACATTTGAGAACTTCAATCTGAGTCTATGTCTCCAATAGCAGATGAGGTCCCAAGGGGGTGAATTTGGTGATGTTAGCCCACTGTGCGGGATAGCGTCACTAAATTCACCCTCTGGGGACCTCATTCTGCAATTCAGGCATGACTTACATCCACCAGACCAGTTGTTATACAAAAAGTTTGACCACTAAAATCCCCACCCCCCGAACTAATAAAATCACCTAAATATAATCGGAGTTTCCCCCCCCCCATGACACCCCTGAGATTGGCAATAAAATCACCTCTTTACATAATCAGAGTAGCCCCCCCCACCCTACACTCATGTGATTGCATGTCACTACTAAAATCGAAGTTGCCCACCCCACCATCACCACAACCTAATCAGAGTATCCCCCTCCCCCACCTCATAATCCTGAGATTGCATGTCATTACTAAAATCGAAGTTGGCCACCCCACCATTAAAATCACCTGAACGTAATCAGAGTTGCATCCACTTCCTGCCTGTAGATCAAATGGAGGGAAGAATTGTAGTCTGATATGGTAGCCTGCTACGACGTTCAGGTTCCAGCGACATTCTGTATTATGTGGGTAGCTAGTCGGGTACAGAGGACTAGTCAAGTTACCTCCCGAGCTATGGAAGAGTCCACCACAACCTAAAATATAAATATAACGTCAAGCTAATGAAGCAGATTTACAATGTCAAATTCCTCGAGAGTGAAGTACCAGTTCTACTCATAAATTGTGAAGGACAATGAAAACATTCTAGAACTGAAATGCACTCACTGAAACTGCCTATACTTGCGCCCATCACACATTTGGCATTTTTTGTGGTGTCTTGACAACATCATTTTGAATATCGGGTGTTGGGCCCTCTTTTGAGAGATTGATAGAAAATCTAGATATCAAATTTCAGTTCATCCATCACTGAAATATGTGTGTGTGCGGACAGCAGATCTCTATTATCTCCAGTTGATATATTACACTAATGATGGTCATGGTAATACTGTACAAGTTGTTTTGACATAATTAGAGAACAATATAGATATTGCTCATATTAATGGTGTGAAGACGATTGGTTGCCGATGATGCTATTATATACCGATTGGGTTAAATTACAAGTTTGACTTGAATGATTTGTGTACGCATTTGCACTTCAGCGGCACAAACCATCAAGTCAATTTCATTTGCCAACACAATTAACTAAAAGACACGTGGTCATTGGCTAGTCTTTGATTAACAAAGAGTCAATGTGAACATGCCCTTAGCGACCGATCTACAGTCTTCGGGGACATATCATCAAAATGTCTGTTGCGTTGAGAATGAGAAAGCTTCTTTTCCCAGATAACCCTTTACCCAACAGTCGGGATTTTTTTTACCCTGTGCCAATGCATTCTCTTATATATGCGAGTCGACCATAGGTCGCCTCGCATATATAAGAGAATGCATTGGCCTAACAATTTTTTACAATTTTAATAATTTTTTCTTGTATTCTTTAACAATTTTATAATTTCACCCATACAGAGCCCCAGACAAACATGAGCAGACGACACTCTTCTATATGCTTCTATATATGTGTGGGGCTCCCTGCAGGTAATGGATGTTTTTTATTTTATGTCCTAAAAATTGTAAGAAACATTTATTTAAAAAAAAAGATAAAAAAATTGTTAGGCCAATGCATTCTCTTATATATGCGAGGCGACCTATGGTCGACTCGCATATATAAGAGAATGCATTGGCACAGGGTATTTTAGGCTGTTGAAGCTTTATTTGGCCGGTTTTGGCCGGTTTGTTAGGTAAAGGGTTAATTAATAAACATTGTGGCTCAACAGTACCATGCTCTGGACTCTTTAGCCATACATGGTTTATATGCGCATGCGTCTTTAGCCATACATGGTTTATATGCGCATGCGTCTTTAGGAAATTTTTTGAACTTTGAAGAAAGTTCCCAGAAATATGTCCTCACGTCACTGTCTCTGCGAAAAAAAATAATTCCGCACACATCTTTTAGACTTGATCTCAACTAATTTTCCGAGTTTCAAGTTACATGAAATGCCCGATTATATTCCTTGCAGGGTATACATGTATATATCTATTTATAATAAAACACGAAGTTGTTGGCAAATGGATCAGATTATAGCCGGCCCATGCAATTACGAGTCTCAGCTGTCTGGACATCGACACAATCATGTCTGGTGTTTTGCGTGTCCATGTAGCGTGTGGAGTCCTGATGTGCGTCGTGACATTCATGGCATCTTTATCGGTTTTCAAAAAGCAATCTTTCAATTTTGTTCTTTTATGAACGATTCATTACCAAAATAAAACCTGATAACAATGCATATTAAGGATGTATGAGCGCTGCATGTGCTTTCTTTATATTCAAGCCTTGAAATAGGGTGTCTGTCATTTGCAGAATGAGGTCCACAGAGGGTGAATTTAGTGATGCTACCGTGCATAGCAGGCTAGCATCACCAAATTCACCCTCTGGGGACCTCATTCTGCTTACACCTCGGCAGAATGAGGTTCCCAGAGGGTGAATTTGGTGATGCTAGCCCGCTATGCGGGGTAGCATCACTAAATTCACCCTCTGGGGACCTCATTCTGCAAATGACAGACACCCTATTTCAAGGCTTGTTTATATTATATACTTCCCACATGATGTAATTTATTCGTGGAAGGACATCCAAACAGACAAATAAACAAAGATCCAGTACTTACATCCAGCATAGACTGGTGTAAGTACAGTAATGTCCTAAATAATCAACTCCTTCACCACAGCAGAATAATTGGTAACTTTTCAGGATTTAGTCGGAAATATGGCTTGTTGCCATTCATCGGAAAGCTCTCACTGAATTTTATCAGCCATTGAAATAACTGTTAGATTAGCCATAAGTGTGTGGATTTCCTCCGCCACTAAAACTGGCAATGTCATGATATGGTCTTATCTGCTGAAAGCGACATTAACCCTTTCAGTGCTAAGTCCGATTTTTGTATCAACCCATATACCCTGTGCCAATGCATTCTCTTATATATGCGAGACGACCATAGGTCGCCTCGCATATATAAGAGAATGCAGTGGCCTAACAATTTTTCATCATTTGTTATTATTTTTTAGAATTTTTTTGAATTTTAATATTTTTTTCTTATATTCTTTAACAGACTTATTTTGTAGGTTTAGTGCCAGGGAATCTTACGTTTTTCATGGGCATCAAACTTATTACTATGAATACTTGGTGATAGTTTTGAGTTATAACATGCCCCTAAGGTTTTATCCAGTTTGTTTTTAAATTCGCCATAGCATGCTTAAGCATACCCAAAAAAATTCAATTCAAAACAAACAATTGTTTATTTTTTATTTTTTTAGGGCCGATTTTAGACCATAAATTAGGGCCGATGAGATCGGCCCCTGGCACTGAAAGGGTTAAACACCAATCAATCAATCAATCAATCTTTTTTAGTTTATTTTCTCTATATCCCAAATTGGTAGAAGGCGTGATAATTTCAAATTGACAACATAGTGGTGTACTGTGTAGGATAGCCTACCTTGTGATTCGAAAGAATAGAGTAGCCGGAATCCTTGAGCAGTTGTTGATTGGTCAGATCGGAATGTTAATATGAGGCCATTAGTTCCCGATTTGAATGGTTGTGGTAGTGTTGTGCCACAAATCCGACCAATCGAAGGAGAGCTTCTATACTGTCCGTTCTGAATGTCCAAATAATCGTGACTGCAGTCCGTCGAGTTCTCAATGGTCATCTCAAGATATGTTATCTGTTGAATAGACAAGACAGAGGGTTTAAAGGGCTACATAATTTTCGAACCCCCAGATCACATTATATAAAATATATGCCATATTATATACCGTTTGAAAGAGGAAGTTCCGAAACATTGTATTTTCAATTTATTCATATGTAATAAACTGTGAACTTGTTGTTTTTGTTGAGAAACCAACATCTGTTCTGTACTGAATTTTTACACAAAGTCCATTATTTTCAATGGAAGGCGAATAACTCTATATATATAGATAGAGTTATTCCACTTCCATTGAAAATAAACTATAGTTTGAATTCTGTTGCATTCTGGGAGCCATAACGGGGGAAATGATTTTATGATTCAACTAATTTTTATTCTTCTATTACCTTCAGAGACACAGATGATCTTCCACACGAACACAGGTCACCATCGATTACTCACCCTTATTTGCGTTCCCTCCGGCGCTATGATCTTTCACACGAACACAGGTCACCATCGATTACTCACCCTTATTTGCGTTCCCTCCGGCGCTATGATCTTTCACACGAACACAGGTCACCATTAATGACTCACCCTGATTTGCTTTCCCTCCGGAGCGATGATCTTCCACGCACAGGTCACCATGGAATACTCACCCTGATTTGCACCCCCCTCCCCGAGCGATGATCTTCCATGCACACAGGTCACCATGGATTACTCACCCTGATTTGCGTTCCCTCCGGAGCGATGATCTTCCATGACACAGGTCACCATGGATTACTCACCCTGATTTGCATTCCCTCCGAAGCAATAATCTTCCAAGTACACAGGTCACTACTGAATACTCACAATGATTTGTGTTCCCTCCGGCGCTATGATCTTCCACACGAACACAGGTCACCATCGATTACTCACCCTTATTTGCGTTCCCTCCGGCGCTATGATCTTTCACACGAACACAGGTCACCATCGATTACTCACCCTTATTTACGATCCCTCCGGAGTGATGATCTTCCATGCACACAGATAACCATGGATTACTCACCCTTATTTGCGTTCCCTCCGGAGCGATGATCTTCCACGCACATAACAGGTCACCATTAATGACACCCTGATTTGCGTTCCCTCCGGAGCGATGATCTTCCACACAAACACAGGTCACCATGGATTACTCACCCTTATTTGCATTCCCTCTGGAGCGATGATCTTCCACGCACACAGATAACCATCAATTACTCACCCTGATATGGGTTCCCTCCGGAGCGATGATCGTTCACACAAACACAGGTCACCATCATTTACTCACCCTTATTTGCGTTCCCTCTGAAGCGATGATCTTCCACGCACACAGGTCACCATGAATTACTCACCCTGATGTGCGTTCCCTCCGGAGCGATGATCTTCCACGCACACAGGTCACCATGGATTACTCACCCTGATTTGTGTTCCCTCCGGTGTGACACACACAGGTCACCATGGATTACTCACCCTTATTTGTGTTCCCTCCGGAGCGATGATCTTCCACGCACATAACAGGTCACCATTAATGACTCACCCTGATTTGCGTTCGCTCCGGAGCAATGATCTTCCACGCACACAGATAACCATCAATTACTCACCCTTATTTGCATCTCTCCGGAGTGATGATCTTCCACGCACACAGATAACCATGGATTACTCACCCTTATGTGCGTTCCCTCCGGAGCGATGATCTTCCACACACATAACAGGTCACCATTAATGACTCACCCTGATTTGCGTTCCCTCCGGAGCGATGATCTTCCACGCACATAACAGGTCACCATCAATTACTCACCCTGATTTGAGTTCGCTCTGGAGCGATGATCTTCCATGCACACAGGTCACCATGGATTACTCACCCTTATTTGCGTTCCCTCCGGAGCGATGATCTTCCACGGACATAACAGGTCACCATTAATGACTCACCCTGATTTGCGTTCACTCCGGAGCAATGATCTTCCACGTACACAGATAACCATCAATTACTCACCCTTATTTGTGTTCCCTCCAGAGCGATGATCTTCCACGCACACAGGTCACCATGGATTACTCACCCTTATTTGCGTCGCTCCGGAGCGATGATCTTCCACGCACACAGGTCACCATGGATTACTCACCCTTATTTGCGTTCCCTCCGGAGCGATGATCTTCCACGCACATAACAGGTCACCATTAATGTCTCACCCTGATTTGCGTTCGATCCGGAGCAATTATCTTCCACGCACACAGGTCACCATGGATTACTCACCCTGATTTGCGTTCCCTCCGGAGCGATGATCTTCCATGCACATAACAGGTCACCATTAATGACTCCGCTGATTTGCGTTCGCTCCGGAGCGATGATCTTCCACGCACATAACAGGTCACCATTAATGACTCACCCTGATTTGCATTCCCTCCAGAGCGATGATCTTCCATGCGCACAGGTCACCATCGATTACTCACCCTGATTTGCGTTCACTCCGGAGCAATGATCTTCCACGCACACAGGTCACCATGGATTACTCACCCTGATTTGCGTTCCCTCCGGAGCGATGATTTTCCACGCACATAACAGGTCACCATTAATGACTCACCCTTATTTGCCTCTCTCCGGAGCGATGATCTTCCACGCACACAGATAACCATCAATTACTCACCCTTATTTGCGTTCCTTCTGGAGCGATGATCTTCCACGCACACAGATAACCATCAATTACTCACCCTTATTTGCGTTCCCTCCGGCGCTATGATCTTTCACACGAACACAGGTCATGATCGATTACTCACCCTTATTTGCGTTCCCTCCGGAGCGATGATCTTCCACGCACACAGGTCACCAGTGTTGTAGTTACTTGGGTAGTTAGGACTTGTTATTATTCCGCTTTCCTGTGTTTTAATCCCACCACACGCTGAAATAGCATAGGTCAATAATATGAGGTCCCCAGAGGGTGAATAATATGATAATATAAAAATAACAATTATATGATAGTATAGAAATAATAATATGAGGTCACCAGAGGGTGAACAATATGATAGTATAAAATTAACAATAATATGAGGTCTCCAGAGGGTATATAATATGATAAACTGACACAGACAGATGAATCATTACTGTAGCCTAGTTCAATAATATGAGGTCCCCAGAGGGTGAATAATATGATAGTATAGAAATAACAATAATATGATAGTGTAGAAATAAAATAAAATATTTGCAGGAAGGTATGCTGGGGTGGGTGGGTCTTTTGTGGAGCAAAAAAAAAATCTTTTGTGCCCACATTTGATAGTTGTAACAATTTAAAACATATTATAAGAATTTATAACTGCAAAAACACCATATTTATGTTATTGGGGCCTCATATGGGCCTCAGCGGAGATGACATTAAGCTATGGCATGTTGCATATGGAACAGTGGGGTGAAAAAATTCCTTCCCGACACCCTTCGGAAAAAAGCTTTGAGAAATGTAAAACTGAAATAAATAAACTTGTCTGATGTAACTAAAGCCTAGATCATTGTGTGCATGGAACTGTCTCAAACATTAATGGGACTATCAATGGCTAGAAAATAACTCATCAGTGTATAATGCTGTGACTGCTTGTCATCTATATATATATAAACGAGTAAGATCTGTCCGGATTTTTCTCTCAGACCCCTGGACCGAGTTCAACCAAATTTGGCGTCGTGACACTGAGTATCCTGGTGGATGTTATAACGGTGTTAGTTTTTCAAAATTTGGAAGAAAAAAATTAAAAATTTGAGTTTGTTAAATTGAGCAAGGAGTTCAATCTAAAAAACAATTTAAAACAATATATATAAATTAAATGTTTCAATGATCAAAATGTGCTTAAAGTGCACAAAGGGGCCGCCGCTGAATAAAGGCTATGTCTAAGATCAAAAGGGGGCCACAGGTCTCTGCGACGCTGAATATAGTCTCCCAAAGGGAGCCTGCTTCAGCTAGTTTTATATAATAGAAGTTCTCCAGTAGACTAACAAAAGTGGTACGGAATATGTTAGATAATGGGCTGGTTGACAGACTAATTAGTAAATAGTTAGAAATTATGGAATTGTGTGTATCCTACGAAACAACATAGGTTAAATTACAGATGATCAGCAATTTATAAACCATTTTTGTTCTATTAAAACAGCTTCTGAAACAGGTTAAACTGTTATTTGAACTAAATGAGATCATTTCCCAGTCATATGAGTGATACCAGTAGAGTTTTATGTGGTTTTAGGCCAAATTTAGTGAAATTTGGGGGATTGTAGGTGTAAAAAAATTGGGAGTAAAAAAAAAACAATTTGCTGGTTTGGGGGTGGTGGGTCCCCGAAAATGCCAGATGCAAAAAAAAACGGCATACCTTCCTGCAATTTTTTAACTACCACCCTCCCTCCCTGCAAACATGGGCAAAATTAAGTTAGATCGAACATAAATGTTTCCGTAGTCAGATTTCCCTATTCAGATTTCCCTATTAAGATTTGTGATTCATTTATGTAATTGGTAACTATGTTCAAAAACTTCTTAAAGTGATGTGAAAAATTATTTTCAAAAATGCAATATCAAAATAGACAGAAAACAGCATCATAGTTAGCAAGGAGTTACATGTACATGCAGCGACAGTTATTGGGGAATCATTGCTGTAATATTTATGCCCAATAATTCGTCCTGAATAAAGTAGTAAATATTTACATTTGTGTGTAATTCAAATGTATAGGTCTCTGAAATGGTACCGCATTCTGTAAATGTCAGACACACTATTTCGAGGCATGGTGGAATGTTTTGTTGGCGATTTCCCCAGAAATTAAGAATTTAAATATACAGTAATGCCCTAAATAATCAACTCCTTAACCACAGCAGAATTATAGGTAATGTTTTAGGATTTAGTTGGAAATATGGCTTGTTGCCATTCATCGGAAAGCTCTCACTGAGAACTTTCCAATGAATGGCAACAAGCCATATTCTTGACTAAATCCTAAAAAATTACCCATAATTCTGCTGTGGTTAAGGAGTCGATTATTTAAAGCATTACTGTAACAGCACATACATTTTTTAGCCTGAGAAACAGGTAATTAATTTTGACTTACATGAGAAGCTATAACTGAGAGAGAATCCTCTTCGAACAACGGAGAAATCTGTCTTAAATCGGATCCAGACGGCCGACGCTGAAGTGACGATAGGATCCAGAGCAGTGTCGTTACCACAATACGAAGCTATCACGTTACCGTCAGGAGTGCCACCTACAGAAATAAACACAAAATAATACTTTACTCGTATTTAAAATCGCACATTTAAACTTACTCATATTTAAAATTGTGCACTTAAACTATTTTGCGCTCAGTTTTAAATTCATGCACCATGATGAGCGAATTCAAAATTTGACAAGAAATATTTTACAAAACGCCTCGTATCCGATGGCAGTTTTGACTCTTAATCGATCCCAAAAGTAGATTATAAAACCAGCAACATGTGCAGTGATTATAAAACCAGCAACATGTGCAGTGATTAGAACATAAATGTTCAGATGAGTATTTATCTACCTTGTTTTGTTGCAATAAGCTATATATGGTACATGTATTTAGGAATCATTGACAGACATTTGCATATCATATAATATCGATTATGATTTACCATTTTACAATTGCACACTTGAGTTTGACTGGTCGTACCTTACTCGTATTTAAATTCGCGCAGTACTAATTTCCGCTCAGTTTTGAAATCGCCCAGCGAATTCAAAACTGATAAAAATGTTCATAATATTTCTGTGATATTTTTGTATGACAGTTTCGGTTCTTAGTCATTGCTGGAGATATTATATGTGTATATTAAACACCATCGCGGCAGATTTACATCATGCAGACAATAAACTAGTAATTACATACATCATAATTTTGTGGAGGCGACCTGGACTATTAGTATCTCTTATACAAGCATTTCAACAATGTCTATGTTACCATGATTTGTCGCTTGAATGTGAGCAATGGTCTTGATAGCGGTTAGCCGAATGTAAATATATGCATACATAGGCGTAATTGCCTATTAAACCATTCATAATATACATGTATGTAAATTCAGCTACATAGCCCTCTTGTATTTCCTATGGACTGTGGTTTAGATTAAACTTGGTAATTGTACTATTTTTCGCTCAGTGTTAAATTCGCGTACCGATGAGTGTGCAAAAAATAGTACAGCACAAATTTAAATACAAGTAAGGTGTACAAATAATTCTCCACCCAATGCGTGTTTTCTCCTCTCGTGAGACGTGAATTCTCCACCCAATGCGGGTTTTCTCCTCTCGTGAGATGTGGACGATTAATTTAATAATCCTCGCATTTCACAAGAGGAGAAAACCCACATGCTATGCAGAACAGTTGACTGTTGTGTTTATTATATTGTCTATACAAGTTTGTTATAATTCAGACCACAATGAAACTCACGGTTAGATCTAATACGTTCTGTTAAAACAACATGCAATGATACTGAATGACGCAAAAATTGACGCCATGATGTAGAGCAGGATAACATCTTGAGAGTAGGATAACACGTTCTGACTTCTGGGACTGGGGATATGATTTATATTTTGATGTAAAAAGTTGTTGAAAATATAATAAATATAAAGGCTCATTACCATAAATCCTTTATTAAGCCAGGGGATTTGTTAAACTCGACATCGTACTATTTTACAACCTTTTAATAAATAAAGTTTGTGCACTATTCATGATCACACGATAAGAAGCTCTTGGCTAAATGAGTTCTTAAATCAATTGTGTTGGAAAATAACATTGACTTTTCACACACAAACAGGGTTTCTGCTATGGTAACAATATTTGGTCTGTTGGATAAGACTGGCCGACCATGGTTTGGGTAGCCAGAGGTGATGTTTTTAAACTTAATGTCCAGAAACCCTTGCACCTGGGAAGATCTAGATACGTTTTCTAAGTAATAAATTCATTAGAATTTGAGACCAGGAACAAATAAATTATAATAGATGCAAGTAATCATGAACCAATATTGAAAATGTATATGAACAGCAGCAACAATCTGGTCGTGAATAATGGAGCGTCCTCTGTCAGGCACTGATACGGAAATAGCCCAAGCAGCAAATGTAGAGTTATCGCTCGTATAACATATAGGACGCCGAAATGGATGCTCAGCTTACACTGTGCCAGTAATTTTTTCACATAATGTACGGTTGGAAATAAATTATTTTATGGATAATGAAATTCAAAGCTTTATCCGTCTTTATATTCCCAGAATAGATTGGATATTTCCCATTTTGATATATCGGCTCCTCATTTTCGTTTATTAATTGGTACATGATGAATAGACTGCAGTTGGGACAAGGCAAGCAGCAAAAATCAACTTTATCGAGTCATTGCATGTAATCAAAACCAAATGAGTGCTCCTTTACGAATTTTCAGTGCACATATGTACATTATTGAAACTGCAATTGGCCACTCACAAACTTATCATAGGTGCAAGAATCACAAGTAATAAACATCTACAGAGGTAAGAGGTGACGAAGCAGTCGCAGTACAAGTGACCTTGCTCAAGGGTCACAACTTGGAGCGACATTTAAACAGCGTACGACTCTGCTGTCACACACCGTATAATCTGACGGCTGTGTGAGACTCAAAATCCAGTGACTGGGCATGAATGCACAATGCTGTGTTCACAGCAGAACAAGTCAAACGTGCTAACCGTTCGGCTATCGAGCTCACTCGATCCCTCGACCATATCACATTAAAAAATGATTAGAAAAACACAGCAGAAGTGAAACAAACCTTCTCGGATTTCCAACATGTCGAACCTGCATCTGAAGTGGTGCTCCAGGTCAAGGTCAATAATTTGTATCTTTATTGATGAAGCGGTGACAGACGGGTTCGTTATTGTCCAGTAACATTCGACGTGGTTCGAGTAGTTGCCACTATAGTACCCAGGAGAGGATATTGTTCCGGGACCGGACGTGTAGTCACCACCGCATACTATAGAAGACAATAAATAATATTTATCATTTACTCACCAATGAATTATATGCTTTCGTGTACCAATATGCGACAGGAAAATAAACAATATTTATCATTTACTCACCAAATAATTATATGCTTACGTGTACCAATCTTGATCTCACTTTGCCTCACATGACACCATGTCCGATCACTAAGAGTGCCTTAACTTATAATATATGTGTGCTCCCTATGGAAGATGCTTTCAGACGTAAAGCCACGTAATGTTAATTTCCTGTTTCTCAAGCTCGAACTCATGGTCCCGAAACACCGTGGAGACAACCTTTTAAAGGCACGGGAAGCGTTCGTTGCAGAAATATTCATATTTGTTCAAATCGCCATCAACAGAAGGAATATTAAAATATATATAGTTTTGTTCATACGACAAACATAACCCTTGCAGGAAGGAATCACAGGTTTATAAAAGTAACCTTCGTAATCCTAGGATATCCTAGGATATCATAGGATTCATCATAGGTTTTTTCACTAAATAATATTTGAAATATCACTACCTGTGAAATCCTGTGAAAACCTGCGAAAAGCTTGCATCCAAGGTCCTCGTAGGATTTCAAAGGTTTATGATTTAAAATGAAAGCTGTGAAAAGCTGTGAAAACCTATGTTTGTGAATTACCGGTAGTAAATTCCTGCATTCAGGAAAACCTTCGAAAACCTGTGAAATCCTTAGATAATGGGGTATTAGTAAAATTCTGTATTCATTTAAAACCTTTGAAAAGCTGTGAAAACCTTGGATCCAAGTGTTCTGCTATATTGTCAAAGCTTTTAGAAAATTATACTGGATGAAATGAATCCTGTGAAAACCAAATTCAGGTAAATTGTGAAATATTTCTGGTATCAACTCAAAAACACTAGTTTATAGATTCATCCTCAAATGAATGCATTTGTCCAATACGGGCAAGCCAATTTAAAAAATATAGACAAACATATTAATTATATTAAGTATGATTTATTTAGTTATATTATTTATATAAAGTATGGTGTCAATGGAGGGATTGAAGGGTTCAAGTGATTATGAGTTTGGAAAACTGTACATTGTCAATCTGAACTAAGATTTGAACATGTTCATAAATTTTAACAATTACCCATCACCAGTCTAAGTAAACTCAGACGAAATATTCATACGATATTTTTTTTTACCAAGGTGGCACCAAATTCAACCATGGTGGTAGCAGAGTTAAATATTTTTACCAAGGTGGGGCCAATGTATCACCTTGGTGGTAGAACAGTCAGCTAGTCTACCAAGGTGGCATAAAGTCCCACCATGGTGGCACTACAGTTAAGTTTTTCTACCAAAGTAACATCATACCATGGCCAAATACCCTAGTGGAACCAAGTATTTCACAATGACATATTTATCGAAATGGTTGTTTACTGCAAGTTGGCGACAAATGTGTGGCATGTTTGCAGCAAATGGTTTGTTCGCAGAAAGTCAATTGCACATATTCGCAGATCTTTGCCGCAAACTTTTGTTTGCTGCAACTTTGCAGTAAATTTAGTTTGTTTGCTGCAACTTTGCAGAAAATTTAAATTCAAGGCAAACCATTTGAGATGAGTTCACAGTAAATTTTAGATTAGTTTCAACTTTGCAGTACTCTCGGGCTCCAAATAAAAGTGCAGGTCCAATTAATAGTGCAGGGGGGGAATTCCATTGAAAGTTAATAAAAGTGCAGACCCAAATAATAGTGCAGGGGGACTCTGAGCAAAACACCAACATGCCTGGTTAAACAAATTATTTTTTGTAGTAGGTCAAGTATAGGAATCAACATAGTACATGTGGTATTTTATTCAATATTAATTAAATGTCCATATGTATGCCATACCGTACATGTATACTAGTACTTGAATATGTACATGCATAAAGTTATAAGCTCATCGTTTTGATATCAGAATCATATAGAAATCTTGACTTTGTGCTCTTTTCAATTCTAATAGCCTCAAAATTAATAAACGTGCAGATTGACCCAAATAAGCACTGTGAATGGGGGAAATTTCCCACGAACATAATAAACATGCATGTTTATTTTGAGCCCAAGAGAAAGTGTGCTGGAATCTTGGTTTGGAATATTTGTTCGCTGCATGTGCTTTTCAAACTTTATTTTTCACTAAATATTTATTTAAAGTTTGGATTTGATAATTTGAAACATTAAATTAATTAAGGCATCAATCCTTGGCCGAGTGTTTTTATTTTAGCAATCCACACATATTTCATGTATATTTTTTTGCAGTAAATTTAGATTGGATGCAAACCCAAGAGAAAATGAGACCAAAATTTCAGTGAAATTCAGTGAAAATACCAAATTTTTGTGTTATTTCACCATTTCAGTTAATTTCACTGAAGTTTCACTGAAATTTATTTTAACTTTTCCAGTTAATTTCACTAAAATTTTACTCAAATGATAAAACAATTTTCAGTGAGATTTTGAGTAGTTTTCAGTATATAATATAAAATTTCACTAAAAAATGATCAAATAGTTTTCAGTGAGATTTTGAGTACTTTTCAGTTTTAAATTTTTAATTTTACATCATTGTATAGTTTTATTATTGTCTTGGTGGACAAAAGAAAAAGAATAAAATTGTGTTTTCAATTCTATCTTAAAGAAGTGTGTCTACATGGAAAGATGGACCCCCAAATGTGAACAGCATGCAGTATATATTTAGTATACAGAGAATGGCTTCCAGTAAAGGGATATTATAATCATGCATATGAAATTTTTATTTATCAATGGGCCACATTTTTCCATTATCGGTAAGTTCGTGTCCATATATTATCACAATCAAAGACAAAATATATCTTGTGCGGATGCAATTTTCAATTACTCAAATGAGAGGATTTGGTCAAATACAGGTAAAAATAGAGAGTGAATGTCAGCGGATATTGGTAGTGACAAATACTCGCCATTTTCTGACGTGTACGGTAAAGAAACATCTGATTCAGAGCGTCCCTCATCACTAATAATAGCTGACTGTTCTAAGAAAGACACCGTGAACAGAAAATTACTATGTGCCAACAAAGTTTGTGATGTTATATTATGTGTGAAATGTGAAAAGCCGCGATGTGTCTATTCAAATACAAAACTTCAAAGGGCATGTTTTTTTTATTCGCGACGATCTCAGTCGGCCGACATAAATTGTCCGGTCATTCAAAGCGACACCGGTTGTTTTTTCGGCAACACCGGTTCCACCATGCCGGTTTAATACGTAGCTTCTCATTGGCTCGATTCGCTTCCTTTGGTGTCGACGCTCGATATCAAGCCAATGGTATTCGTTGACTCGACGGACTTCGGGATATTTTTTGCCGCGATCATTCTTTTGTTTTGAACAAAAGAGTTTCACGGTTCGCGATCTCTTTCAAAAGAAATTAGAAGTTTTAAAAGTGATTGTTATGAATTCAATTGTGAAAGAAGGCGATCGATACAACGACGTTGGAGTTAAGAATAATTTTTCATTTGCCTGGTATCAAAAGCCGGTCAAAATTCGTCATAAAGATGGTAAAGTACTAAAGAAAAAGATTACATTCTCAGTGATTTTTTGAAAAAGTTGCCGTTTCTGGAAAGTAAAAAAATCTGTGTTATTTGCAATAAACTAACAAATTACGGATCGAGTGGATGCAAGGCTTTGCAAGATCACTGTAGCACGTACAGTTGTGCACATAGATTCTTTGTGTGTGAGGACATCAAACTTTAGACTTGACTCAATGTTTGGACAGTCAATAAATAATAAATATATTTACATTTCATATATCCTTGTTCCATCTCACTGACCAATGCGGGCCAGCATATACAAAGATCGACGTCATACAGTAAAATCGAACTGGATTTCTCAGCTCTATATAGAGTTGAAAATTTGACATGCGATACAGAACAGTATAGTACAAGAAATGATGGAACCATTTTACTGTTTAATAGTGTTATTTTGTTAAAATTTCAGTGAAATTTTGACTAACTTTTTAACTGTTATTTTGGTAAAAACGTTTATCATGCAAATTAGTTTGCGGCAAATGTTCCACAAATTTTTGCTGCACAGTTTGCCGCGACCTAATTTGCATGGTAAAAGTTTGCTGCAATCTTTTACCATGCATATTATGCCACCTCGGTAAACCACAGTATTCCACAAGGGTGCCACCTTGGTATACCGCCGTATTCCACCATGGTAAACCACAGTATTCCACAAGGGTGCCACCTTGGTATACCGCCGTATTCCACCATGGTAAATCACAGTATTCCACAAGGGTGCCACCTTGGTATACCGCCGTATTCCACCATGGTAAATCACAGTATTCCACAAGGGTGCCACCTTGGTATACCGCCGTATTCCACCATGGTGAAAGTGGCAAAACCCCATGGTGGATTACCAAGGTGGATTACCATGGAGGATTACCATGGTGGATTACCAAGGTGGTTTTACCAAGGTGGGACCATGGTGGATTTTTATATGGGAAACCTTGCATGCATCCTGTGAAATCATATGATATCCTAGGATTGAAAACCTGCGTAAACCTACGAAATCCTTGGATGCATCCTGTGAAATCCTATGATATCATAGGATTGAAAACCTGCATAAACCTACGAAATCCTTGGATGCATCCTGTGAAATCCTATGATATCATAGGATTGAAAACCTGCGTAAACCTACGAAATCCTTGGATTGGAACTCCCACTCATCCAAGGTTTTCGTAGGTTTAGGAAGGTTTCTTCGTTCCATTTACCGCAAGGTTTTCGTAGGTTTTCGAAGGTTTTCAATCGTAGGATATCATACGATTTCGTAGGATGCATCAAAGCTTTTCAAAGGTTTTCATCATATGATATCATAGGATAATCCTATGAAATCATAGGATGGTTTTGCAAGGGAATCAGTGCGTAAATAGTATATTGTCATCAAGACGTACGATGGTGTACGTAAACAAGAGCCTGCTTCTGTTTACACAACACAGCAAAATTCTATTGGTTAATCACAAACAAGTGATATAAACGTTCTTTATTATTTCCATATCAGGAACACAGTAACAAATATCGCTCTTTATGTTTACAATATCCGGATCTAAACAAAAGCCAGGTTCTGTAACGTTTTTTGCTTTTGTTTACAAAACAAAGGAAAAACATTTGACGATAACATACTGTTTATGCCATTTTTCTGATTGGTATAAGAACAAAATCTGTCTATATTTTACTATTCTTTCTGTTTGTGGCAGTTTTTGACGGAGGTGAACATTTTAACAGCATACCCACCACCAACGCTGCCCATATCTTTAATTCATGTTTTATATGTCCGAAAAAATTATAATCGGTACAAAATATTTGTGGTAGGTTTACAGAACTAACTCCGAACTGAGATAGAACATAGCAAGTTCCAGATTCAAATTTCCTAATGCATGATGGTCATGATCAGGGCACGATTTAAGCGGTATCACATTGCTATTTGAGATACAATATACCAGGTTTGACGATGCAATATCAGCCTGCTTCTCGCGAATTGTGATACATGATGTTTGCATGCATATTGCCAGCTTGCAGAATACAGAGCGTAACAGACTGAGGTCGATATAATTTACAACGCAAGAGGCATAACTCTATTATTTGACATGCACACAGAGCATGACCATGCTATATTAAATTGATTCTGATTGGTTGGTCATTCCTTGACAACCAATGAAATCATTTGTAATAACAGTGGTTGATGGGACCATGTGGACTATTCTGTTTACAATAAAAAGATTTCTGTCGTAAAAATTAAAACTGTTTGACAATTGACAATCAAAATAAATGCGTCACTGCTGTTACGTGCATTAAATGCACATAAAGTGAGCACAGATTACGTGAACTGAGGAGTTCACGAAATGGGTCCCACCAATTCCTACCAATATTTTTTAGTTCCAGCGCCTACTACTGTAATATGACAATTCCTGCCATTGACTCGCCCCTGGTATGATAGGCCAAAATGTTTGGCCTGAAAGATGGAAAATTGACTTAGCATGGCCTTCATGTCGTTGTAATACATACACGCTTCGTTATCAGATGTGTATGTTGCATGGAAGCCTCGTTCGGATAAGGAGCCATCAGTGCTGAATAATATTCGCATCTCGTTGCTCGTCGCTTCTATGACTTTATTCGTTTCTGAGCCACAGAATCTCTGTATGCTAGCCCGTGGCTGCAGACTGTATGACACCTGTAATAAAATGACAAAGTCAATTATTGTAGCGCTTGCATTGTCACCAGACATGTTAAGTTTTGAAAGTACAGTAATGCCCTAATTAATCGACTCCTTAACCACAGCATAATTATGGGTAACTTTTCAGGATTTAGTCAGAAATATGGCTTGTTGCCATTCATCGGAATTAAAGCTCTCAGTGTCGCTGTGGTTAAGGAGTCGACTATTTAAGGCATTACTGTAGGTGACCACTTCCAATTTGCATCGATCCTACTAAACAACGAACACAAAGGAACATAAACTAACACAAACGAACACAAGTCAAAAAAGCAGAATAGAAGGTTGAAATTGGGTTTTTATGTGTGTGGATGTCAATTCTATGTGTAAGTGGTATTATTTCCAACTCCTCAGTTATTTTATTTGGATAATGGTGATGACCATTCAGCTTTCATGACAACTCAATTGATCCGACGGACAGGCCCAAGTTGGGATTCTCTAGTTCGTGTAATCCCGTTTGCGTAATTAGCGCCATTACCAAGTCACGATGCGCAATTTTGATATCGCGCGTGGATGCTGTGCGCGACAGGGTGAAGCGTACATGCGCAGAAGAGTTTCCGTTTGCAATGACTCGAATCAGACTCCATTGACTCCAATGTTCCAACCTGCTTACTTTTCACGAACTTAACCTGCACATAGTGGCAGTGGCACAAAATATGAAATGATGTCGTGCCATTCTCATATATTAAATTGTTTTAAAATGTGATTAAATATTGTTCATATCATGCCATAGAACCTCCTTCGTAATCTGAGTTATCTCAGTGACTTTATAAAATCATCGGACATTTGCCCCATGCATGTTTGCTCGTACCTACCACTGATTGTTTGAAAAAGATTCGATTCGATTTCAAATCTTTATCATGATTCGATTCGAGATTCGATTCGATGTTGAAACTGCCGATTCGTCGGGCCCTTGGCCAGCATCACCAAATCACCCTCTGGGGGGGGGGGGGGGGGGGGGGGTCATTCTGCATGGCTGCATCTGCTATGGGAGACATAAACTCAGATTGATGTTCCAAAATTGTGGATATTGTGATGTGCACCCATTGGGAACCTTGATTATGCAATGTGTCAAAGTAAAATCCAAGATGGGAGCTGGCAGCCATGTTTTTTAACAGAATTCGGAAAAATGGTAAGCTCCCATCTAGAGGTCACCCCAAAGATCCCTATGAAGTTTTGTGATGATCGAATGAGGGATGTGGCCTGTAGGGTGTGCCAAAGGAAATCATTGACAGACACACACACGCACTGACGACAAACCCATGGCATTTGCTAATACTTTACAAAATAAAGTTGAGCTAAAAATTGGCCACACAAATTCAGAAAAGGCCAAAATAATTTTCTGGCCAGGGTGAACACTGGTTAGAGGATATAAATAAATCTACTCACGGCTATGTAGTCATGGCGACAGTAGCGTGCCTGTTCCATGCTCAAATCATCGATTGTTAGTGTAATTCGCCGTCCCCTCTGCACACGGATACTCCATTCACAGCGACGGTTATGAGCATAAAGATTTGGATAATTTGGAGATGATAACGTCCCGGACGGTGTGGTGAGTTCGCCGCCACATTCTGGAATGCAACATTCCAATTTATTATATTATTGCCTATAAAATAGCGGAAATTTACTGTAACATAAATCATTATTTTTATCTATTCGGAGCTACAGTGAAATCGCGTTTCTATCACTGTAGGTTCCAATATTTCATTGTAGGGCTTGAAACTAACAGAGAATAACAAACAAACATGCCAAAATGAATTTAAATATCTGTAGCTAGCCTAAGGATTAGTAATTCGGCAAGTGAGGCCGTGATGTCATGATCTTATAAATATGAACGTGCCGTAATTATATAGTGGGAATGTTGAATTACGCGATATGATATCGTTGTGTTTTAGCGTAACTGAGAAGTAAGAGGTGCTATATCGCACCATGGCTAAATTTATACAGTAATGCCTAAATAATCGACTCCTTAACCACAGCAGAATTATGGGTAACTTTTCAGGATTTTCAGGATTTAGTCGGAAATATGGCTTGTTGCCATTCATCGAAAAGCTCTCACTGAGAGCTTTCCGATGAATGGCAACAAGCCATATTTCAGACTAAATCCTGAAAAATTACCCATAATTCTGCTGTGGTTAAGGAGTCGATTATTTAGAGCATTACTGTATATCGCACCATGGCTGATATACTAAATATATTAACGGCCTGATCTGTTGAGGGTTTTATCGCACCATGGCTGATATACTAAATATATTAACGGCCTGATCTGTTGAGGGTTTCCTTCCCCTTTAATTGCCTTGTACTAATGTGGAATATATGATTGATAAATCTGTGTCTTAATATTTTCTTTCATTTTGGGTGAATTAAAGGGGTACTGTACATTATTTTAAATAAATTCCAGGTAATAACAACAATATAATATCGATAGTATATAAGTAATATATATATATAAGTAAAGATGTATTCTGTAAACGTTCAGGTTAATAGGTTATCTTAAAATCAAAGTTGATAATTTTATATCAATGTTATTTATGGCTGGACTCTGGAGCCATAAATTTAATTACGAATAATCAAATTAATTGATGGATAGTTGATTGGGTAACGCGTGGCACACATGCTCATGTACAAAAATTATGTTGATACTGACTAATGACTATACAATAACTTAAATGAATATATGGGACTAGTATGCATATAACATAACATTTATTTGATACATTTGCTTGAAAACTGTACACAAATTACTTGACAACGATAATTTGTATTTTCGCATTCCGGCTAATCTGCCATCCATACCATTACTTCGTACTCAACAGACTTTCCAATAATGGAAATCTGGTTACCTTATTCAATGTCACAGAGACCACAGAAAACAACAACAACATTTGATAACACTATCCCTTTAAGTTCGTTAACGTTTATAATTCCATTGGAGATGAATAGAATATTAGCTGATGATTAATCAATAGATTTGGAAGTTTTATTGTATTTTCGTTGAGAAAAAATTTGAGTTATATTAATTATATAGAGAGTAATCAATTGGTTGCGAGAATTACTCGAGGCAAGAGACATTTAGGTAAGAAACTCATGCGCAAACGTGCACTCGTTTCTTACCGACGTCTTTCGCCTCTCGTGAATTATATAACGTAATTCTCGGAACTAATTGATTACTCTATTTATTACACTTCTGCGTCAATTTGGTTTGCCAAATATGATTAAAACACCAATAATTAATGGTTGAAATTCCCGATGTGGAGAAAGATCAAACCATTGAAAATTCAGTCTAGATCAGTTAGTGCGTATACGTCAATGACATCACGAGAAATGACATAATTCACAAGTGACATTATCATTTTTAATTAAAGGCGTTTTCAATGGAAATCGGGCATAGGAGTGTAATAAATATATTATTCTTCATTCACTGAGAGCTTTCCGATGAATGGCAACAAGCCATATTTCCGACTAAATCCTGAAAAGTTACCCATAATTCTGCTGTGGTTAAGGAGTTGATTATTAGGGTATAAAAAATTCTGATACCAAAAACTCAAGTGTAGATTCTGTCCAAAAATAAAGCATTCAAGCCTTAGTATTCGAATATAAACAAATCATTCGAAATGTGATCCATCTGAATGGTGTATCCTTACAGTCATAGGTCCAGGAAGGTCTGAGAAAAAGGTGCCTGTCATCTGCAGAATGAGGTCCCCAGAGGGTGAATTTAGTGACACTATTCCGAATATCCGTAAATAAGCCACATATACAAGCCTTGAAATAGTGTCTGTCATTTGCAGAATGAGGTCCCCAGAGGGTGAATTTAGTGACACTATTCCGAATATCCGTAAATAAGCCACATATACAAGCCTTGAAATAGTGTCTGTCATTTGCAGAATGAGGTCCCCAGAGGGTGAATTTAGTGACACTATTCCGAATATCCGTAAATAAGCCACATATACAAGCCTTGAAATAGTGTCTGTCATTTAAAGAATGAGGTCCCCAGAGGGTGAATTTAGTGACACTATTCCGAATATCCGTAAATAAGCCACATATACAAGCCTTGTAATAGTGTCTGTCATTTAAAGAATGGAGACCTCATTCTGCTTACAGCTCAGCAGAATGAGGTTCCCAGAGGGTGAATTTGGTGATGCTAGCCAGCTATGCGGGGTAGCATCACTAAATTCACCCTCTGGGGACCTCATTCTGCATATGACAGACACCCTATTTCAAGGCTTGCACATATAATAAAAAGAACACCTTCAGTATTTTGTTTGAATATCTGAAACATCTCATTTGTGTCCGGAAAGAAATATCAAATTTCACGAATTTCCAGACACTCATGAGATATTTCGGTATTCAAACAACGAGAGGCCGATCATGATCGGCAGATGTTTAACCCATACCTTGGCGATAGTGACTAGCCATAACTGATAATTTGTCAAAGATATGATCACAGGAATTAATCCATATATCAGTACCCAACTTGAAATCCAAAGCTCAAATAATTTGTCTTAAGAAAGGGTTAAAGTATTTGGGTTGGGGGAGGAGTAGTTTTAAATCTCATAACTCTGTCCCTATTCACACAAGGACCTCTCACTGTGAGATCCAAAGGTTTAGTGATTTCGGAGGACATGTTTAGGAGTTTAAGTTAATTCATTGGAAGCAAAAGTGATAAATCCCTATCTTTGCCACTTTTGACATGCCAGATATTCAAAATTTATTATTCACTTCTAAAGAGAAATTATAATTGTTGACAAGCCAGACTGCTTAGAACGACATATATGTAGGGGATTCCATCTCGTATTTAAATGGTACTTTAATTACCCCCCCCCCTTCCCGCATTATCCCCAGTTATTTGTTTATCAAACATGGACAGATATAAGATCAGATCTGACCTGTGTATTAAATAAGATTAAGTGTTTCATAACAGGGGTGTATGTTTTTCAAAAATATATGTAGTTTATACAATTCAAAAGTATTATCTATATAATGTTATACAGACATAATATGATGGGGATGACCACTAAATCGTTCATATAAAAGAAAGTAAGTTAGCCCTCATTTGAATGGTTTCACACATTACAATGTTTTACAAGTAGCTTGGGCACTAAAGCCACAACCTTCAATGTTAATCTTCTAAGTGCTCTGTGGCCCCTAAAATTCAATCAACCATGAAAATGTGAACAAATGGGAAAATAAGGTTCCTGGAAATACTAACATCTACCATATTGATTTTCAAAACAAGTGATCACTTACAATAGTCATGTATATTTATCTGCCTGTTTCCCCATTGCATAGATAAATCAAATTGGCTATCAGCTGTTGTTTTAATTTTGAAAGCACGTGTCTGAAGGGTTAATATATTTTTCAAAAATCAATTAATCAGTCAATACCAAAATTGATAGAAGTGTGCAAAGATACCCAATATATATTAAGAGATATGAGGAAGAGTCCATGTACATTATAGCATGTGTCTATGGAAACCTTGGAAAGGGTTAATTATTTTTGAAGCAAATTAATGGAATTTAGAAGACACTTATATAGGTGAGGGGGCCCTTATCTCATCCTGTAATGAAATTTCAAGAATAGGAAAAACACCTGTCTTGTGCTGCCATTAATCAATTTGACAGTTAGAATAAACAAACAGCCAGCCACCAGTGTTGTTTATCTTGCTTGACCCACCAGAGCTCTGTATCATATGTCATCACTCATTTCATAACAGATTTCACTTGGAATGACAACATCTATAAAAATCCTCTGATATACTCTGGATGTTGGATTACATGGTAATTTATTGATATCATTATATTACATGAAACTATTGCAATAAAATCTTCATATTTTCAAAACAGGATATCACACGGATTCACACCTAATTAATCGTATAAAACTAAAATAAATGAAAGTGTCAATTTTTTTTTATTATTTAAATTTTTTTTTTATTGTTATTAAAGTTCAAACACAAAATTTAATATCTGTATATGCTAAATTTAGCAAGGAGCTAAATCTAAAAAAAATGAAATTTTTTTTCTCGAAAAAGGGTCATAACTCCTTTAAAATTAATCGGATCAAACCCATATTCGAACTCGATCTGTATTATGGGCTGTGAAACTAACATACCAAATTTGGTTCCAATCAGATAAAAAATGTTTGAGTTATGGCAGAATGCGTGAATTCTAAGTTGAAAAAGGGCCATAACTCTGTAACAAAATCTCGGATCAAACCCAAATTCGAACTCGATCTGTATTTTGGGCTGAGAAACCCATATACAAAATTTGGTTTCGATCGGATAAAAAATGTTTGAGTTATCGCATTACTCGTAAAGTGTCTACGGACAGACGGACAGACGGACAGACAGACGGACCAACGACGAGTGGTCAATCCGGACAACGACACTATGTTTACCATACTATGGTATGGGTAAACATAAAAACTGTAGGGACTCTCTATATATCAGTGTTTCTAAAAATAAATACATAGATTTATCATCGCCACCCCGCCACCCCCAGGCTTGAGAATAAGTTGTCTGTCATTTGCAGAATGAGGTCCCCAGAGATTGACTTTAGTGATGTTATCACACATAATGGGCTAGCATAACTAAATTCACCCTCTGGAGACCTTATTCTGCTTAGGCTTCATCTTCTCTGGACAGTTTCTTTATTATCAAATTTCTATAGAAACTTCTTCACATAGATTCTGTTTCTTTTTTAGTTTAGTTTCTCTATATCCTCAAATTGGCAGAAGACACAGTGCATAATCGAGGTTCCCAATGGGTGTACATCACAATATTCACCATTTGTGAACTTCAATCTGAGTCTGTGACTCCCATAGCAGATGAGCCACGCACAGGGTCCGCGCTGGACCGAAATTTACTTTTGCCAAATAATTTGCCAAATGAAAATATTTTTTGCCAAATTATTTTAGCAATTGCCAATATTAATGCTATCCCCGATAGTATCATTTTCTGCAACCTTAAGTCTTATGTTTCAACACTCGCGGTTTGAAAAACTTTTGATATCGATAGAAAAGCAGTTAGTTAATAATTAATTATACTCGCATCTCCATTGTAGTTCATCATATAACAATAAGCCGATCACCGAACAATACAATGGTAGAATGGTTTCTCCATCAGAAGTGCACATCACAGGAGGATTAGTAATCCCTCCAACCATCAGTACTAATGCTATGAGATTAACTGCATCTTAATAGAGGTGTAAACTTTCCCTAAACCTTATAAAACACCACTGATATAATTATGTTGTAAGTTTCCTAAAATTAATGGTATTGATTGACCAGTTTTTTTTCAAATTGCTTGAGGAATTAAAAAGTGACTTTCCAAAACTTTTGCCATATGAAAATATTTTTTGCCAAATGTGAATTATTTTTGCCATTGGCAAATTTGGCAAGTGGCAGCGCGAGCCCTAGCCACGCAGAATGAGGTCCCCAGAGGGCGCCTTGCATATATAAGAGAATACATTGGCCTAACAATATTTACCTTGACCTTGTAATTATACGCCAGTGCATTCTCTTATATATGAGAGGCTCCCTATCTGAGACTCACATATATAAGAGAATGCACTGGCACATGATCTTCAATGCTGCACCAGCGCAGTTCCCATCATGTTATTACCTTCAACACTAGCTGTGAATGACAGCTGGAATCCTTTTCTTGAGCCTTGGCCATCTGATTTAAATCGGATGTAAGCGAAGCTGTCTGATGTGTCGATTGATTCCGATGACAAAGTATTGCAGCCGTGGAACAGAACATTACCTAAAACAGAAACGGAGAAAGACATGGTAACTCTTTCTTTACTAAATGGATTCTCCTACTTAGTTATACAAGTATAAATTGGAATGGTCCGTAATTCATCTAGAGGTGGGGAAAAGCAGACGACAGAATACAAGAGCAGACGACAGATTACAAGAGCAGACGACAGAATAGATGAGCAGAAGGAGTCTTGTTTATTGGAGAGAAATGGTCTGAATATTTAGTAAAGAAATGGTTCATTTATAAACACTCCCATATGGAGCCTCACACAGACTCAAGCAGATGACAGTCATCAGTGCATTGTTCTCTATGTGCGGGGCTCCATAAGGGAACTACTCATCAATGAGTATTTACTGAAGTAAGGTTTAAACAGATGAAAGAAAACTAAATTTTTATATTAAAGTAGTCATTAAGAATTACAGTAATGTTCAAAGTATATGACCCTTTAACCACAGCAGAATTATGAGAAATTTTTCAGGATTTAGTCGGAAATATGGCTTTTTGACATTCATCAGAAAACTTTAACCGAGAGCTTTCCGATGAATAGCAGCAAGCCATATTTCCAACTAAATCCTGAGAGATTTCTGATAATTCTGCTGTGGTTAGGGTTGATTAGTTAGGATATTACTGAACACTGCTTGATAGCTCATAATAATAAAGTCATAAATCATATATATCGCACGAATTCGCAAAAGACACCAGTTGTGTGTGGTTGTGTGTGGTGTATGGTGTTTGTTAATTTGCATATTATTAGATAACACTAATATCCAGACTTTTAAGTTGGTATTTTTTTTACATCAAAACATCTGGGTGATTCAGTATATTCAAATTGGCGTTATGGTGCAATACTGAACGATTCGACTCCTTGAGATTATTTGGTTATAAATTCTTACTGGTGGACAACATAAAGCATACGTTTGTCGTGAACGAATGATCCTGTATGCTTATCCCTCATATCAGACCTCTCTGCAGTGTCTGTAATATGTTATCATAGAACTATTTTGTGTGGGGATCACGATGTACTTGGGAGTATTGATACAGTAATGCCCTAATTAATCGACTCCCTAACCACGGCAGAATTATGGGTAACTTTTCAGGATTTAGTCGGAAATATGGCTTGTTGCCATTCATCGGAAAGCTCTCACTGAGAGCTTTCCGATGAATGGCAACAAGCCATATTTCCGACTAAATCTTGAAAAGTTACCCATAATTCTGCTGTGGTTAAGGAGTCGATTATTTAGGGCATTACTGTATAACACGTACAATTTAGCCCAGTGTTATATCTTGCTGCATTGATTTGTACCATACCTCCCAATGACGTAACAGTAATACAGTGTATTTCTCATGCAACTGAAGGGAGTCATCGGAAATATTTAAAACAGTTTACGAATGCGAATTGACTAATTATAGATATGTTCGCATGCACATTCTTGAAAAGTACTTGCAGACTAACAATATTCATGATTTTCGAAACAAACTGTACCAACATTTGAATTTCTCTAGTATAATGTGGTACTTGTAGGGCCCTACGCGGCCGCTACAGATAATGTGGTATTCACAGGGCCCTACGCGGCCATTACAGATAATGTGGTATTCACAGGGCCCTATGCCGCCGCTAGATAATGTGTTATTCACAGGGCCATATGCAGCCGCTACAGATAATGTGGTACTTGCACGGCCCTACACGGCCACTACATATAATGTAGTATTCACAAGGCCATACACGGCCGCTGAAGATAAAGATTCTTTAAAGTGGTAACTGACCTGTAGAGTTCAAGTCCCGAATTTCTACAAAGTCACCCGTACAGTTAATGTTACTATAAGCAATCCGACTTTCAGAGAATACGAATGTGATGTAATGTCCTATCGCAGCGTTGATTATCCATACACAATCCAGATTGGAATCGTAGTTCTCAGGATAATTCGGACTTGTGATAACGCCCGTGTCGCTAATTATAGTTCCTCCACATGTTGCTGGCAAAAGAAAATAAAAGTATGTATGTTAGGCCAAAACAAAAATGGTTTAACCCTTTCAGTGCCAGGGCCGATCTCATCGGCCCTAATTTATGGTCTGTAAAATTGGCCCTAAAAAACATAGAAACAGTGTTGTTTTTTTTTTGGGGTTGAATATTTTTGGGTATGCTTAAGCATGCTATAGCGAATTTAAAAACAAACTGGATAAAACCTTAGGGGCATGTTATAACTCAAAACTATCACCACGTATTCATAGTAATAAGTTTGATGCCCATGAAAAATGTAAGATTCCCTGGCACTAAACCTACATAATAAGTCTGTTAAAGAATATTAGAAAAAATTATTAAAATTGTATAAAATAATAACAAATGATGAAAAATTGTTAGGCCAATGCATTCTCTTATATATGCGAGGCGACCTATGGTCGACTCGCATATATAAGAGAATGCATTGGCACATGGTATATGGGTTGATACAAAAATCGGACTTGGCACTGAAAGGGTTAAACCGGTAACATGAAAATAGGAAACTGTCACACGGAAATTTCAAATATCGAATGGGAGCTAAATACAAAAGTGTATGTGTGGGTATTCAACAAAAGACCATAGGTAACGTTAACTATCAGGTATATTGTCACCACAGGCTGTCAAAACCCCCAAATTTATTGGTAAAATGTGTTGAATATTTCAATCTGTGGTCAGCACATATTCAGGAACACAAACCGGAACGCAATAAAAACTCAGTTTGACAATCGGTGTATATTGGCCATGTTATTTGAAGTTTTATTAACAATAAATTAGCAATATTGTCCATCATCCATTGTATGTACATACACATTCTCTAGTTAAGAGGAATAAGTGAACCAAGACTAAATTTCTATGATAGTTGGAAGATCACTTTATCTTTTCATTTCAACTGTATTTACACTCCGTAATTTTATATGAATCGGATATGTAGTTCTGGTGTTGTTAAAATGATTGTGCCGATATTAAAATCAAATCAATATATGTATCATTCTAGGTAATCCCTATATGATGTACGGGTAGTACAATGTCATAATTTGTCATTCTTTATATCAGATTAAATTAGTTTATATCCATTACAAAATTCTCCGTACATTTTCTGGACCTGGGAAGGTATAATAACTCATGCTTACTATGCCAGTCTACGGGCAGAAAACAAATAAATAAAAATAAAACACTCGCGCCCGCGAGGGTGAACTTAGTAATGATGGGCTAGCATCACTAAATTCACCTTATGGAGACCTCATTTTGCAAATGTCAGGCACACTAAACTCCGACTTGTGTGTTGTTGTTGTTGCTAGGAATTACCCCCACTTACCAATATAGTACGTGGCTTGGAATCCCTGAAGCGGCACGCTGACGTCTGTCCTAAACCTGACGTAAATGATGTTGGATGTCGACCATACAGTACCAGGTGCCGAAGTCCCACAGAACCTGTCAATCAACCTCGCGTAGGCGGTGCCCCCATCTCGAATCTCGATATAATCATAACGGCAACTGTAAAAATGAAGAATCTTTAAAGTGAAGTGTACAGTAATGTCCTAATTAATCGACTCCTTAACCACAGAAGAATTATGGGTAACTTTTCAGGATTAAGTGGGAAATATGGCTTGTTACCATTCATCGGAAAGCTCTCACTGAGTGCTTTTCGATGAATGGCAACAAGCCATATTTCAGACTATTTCCTGAAAAGTTACCCATTATTTTGCTGTCGATTATTTTGGGCATTTGCTATCGATTATTTTGGGCATTACTGTAAACAAAAGCCAGGTTGTAACACTCGCTTACATCTCTATCCATTGCACTTAACCCTTTCATGATGGGAGCTGCGCTGGTGCAGCATTAAATATCCTGTGCCAGTGATTTCTCTTATATATATATCTCTCTCCACACATTATACATATAAATCCCTCTTATATCGCTTTTGTCGCATTCTATGTATATTTTTATATACATTACTATTACATTATTACAAAGTATTATATTATCTTAACGTACTGTCGAGAAGTTAAATCTGTAATCTGCTGTATCATGAAGTATACAATAAAAGTATACAAGCGAATGCATGACCCTTCTTTTATGCAAACATATATATCGATGAGAGCTGCTGAACAAAGATAAAACATGTAGTTAATTTGGTTTTTGCCTGGGTGATTTTGTGAAGGCGGCCATTAGGTCAGACAACTGCCCGGATTCTCTATGTGCATTGTATTTTTTTACCAACATTTTGTAAATCCTATTGTATATGTACATGCTTTATCCAATAAATTATCTATTTATGGGAGCCTCCCATATGGAGCCTGGAATATATAAGAGAATGTGCTGACTTACAAGGTCAAGGTAGATATTGTTAGTCCAAAGCGTTCCCTTATATATCCGAGGCTTCCATATTTATGGGCACAGTGTTTTCGTAAAATTTTGGAAGGATTAAGCCCAATAGCAATAAAATCCATTCGAAGATCAAATTGGATTCGTATATCAGGGTTTAGTTGGTGGTTTTATGTTTTGGCTGTTATTTAAAAAAACTAGGGGTTTTCCCCGTCAAAAAGAGTGGGTGACAAACATGACATGCAAGAAAATATCGTCACCATTGACAACGATATAATTACAACTAATTTCGCTTTCGCTTAAATACGTGCATTTGATTGGTAAATGCCTTTATATAGTTTGGTAGAGACAATCTCATTTCCCGCATCACAACGCGCAGTGATACTTTAATAAATTGGGCGACATGCACCAACGGTCACCCCACATCATGACGCCATTTCCTAAAAGCGTCCATAGTTACCATACCGTGAAAATAAAATAAATGAATTAGACAGATCAGTGAAAATATGAAATGCAATAATTTAGTTGGGGATAAAGGAAGTTTTTCATAACTATTCCACTATTAGTATTAGCATTTATCCAGCTTCGTGTCAGTACTAATATGACAAGGCAGTAGTCACGAGAGCAATATATAGAATGCACCTTTGTACTGATTGTTTACTTTTCGAGTTTGTCACCGGACACCGCAAATATGGTGGGGAAGTTTGGGGACACCGCTTCGGAATTGCTATCGAAACGGATTGTCTTTATGACGATAGACGTTCGAGAATCATTTTAAATAAGTGAAATTTACACCAGCAAGTACAGATCAATAGTATACAGGTGTGGTGTCTTGCTTTTGTATAGTTGGAAAGTTGGAAACGGAGATCGGATTGTTTGTGTTCATCTCGAACTTCCAGTTGGTCGCCCAATTTATTCTCAACCCAATTATAAATATGTGATATTTGATTGGCATCCAAATGGGTAAAAAAAATGCTAGCATATGATTCATGTCAACTATGAATCTCTATGATACGGTATAGAAATGCTGTGTTGTTCTGATTTAAAGTCACGAATGTCGTCTCAACACTATTTAATGGCACGGGCGGCGTTCGTTGCATAAATATTCATATTTGTTCAAATCGCCATCAAGAGAAGGAATATTAAAATATATATAGTTTTATTAATATGCCTAAACATAATCAGTGCGTAAAAAGAAAGCTGGCAAACAGCGGACAGAGTTTGTCCGGAATTTGGATTTGGTGTTTTCTAATGATAGATGGTGCTGAAACCACATTTGTCTTTGGACAAACTCATTATATTAGGGAAAATATCACATTGATATCCTTTGGCAATGCATTATATCACAGGTTGGCTCGAACCAATTGTCCTGAAATTTTGCATGTGGTATTCTAAGATGTGGCGCAGGACATGAGCGTCATATATTTTTAAATGCGTCAAAAGCATTAAAAACAGACACAAACACTTGGCTTTGATATAGATTGATGACGAAATTGAACCAGAAAGAATGATTATAAAATATGTCACCTGATCGTCATCATGCAAACTATTCTCCAAGAATTAAGAAGTTTGTTTTTGCTGTGCTCCAAGGCTTGAAATAGTGAGCCTGTCATTTGCAGAATGAGGTCCCCAGAGGGTGAATTTGGTGATGCTAGCCCACTATGCGGGGTAGCATCACTAAATTCACCCTCTGGGGACCTCAATCTAAAAATGACAGACACACTATTTCAAGGCTTGCTGTGCTCATTATTTACACTTCAGCGGAATTTAATTGCAAGTAAGCACAAATGAAATTACTGAGTTTTTAAATGCATAATCCAGGTGACTAATGGGTGAACATCACCAACTTCAACTGGAGAACATCAATCTGATCCTAGGTCTACCATAGCAGTTAAGGCCTCATCAGAATGAGGTTCCCAGTGGGTGAATTTGGTGATGCTATCCCACCGTGCAGGATAGCATCACTAAATTCACCCTATGGAGACCTCATTCTGCAACTGACAGACACAATATTACAAAGTTTGCCCTCAGCGGAAAATGGGGCCCCATTCCTCTAGCAGGAGATACCCTAAATACTGCACTAACATTAGGGGCCCCATTCCTCTAGCAGGAGATACCCTAAATACTGCAATAACATTAGGGGCCCCATTCCTCTAGCAGGAGATACCCTAAATACTGCACTAACATTAGGGGCCCCATTTCTCTAGCAGGAGATACCCTAAATAGTGCACTAACATTAGGGGCCCCATTCCTCTAGCAGGAGATACCCTAAATAGTGCACTAACATTAGGGGCCCCATTCCTCTAGCAGGAGATACCCTAAATAGTGCACTAACATTAGGGGCCACATTCCCCTAGCAGGATATACCCTAAATAGTGCACTAACATTAGGGCCCCCATTTCTCTAGCAGGAGATACCCTAAATAGTGCACTAACATTAGGGGCCACATTCCCCTATATAAGAGAATGCTTTGGCCTTACAATTTTTTATCATTTTTTTATCAATTTTTCTTACATTCTTTAACAATTTTTATAATTTTTTATATTTTTTTCTCACATTCTTTAACAATTAATATTAAACAATTGTTAAAGAATGTAAGAAATAATGATAAAAAAAGATAAAAAATTATTATAGAATGTAAGAAAAAATTATAAAATTATAAAAGAATATAATAAAAAATGATAAAGATTGTTATAGAATGTAAGAAAAAATTATAAAAAAAATTATAAAAATTGTTAAAGAATGTGAGAAAAAAATATCAAAAAATTATTAAAATTGTTAAAGAATTGTAAGAAAAAATTATAAAAAATAATAAACTTGTTACGGAATGTAAGAAAAAATTATAAAAGGAGATACCCTAAATAGTGCACTAACATTGTCGAAGGTTCAATAGCAAAAGTCGCTGAAAAGTCAATCTGTATTCTCTCATTGGCCGGGGCTGTAATAACCCAGACACAATCGACGTTATGTGGATATGGTCCAGGGTAGTTCGGCGAGGAAATAGTTCCGCTGTTAATACCATCTCCCAGTGTCCGTTGTGCACCACATGCTATCTGAATCTCATCGAACACGAGTTGGAATCCGGATCCCGAGCCTGATGAGTCAGAGGCGAATTTGACGAAAAGAAAATTACTGCTTGTGTCATTAAGGGACGGTTTGTTGCTGCCGCAAAACACGCCAGTACCATCACCTAGTGGCGGGGAAGATTCATCATCGCCATTACGCAACTGAAAATTAAATAAATCCATCAAATATGTACGTCACGGTCAAATCCAAATTCAAACTAATAAACTGCATTTACAGGTGAGTAATCAGCATTCTAAATTTAGCTCTTTTATGATGGAAGCCGCGCTGGTGCAGCCATAAAGATCCTGTTCCAGCGCATTATCTTATAAAGAGTCTCCCGTAGGGAGCTTCGCATATATAAGAGAATGCATTGGCTGACAAGGTAAATATTGTAAGGCCAATGTATTCTCTAATATATGTGAAGCTCGCATATGGGATACCTGCATATATAAGAGAATATATTTCCGACTAAATCCTGAAAAGTTACCCATAATTCTGCTATGGTTAACTAGTTGATTATGTAGGGCATTACTGTAACAGAAAAAGTGGTTTTTGCAGAAGACATGAATTCATTCAAAAATAAACTGGATTACAATCGGTAGGACCAAGAAATTAAATTAAATTTCAAAGCTGAGTTGAGTCTGACAGACCCTGATACAATCAGTCAAACTAATAAGGAGAAACAGAAGAATAAGAATCAGAGGTGGATATATAGAGGATCTCCAACAAGTTAATGTTGGGATATAAGATTTTACAAAACAAGTTTGATAAATTTGATTCACAACGAATCGTAGATAGGTTTTGAATCAAATTTATCAAACGAATTTCATAAAATCTTATATCCCAACATAACGAGTTGAAGATCTTGTAATTTATCACATGAAAAGAAAACTGGAGCTTTATGCCTTTTTAACAAATCAAAATCTTTAAGTTAAAAGAAGCTGAAAAATGCATGTAAAATGCATACATGCACAGCGTTGGCCGAGACGCTTCACAACCGTATACAACGAAACATATAGTCCCCCAATTTGCCTCTTAACGTTTTTGCGCCTATTTTCGTTAGTGCAACTAAGTTGTAGAATAATTGAACTCTAAAGAACAAAGCAATCATTTTGCAATGTCTGGCATTGATGTCAAGCGCATCTTTTCCAAAGCATTAATCCGTGCGGTAATTTACTTGGCATGATGCCAAGTATCCCGGGAAGCACGAGGCGATTATTGAGAGATAAGAAAATATGTAATTGATTTTTCAATGATATTATAGGGGTTTCATGTGATATAGTTGCATCTTTAGAAGCCAGCATCCAGTAACAACAAAAGGTTACATAAGGTTATAAGGTGGATGTATACCATAAGATAGTCCGCAGAACAGCTCGATGAAGACTGGATCTGGAATGTTGAGTTGAATCTTGGTCTCAATGTACGGCCGGTAGGGACGGAAATCACCCATGAACAGTTACTGTTAGCCGCATAGTTGCCGGGGTAACCAGTAGTTGATATCACGCCGCTGGGAGCAGAAATGCTTCCACCACACTCTGGAATAGATTAATGTTAGCAGCATAACGGCAAGCCTGCAAATAGCGTGTCTGTCATTTGCAGAATGAGGTTCCCAGAGGGTAAATTTAGTGATGCTATCCCGCATAGAGGAATAGCATCACTAAATTCACCCTCTGGGGACCTCATTCTGCTTAGGCCATCAACTGCTATGCTGGACATAGGATCTGAATGAGGTTCCCCAGTTGAAGCTGGTGATGTTCACCCATTGGGCACCTCGATTATGGATTTTATCTTCTGCAAATTAAAGGATATAGAAACTTCCCAGAAAGGAAAACGTAATTAATTTGATACTATAGATACTTCCCAGAAGATAAGGCCTAAGCAGAATGAGGTCTCCACAGGTTGAATTTGGTAATAGCGGGATAGCATCACTAAATTCACCCTCTCGGGACCTCATTCTGCAAATGACAGACACACTATTTGTCAGCAGCATAACGGGGAACCTGAGAATAAGGTGCCTGTCATTTGTCATTGTTTTTAGTTACTTTTTCCCTTCTGGCAAGTTTCTATATCCAACTAATTTGCAGAAGATAAAATGCATAATCGATGTGACTAATGGGTGAACATCACCAAAATCATCTAGGGAACTTCAATCTGATCTAAGTCTCACATGACAGTTGAGCCTTAAGCAGAATGAGGTCCCCAGAGGTGAATTTAGTGAAGCTAGCCAGCTATGCGGGATAGCGTCACTAAATTCACCATTTGGGGGCCCTCATTCTGCAAATGACAGACACACTATTCCTATAGGCTTGAGAATAACAGGGAGCTGCACATATCTAGCCTATTTAAAAATGCATTATCCAAATTAATGCTTCTAAATTACTATTTCTTTGGCTTCAGGGGTAAAAAATATCTGAATCGAGTCGAGGAACCCACACATCAAAGCTCAGAGTGATCAGATATTGATTTTTGAAGTTTGTTATTTCTCGTGATGTTCAATTATTTGTGGCCCAGAATCACGCCGTCAAACAGACGGTCTCGGTCAAAATTGCAGATGATGATGGATAATTCTAAAAACAAGTGATAATGCGGCCATATTTCGTTCAACAATTAGTTGATAAATAAAACTTTGGGAAATTTGATACCATAGTTGACAGTGGTTAGCATTATTTTGTTGCAATAAATCGATTCTGATAACTGAAGCGTATTTTGAAGAAATGTTGTTGTTGTTGTTGTATCTTGATGTCAGATATGGGGACCCTCTGATTAACATATTTGGAATGGCTAAAAAGTAGCTAACACTCATTGTCTTAACTAAGGACTTTATTAATCAATATTTTTAGCTAATATCTAGCTATGTTAAATTTTAACTAAGATATTGACTTGTTGCCATTCATCGGAAAGCTCTCGGGGAGAGCTTCCGATGAATGGCAACAAGCCATATTTCCGACTAAATCCTGAAAAGTTACCCATAATTCTGCTGTGGTTAAGGAGTCGATTATTTAGGGCATTACTGTAAGCCGAAGGAAACTTGGATTACAACCTTGGAAATAGTGTGTCTGACAATTACAGAATAAGGACCTCATTCGGCAAATGTCAGATACATTAAATCCAGGCTTCCTGGGTGCCCTTGTCAACACATACCCTCTGGGCAACCTTCAGAAACTAACCTGTTTTAATGTCAATCGTGAAACCCCGCCTTGAAACCGAACCATCAGTCTTGAATGTTATAACTTGTCGGTTGCCATTGGAGATTATAGGCTCCGTGTTCCTCATTCGTCCACAGAACCTTCTTGTCGCCCCTGAAAACAGATTACGGTGCTCATCAGACCTTTATGGAGCCCCAGACAGAGAGAACAATGCACTAATGACTGTTGTCTGCTTGGGTCTGTGTGAGGCTCCATACGGGAGTGTTATTTAACCCTTTATGGAGCCCCAGACAGAGAGAACAATGCACTGATGATTGTCGTCTGCTTGGGTCTGTGTGAGGCTCCATACGGGAGTGTTATATAACCCTTAATGGAGCCCCAGACAGAGAGAACAATGCACATATGGCTATCGTATGCTTGGATCTGTGTGAGGCTCCATATGGGAGTTTTACATTATTTAACCCTTTCATGATGGGAGCTGCGTTGGTGCAACATTAAAGATCCTGTGCCAGTGCCAATTTATTCTCTTATACACTCTCCCATAGTAGTGATGTTCCGATATTGATAAAGCCCATCGGACTGATTTCTGATTCCGATGTTTATATAATTTGTGCGTTTGTTTCCATAATGGACCTATGTACACCCATTGCACTCCATATCCCGGTATAGTTTCAAAGCCAAATACATAAAAATATATATATTAAAGTATTTCTGCCGACGTCAGTTGTGCGCTGCCTTTGATGTATGCCGGTAATTGTTTTGACAAAGAGATTAAAGATGCCGAATCAGAGTAACGTTATCACCGTAAGGGGAACACTTGCACGCGGTATAAAGGACTTGATTGAATACTTGTTAGTTGCGAGAATGTATGGAATGCGATGATTATTAACTCTTTCATCATGGCAGCCCGCTGTAGCGGGCAGATTAAAAATTACGCTTCATCACGGCAGCCCGCTGTAGCTGCCAATTATGTCAAACACAGGCATCCTATGTTTAAAGTGCTTTTGAATCACAAACATATGGCAATTAAAGTTTATCTTATGTGTGGGATATTCTGGAGCATAGACAGGAAATATATAAACTTGGTTTAATCTCAAAAATGTTATAGAAATGAGTTTTATTCCTTTCCAAACAGGCATAGACCAAGCAAACTAAATTTATAAACATATCCGGTGATAGTGATATCCAGATGATGACAGATTTTCTGAGGATGAATTCTTTGAGAATTTTAATGTTTGTGTATTTGATATATTGTGTGCAGTCACACCTTTGGTCTTTTAATAATTGGGAAGCTTTTATAGTTCCGCCTACTCAAATTTTGTTTTGCTAGACCGCCCCCGAGTTCAACGTGGAGCTAAGCATATTTCATAGCGAACGCCGTAACTTGTAATGAGAGCAATATTATAACTCGCGGAGCGACAAAAACACGTGCAATTTGGGACTACTTCACCATATTGTCCCTTACAGACGAAAAAGCTAATTATGCCCCTCCTCACATTGGTCATTATTGAAGACAGTTCTGATCGCGACTGTATATGTACTAATTCATTCAGTGCGTGCTTCAAATTATTGACATAGCATGTGACGTCACAGCATGGCACGTGCTCAACCGGAAACTACATGTGCATTGTAATGAGGTCAGTTGTTGATTCTATTTCGTATCCACGCGATTGAACCAATACCTTCATATTACACGGGATATATCCGACAGGTATTGCCATGCTTATATATAAGCATACCAGACTGTTTGGACAATGCCAATAACTTCTTTTTAGGATGTTACAACTGCGTTTTACATTCAATACTACGGTTGTATTATGTACGTTTATTAAAGCATGCATATAACGCTTAGATACTAGAATGTTTTTGTTTGTTTTGAAAATCGGTAAAAGCCGATGTTCAACTGCGAGGTACGATTAATATCCGATGGGCTATTATCGGAACATCACTATCCCATAGGAAGCTTCGCATATATAAGAGAATGCACTGGCTTACAAGGTGAAGATAAATATTGTAAGGCCAATGTATTCTCTTATATATGCGAGGCTCCCTTTGGGAGACTCGCATATATAAGATGAAAATGTAAATTACACTGTAGCTCAACTTGTTTGGGAGATAATTTCATGTGTTACAGTCAATAGAGAGATTAGTAATGCAGTAAGTTTAAATGTCTTGGTAATACTAGATATCAACATGAAGAGATATATATAAAGTAAAATACAAGATAGCTGCTGGTGACCATGTTTTTCCAAGAAGTATTCGGAAAAATTTGATGGCACCCATCTAGAGGTCACCCAAAAGATCCATATGAAGTATGGTGGTGATCGGATGATGGATGTGGTCTGCAGTGTGAGCCAAAGGATTTAATCATGCAAAGAGTAAAATCCAAGATGGCTGCCAGTGGCCATGTTTTTAACGAATTTCAGTCAAAATAGAGACTCGCATCTAGATGTCACCCCGAAGATCCACATGAAGTTTGATGACGATCTGATGTCAGATGTGGGCTGCAGGGTGTGCCGATGGTTCAAATTTGAAATATCCAAGATGGCTGCTGGTTCCCTTCTATTTTAAGGAATTTCGGTCAAAATAGGAGGCTCCCAACTAGAGGTCACCGCAAAGATCCATATGATCGGATACGGGAGGTGGCCTGTAGGTTGTGCCAAAGGATTTAGTCTTACAAAGAGTAAAATCAAAGATAGCCAGCCACTGGCAACAATTTTGTTCAATGAAATTCGGAAACATTTTATGGCTCCCATCCAGAGGTCCCCCCGAAGATCCATATGAAGTTTGGTGATGATCGAATGAGGGATGTGGTCTGTAGGGTGTGCCAAAGGATTTAGCCATGCAATGAGTAAAATCCAAGATGGCCACTGGCGGCCATGTTTTTTAATGAAATTTTGGTCAAAATAGGAGGCTCCCATCTAGAGGTCACCCCGAAGATCCATATGAAGTTGTGGGAGGTGGCCTGTTGGTGTGCCGAAGGATTTAGTCTTACAAAGAGTAAAATCAAAGATGACCGCTGGCAGCCTTTTTTAAAATGTAATTTGGAAATTTTGTATGGCTCCCATCCAGAGGTCACCAATCCAAGATGGCTCCTGGCAGCCATGCTTTTTTAACGAATTTCGGTCAAAATAGGAGGCTCCCATCTAGAGGTCACCCTGATGATCCATATGAAGTTTGGTGATATTCAGATGAGAGACATGATCTGTAGGGTGTGTTAACAGAAATTGTTGATGGAAGGATGGACGACGGATGCCAACCCATGGCAATACAAGTTGAGCTAAAAATGTATTGACACAGGGTTTTCACAAAATTTCAGGAAGCTCCAGTCATGGAATGTCGAGCTCTGTGGTCCAGGCATCGGACTTGACTTTGCTGTCTCGCGTAGTGTCACGTGACAGGGTCATTGTCGTAGTGTTTTCTACATAAATGCACACCAGTCTCGCGTAGTGTCACGTGACAGGGTCATTGTCGTAGTGTTTTCTACATAAATGCACACCAGTCTCGCGTAGTGTCACGTGACAGGGTCATTGTCGTAGTGTTTTCTACATAAATGCACACGTGTTGATATCTTTTGTAAGTTCATTTTCTTCCGTTCATCGATCAAACAACCATGCAGTTCTTTCGGTCCGTGTTTAATACCGGAACTAGATCAATATGCGACCGATGATCAATTTTATTACAGTTTCGTCATTGTGATAAAAGAATCCCTTTATGAGAACTATTGAAGAAAATATGGTCTGAGTTGAAGCAGATGGCAATTATTAATGGCAACATTTCAATCTCGCGCCGACTGATACTGGTGTGAATTTATGTGTATAAAACGTTACGACAACGACCCCAATAGCGCCACTGGCTGAGTGTGTTTCATGTTGAAAAGGCTACCAGATTATGAGCAGTGAAAGATCTTGTCAGTATGTTAAGCCACATTGTGGCTGTACCTCCCCCGGTCTCTGGGGGGCAGTAGATGGTCACTGAGCGCTCAGGCTCATCAGGGTAATAATTGTCCCATACATTGGAACGGGGTACCTGAAGAATGCTGTAATAAATGGATTTATTACATGATCCTCTCCTTATTCCATTCAATAAACCCATTCTATAAATTGTGAAATGCAACGTTTATAAATGTTGCATAACAGGAATAGTACAAATGTGACATTTGACTTCCGATTTGTCATCTGTTTACATTCCATACACTACATCTCAAAATACTATGGCTTCCAATATTTTTACAAGATTTATTAACCAGGTACACTAAATTTGAATTTAGTGGACGAGGTTGATAAATTTTGTATAGAATTGTGACTAATTTCAGATCCTTTTTATCACATAATCACATTTTAGAAATGAAAAACGATCTAAAAATGGCTGGAGTTAAAACACATTGATATTGATTGCCAAGTATGGTATGTTAAAATTGGTGGCTGGAACCCGAATTCGAACTTGACCAGTATTTTGTGCTGGTAAACCCACATACCAGAAATCATTCCATTCAGTTCAGACTTACTAAAGTTATAATCCGGAAACAAAAAAGCGAACAACTAGATGGATGGACAGATGAACCAGTAACATAATAATAATAAATTTTCAAAACGGGCATTATAAAAATTACCAGTTTTTCTTGAATTAAAACACAATTATGGAAGTTATAACATCAATGGATGTCACAGTAAAGGATTGAACAGACACAAGAATGTTGAATAAAAACAAAACTTGCATCAGAATCTCAAATCTTTTATCTAACGGCTTATCAGACATAGGAATGTTGAATAAATACAGAACACAACATGCATCAGAATCTCAAATCTTTTATCGATCGGACAGCGGATAGTCACATATCAAATCAAGCTCTGATCTCATGAAATATATCCTTCTGCAGCCCACAACTCGTTCTATAAAAGATTCTCAATTAAGATGCGCATTATGTTCTGACTATATAGTGTGGAGAAAAATATTTACCAGTTGCAATGTCGATATAGTCGAACCGACAGCTACGAAATCCTTCGAGGTAAATATCTGTAATGTTGACCGAGATGCGGGTGCCTGGTCTGGAGGTGATCTCCCAGACACAGTTTAGTCTGTGTGGGTATCTGTTCGGATAATTCGGTGATTGTATTGTCTGGATCGAATCGTTGACGAAAATTGAACCTCCGCAACCTGGAACTAAATATGAGGAAAACATTTCCAAGATATCATCAAATATATATATACATAAAAATATGTATTGGTAGGGAATACTATACAAAATCTACCCAGTGCTGCAAAATGTTATACAAATTTAAAACATTAAATTGACCCCTGCATTACACAGTGTTGACAAATTTCGAGATTTCTAGAATTAATAATTTATTTTAATTAAACACTTAAAGGGGTACTGTACACCATTCTCAATAAATTCCCAGTAATAACAACGATCCAATATCGATAATATATAGAAAACTATGTAATTTGATTCGAAGATGTATTCTGTAAACGTTCAGATTAATATATGTTATCTTAAAATCAAAGTTAATAATTTGATATAAATTTAATTTATGGCTGGAGCCATAAATTAAATTATGAATTTCCGTGAACAAGACGTAAGCAAAATAATTCACGGATAGTGGAGTGGGCACCGCGTGGCACACGTGATCATGTAAAAAAAAATTGTAAACTGGTGCCTGGTTTGGCCGTGATCTCCCAGACACAGTTTAGTGTTTGAGGGTATCTGTTCGGATAGTTTGGTGATTGTATTGTCTGGATCGACTCGTTGACGAAAATCGAACCTCCGCAGCGTGGAACTAAAAATGAGGAAAATATTTCCAAGATATCATCACGTACAAATGTTTTATAGGTAACCAATAAGTAGTAAGTGGGTGTCTGACCAGGCAACGCATCATGTAGGGTTAGCGAAAATCACACCTGGCATCAGAGGATGACATTAAAAAGTCATAATGAAATGCTGGCTGACGGCGCGAAAGCTTTTGATATGTCATATAAGGATAAGCTGAAAGAAAAATGGCCTGAAACCAATTGGTCATTTAACAATTTATCACAAAGTGAAGTTGGTACCAAATGTATGGATGACAAGAGAAAGAAGAGGGAATCTGCAAAGCATATTAAAATAGGGGGCAAAAAAACAATGGAACAGTGACCCAATTTTGTGCAGATACCTGATTCCTTGTTCACTTGTCATAAATTTAGTGCGGAGAGCAGGGCCCCGGAGTGGTTTTTAAAATTTTGGAAGCGAAATTTGAACGTACGCACCAAAATATCTCAATTAATAGAAACCAAAAATTTAAATTTAGAACTTATAAATGAAATCATCAGAGAAGGAAAGGAGATAAAGTCAATACGATCTTCATCAGTTTCAAGTTTCTAATACGTGCCATACTAAATGTATGAACACCAACTTTCGACCTTTACTTGCAAATATTTCCAATTAGATAACATCACGTATAAATGTGAACGGATGGAAGATTGAGTTTTGTCCTCACCTTGAGTTGACGGTATTGTGCGTGGCGGTCCTGTTGCTCACCTTGAGTTGCCGGCATTGTCTATGGGGGCGGAGGTACTCACTTTGAGTTGCCAGTGTTTATTGGTGGGGGTACTGTTGCTCACTTTGAGTTGCCGGTGTTTATTGGTGAGGGTACTGTTGCTCACTTTGAGTTGCCGGTGTTATTGGTGGGGTTCCTGTTGCTCACTTTGAGTTGCCGGTGTTATTGGTGAGGTTCCTGTTGCTCACCTTGAATTGCCGGCGTTGTCTATGGGGGCGGTACCCACCTTGAGTTGCCGGCGTTGTTTATGGGGGCGGGGGTACTCACCTTGAGTTACCGGCGATGTCTATGGGGGCGGGGGTACTCACCTTGAGTTACCGGCGATGTCTATGGGGGCGGAGGTACTCACTTTGAGTTGCCAGTGTTATTGGTGGGGGTCCTGTTGCTCACCTTGAGTTGACGGTATTGTGCGTGGCGGTCCTATTGCTCACCTTGAGTTGCCGGCGTTGTCTATGGGGGTGGGGGTACTCACCTTGTGTTACCGGCGATGTCTATGGGGGCGGTACCCACCTTGAGTTGCCGGTGTTATTGGTTGGGGTCCTGTTACTCACCTTGAGTTGCCGGCATTGTGCATGTGGGAATACTCGTCTTGCTGGCATTGTGGAGTACTCACCTTGAGTTGCCGGCATTGTGCATGTGGGAGTCTTCATCTTGCTGGCATTGTGGAGTACTCACCTTGAGTTGCCGGCGTTGTCTATGGGGGGGGGGTACCCACCTTGAGTTGCCGGTGTTATTAGTGGGGGGGTCCTGTTACTCACCATGAGTTGCCGGCGTTGTGCGTGGCGGTGCCGTTGTCACGGCTGTCCAGTTAAAGAGGAAACCCTGGTTCGCTCCCGACATTGAGGAATGGAACCTAACACCGAGAACATTAGTGGTCGTGTAGACGTCACCAGGTAGGGTCGTCCCACATGCTCTCGATAACTGCTGACTCGTCAGAGACACCCCGTCAATGAGCTGAAATAGACGAAACTTAAATATAATTTAAAGATGCAAAAATCAAATTAACGCTCCCAAATTACTATTTCTTTGGCTTCAGGGTGAAAAATATTTGATTTGAGTCGAGGAACCCACCCATCAAAACTCAGATTGATCAGATATCAATTTTGGAAATTTGTTATTTCTCGAAATGTATAATTATTTGTGGCCCAGAAGATGTTGTCAAACTGACCGCGTCTCGGACCAAATTGCGGATAAAGATGGATAACTCTAAAATCAAGTGGTAATAAGGCGAAATTTTGAGACATTCAAGTGATAATACGGCCATATTTTGTTGAACAACATGTTGATAAATAACACGTTTTGGAACATTTTATACCATATTTGACAGCGGTTAGCATTATTTGTTGTAATTAATCGATTCTGATAACTAAGGTGTATTTTGAAGAAATGTTGTTGTTGTAAATTGATGATATGGGGACCGTCTGATAGGATTAAGTACCTTTAATGTTCGCTGACATTCAGTTGGAGGGAGGTTACCTTGACTTAATTATAAGCACTGTCTCTATAGGATGGTATGCATGGTGATAAACAACACCATGATTCGGGAAGTTAACATTTATTTAATGACCGCTGACATTCAATTGGAGGGAGGTTACCTTGACGTAATTGTAAGCTCAGTCTCCTTATGATGGTATCCATGGTGATGAACGACACCCTGATTTGGGAAGCAAACATTTATTTAATGTCTGCCAACATTCAATGATAATAGGGCAGTTACCTTGACATAATTATAAGCACAGTTGCTATATGATGGCATATCGATGGTGATGAATGTCACCCTGATTCTGGATTGTGCAGGAACTCGGATTGTCCAGGCGTAATCGGAGAATGATGGGTACGGCATCGGATAACTAGGTGATGCTAACTGTCCTGATGTGCCCACAATGTTCCCTCCAAACACTGAAATGAGATAAATAGGAAACCTGATTTATCGTCTTTACTAAATGGATCTTCCCACCCAAGCCTGAGAATGAGGTGCCTGTCATTTGCAGAATGAGGCCACCAGAGGGTGAATTTAGTGACACTATCCCGCATAGTAGGCTAGCATCACTAAATTAAACCTCTGGGGACTTCGTTCTGCATGGCATCATCTGCTATTGGAGACATTGACTCAGATTGAAGTTCCCAAATGTTGAATATTGTGATTTACACCCATTGGGAATCTCAATTTTGCAATGTGTCGTCTGCCAATTTGGGAATATAGAGATACTAAACTAAAAAAGAAAAAAAAATCTTTGTGAAGAAGATTCTATAGAAATTTAATAATAAAGAAACTTTCCAGAGAAGATGAGGTTTAAGCAGAATGAGGTCCCCAGTGGGTGAATTTAGTGATGCTAGCCTGCAACTTACTATCTGAACATTTCCTAAGGGGACGACATCAATGAGTGTTCAGTATAGAAAGGGTTATATGACCTTTAGATGTTTTATACAGCAATGCCCTAAATAATCGACTCCAAAACCACAGCAGAATTATGGGTAATTTTTCAGGATTTAGTAGGAAATATGGCTTGTTGCCATTCATCGGAAAGCTCTCATTGCTGTGGTGTTGACTAGTCGGAACATTGTATATACTTTCCACAATAAGAGTTACAGTAATGCCCAAAATAATCAAATCCTTAACCACAGCAGAATTATAGGTAACTTTTCAGGATTTAGTTGGAAATATGGCTTGTTGCCATTCATCGGAAAGCTCTCATTTGAGAGCTTTCCGCTCTCATTTGAGAGCTTTCCGATGAATGGCAACAAGCCATATTTCCAACTAAATCCTGAAAAAATACCCATAATTCTGCTGTGGTTATGGAGTCGATTATTTAGGGCATTACTGTATGTACTTGTTCGGGTGCGTGAAATTGATAAGTTAGTATTCAGGTGCTATGATAACTGGAGGAATGTAACATTCTACTAACATCGAAAATTTTAAGCAAATCGACCGTAACACTCCATAGAATACATTGTCTATGCTCAATTGTAAATATTTACTACTCAATTCGAGATGCATCTATCGGCGATAAACTAATGAAAATGATTTCACCATCGAGAGTCACTGCATTTAATTAATATATAAGAATGATGGTGTGTGTTGTCAATTTGGATATACTATTTGTAAAAATTACTATTTTGAGCAAGATTATTCTCCATTTCTATTTGATCACCCTGCCAGAGTGTTTCACATCACTTTAAGATTATTCTCCATTTCTATTTGATCACCCTGCCAGAGTGTTTCACATCACTTTAAGATTGTTCTCCATTTCTATTTGATCACCCTGCCGGAGTGTTTCACATCACTTTAAGATTATTCTCCATTTCTATTTGATCACCATACCGGAGTGTTTCACATCACTTTAAGATTATTCTCCATTTCTATTTGATCACCATACCGGAGTGTTTCACATCACTTTAAGATTATTCTCCATTTCTATTTGATCACCATACCGGAGTGTTTCACATCACTTTAAAGACACAGAGGGCCTTCGTGGTGGGTATTATGCTAAAATAGTCACATCCATTAAAACCGCCTAAAACAGGAGATATATTAAGATACAGACATATCTTTTCAAGCCTTGAAATAGTGAGCCTGTCATTTGCAGAATGAGGTTCCCAGAGGGTGAATTTAGTGATGCTATCCCGCACAGTGGGCTAGCATCACCAATTCACCCTCTGGGGACCTCATTCTGCTTAGGCCTTAGCAGAATGAGGTTCCCAGAGGGTGAGTTTGGTGATGCTAGCCCGCTGTGTGGGATAGTATCACTAAATTCACCCTCTGGGAACCTCATTCTGCAAATGACAGGCTCACTATTTCAAGGCTTGTATCTTTTTCTTATACCAATACAAAATATTGTGTAAATAGTATAGTTTTGTCAAGTTTTTATGCTTTGTTATGTAAACAAAAGCCAAAAAATTTACAGAACCTGGCTTGTGTTTACATAACACAGCATACAAACTTGACAATAACATGCTATTTACGTGTTATTAATATTTTGTGTAAGAACAAAATATGTCTATATTTTAATATTCTTTCTGTTTATGGCAGTTTTAATGGGTGTGTCTATTTTAACAGCACCCACTACGAAGACCATCCGTGCCTTTAACCAATAAGGTAACTGGTTGTCTGACAAGGTAACACATCTGCCCAGGTCGACGAAAATCACACCTCGCCCTCCGGAATGACAATAACAAGTAAGAATGGAGCACTGACTGACAGACCATATGGCCTTTCCGTTTGTCAACATAAGTATAGTGAAAGAAATAATTGCACTTATACATTGGGACATTATATTAATAAAAATATCTCCTATACAAGTGATTTATATATCAGATGATCAATTGAAGAAGTTGTGTCTACATAAAAACTAATGACAATAACAAGTCAGAATGGAGCACTCAGGCTGACGGACCATACTGCCTTTCCGTTTGTCAACATAAGTATAGTGAAAGAAATAATGGCTTACAACCTATCTGTCACATAACTTTCTCACATAATGCAGGTGGTACATAAATGTATGGATGTCAAAAGAAAGGGGAGGTTGTCTGCTAGGCATATTAAAGAAGATTCAAGGCTAATTATGATGATGACCAAGGTCCCAATTTCTCGAAGACAAATTGCTCCTCGTTCTGATAACATGAATTTTTAGGTGGAAGCTGGATCCTGGAGCGGCTTAGTGGAATTTTGAAAACAGTTTCAGAACGTACCCCACAAAAACAAGATTTTTATTTTCTGCCAAACATAGAATTTAGACATTTTTGGAAAATTTTGAAAAATGAGATTGTAATGTTTTGATAAGATCATCATCAGTTGCAGATTGCTGACTATATGCCATGCTAAGTGCATGTCACATAACGCTTCGACTCGTTACAGATTGCTGACTATATGCCATGCTAAGTGCATGTCACATAACGTTTCGACTCGTTACAGATTGCTGACTATATGCCATGCTAAGTGCATGTCACATAACGTTTCGACTCGTTACAGATTGCTGACTATATGCCATGCTAAGTGCATGTCACATAACGTTTCGACTCGTTACAGATTGCTGACTATATGCCATGCTAAGTGCATGTCACATAACGTTTCGACTCGTTACAAACACAGTATTTCAAGGCAAGGCCGAAGCTAATTTTGAGGGCTGGTTATACTATACTTACTTGAGTTGTACTGTGCAACAAATCCAAGGTTGGTCCCATTATAATCGGAACGGAACTTTATCCACAGGCCACCGACAGCATTGAGAGTACCAGGACTCGTGTTTCCACAATATCGTCCAATGAAACGGCCATTCACATTCCCTTCTCGCAACTCAAGATAGTCGGTGTTACATGTTTCATGGAGCTCCAACAGAAATAAGCTGTGGTCCGACAAAATTATTAATAAATTATTAGTAATTTAATTTGGAAATTCAATGAGCCAGCCATGTTCAGTTAAAATATTATTTAGTCAAAATACGAAGATAGAACCTTGATGCAATATTAAACCTTTATAATTCATAAATCAGTTTTCAGTGGGGTGTAAACCAACTAATTAATTTAAGTACAGGCTTTGCTAAAATTTGAAATAATCCATACCTAATAACGTTGAAAATGATCACGAAATAACATTTTCAAATAGAAAATACATATTCCCTAATAAGATAATTACACACTGAACTACACGGTATATTCATTTTTATTCACAAAGGAGGGATCTATGAGATCCATTTAAAATTTATTTTTTGATATGAAATAGCTTAAGTACGTTTGAATCGCAGGTCACGTGCCCTCTAGCTGTATATTAGCAAGCTGGCACTGAATACGGCCTCTTTTCATCTTTGTGTTCAAGATTGAGGGAAGTGATATAAGTAACAATGAACCTGGACGTACTTATTACAGTAATGGCTGGGCTTACACCAAATCGCCTTGTCATCTGTACTATTGTGTAACGTATCTTTGACGGGAATATCTGCCTATCAAAACGTCAAAATAACCATTTCATCGGGTTCATGACAGAAGGTTTGCTGGTGCAGCATTAAAGATCTTGTGCCAGTGAATTCTCTTATAAAATAAAATAATAATAGTTGATAGCCACAGATCCATGATATGTGCTCTCAGGCTTTACATAAATATAATATTATCATATAAATAACATGTTACCATGCAAGCAGAATACAAATAACATGTTACCATGCAAACAGAATACAAATAACATGTTACCATGCAAACAGAATAAAAAGTGATGAAATGGCATCTGCGGTTATAATTATTGACATTTTGTGTGACCGAATGCCCTTTTGAACAAATGACACTTTAAAGCTGCTTTAAATTGATCAATAGGTTGCAGAGCTTTAAGGTGGTCTGGCAATAAATTCCAGAGCCTAGGACCGGCCACGGAAAATGCGCGGTCGCCTCGCATGTTACTTGATTGTCAGGAGTATGTACATGTATTAACAAGTTTGACTTTGCAGACCTAAGTGGTCTGGGTGGTTTATAACATACAATGATATCGGATAATGTGTAAGATGGTGCCAAGCCATTTAAACACTTGTAAACGATTAAAACAAATTTAAAATGAACTCTTTCCTCAACCGGAAGCCAATGCAGTTTATCCAGTATAGGAGTTATATGGACAAATTGTTTGGTTTTTGTGACAAGCCTAGCCACACAATTTTGAATGACCTGGAGCTTGTGCAACAAACACTTGTTGCAACCAAGGAGCAGTGAATTACAATAATTGATGTGGCTGGTTACAAATGCATGGACAATTAAGTTGTTTTGTCGTCCCCATATGTCAATCACGTTTCGCACCCTGTGTTTATTTCTCAGATGGTGATGCGAGAGTCTGCACACATGGGTCACATGCGCATCCGCAGACAGGTTCTCATACATTTGATATCCCAGATTGCGAACCATGGTTGATTTGGAGACAACTCTCTCATCAAGAAGAATATTAAGAGCCTTAAGCAGTTGTTGACGCGAACCAATTAATATATATGAGTTCCGTTTTGTCGGAATTTAACTTCAGAAAGTTCTCAGTCATCCAAGATTTTATGTCTACTACACACAGTTCGATTTCTTCTCTGGCTAATCTCTCATAGGTAGCCTCGCATATATAAGGGAATACACTGGTTTACAAGGTCAATGTAAATATTGGTGGGCCAAAATATTCTCTTGTATATGTGAGGCTCCCTATGAGAGACTCGCATATATAAGAGAATGCATTGGCATTGGATTTTAGCAAAATTTCAGGAAGCACCAGTCATGGAAGGGTTATACTACCCTTATGGAGCCCCTCACAGACCTTGGCAGACGACACTCAGTAATACAAGCTGCCACCTGTATGGGGCTCCCTTCAGGAAGCTCCAGTAATGGAAGGGTTAATGTGACTGATCTAAGTACTTTCTGCTACAACTAAACAAGTCTGAGTTTAGTATGTCTGTCATTTGCAGAATGAGGTTCTCAGAAGGTGAAGTTAGTGATGCTATCACACATAGCCGGCTAGCATCACCAAATTCACCCTCTGGGGACCTCATTCTGCTTAGGTCTCATATTCTGGTAAGTATCAATTAACATTGTTGTTAGTTACTCATCTTTTCTGGAAAGTTATAAAATATAATATTTATATAGAAACTTATTCACATAGATTCTATTTCTTTTTTAGTTTAGTTTCTCTAAATCCTCAAATTGGCAGATGACACATTGCATAATCGAGGTTCCAAAAGGGGTGTACAACACAATATTCACCATTTGGGAACTTCAATCTGAGTCTATGTCTCCCATAGCAGATGCGGCCATGCAGAACGACACATATTGTATCCCTTAAGGCCGGTATACCTGAATGAGACTTGTATCCGACTCCCTGGAGAGCAGTAGATTTGCCATACACATTCTGTATCTATTGGATAACTATTCGGGTACCCTGGTGAAGCTATGGTTCCACTCTGAGCTGTGAAACGGCCGCCACAAGCTGAAAACATTGTAATAATAATTTAATTACCAGCGTCATTCACTTGAACAAACATAAATGATTTATAGAATAACAACTACGAATTATATATAATCGAAGTTTTATTCAAGAAATTCAGGTTAACGATTTCCTTCACATGAACTGTGCACATCATATATATAGAGGATCTACAACGAGTCCCCAGTTTATAGCGGAATTTACAAAACGAGTCCAGTAAATTAGGTCTGGACCGAGCCTTTGGCGAGGTCCAGACCTAATTTACTGGACTCGTTTTGTAAATTCCGCTATAAACTTGGGACGAGTTGTAGATTCTATTTATTACATGATCCAAAACCTCGACAAAACATACTTAAATCAACAAATGGGACGCGAAAATAACATCAACTTCTATAAGGCATGCGATGACGTTTCACACAACTCTGCATTGTCTGCCAGTGCAAATAAATAGTCCCAGATAAATAAAGACTCTTTAGCGTATTTAATGGCGTATATTTAATGACATAACTTTTCAAACTCTTCATTCATTATAGTTTGTGGAAATTATATTGGAAGCCATAGTATTTTGAGAAGTAGCGTACGGAATGTAAAGAAACCACAAACCGGAAGTCAAAGGTCACCTGGCACTATTTCCTGTTATTAAACGAACGTTTAATATCACAATTTATAGAATGGGTTTATTGAATGGAATACAGGTAGGATCATGTAATAAATAGTTATCATTAAATAATCACAAAAGACCTGTCATACTATAAACATGTAATGAAACAAACTTTTGCAGTCTATATTCTCATATGTATTGCTGATCAACTTTTTCAAAAGCCAATATAATCGAATAATTATCTACGTGGGTGGGAGGGTGGGCTCAAACATGCACATAAGAAGCTAAACATAGAATGAGCGCTAAAATCTTGTTTGCATTCAGCACACTTTAGAACAATCGAGAAACTCGTGCTGAATCCAGTCAATATCATTCAACGCTTATCACGCGTGAACTACTATCGCCAATCACCCAGATATGCCCCATCGATTTAACCCCGTTGATCTAATATTTTCCATTAACACCCTGCTCTCCAAATAATTCTTCGTTGAACTTCAATACAGTAATTTATAATTGGTGCCACAGGCAAGCTCTTTAATCAATTGTACGGTGGGGAATCACGTGGTTTATAGTTGATAAGTTTCATGCATTCAAAATTGCCGAGACGGTCGCAAACATGACCATAATGACAGTAACAAGTCACAATGAATGACTGGCTGATGGACCTAACCCTCTGGAATGACATTAACAAGTCAGAATGGATGACTGGCTGACGGACCATTTGTCAACATAAGTATAGTGAAAGAAATAATGGCTTACAGCCTATCCGTCTTATAATTTCCCCAGATAATGAAGGTGGAACATTTTGAGGTGGATCCTGGAGCACTTTAATTGAATGTTGAAAATAGTTTTAGAACGTACCTCACAAAAACAAGACTTTATTTAATACAAAAGTAGAATTTGGAAATTACCAAGCCTGCAAATATGGTGTCTATCAATTGCACCAGAGGGTGAATTTAGTGATGCTATCCCACACAGCGGGCTGGCATCACCAAATTCACCCTCTGGAGACCTCATTCTGCTTAAGCCTCATCTTCTGGGATGTATTTATAGTCTCAAATTAACATTGTTTTTAGTTATGTTTTCCCTTCTGAGAAGTTTCTATATCCCCTAATTTGCAGAAGATAAAATGCATAATCGAGGTGCCCAATGGGTGAACATCATCAACTTCAACAGGGGAACTTCAATCTCATCCTAGGTCTACCATAGCATTTGAGGGACTAAACAAAATGAGGTCCCCAGAGGGTGAATTTGGTGATGCTAGCCTGCTATGCGAGATAGAATCATTAAATTCACCCTCTGGGGACCTCATTCTGCAAATGACAGACACACTAATTAGCAGGCATGGAAATTACTCCCAATGAGTTGAAAAGATGCCAAAATGTTTGTTTAAGATCATTATTGGTGCAGATTGCTGATTATGTGCCATGCTAAGCAAATGTTACATTACGTTTCGACTCGTTATGCTCTATTAAAAATTTGCGGATGCGGATGCTTCAGTGAACCAAAACTTTAGCAGCTATTGACCAATCAGAACGCATGTTTTAGCGATAAATATTCAACTTCAACAAGAGCTGGGCTGTCGCCCGGTGTATACCCCATGTGGCATATAATCTGGTCTAGGCATACTCAGGCAGACGGACACACAAATTAACATTTACAGATAAACAAAAATGAATAACTCTAGAACGGAAACCCGGAACAAACGACTGCATTCCATTGAATGTCCTCATAGTAGTGATCATCCAAAGTTCAAAGTTTATTATACATCCAAAGTTCACAGTTCATTGAGATCCGACAACCGGTGACGGAGATACTCCATTGAATGTGCTCATAGTAGTGATCATCCAAAGTTCACAGTTCATTGAGATTCGACAACCGGTGACGGAGATACTCCATTGAATGTCCTCATAGTAGTGATCATCCAAAGTTCACAGTTCATTGAGATCCGACAACCGGTGATGGAGATATTTTATCGAACAAGCAAAATACCTAATTTTAGAACAACCTCGACACTAAGTATCTAAAACTTTGGATACATAATTTTAACTGCCATTCAATTGAATTCTATATTTCTGAATTATATATTACATATTTATGACAAATTATTAAAAATTAAATTCATTTAATCCATTACATAAATATTTTCCATGAGCTTTCTCAGTTGACAACCGATTTTCGTGGGGAAAGTGACGTCACATTAAAATACGCTCAAAATTACACCACCTCGGCCATAGTGTAGCCAGCATACTCGGAGTATTTAAGCTGAATTTACATCCGATCATTCCATTCATTGCCCATTGTAATTTCATTACTCGTTGTAGCCGAGCATAATGAATGGAATCGCACCCTGGTGTACTCATTTGTAACTCCAGAACAATTGAAAGGCACCATAGGAAATATATGATCATATGTTATAATGGAGAGGTGTCAATTTTTAGACAACAATAACAATTGTGAATAATCAGGGGCGTTAGAACATTATAGGTAATCCCTAAATCATATACAAGCAGCACAATGTAATTTCATATTAAACTAGAGGTGCCACTGTCCTAATGGGACTAAGGATACCCCCCGTGTTTTTAAAACACATGTTAGTAAACATTTAGTTAAAATAATAAAATAACAGATATCCATTGCAGGTGCACAACCCTAACCCCTAACCCTAATCCTAAATCTATTGACCGAAAAATGTAGGAATAAAAGCTCAGACAAAATTATGCATGTTGCGAAAATGTCGAAAAAGGGGAATAACTCCACACAAAAAAAGTCGGACAGACGTCGTAAATGCAGGTGAACAAGTTTCCATGGTACTAAATATCTGGGCCAAGTTTCAAAAACAGTGACCTAAAAATGTAGGAATAAATACTCGGACAAAATTATGCATGATGTAAAAAAAAATCTAAGTCGAAAAAGGGGGATAACTCCACCAAAAAAGGTCGGACAGACGCATAATCGCAGGTGCACAGGATCCCATGGTACTATATATCTGTGCCAAGTTTTTAAAAAATTGACCTAAAAATAGGAGCTCTGACAAAATTATGCATGTTGCAAAAAAAGTCGGACAGACGTCATAATCGTAGGTGCAAAGGTTCACATGGTGGTTGATGCCAAAAACCAACTGAGAAAAACTCCCGAGACAAATTTGTGTCCGCAGACGATGGACGACAGATGACAGACGGACGAGCTGATTCCAGTATACTGCCCCCCCCCCCCCCCCCCGCAACGAAAGTTGTGTATAATGAGTGTATATGCATAAGAAAGTTCCTCTACATTTTCTGACTATTACTAGACAAGGGAAGATATCATAATTCATGCTTACGATGTGTACAAAAAAAAAACTAAAGTCCTCCCTCCCTCTTTGATTGAGAAAACAAATTGTCTGAGACTCAATTGAATAAACTTTTTTCTGGCCTTGTATATCATTATTATAGAATGGGTTTAGGGAATGGAATAAGGATGGAATCATGTAATAATCTAACCTGAGTCGAGTAACAAGCCTTGAAATAGTGTATCTGTCATTTGAAGAATGAGGTCCCCAGAGGGTGAATTTAGTGATGCTACCCCGCATAGCGGGCTAGCATCACCCTCAGGAACCTCATTCTGCTGAGGTGTAAGCAGAATGAGGTCCCCAGAGGGTGAATTTGATGATGCTAGCCCGCTATGCGGGGTAGCATCACTAAATTCACCCTCTGGGGACCTCATTCTGCAAATGACAGACACTATTTCAAGCTATCTATTTTTATAATTTGTTATTTCCCCGAGATGTGTAATTTTTTGCGGCCTGGCAAATATTTGCCAAATTGTGGATGAAGATGGATAACTCTAAAATCAAGTGGCTTTGGGTGTTAGATATTTGACCATGCGGCCAAATTGATATTGAACAAAATGTTGATAAATAACATGTTTTAGGCAATTTTATACTATATATAGTTGACTGTGGTTAGCATTATTTTTTAGCAATTAATAGATTCTGATAACTGAAGCAGCATTTCAAAAAATGTTGTAGTTGTTGGAATCTGATGATACAGGGACCAACGCATCGGATTGAGTACCTTTAACCCTTTCAGTGCCAAGTCCAATTTTTGTATCAACCCATATACCCTGTGCCAATGCATTCGCATATATAAGAGAATGCATTGGCCTAACAAATTTTCATCATTTGTTATTATTTTTTACAATTTTTTACAATTTTAATAATTTTTTATTATATTCTACTCTCTTCAGTGCCAGACTTATTTTGTAGGTTTAGTGCCAGGGAATCTTACGTTTTTCATGGGCATCAAAATTATTACTATGAATACTTGGTGATAGTTATGCTGAAGCATACCCAACAAAAATTCAACCCAAAAAAAAACAAAAAACATTTTTTATTTTTTTTTAGGGCCGATTTTACAGACCGTAAATTAGGGCCGATGAGATCGGCCCCTGGCACTGAAAGGGTTAATGAATGGAATAAGTGTCGAACCATGTTATAAATATAAATATCCCAACCTGAAACAACATTGCTATATGCTGCTCTGAATCCAGTTCTTACTCGAGAACGATCGGACACAAACCGCACGAACAACGATGATCCTTGTGATGTGATTGGCTGAGGAACAGTCGATCCACAGTAAGTGCCAACCAAGAAGCCATCTTCATCTCCGTCGTATACTTGAATGTAGTCATGACTACAGCTTGAGCGATTCTCTACATCCATATGGGTGAAGGTCAGAGTGATGCGGTCAGCTGGAAAGAGATGAGACGCGTCAAACAACAACAACAAACAAGCCAGGATATCTGCAGAATGAGGTTCCCAGAGGGTGAATTTAGTGACGCTACCTCACACATCGGGCTAGCATCACCAGATTCACTCATTCTACTTTGACCTCATCTTCTCAAATTAACAGTGTTATTTAGTTACTTTTTCCCTTATTCTATTTTTCCCTTCTATATCCTCTAATTTGCAGGAAATCGAGGCAACTAATGGGTGAACATAATCAACTTGTTAAACATAATCAACTTGTTTGACTCCCATCTGGGGGTCACCCCAAGATTCATGTGAAGTTTGATGATGATCGAATGAGGGTGTTGGCCTATTGGGTGCGCCGAAGGATTTAATCATACAAAGAGTAAAATTCAAAATGGCCGTTGGTGGCCATGTTTTTCAACGAGATACAAATAGAAAAATTTGATGGGTCCCATCTATATAGAGTCACCCAAAAGATCCATATGAAGTTTGCTGAAGATCCGATGACAGATTTGACCTGTAGCGTGTGCCAAAGGATTTATTCATGCAGAGTAAAATCCAAGATGGCCACTGACGGCCATGTTTTTCATGAAATTCCCAAAAATTTGATGGCTCCCATCTAGTGATCACCCGAAAGATCCATATAAAGTTTGGTGATGATCAGATAAAGGATATAGTCTGTAGGGTGAGCCAAAGGATTTAGTCATGTACAGAGTAAAATCCAAGATGGCTTTCGGTGGCCACGATTTTCATCGAAAATTGTTCAAATTCTAAACATGCCAGTAATTTTTTCAAAACAATTCTCAAATAAATGCAGGCTTCAGGGTGTGCCGATGGATTCAAATTTGAAATGCAAGATGGCTGCTGGCAGCCATGTTTTTAAAGATTTTATGAAAATAATTGATGGCTCCAATTTAGAGGGCACACTAAAGATACCTATGAAGTTTGGTGATGAACGGATGAGGGAGGTGGCCTGCAGAGTGTGCCAAAATATTTAGTCATACAAAGAGTAAAATCCAAGATGGCAACTGGTGGCCATGGCTACTGGCGGCCATGTTTTTCAATGAAATCGAGAACATCATTGGCAAACCTACATACCAAATTTCCATTCAGATCCAATAATCCATGGCTGAGATATATGCCTGGACAGACGGTAAGACCTACTAACGGACGGACAGACGGACAAAGTGAATCCAGTATACCACCAGGCAAAAATTATTCACATTTGGCAAAAAATAATTTCATTTGGCAAAAGTTTTGGCAAGTCACATTTTAATTCCTCAAGGAAAAGTTAACACCTGTATTAAGATGCAGTTAATCTCACAAGCCTTAGTACGGACGGTTGGGCGGATTACCCTTATTTAGTGTGGTGTGGTGTTTACATTACTAATCATCCTGTGATGTGTCCTTCTGATGAAGCAACCCTTCTACCATTGTATTGTTAGGTGATTGGCTTATTTTTGTATTATAAACCACAATAGTGATCGAGTTTCATTAATTATTTTAATTAATTAATTTTCTATCGATATCAAAAGTCATTCAAACAGCGAGTGTCGAAACATAAGAGAAAATGATACTATCATGGATAGCATTTGGCAAATGCTAAATTAATTTGTCAAAAAATATTTTCAGTTGGCAAAATTGAATTTTGGTCCAGTGCGGACCCTGCCTGAGAATATGGTGCCAAACATTTGGTGAATTTAGTGACGCTACCCCCGCACATCCTCTGGGGACCTCATTCTGCATGACCTCTTCTACTATGGGAGACATAAACACATATTTCCATTCAGATATTAGTGATGTGCACCCAGTGGGCACCTCGATCATGCATTGTGTCAATTTGGGGATATAGAGAAACTAATCTAAAAAAGAAAAAGAAAAGAAACTAAAATATTTGTTAATTTGATAGTAAAGATCATTTTCAGAAAAAATGAGGCCTAAGCAGAATGAGGTCCAGAGAAGGTAAATTTAGTGATGTAAACGACACTACATTCACCTTCTGGGGACCTCATTCTGCAAATGTTTGGCACCATATTCTCAGGCCTCTATACCCCCCCCCCCCCCATTTTTCTTTGAAAAGTATAGAAATACAGTAATGTCCTAAATAATCGACTCCTTAACCTCACTGAGAGCTTTCCGATGAATGGCAACAAGCCATATTTCCGACTAAATCCTGAAGCTTATTTAGAGCATTGCTGTATAAAAAATACTCACCATTGTATACCCCCCATATATATAATACTTACCATTGTATACCCCCACCCCATATATATAATACTCACCATTGTTTGGAGAACTAATGAGCCATGTACAGTTGTGATTGCGTTCGTATCTCTCGGGGTAGTTCGGTGAGGATATAGCACCGTCGCCAGTCACAATAATGCTCCCACCGCAGTCTGCAAAACAAACAATTGATAAATTTGAAAGTGTGGAACCAAGTGTGATTTTAGTGTGCATGTTATTTGCAGAATTAGGTCCCCAGAGGGTGAATTTAGTGACGCTATCCCAATAGATGGATAGCATCACCAAATTCACCATCTGGGGACATCAGTCTGTATGGCCCCATCTGCTTATGGGAGACATACATGTAGACTCAGATTGACGTTCCCAAATGGTGAATATTCTGATTTACACCCATTGGGGACCTCAATTATGCATTGTGTCGTCTGTCAATTTGGGGATATAAAGAAACTAAACTAAAAAAGAAATAGAATCTATGTGAAGTAGTTTCTATAGAAATTTTATAATAAAGAAACTTTCCAGAGAAGATGAGGACTAAGCAGAATGAAGTATCCCAGAGGGTGAATTTAGTGATGCTAGCACGCTATGCGGGATAGCATCACTAAATTCACCCTCTGGGTACCCCATTCTGCCAATGACAGGCACACTAAAACTGTTGTGGTAATCGAATGGGAATACAAAATAAAGTGTTAATTTTATAAATTTTCTATTCAAATTCACTCATTGAGCTACGAAGCAGGTAAATCCAATTTCTGTGATGCTGATTGGTCAATCTTCGAAGTGTAGCTGGCGTAAAATCATATGAATTTGCCAAGGCTCAAAATAATTATTTTTTCACTGACTGTCAAAATGACAGGCACCAAATGGATGGTGTTGGTCATTTCAAAATGGTGCCTGTCAAATTTTCAGATGTATTGTATGAGACAGTATTTAAATTTTCAATCGACTTATTATTCGTCAATGATAAACACATTTTTGTGAGCTTCCAATTGCCCCATGTTATTTTTGTTTTCAAAAGTTCAAAAACATTACGTCGATTAATAAATACACATGCAATTCAACATAATTATATTCACTATGAATTGATCTGAAATAAAAAAAGAACTATTTTTTCCTTTCAATGTCCTATTTAGCCAAAAGTGGCTCCTTGGACAGATAGAGATTGTTTAATGAATTGCATTGGACAAAATGTCAAACAGATACAGAAGTGCACTGGACATAAGCTATTTTTCGTCGGACAATGACCGTGACCGGCCACTTATTTTGAGCCTTGGAATTTACGTAGCTTGATGTATGCATACAAACTAGAGGACTGCTCACTGATAAACGCGGTTCCACCGGGAGTACCCTCGAGATAGAGGACTGCTCACTGATAAACGCGGTTCCACCGGGAGTACCCTCGAGATAGAGGACTGCTCACTGATAAATGCGGTTCCACCGGGAGTACCCTCGAGATCGAGGACTGCTCACTGATAAACGCGGTTCCACCGGGAGTACCTTCATTCCTAGGGACAACACTGTAAACAGCGGGAAATTCGTTCCTAGGGACAACACTGTAAACAGCAGGAAATTCATTCCTAGGGACAACACTGTAAACAGCGGGAAATTCATTCCTAGGGACAACACTGTAAACAGCGGGAAATTCATTCCTAGGGGCAACACTGTAAACAGCGGGAAATTCATTCCTAGGGACAACACTGTAAACAGCGGGAAATTCATTCCTAGGGACAACACTGTAAACAGCGGGAAATTCGAAGTACGAATGAATTGCCAACAGTGTTTGCCCTGGCCCAAATTTCTTTGTAGCCATTTGTACAATTTGTTTAGCCACTTTTGAAAAAGTTTAGCCACATACATATGTACTGTGGGATAAATTCGCACAAGATGTAATACGATATAAACATGTATTCACATCATACAGATGTGATCGCGACCCCTGTCCGTGTGTGAGTGGGTTTCCATGACACCCCTGCACATATATTGCCACTAAAATCACCCCTATACTCCACAGGGGCGGTCCGGGTTGGTCCGGGCGGTGTTTAGTCACACCCTAAGCGATCACTAAATAAGTGCCCAGGGTGTGAAACCGACGACCAACAGTATAGCTAATCGAACACATCCGTAATCTCGTCGCTTCTCGTCAACTCTCGCGTCTTGTGTTAAGCCGTTTATTTTTTTTTTAACAATAAATTCTTTTGTCATTTAGTTCGAGAGACACGGAAAATTCCTGTAGCCATATGTTTAGCTGACTGTAGCCATATGTTTGGCCACCAGCATATTTATTTTAGCCACTTAGTATTTCTGTTCGCAATTTGCTAAAATGGCTAATGGCAGGGCGAATACTGATCGCCAAGTGTAGCTGGCGTGAAATCATATTAATTTACGTAGCTTGATGCTCACTGATAAAAATCTGAATCGTTATGCAGTTCCCGGAAGTATCGTCAAGGAGAACAATATTGTAAACAGAGGGAAATTTGAAGTATGGTTAAATCGCACATCTGCTTAATTCAGAGTCGGAAAAATATTTTAGGCAACCCGTATTAATTGACAGGACATCGGCATAATGACGTAATGACAGCAGACATGACCTTGCAAAACGTGGCACTGGAGGTTACTGCTGTATATAATACTGTGGTATTAAAGGGCTGACACCACGTTAGAGGAGGTCAATTACTTTACGTTTAACTGTAATATTTAAAGTGATATACACATTGTATACTATTTAAAGTGACATACACATTTTATAATATTTAAAGTGACACACACATTGTACAATATTTAAAGTGACATACATATTTTATAATATATAAAGTGACATACACATTGTACAATATTTAAAGTGACATACACATTTTATAATATTCAAAGTGACATACACATTGTACAATATTTAAAGTGACATACACATTTTATAATATTTAAAGTGACATACACATTTTATAATATTTAAAGTGACACACACATTGTACAATATTTAAAGTGACATAGATATTTTATAACATTTAAAGTGACATACCCATTTTATAAACTGCACGGAAGCCTCTTCCATGGACAGATCCATCTGTCCTCATACGAACAAACATATTATTTCCACTAGACTGGTATATTTTTGGAGAGGGAAGTTGTCGGCCACAGTGTCTCATTAGCTGTGTGTCATTGTAACTTGTTCCATCAAATACCTGCATGGTAAAAAAAACAATGTGAGCAAGGGCACTGCACATGGTATCCTGATAAAGGATTACTCCGGTCTAGATATATTTTAATCAATAACTGATCATTTATACAGAAACGGCTGGACTATCGGAGCTGAAAATTTGTATATAGAGGTAATTTAGCCGGGAAAATCTTATTAGATAGGTCCCATTAAGATCAAATGTCTTAAAAGGGCACTAATTATTAATAAAATTAAATAATTAATTATATAACCAAAATGGTTGCAATCTGGTTGGTGAAAATTGAAACATGGGGTAAATTCACCCATAGTGTCAAGAGTTAGATGCCGTTGACTTCAGACGACTTAAAGGGGCAATATGAGCAATAATGAGCAATCATTATCAGCTTAGAAGATATGTAGGAAAATTGGTACCAATCACCTGACCAGGAGAATGCCATGGGATGGTCGTCTTTGAAGTTTGACGTTGAAGGTTGACCGCAGATGACTTAAAGGGGGGGGGCTAATAAGTTATATGATCAATAAAGAGCGTTACCGCCGGTAAATAAAAACCTTTCAAGTTTAACACTGCATGTCGATAGTAGTTCCTCATGTGACGTCACATGAGGGAACATTAACTAATCAGATCGCATAATCCATGATGGAACTTTAAATCGGCATAACTTCAGTTTTACAGTACAACTATTACAAAAAAAAATTGGCACCGTGCTCAGTGAATTAGCAGCGATCGATAACGATTAAAACAAATCTAGACCGTACCGCAGTAATCCTTTAACCCTTTCATGAAGGGAGTTGCGCTGGTGCAGCATTAAAGATCCTGTGCCAGTGCAAATTTTATGAAAACACTGTGCCAATGCATTCTCTTATATATGCGAGTCTCTCATAGGAAGCCACACATATATAAATGAATACAATGGCATAACAAATTTTATATTATTTTTTTTAATTGTTAAAAATTGTAAGAAAAAATGAAAACAATGATAAAAAATTGTTAAAGAAAGTAAGAAAAAATTATAAAGAATGAAAGAAAAATTGATAAAAAATGATAAAATTGTTAAAGAATATAAGAAAAAATGATAAAAATTATCATAGAATTTGAGGAAAAAATATAAAAATTGTTAAAGAATGTAATTGATAACAAATGATAAAAAATTGTTTGGCCAATGCATTCTCTTCTATATGCGAGGCGACCTATGGGAGACTCGCATATATAAAAGAGTGCACTGGCACAGGATTTTTAATGCTGCACAATCGCAGCTTTGAAATTTGGTGATTCTAGCCCGCTATGGTAGCATCACCAAACTCACCCTCTGGGGACCTCATTCTGCAAATGATAGGCACACTATTCTCACGCCTGTCGCCAACCAAACATCTTTTACAGGGGATAATGAAAGGGTTACCCATGACTGGAGATTACTGAAATTTTTAGAAACACATAAGAGAATACATTGGCCTAACCATATTTAACCTGACATTGTAAGTCAGTGCATTCTCTTATATATGCAAGGCTCCATATGGGATACTCGGATATAAGAGAATGCACTGGCACAGGTACTTTAAAGGCCCATTTAATTTTCGAGTCACAGATTATTTTTTTATAGTGCCTTGATATACGGTTTTAATAACACAATCTATGCCATAACATATGATTAAAATACTATAATTCATTCACTATGTGGAATGTCTGTGTTGTTAACTACGGTACATGTTTGAGTTATGTTGAGAGACAGTGTGATAGAGTTATTGCTCTTGGATAGCAACTGTATATACCGGAAGTGAGAGAGATTACGTCAGTAGGGTTTAAATGTGGTGAGCGAGAGGAATGGAATAAAATAACTGAACAGAGACAATGAAAATGGGAGGACACGGAAAGACTATGGGCCCGGTGATGGAGATAGACATATAAAGACTATGGGCCCGGTGATGGAGATAGACATATAAAGACTATGGGCCCGGTGATGGAGATAGACATATAAGACTATGGGCCCGGTGATGGAGATAGACATATAAAGACTATGGGCCCGGTGATGGAGATAGACATATAAGGTGAGCTTTTGTTACCATTGTTTTCATGGTAGCAGAGCGAGGTTTCGACGAGATCGGCAACTGTTGAATTTGAACAAAATCGTATTGTGACTTTTGTGTTGACATTTCAAAAATGGCTACCGGCAACTACAAAACGCCACCGATATTCTCGGAAGCAAAACCCTATGAAAGATGGGTAGATGAACTGAAAGTATGGCAGACAATTACTGAATTGGCAGTTGAGAAGCAAGCATCGGCTATTGCACTTTCGTTGCCTGAAAATGAAGGCTCAATTCGTGATAAAGTATTCAGTGAGATACCTTTGGAAAAGTTGGCTTCAAAGGATGGATTCAAAATACTTCTTGAGTACATGGACGGTATTTACAAAAAAGATGAACTGTCTTCAGCTTATGAAGTTCACACAGATTTTGATCGCTTCAGGAAAACACCTGAAATCGATATGGAACATTATTTAATGGAATTTGAAAAACGTTATAACAAAACTGTGAAATTTAAAATGACATTACCTCAATCAGTCCTTGCATTTAGACTTTTGGATGGTACTTGCCTTGAACATAAAGATCGACAACTTGTGTTGACAGCAGTAAATCACAATGAAGATAAGACCCTATTTAAACAAATGTCTAATTCACTGAGAAAATTCTTTGGAAAACAGTCTACATGCATTTCAAACAGTACTGCTAGTAGATCTTCAACAGAAAGACAATATATAAAAGTAGAACCTGAGGATTCTGAGGCTTTTATTGCATCAAATGGTGAGAGAGGTCGTGGTCGACAGAACTATATGAGAGGTAACATGTACTCTCGTCGAGGTACTGGTAGAGGACGTGGAAATTCAAGTGCTTACAACTCTAAGAGGAGAACCAACCCAATAGGTACAAATGTAAAACCCATGCGCTGTATTGTTTGTGATAGTGTAATGCATTTCGCCGCGGCTTGTCCCCATTCTTACGAAAATAGGGAAAAGAAAGCATATATTGGCAGCAATTGTGAACAAGAAATAGAAGCTGTTTTATTCACTGGAAACATTCCGGAAGATATTGTTCTTGTAACTGAATCAATCAGTTCGGCAGTTCTAGACAGTGCCTGCACATCCACAGTAGCTGGATCATTGTGGATGCAAAGATTCTTAGACACTTTATCATCAGGAAAACTGGCTATGGTTAAACGAGAGGAAAGTGATGCTGTTTTCCGCTTTGGTGGAGGGACTAAACTCAAATCTCAAGGAAAAGTCACGTTTCCATGTGAATTAGCAGGCGTCAAGTGTTCTATCACAGCAGACATTGTTGAAAGAGATATTCCTCTACTATTGGGGAAGCCTTCAATGAAAAAGGCTAGGATTGTTCTGGATCTGGAAAATGATCATGCTACCATATTTGGGAAACCTGTTGATCTTCATCTGACGTCATGTGGACATTACTGTGTTCCAATATATCAATCAGAACTTTCTATTGAAGACACATGTATTGTGGACATCTTCAACAAAGAAGACAACTCACCAAAGAAAATGGAGACTATTATAAGTAAGTTGCATAAACAATTTGCCCATCCTGGTGCAGAGAGATTAAAACTATTGTTGAAGGATGCTGGGGTGACATCGAAAACTTATTTGGATCTAGCAGAAACTGTTTCGGCAAAATGTGACATTTGTAAGAGATACAAAAAAAACTCCAAGTCGCCCTGTTGTGTGTTTCCCACTGGCAAAGAAATTTAATCAAATTGTGGCAATGGATCTTAAGGAATGGAAGAATGGACTTTATTTTTTGCATCTGATAGACATGGCAACAAGATTTTCTTTGGCATGTGTTATTTGTGACAAAAAGCCAGAAACAATAATTGACAATGTTATGAAAATGTGGATTGGAGGGGGTTTTGGTGCACCAGATAAGTTTTTAACAGATAACGGAGGTGAGTTTGCAAACATGAAATACAAGGATATGGCTGAAAACTTGAACATTGAAGTGGTAAATACAGCTGCTAACAGCCCTTGGCAGAATGGTGTCTGTGAGAGGAATCATGCTGTGGTTGATAACAATGTGAGCAAAATCCTTCTTGAAAATCCAAATACAGATTTGGAGACTGCATTAATTTGGGCTGTAAATGCCAAAAACTCTTTACAAATGGTGTATGGTTACAGTCCCTACCAGCTTGTATTTGGATCTAATCCCAACTTGCCATCTATCCTTGTAGATAAGCCTCCTGCTTTGGAAGGAACTACACAGACCGAGATCTTTGCAAAACATCTTAGCGCTTTACATTCTTCAAGGAAAGCATTCATCGAAGCTGAGACTTCAGAGAAGATAAGAAGGGCTCTCAGACATCAAGTGCATCCTAGCGGAGAGGTTTATGATATTGGAGATAAAGTTTACTTCAAAAGAGAAAAGTCATCAATGGAGTGGTCCTGCTAAAGTACTAGGACAGGATGGAAAGATAATATTTCTCCGACATGGAAGCACCTACATAAGAGTTCCTTCATGCAGGATCGTAAAAGTTGGAAATGAGTTTAATAGATCCAACATCAAAACTTTGGATGAAACTGTTGCCAGACCCTGTGACAGTGAGATGTTTAATGAAAATACAGTTAGTAGTAACGATAATGTGTCTGCACCTACATGTATGATATTTATTCATGTGAGTGGTGACACAAAAGTGACAATGAAAATTTGTTTTGGATTGGGACTAATAATAGTGTATATACCGGTATATTTAATATAAAAAAAAAAAAGAGAGAGAGAGAGAGAGAGGAATCCTGTTAACTACGGTACATGTTTGAGTTATGTGGAGAGACAGTGTGATAGAGTTATTGCTCTTGGATAGCAACTGTATATACCGGAAGTGAGAGAGATTACGTCAGTAGGGTTTAAATGTGGTGAGCGAGAGGAATGGAATAAAATAACTGAACGGAGACAATGGAAATGGGAGGACACGGAAAGACTATGGGCCCGGTGATGGAGATAGACATTTAAGACTATGGGCCCGGTGATGGAGATAGACATATAAGACTATGGGCCCGGTGATGGAGATAGACATATAAGACTATGGGCCCGGTGATGGAGATAGACATTTAAGACTATGGGCCCGGTGATGGAGATAGACATATAAAGACTATGGGCCCGGTGATGGAGATAGACATATAAAGACTATGGGCCCGGTGATGGAGATAGACATATAAAGACTATGGGCCCGGTGATGGAGATAGACATATAAGACTATGGGCCCGGTGATGGAGATAGACATATAAAGACTATGGGCCCGGTGATGGAGATAGACATATAAGGTGAGCTTTTGTTACCACTGTTTTCATGTGTCTCAGAAGTAATAGAAAATAGCTGAGATCATAAAAACATTTCCCAGTATTCAACAGAATTCAAACTATGGTCTATATTCAATAGAAGGGGAATAACTTGATATCTTAATCAAATAGAGTTATTCCTCTTCCATTGAAAATAATAGACTTTGTGCACAAACTTGAGTCCAGAACACACGTCGGTATCTCAACAAAAACAACATGTTCACAGTTATTACACTGACTAAGTTGATAATACAATGTTTTGGAGCTTCCACTTTCAAATGGTATATAATATAGCATATATTTTATATAATGTGATCTTGGGGTTCGAAAATTAAGTGGGTCTTTAATGCTGCACTAGCACAGCTCCCGTCTTAAAAGGGTTAATATAAATTTGACAACTTACTCCGACGTAATCGGGTGAACTCGCACAGCGAGATGCCCTTCCCTCCAGATCGAAGTCAGTGAAGTTTATCCTGACGTTGCGATCGTCATTAACAGTTATAAGCCACTCACAGTCCGCGTGGTGTGGGTATTCATTTGGGTAGTTTGGTGAGAAAATAGCACCATGTGGTGCAGAAATTAGGCCCCCCACAACCTGAAACATACAGATAGTTTGTGTGAGTACTTAGCAGTAATACCCTAAATAATCGACTCCTTAACCACAGCAGAATTATGGTTTGTGTGAGTACTTAGCAGTAATACCCTAAATAATCGACTCTCAGTGAGAGCTTTCCGATGAATGGCAACAAGCCATATTTCCGACTAAATCCTGAAATATTACCCATAATTCTGCTGTGGTTAAGGAGTCGATTATTTAGAGCATTACTGTAAATATAAAAAATAGATTCAAAGTTCATACTAACCTTAAATATATGTTCTGTTAACAAAAATATAATTTAACCCTTTGAACCTTAGAGACCGGAATGCTGGTCCAATCCTTATATTCCTATATCTGTACTCTCAAAGTAGGGCCCTGCGAACCTTATAATTTAGGTCGAACCGAACCTTGAAACCGAATCATCGTCTTGGTTTCGAATCGAACCGAATCTCGAACCTCGAACCCAATTACCGACCGTGTCATTGAAGAGAGTCCAAGCGACGTACTCATAATACTAGTAGCCAGTTGGAACGTATGTGGATCATTATAATAGTACAATCAACGTGTTATATACAAATTTATCGTATACGATATAAGATAATTACATGTTGAAGAATTATTTTATATTGGAGATGAATGACAATCCGATAAAACGTTGATTTTATGTTCCGTTTATGTCCATACATTATATTACATAACCCCGATTAAAACAAATATCCGATTATCATTCTCCGTATATACCCGCGTCCGCTCACTGAGCATCACTCATGAAAAATCGTAACTTATGACTTATTCTAACAGTAAGTGAGACAGATGTCTGATTGAATCATCGGTCAAGCTTCCAGTAGTAAATATGTACAATGTAAACAACGCGACAAACGACGCATTGAACTCCTAACACACTGACAGCATTAACGCGCCACGTGGCATAACTCGGTAACTATTAACAGACTCGTCAATCTGTAACTGCGACAACATATGACAAAGATCAAAGCGTGCCAACGTCGCGTTGTGGCAATTAAGTGTCACAAGACAAAGCACATCGGGTTACATAATCATGTCAATCATTTATGCTGATAAACAATGGCCACACCTTCTCCTCACTGTGATTGGTTGACTCCAATTGTTGACACAGAAGGCTGCCGGAAATACCTATTCACTTTCAGCCAGTTTACGGAATTCAAAAAAGCTTGTTCGATCTGTATTCATCAATAATCATAACTTATTGTCTCGTTTGTTAGGTATAATTATGTCTATTAGTAAAGTTATATGGAGAATAAAACAAACTTTGACGAGGTAGAACTTTGATTGAGATAGAAATGTTAGTTTTACTAATTAATTATCACGAATTTGACATGTCCGACTGGACCGTTTAGCGGGAGCGGAATAAAGTTATGCCAAAAGACCCGTTCAATGAAATATCACCCAGTTACCCCGCCGAGTAATGATCAAAGTAATTATGTCCAATGTAAACATAAAATCATAGTATCACACAGTTGTATGTAAACCAATTAATATACGGTATATACTCAATAAACAATTCCCAGTACGCAAAATTTGCCCATTTTGCGGGACTAAAGAAAAGGTTCGATATAAACGAATCCCGTCTAAGGTTTCGAACCGGACCGAATCATCACAGCGGTTTCGAACCGAACCGAACCTCGAACGGTTCGCAGGGCCCTATCTCAAAGTAACCCGGCCAACGGAGAGATAGCGTGCGGGTGGGTTAAGACTTTTGGAAAATTACACCGAAACACAAAGGGGCACTGATTTAGTGCAAATGAAACATCGATATTAAACATTGTCGACTGGTGCATCCTATGAATGGCATCCAAGCGCATCTAATTCGCGTCTCTTTCAATTGCTCTCGAGCGCCCGGTTTAGCAGTGGCGGGGCTTTTTTACGTAAATAGCTGTATTCGAGTGCTACATCACTAAGCTATTTTTGGCATCGTATGCCAACGGGCGGACAAATTTTTGTTTTTCTCAGCGAAATTACTGCACAATAAATGCACATATCAACTAGAGTTGTCCTTCTACTTTGCACACATGCATCACATGTTTACCCATGTGATAGATTGTCTGTTTCTTTGTGAATGCGCAGATGCCTATATATTTTGAGAAAAAACATTCACTTTTTATCGTCGGAAACAGAAAGAGGCAGTATTTCGTTAAAAGTTTCGTGATCAAAGCACAAATTAACTAGAATTGTGCTTCTACTTTGCATGAATGAGTCACACATATGTTCATATCTGAATTTAGCAGCCAAATTGGTGACAGGGTGCTGTTTTTTCGCGCATGCACAGAGGTGCATTTTGAGAAATGCCTTTTATCGTTGGCAAAGGATAAGAATTTTGTTATAAATATATAACACGACCAGCGGGAGCGACAATATAATCTACATGTATACTGAACATGGAATAGACTGTCTCCATGAAATACCTTGACATATTTCACCAAACACTAGTTCAGTTAGCATAATAGATTGCCGTATAGTTGAGAGTGTATAAATGTGTATACATCCCATTTAGGAGCATTACGAGATACATCGTCGGAAATGCTATATAACGTCAGGCGCCTTGGGTGTGGACCATTTATTGTTCAGGATGTCAGGGTTCAATATTAATATAAATATGGTAACAAGCTACAGTAATGCTCTAATTAATCGACCTCTTAACCAAAGCAGAATTATGGGTAACTTTTCAGAATTTAGTCGGAAATATGGCTTGTTGCCATTCATCGGAAAGCTCTCGGGGAGAGCTTTCCGATGAATGGCAACAAGCCATATTTCCGACTAAATCCTGAAAAGTTACCCATAATTCTGCTTTGGTTAAGAGGTCGATTAATTAGAGCATTACTGTATATACCACCAATACCACAAGGCATGACCTTAGGCAAGCCTTGAAATAGTGTGTCTGTCATTTGCAGAATGAGGTCCCCAGAGGGTGAATTTAGTGATGGTACCCTGCATAGCGGGCTAGCATCACCAAATTCACCCTCTGGGGACCTCATTCTGCAAATGACAGACACACAATTTCAAGGCTTGACCTTAGGCTTGCTATACAATTTCAATTTTTCGGAATAACGTGCATGTCTATAAATGGACAACACATTTCTGGATGCATATTGCAGAATGAGGTTCCCAGAGGGTGATGCTAGCCCGCTATGCAGAATATCGTCACTAAATTCACCCTTTGGGGACCTCATTCTGCAAATGACAGACAAACTTGGTTGTAAATCTAGCAACATTTTATATTGGCCTCTAGCTGTGTGCCTTTAGACACATTCTGTATGTCACCGGTAAGACAGCCGGGCAGGGCAGGGTGGAGCTCAGTCTGAATTTAGTTATAGGCCATATATAGCAGATATGGCAAATTGCACTGTCTCAAAACTTACATTTGCTTCTAAAAATAGGCGCCTTGTGTTATATTGTCCCAGACATGTTCAAAGAGCAATGCTTGGCATTTTTCGGAGATGTATATAACATGCTCCTGCGGCATATCTGCTATATATAGCCTATACATACAATAGAGACCTTAAAATGTCCATATAGTGTCCTAAATGTGACGTTGGAATACAGCGGCCATTTGAACTTCCTTTTTAGGGTCGCTTTGGTGGCTGTGTGGTATCGACGTCGGACTTTGAGTTGCAAGGCGTGCTCGCCGTCATAGGCCGGGGGTTCGAATCCCATCCAATCCCCAAAAAAAAAAACACTTGAACTGTATCAAAACTTACATTTGCTTCTAAATTTAATTATGTGGTAGTGTGAATGTTGCATGTAATATGTGGCAGAATTAATGTTGCACTTTTAAATTTATATTTAGCAAAGCACATGGAATTGTTTACACTTATTCACTATTAACCAATAAAAACTATACACCTGACAAAATTTAGTAAACCGCTTTTCAATTAGTCCGTTTTCCCGCGCTCGTTTATTACATCACAGCCTCGTTCACGGAGTTCAATCTCTTTCTCCAATATTGTTTCTAGCGAGTGGTCGCAAATTATATTTGGCTTGTTAGCCATTATTTTTATAAATGTAGCCTCAGTCACAATCAAAAAACAAAACGGATAGTTGGGAGTGTTCGTTTGTCTCACCGACAAGGTAAATACAATTCTTATACATCGTATGTTATTACAGATATTACAATTGTTTTCATGAGATAATATTCACTATTAGGATTAGAAATTGACTGTTAGGTCAAAGGTCAAATCTAAACCTTGAAGGTTTCAATTATCGATATCAATTCAACTTACGATCAAAGGACTCTCATGGTTAAAATTATTTCCCAAAACTCAGACTTGGACTCGATTAATGCAAAAGAATGAATTGATCTACCTTGATTTAGTGTCAAGTACGTTGCTCGGAAGCCTATCTTTGACACCGATCTGTCTGACCTGAACCTCACAAGCATAGTGTTTCCCGATGACGTATAGATGTGATTGTAGCTCTTTACGACACCACACAGCCTAACCAGCTTTGGTGCAGTGTCATCTGGTCCACTGTATACCTGCAAAAAATAAGAAGATTGGGTGCCGGACATTTGAAGAAAGAGGTCCCCAGAGGGTGAATTTAGTGATGTTACCCTGCACAGTGGGCTAGCATCACCAAATTTATTCCTCTGGAGACCTCATTCTGCATGGCCTCATCTGCTATGGGAGACCTAGACTGAAATTTAAGTTCCCAGATGGTGAAGAATGTGATATGCACTCATTGGGTGCCTCAATTATGCAATATGTCGTCTGCCAATTTGGGGAAAAAGGAGAAACTAAATTAAAACGAAAAAGAATCTTTCTGAAGAAATGGCTTGTTGCCATTCATCGGAAAGCTCTCACTAAGAGCTTTCCGATGAATGGCAACAAGCCATATTTCCGACTAAATCCTGAAAAATTACCCATAATTCTGCTGTGGTTAAGGGGTCGATTATTTAGGGCATTACTGTATCTACCTCTAATTAATACCAGTAGTACCAAGTTGTCTGTGTTCCTTTAATTGAGCTATCGAATTGTCACTTATTAAAGTTCTAACGATAATTTTTATTCAGGATATTTTTACATACATTGGAATTTTCGTACCGTTAACTCATGAAGTTTGCTACATGTTCGGTATTGGCTGGAGTCTTATGTGCATATTTGCTTAATTCTGTTAAATAAATATTTATGAAATGAAACTAGGAAATAAATGGTGTAACTACCATTCAAAATATAAACGAATCTCCTAACAGATTTAAAAACTATTCTAACTAGAGGTGAGACTGTCCCCTGCCCCCCCCCCCCCCCCCCCACCCCCGTGTTTTTAAAACACTAAGATGTTTCACATGTCAGTACACATTTAGTTAAAATAATAAAATAACAGATTCTGTTGCAGCTGCACGACCCTAACCCTGAACCTATTGACCGAAAAATGTAGGAATAATAAGCTCTGACAAAAGTATACACGTTGCAAAAAAAATTCTTAAGTTGAAAAAGGGGGATAACTCCACCATAAAAAGTCGGTCAGACGTCATAATCGCAGATGCACAGGTTCCCATGGTACTAAATATCGGTTCCAAGTTTAAAAAAAAAAAATTTACCAAACATTGTAGGAATAAAAGCTCGGACAAAATTATACATGTTGCGAAATTTTTCTCAGCCAAAAAAGGGGGATAACTCCATCAAAAAAGGTTTGACAGATGTCACAATTGCAAGTGTACAGATTCCCATGGTGGTTGATGTCTGAGGAAAGTTTCACTAAAATGATCAACAAACGACTGAGAAAACATTCGGACAAAACGACGGACGAACGAACGACTGACGGATGAGCTGATTCCAGCTAGTATACCCTCCCACAACTTCGTTGCGGCAGGGGGTATAATTAGTTGAACAATTTTGAATCGTATCAAATCTCGTAACTCCATCAGAGACTAACCTCTAAGTAATCAAAGAAGCACCGATTTGTCTGAGTTCCTTCTAGCTGGAAGTCTGTGATGTTGAGCTGGACGCGCTTGCCTGCTTCCACGGAGATGTACCAGTTACACAACTTACTATGCGGGTAATTCTGTGGATAGTTTGGACTGGTGAATACTCCCGTTGCAGCGGCTAGGTTATCTCCACAACCTGGTGGGTGACAAAGACATATTATTAATATAAATTTTATTGAGGAATTAAATATGACAATAATTTGAGACAGACAGACAGACAGACATCCAGATATAAAAAAGAGCATACATTAGACTAACGATACATTCAGACATTTAATATTCTTGCACTCACTTTTGCACTAGGCCTGAGAATAAGGTGCCTGTCATTTGCAGAATGAGGTCCCCAGAGGGTGAATTTAGTTATGCTATCCCACATAGCGGGCTAGCATCACTAAATTCACCCTCTGGGGACCTCATTCTGCTTAGGCCTCATTTTCTCTGGAAAGTTTCTTTATTAATATCAAATTTCTATGGAAACTTCTTCACATACATTCTTTTTCTTTTTTAGTTTAGTTTCTCTGTATCCCCAAATTGGCAGATGACACATTGCATAATCGAGGTTCCCAATGGGTGTACATCACAATATTCACCATTTGGGAACTTCAGTCTGAATCGCTGTCTCCCATAGCAGATAAGGCCATGCAGAATGAGGTCCCCAGAGGGTGAATTTGGAGATGCTAGCCCACTAGGCTTGTTTTGCATGCTCCCAAGTGATGTATAATTTTATCTTCTGCAAATTAGGAGATATAATCGGATATGTATTAAATTTCCTGTGGACAAAAAACGTGGATCATTTTTTTTGGCCATTGACGAGAATTTTATCTTCTGCAAATTAGGAGATATAATCGGATATGTATTAAATTTCCTGTGGACAAAAAACGTGGATCATTTTTTTTGGCCATTGACGATAATTTTCGGGTTATTTCATATTTTTTCAGACAATTAGACCCAATGGCCACCTGCAGCGCAGACACTTGTAATAATAATAATACTGAGGGGGAGGTCATACCATCTGTGATATACTCCAGCCTGAAGCCGCGCCCCGTGATGGATCGGTCCGATCGAAACTGAACATACAGTGTGTTGCCCGTCGATGTAATTGGTGGTGGCAGATTCTGTCCACAAGCCCGAACGATACTGTTGGCAGAACTGGTCGGGCCATCGCGAATCTGTAAAGGAAAACATATTAACGTGATAATAGGTAATTATTTAACACTTTCAGTGGAGAATAATCTTGCTCAAAGTAGTTATTTTTTACCGTGTACCTATGCTTTCTCTTATATATGCGAGTCGACCGAAGGTCGCCTTGCATATATAAGAGAATGCATTGGCCTAACAATTTTTTATCATTTTTTAAAAATAAATGTTTCTTACAATTTTTAGGACATAAAATAAAAAACATCCATTACCCTGCAGGGAGCCCCACACATATATAGAAGCATATAGAAGAGTGTCGTCTGCTCGTTTGTCTGGGGCTCTGTATGGGTGAAATTATAAAATTGTTAAAGAATACAAGAACAAATTATTAAAATTGTAAAAAATTGTTAGGCCAATGCATTCTCTTATATATGCGAGGCGACCTATGGTCGACTCGCATATATAAGAGAATGCATTGGCACAGGGTAAAAAAATACTGACTTACGACTGGATTTGATATGGCGGGTCTATTAACCCATAGAGAGCCCCACACAGCCTGGAGCAGACGACACAATGTGGTGCATGCTTCCATCTGTGTGAGGCTCCCTGTGGGTAATGTGTGAATGTCATCCTTTCAGTAGCATCCAGGAATTGATTTTCAGTGACCTCCCTATATATTTTATCAGCCCTGTCTATTCGTTATATGACCTTGTGATTTTCAGTGACCTCCCTATATATTTTATCAGCCCTGTCTATTCGTTATATGACCTTGTGATTTTCAGTGACCTCCCTATATATTTTATCAGCCCTGTCTATTCGTTATATGACCTTGTGATTTTCAGTGATCTCCCTATATATTTTATCAGCCCTGTCTATTCGTTATATGACCTTGTGATTTTCAGTGACCTCCCTATATATTTTATCAGCCCTGTCTATTCGTTATATGACCTTGTGATTTTCAGTGACCTCCCTATATATTTTATCAGCCCTGTCTATTCGTTATATGACCTTGTGATTTTCAGTGACCTCCCTATATATTTTATCAGCCCTGTCTATTCGTTATATGACCTTGTGATTTTTAGTGACCTCCCTATATATTTTATCAGCCCTGTCTATTCGTTATATGACCTTGTGATTTTCAGTGACCTCCCTATATATTTTATCAGCCCTGTCTATTCGTTATATGACCTTGTGATTTTCAGTGACCTCCCTATATATTTTATCAGCCCTGTCTATTCGTTATATGACCTTGTGATTTTCAGTGACCTCCCTATATATTTTATCAGCCCTGTCTATTCGTTATATGACCTTGTGATTTTCAGTGACCTCCCTATATATTTTATCAGCCCTGTCTATTCGTTACCGTATATGACCTTGTGATTTTCAGTGACCTCCCTATATATTTTATCTGCCCTGTCTATTCGTTATATGACCTTGTGATTTTCAGTGACCTCCCTATATATTTTATCAGCCATGTCTATTCGTTATATGACCTTGTGATTTTCAGTGACCTCCCTATATATTTTATCTGCCCTGTCTATTCGTTATATGACCTTGTGATTTTCAGTGACCTCCCTATATATTTTATCAGCCATGTCTATTCGTTATATGACCTTGTGATTTTCAGTGACCTCCCTATATATTTTATCAGCCCTGTCTATTCGTTATATGACCTTGTGATTTTCAGTGACCTCCCTATATATTTTATCAGCCCTGTCTATTCGTTATATGACCTTGTGATTTTCAGTGACCTCCCTATATATTTTATCAGCCCTGTCTATTCGTTATATGACCTTGTGATTTTCAGTGACCTCCCTATATATTTTATCAGCCCTGTCTATTCGTTATATGACCTTGTGATTTTCAGTGACCTCCCTATATATTTTATCAGCCCTGTCTATTCGTTACCGTATATGACCTTGTGATTTTCAGTGACCTCCCTATATATTTTATCAGCCCTGTCTATTCGTTATATGACCTTGTGATTTTCAGTGACCTCCCTATATATTTTATCAGCCCTGTCTATTCGTTATATAACCTTGTGATTTTCAGTGACCTCCCTATATATTTTATCAGCCCTGTCTATTCGTTATATGACCTTGTGATTTTCAGTGACCTCCCTATATATTTTATCAGCCCTGTCTATTCGTTATATGATTTTGTGATTTTCAGTGACCTCCCTATATATTATATCAGCCCTGTCTATTCGTTATATGACCTTGTGATTTTCAGTGACCTCCCTATATATTTTATCAGCCCTGTCTATTCGTTATATGACCTTGTGATTTTCAGTGACCTCCCTATATATTTTATCAGCCATGTCTATTCGTTATATGACCTTGTGATTTTCAGTGACCTCCCTATATATTTTATCAGCCCTGTCTATTCGTTATATGACCTTGTGATTTTCAGTGACCTCCCTATATATTTTATCAGCCCTGTCTATTCGTTATATGACCTTGTGATTTTTAGTGACCTCCCTATATATTTTATCACCCCTGTCTATTCGTTATATGACCTTGTGATTTTCAGTGACCTCCCTATATATTTTATCAGCCCTGTCTATTCGTTATATGACCTTGTGATTTTCAGTGACCTCCCTATATATTTTATCAGCCCTGTCTATTCGTTATATGACTTTGTGATTTTCAGTGACCTCCCTATATATTTTATCAGCCCTGTCTATTCGTTATATGACCTTGTGATTTTCAGTGACCTCCCTATATATTTTATCAGCCCTGTCTATTCGTTATATGACCTTGTGATTTTCAGTGACCTCCCTATATATTTTATCAGCCCTGTCTATTCGTTATATGACCTTGTGATTTTCAGTGACCTCCCTATATATTTTATCAGCCATGTCTATTCGTTATATGACCTTGTGATTTTCAGTGACCTCCCTATATATTTTATCAGCCCTGTCTATTCGTTATATGACCTTGTGATTTTCAGTGACCTCCCTATATATTTTATCAGCCCTGTCTATTCGTTATATGACCTTGTGATTTTCAGTGACCTCCCTATATATTTTATCAGCCCTGTCTATTCGTTATATGACCTTGTGATTTTCAGTGACCTCCCTATATATTTTATCTGCCCCTTCTATTCGTTATACGACCTTGTGATTTTCAGTGACCTCCCTATATATTTTATCAGCCCTGTCTATTCGTTATATGACCTTGTGATTTTCAGTGATCTCCCTATATATTTTATCAGCCCTGTCTATTCGTTATATGACCTTGTGATTTTCAGTGACCTCCCTATATATTTTATCAGCCCCTTCTATTCGTTATATGACCTTGTGATTTTCAGTGATCTCCCTATATATTTTATCAGCCCTGTCTATTCGTTATATGACCTTGTGATTTTCAGTGACCTCCCTATATATTTTATCAGCCCTGTCTATTCGTTATATGACCTTGTGATTTTCAGTGACCTCCCTATATATTTTATCAGCCCTGTCTATTCGTTATATGACTTTGTGATATTCAGTGACCTCCCTATATATTTTATCAGCCCTGTCTATTCGTTATATGACCTTGTGATTTTCAGTGACCTCCCTATATATTTTATCAGCCCTGTCTATTCGTTATATGACCTTGTGATTTTCAGTGACCTCCCTATATATTTTATCTGCCCTGTCTATTCGTTATATGACCTTGTGATTTTCAGTGACCTCCCTATATATTTTATCAGCCCTGTCTATTCGTTATATGACCTTGTGATTTTCAGTGATCTCCCTATATACTTTATCAGCCCTGTCTATTCGTTATATGACCTTGTGATTTTCAGTGACCTCCCTATATATTTTATCTGCCCTGTCTATTCGTTATATGACCTTGTGATTTTCAGTGACCTCCCTATATATTTTATCAGCCCTGTCTATTCGTTATATGACCTTGTAATTTTCAGTGACCTCCCTATATATTTTATCAGCTCTGTCTATTCGTTATATGACCTTGTGATTTTCAGTGACCTCCCTATATATTTTATCAGCCCCTTCTATTCGTTATATGACCTTGTGATTTCAGTGACCTCCCTATATATTTTATCAGCCATGTCTATTCGTTATATGACCTTGTGATTTTCAGTGACCTCCCTATATATTTTATCAGCCCTGTCTATTCGTTATATGACCTTGTGATTTCAGTGACCTCCCTATATATTTTATCAGCCATGTCTATTCGTTATATGACCTTGTGATTTTCAGTGACCTCCCTATATATTTTATCAGCCCTGTCTATTCGTTATATGACCTTGTGATTTCAGTGACCTCCCTATATATTTTATCAGCCATGTCTATTCGTTATATGACCTTGTGATTTCAGTGACCTCCCTATATATTTTATCAGCCATGTCTATTCGTTATATGACCTTGTGATTTTCAGTGACCTCCCTATATATTTTATCAGCCCCTTCTATTCGTTATATGACCTTGTGATTTCAGTGACCTCCCTATATATTTTATCAGCCATGTCTATTCGTTATATGACCTTGTGATTTTCAGTGACCTCCCTATATATTTTATCAGCCCTGTCTATTCGTTATATGACCTTGTGATTTTCAGTGACCTCCCTATATATTTTATCAGCCCTGTCTATTCGTTATATGACCTTGTGATTTTCAGTGACCTCCCTATATATTTTATCAGCCATGTCTATTCGTTATATGACCTTGTGATTTTCAGTGACCTCCCTATATATTTTATCAGCCCCTTCTATTCGTTATATGACCTTGTGATTTCAGTGACCTCCCTATATATTTTATCAGCCATGTCTATTCGTTATATGACCTTGTGATTTTCAGTGACCTCCCTATATATTTTATCAGCCCTGTCTATTCGTTATATGACCTTGTGATTTTCAGTGACCTCCCTATATATTTTATCAGCCCTGTCTATTCGTTATATGACCTTGTGATTTTCAGTGACCTCCCTATATATTTTATCAGCCCTGTCTATTCGTTATATGACCTTGTGATTTTCAGTGACCTCCCTATATATTTTATCAGCCCTGTCTATTCGTTATATGACCTTGTGATTTTCAGTGACCTCCCTATATATTTTATCAGCCCTGTCTATTCGTTACCGTATATGACCTTGTGATTTTCAGTGACCTCCCTATATATTTTATCAGCCCTGTCTATTCGTTATATGACCTTGTGATTTTCAGTGACCTCCCTATATATTTTATCAGCCCTGTCTATTCGTTATATAACCTTGTGATTTTCAGTGACCTCCCTATATATTTTATCAGCCCTGTCTATTCGTTATATGACCTTGTGATTTTCAGTGACCTCCCTATATATTTTATCAGCCCTGTCTATTCGTTATATGACTTTGTGATTTTCAGTGACCTCCCTATATATTTTATCAGCCCTGTCTATTCGTTATATGACCTTGTGATTTTCAGTGACCTCCCTATATATTTTATCAGCCCTGTCTATTCGTTATATGACCTTGTGATTTTCAGTGACCTCCCTATATATTTTATCAGCCATGTCTATTCGTTATATGACCTTGTGATTTTCAGTGACCTCCCTATATATTTTATCAGCCCTGTCTATTCGTTATATGACCTTGTGATTTTCAGTGACCTCCCTATATATTTTATCAGCCCTGTCTATTCGTTATATGACCTTGTGATTTTTAGTGACCTCCCTATATATTTTATCAGCCCTGTCTATTCGTTATATGACCTTGTGATTTTCAGTGACCTCCCTATATATTTTATCAGCCCTGTCTATTCGTTATATGACCTTGTGATTTTCAGTGACCTCCCTATATATTTTATCAGCCCTGTCTATTCGTTATATGACTTTGTGATTTTCAGTGACCTCCCTATATATTTTATCAGCCCTGTCTATTCGTTATATGACCTTGTGATTTTCAGTGACCTCCCTATATATTTTATCAGCCCTGTCTATTCGTTATATGACCTTGTGATTTTCAGTGACCTCCCTATATATTTTATCAGCCCTGTCTATTCGTTATATGACCTTGTGATTTTCAGTGACCTCCCTATATATTTTATCAGCCATGTCTATTCGTTATATGACCTTGTGATTTTCAGTGACCTCCCTATATATTTTATCAGCCCTGTCTATTCGTTATATGACCTTGTGATTTTCAGTGACCTCCCTATATATTTTATCAGCCCTGTCTATTCGTTATATGACCTTGTGATTTTCAGTGACCTCCCTATATATTTTATCAGCCCTGTCTATTCGTTATATGACCTTGTGATTTTCAGTGACCTCCCTATATATTTTATCTGCCCCTTCTATTCGTTATACAACCTTGTGATTTTCAGTGACCTCCCTATATATTTTATCAGCCCTGTCTATTCGTTATATGACCTTGTGATTTTCAGTGATCTCCCTATATATTTTATCAGCCCTGTCTATTCGTTATATGACCTTGTGATTTTCAGTGACCTCCCTATATATTTTATCAGCCCCTTCTATTCGTTATATGACCTTGTGATTTTCAGTGATCTCCCTATATATTTTATCAGCCCTGTCTATTCGTTATATGACTTTGTGATATTCAGTGACCTCCCTATATATTTTATCAGCCCTGTCTATTCGTTATATGACTTTGTGATATTCAGTGACCTCCCTATATATTTTATCAGCCCTGTCTATTCGTTATATGACCTTGTGATTTTCAGTGACCTCCCTATATATTTTATCAGCCCTGTCTATTCGTTATATGACCTTGTGATTTTCAGTGACCTCCCTATATATTTTATCTGCCCTGTCTATTCGTTATATGACCTTGTGATTTTCAGTGACCTCCCTATATATTTTATCAGCCCTGTCTATTCGTTATATGACCTTGTGATTTTCAGTGACCTCCCTATATATTTTATCTGCCCCTTCTATTCGTTATACGACCTTGTGATTTTCAGTGACCTCCCTATATATTTTATCAGCCCTGTCTATTCGTTATATGACCTTGTGATTTTCAGTGATCTCCCTATATATTTTATCAGCCCTGTCTATTCGTTATATGACCTTGTGATTTTCAGTGACCTCCCTATATATTTTATCAGCCCCTTCTATTCGTTATATGACCTTGTGATTTTCAGTGATCTCCCTATATATTTTATCAGCCCTGTCTATTCGTTATATGACCTTGTGATTTTCAGTGACCTCCCTATATATTTTATCAGCCCTGTCTATTCGTTATATGACCTTGTGATTTTCAGTGACCTCCCTATATATTTTATCAGCCCTGTCTATTCGTTATATGACTTTGTGATATTCAGTGACCTCCCTATATATTTTATCAGCCCTGTCTATTCGTTATATGACCTTGTGATTTTCAGTGACCTCCCTATATATTTTATCAGCCCTGTCTATTCGTTATATGACCTTGTGATTTTCAGTGACCTCCCTATATATTTTATCTGCCCTGTCTATTCGTTATATGACCTTGTGATTTTCAGTGACCTCCCTATATATTTTATCAGCCCTGTCTATTCGTTATATGACCTTGTGATTTTCAGTGATCTCCCTATATACTTTATCAGCCCTGTCTATTCGTTATATGACCTTGTGATTTTCAGTGACCTCCCTATATATTTTATCTGCCCTGTCTATTCGTTATATGACCTTGTGATTTTCAGTGACCTCCCTATATATTTTATCAGCCCTGTCTATTCGTTATATGACCTTGTAATTTTCAGTGACCTCCCTATATATTTTATCAGCCCTGTCTATTCGTTATATGACCTTGTGATTTTCAGTGACCTCCCTATATATTTTATCAGCCCCTTCTATTCGTTATATGACCTTGTGATTTCAGTGACCTCCCTATATATTTTATCAGCCATGTCTATTCGTTATATGACCTTGTGATTTTCAGTGACCTCCCTATATATTTTATCAGCCCTGTCTATTCGTTATATGACCTTGTGATTTCAGTGACCTCCCTATATATTTTATCAGCCATGTCTATTCGTTATATGACCTTGTGATTTTCAGTGACCTCCCTATATATTTTATCAGCCCCTTCTATTCGTTATATGACCTTGTGATTTCAGTGACCTCCCTATATATTTTATCAGCCATGTCTATTCGTTATATGACCTTGTGATTTTCAGTGACCTCCCTATATATTTTATCAGCCCTGTCTATTCGTTATATGACCTTGTGATTTTCAGTGACCTCCCTATATATTTTATCAGCCCTGTCTATTCGTTATATGACCTTGTGATTTTCAGTGACCTCCCTATATATTTTATCAGCCATGTCTATTCGTTATATGACCTTGTGATTTTCAGTGACCTCCCTATATATTTTATCAGCCCCTTCTATTCGTTATATGACCTTGTGATTTCAGTGACCTCCCTATATATTTTATCAGCCATGTCTATTCGTTATATGACCTTGTGATTTTCAGTGACCTCCCTATATATTTTATCAGCCCTGTCTATTCGTTATATGACCTTGTGATTTTCAGTGACCTCCCTATATATTTTATCAGCCCTGTCTATTCGTTATATGACCTTGTGATTTTCAGTGACCTCCCTATATATTTTATCAGCCCTGTCTATTCGTTATATGACCTTGTGATTTTCAGTGACCTCCCTATATATTTTATCAGCCCTGTCTATTCGTTATATGACCTTGTGATTTTCAGTGACCTCCCTATATATTTTATCAGCCCTGTCTATTCGTTACCGTATATGACCTTGTGATTTTCAGTGACCTCCCTATATATTTTATCAGCCCTGTCTATTCGTTATATGACCTTGTGATTTTCAGTGACCTCCCTATATATTTTATCAGCCCTGTCTATTCGTTATATAACCTTGTGATTTTCAGTGACCTCCCTATATATTTTATCAGCCCTGTCTATTCGTTATATGACCTTGTGATTTTCAGTGACCTCCCTATATATTTTATCAGCCCTGTCTATTCGTTATATGACTTTGTGATTTTCAGTGACCTCCCTATATATTTTATCAGCCCTGTCTATTTGTTATATGACCTTGTGATTTTCAGTGACCTCCCTATATATTTTATCAGCCCTGTCTATTCGTTATAAAACCTTGTGATTTTCAGTGACCTCCCTATATATTTTATCAGCCATGTCTATTCGTTATATGACCTTGTGATTTTCAGTGACCTCCCTATATATTTTATCAGCCCTGTCTATTCGTTATATGACCTTGTGATTTTCAGTGACCTCCCTATATATTTTATCAGCCCTGTCTATTCGTTATATGACCTTGTGATTTTTAGTGACCTCCCTATATATTTTATCAGCCCTGTCTATTCGTTATATGACCTTGTGATTTTCAGTGACCTCCCTATATATTTTATCAGCCCTGTCTATTCGTTATATGACCTTGTGATTTTCAGTGACCTCCCTATATATTTTATCAGCCCTGTCTATTCGTTATATGACTTTGTGATTTTCAGTGACCTCCCTATATATTTTATCAGCCCTGTCTATTCGTTATATGACCTTGTGATTTTCAGTGACCTCCCTATATATTTTATCAGCCCTGTCTATTCGTTATATGACCTTGTGATTTTCAGTGACCTCCCTATATATTTTATCAGCCCTGTCTATTCGTTATATGACCTTGTGATTTTCAGTGACCTCCCTATATATTTTATCAGCCATGTCTATTCGTTATATGACCTTGTGATTTTCAGTGACCTCCCTATATATTTTATCAGCCCTGTCTATTCGTTATATGACCTTGTGATTTTCAGTGACCTCCCTATATATTTTATCAGCCCTGTCTATTCGTTATATGACCTTATGATTTTCAGTGACCTCCCTATATATATTTTATCAGCCCTGTCTATTCGTTATATGACCTTGTGGTTTTCAGTGACCTCCCTATATATATTTTATCAGCCCTGTCTATTCGTTATATGACCTTGTGATTTTCAGTGACCTCCCTATATATTTTATCAGCCCTGTCTATTCGTTATATGACCTTGTGATTTTCAGTGACCTCCCTATATATTTTATCAGCCCTGTCTATTCGTTATATGACCTCGTGATTTTCAGTGACCTCCCTATATATTTTATCAGCCATGTCTATTCGTTATATGACCTCGTGATTTTCAGTGACCGCCCTATATATTTTATCAGCCCTGTCTATTCGTTATATGACCTCGTGATTTTCAGTGACCTCCCTATATATTTTATCTGCCCCTTCTATTCGTTATATGACCTTGTGATTTTCAGTGACCTCCCTATATATTTTATCAGCCCTGTCTATTCGTTATATGACTTTTGATTTTCAGTGACCTCCCTATATATTTTATCAGCCCTGTCTATTCGTTATATGACCTTGTGATTTTCAGTGACCTCCCTATATATTTTATCAGCCCTGTCTATTCGTTATATGACCTTATGATTTTCAGTGACCTCCCTATATATATTTTATCAGCCCTGTCTATTCGTTATATGACCTTGTGGTTTTCAGTGACCTCCCTATATATATTTTATCAGCCCTGTCTATTCGTTATATGACCTTGTGATTTTCAGTGACCTCCCTATATATTTTATCAGCCGTGTCTATTCGTTATATGACCTTGTGATTTTCAGTGACCTCCCTATATATTTTATCAGCCCTGTCTATTCGTTATATGACCTTGTGATTTTCAGTGACCTCCCTATATATTTTATCAGCCCTGTCTATTCGTTATATGACCTTGTGATTTTCAGTGACCTCCCTATATATTTTATCAGCCCTGTCTATTCGTTATATGACCTTGTGATTTTCAGTGACCTCCCTATATATTTTATCAGCCCTGTCTATTCGTTATATGACCTTGTGATTTTCAGTGACCTCCCTATATATTTTATCAGCCCTGTCTATTCGTTATATGACCTTGTGATTTTCAGTGACCTCCCTATATATTTTATCAGCCCTGTCTATTCGTTATATGACCTTGTGATTTTCAGTAACCTCCCTATATATTTTATCAGCCCTGACTATTCGTTATATGACCTTGTGATTTTCAGTGACCTCCCTATATATTTTATCAGCCATGTCTATTCGTTATATGACCTTGTGATTTTCAGTGACCTCCCTATATATTTTATCTGCCCCTTCTATTCGTTATATGACCTTGTGATTTCCAGTGACCTCCCTATATATTTTATCAGCCCTGTCTATTCGTTATATGACCTTGTGATTTTCAGTAACCTCCCTATATATTTTATCAGCCCTGACTATTCGTTATATGACCTTGTGATTTTCAGTGACCTCCCTATATATTTTATCAGCCCTGTCTATTCGTTATATGACCTTGTGATTTTCAGTGACCTCCCTATATATTTTATCAGCCCTGTCTATTCGTTATATGACCTTGTGATTTTCAGTGACCTCCCTATATATTTTATCAGCCATGTCTATTCGTTATATGACCTTGTGATTTTCAGTGACCTCCCTATATATTTTATCAGCCCTGTCTATTCGTTATATGACCTTGTGATTTTCAGTGACCTCCCTATATATTTTATCAGCCCTGTCTATTCGTTATATGACCTTGTGATTTTCAGTGACCTCCCTACTTATTTTATCAGCCCTGTCTATTCGTTACATGCAGGTGAGGAATTATTAAGGGAAATAGAAAAATCCGAAGATAAACACAGTAGTTTAATTTGAAAGACATATTATGGACTTGTTCGGGTGCGTGCAATTGATAAGTTAGTACTCAGGCACTGTGCCAACCTGAGGAATGTAGCATTCTACTAACATCGCCAAAACTTTAAAAGAAATCGACCATACCACTCCATAGAAAACATCGTCTGAAAGACGCCCAATTGTAAATATTAACATCTAAATCTGGACGCAACTATCGACGAAATCTAACACAAGTGATTTCTCCATCGAGAGTCATTGCCTTTAACCCTTTACCCAACAAACCGGCCAAAACCGGCCAAATAAAGCTTCAACAGCCTAAAATATCTTCGGTCTGTCTCAATAGAACCATACAAATATGGATATCATTGGAACCGGCTCCTTGACCACATTGTGATAGTTACAGTTATGCCCTGTGCCAATGCATTCTCTTATATATGCGAGTCGACCATATGTCGCCTCGCATATATAAGAGAATGCATTGGCCTAAAAAAAATCTTTTTAACACTTTTTACCATTTTTTCTTACATTCTTTAACAAGTGTTTAGTATCACTTTAATACAATAGAAATTAGGATTTCATATTAGAATGGAAGTTACTCTACCATATAACACTCAAAACAAGTCCTGAATGATACTTTAAATTCTCTTTGGTGTAAAAGAAAATGTTTTGTTTATATAAAATCATATTATTATCTCAATAAACACATACAAACAAAAAAATTATGTCATGCTAAAGTTAGGTGTCAATTAGACCAAGTCTTCTCGGTCCACAACAGTGTGGGATATCGGTTGGGATGATGCTGTTTTGGACCGAGTCCCATCCTGTTACTCTTCTATAACGGACTTCACGCCAAGAATCATGGGCGGGAGTTATCTAGCTTGCATGTCTTTGGATTAGGTCAAATGGAACATTTCCATATATATGAACACAGGGGGCAGCCTTTCCCAAGCATGATGATATCAAACATGCATATAACAGAGGTCCATTAAATGTTAAAACGATGACATTTATAAGTAAACACAGCCTTGTTTTCCAGAGAATTTTGATATGTCGCGCTATCAGAAAATGCATGTAAAAATAAATGAAATGATTAAATCATATCATCACTATATCTTTTCTATCACTTCATTTTTAAGACAGATTAATCACAGACATGTCAAATGATTAAAAAATCACATTCAGGTGTTCACATGATTGCCTGGGCTCCATGTGTAAATGTAGTATATGTATTTTGAATGAAAGTCCTTTATAGAAGAGCAACAGGGCAGGATTCGGTCCAAAACATCATCCCAAGCTGTTATGGACTGAGAAAACTTGGTCTAGGGAGACAATATTATTAATCCTAAGTATTCCCAGGCCCGAGTTTAGTGTGCCTGTAATTTGAATAATGAGGTCCCCAGAGGGTGAATTTAGTGATGTTATCCCACATAGCTTGCTAGCATCACCAAATTCACCCTCTGTGGACCTCATTCCGTTTAGGCCTCATCTTCTAGGAAATATCAATTGTCTCAAATTAACATTGTTTTTAGTTGTTTTTTCCCTTCTGTTCAGTTTCTATATCCCCTATATTTGCAGAAGATAAATGCATATTCGAGGTGACTAATGGATGAACATCACCAACTTAAACTGGGAAAACTTCAATCTGATCCTAGGTCTCCCATAGCAGTTGAGGCCTAAGCAGAATGAGGTTCCCAGAGGGTGAATTTGATGATCCTATCCCGCCATGTGGGATAGTGTCACTAAATTCACCCTCTGGGGGACCTCATTCTGCAAATGACAGACAAACTATTTGCAGGCTTGGGTAAAACATTTGGAACATTTCTATTATTTTGTTGTAAAAATATAGAGATCCAGGGAAACCGCAGAATACAGGGGTAAACACCTGTCTTCGGTAACATGGACAAAGGTATACAAAATCTAGGTACACATTCCGAAGCACCATGCACTTGGACAATTTAGCAGTATACTATATGACAAGCGTATGCGTACCAGTATCGTAAAATCACGTACCATCATAAAGAAAATGCATGTATGTAGGAAGTTAAAACTTTTAAGTATGATGATTGTCCCATACCGGTAGTTTCAGTAAAAGATGGGAACATGGTATATAGTTTGACCAATTTAGAAATTAAGAACGTATGCATAGGCCGCGAGGCATCAAAAGGGTTAATTTTGAAATTTTGAGTTATGTACATGAGTAAGCAGGTGTATATATGTAAGTATAAGTGTAGGTCTGTAGTAATAGATACAAAATATCACTGGAATCATCGTCAGTTCTGTACCTGGTGATGGAGTGTTTAAACAACAAACCACCGCTTTTCGGCACTATTATTTTGGCAGGTTTTGAAGAAAAGGAAGCCTGTACATTTACCTCAATGTAGTCGAATCTACAGCTAGTATGTGTCTCAAGGTCGAGGTGTGAGAATGACACATTAATTCTGTCGTTAGCGTTGGTTGTTATTACCCAGTTACAGCTGGATCGGTGGGGATACGGACTCGGGAAGTTTGGACTCTCAATAACGCCATGTCTGTCTGTGAGGTTACCGCTACAGTCTGAAAGCAATGTGATAATAATAATAAATTGAAATTTATAAGCTGACAGGGTAGGGGTAGGTGAGGGCAACGTAAGGGCAATGGGAAGGGAGTGTAAATGGGGGGGGGGGGTGAGTATAATACATATTAAACAATTGGAAATTTCATGCCTGATACAACATTAGTTGTAAATTTGATTTTCTCACCAAAAATAGGTTAGAATTGTTCTCATAGTATGATTTTCCAACCAGTATGTTTTTAGACAAACAGTCCATATTTTCCTGCTTTCGGTTAAACTGTTGGACCGAAATGGCCACATTTTTCAACTTTATGGGGGATGTCAGGTTGGCCACAAATGTTAACTTTATGGGGGATGTCAGGTTGGCCACAAATGTTTACTTTATGGGCGATGTCAGGTTGGCCACAATTTTTTACTTTATGGGCGATGTCAGGTTGGAAATTCCCAAAAGATGGAGAGCTTGAAGTACCAGTTGTAAAATTCCAACCTAAGAGTGATGTGCATAAGGAATTTTGTGAGCTTAGGACTGTGGTCTGGTTGTTTTATTTAAAAATGAAAATTGAAATCCAACTCAAAAAGCACCAAAAATAGAAACGAAACACAATCTTATTTGAGTTCGCTTTCCTAGTATAGTACAGGCATAGCCCAATAACACAGGCATTAACACGAACATGGCATCACAAATTGTTGACCTAATCACTAAAAGTGGTCAGCAGAATAATAAGGCATCTCCTTAAAGTTCAGCCAAATTGCATCTGAACTGAGTTATTTATATCGACCATGTAATTCAGGGTTTCCGCCAGGGGGAAATAAATGAGTCCGTATTGGAGAAACACATAACGCGACGGGACGACCATGGTTCGTTCTGTCGGGCGAAAATTTTGTTATTTGACACTTAAAAGTAGCAATTTCCTTGCACCTGAGTGTCCCCACAAAGCAATCCAAAGCTACGTATATTACGCAAGTCGATCATTTCCGTGGGTGCATTAATTCTGTTGATGGTATACAAATAATTAATCATGTAATTACGTACGTATAAGACTGCCGTCTGATTGAATACTATATAAATAACGAGCTACGAGTTACAGTGTTTACACATTTATAACTTACAATAAGATGTAATGAATATAAACAATAAAAAGCATCTACGCATTGACCAATAATACCACGCAAGGAGAATTGAATAAAGTATTTTTTAGAATTTCACGTAGTAGCGTCCGTGGAAATTAAACTGACAGGATTATGTACATGTATTCTGTCAATCGTAAAACTCTTTGTGCGCTGTGACGTCATACTGCAGGGTTTGTCTGGAGTATATTTTTTTATAGCGGCGAAATACGAATGGTAGCGAAGTCTTTCATTCGGAACGCGTAGCTTGTTCAATAGTCTGTATAGGCCAACAACTGACGATCGACCGCAGCTATAGAACAGAGTTTTAGCCAACGTTTTATAAAATATAATTGAGTTTCGGCTGGAAATGTGAACATGTGCATCGTTGATTGTGCTTGGGGACCCAGGCAGGACAACGAACTATTATTGACTGTACTTTGACTTTATCTCCATATTGGGGGGGGGGGGGGTATGTGTTTGTGTTTATCCTCCATGCGTGTAATATGGCTCAAATGAATGGTGTTGTCACTATGAATTCGCGCTATAAAGACAGGACAGGTTCCGTATTATTGTGAAATAAATCACTTTGGGATTTTGTTGAGTATGCATGGCAATATACGCATAATAATCAACACACGTAGAGAATCACATGTTTTTTTGAGGAACTTCACTGACATCGAACTCAAAACAAATGGTAATATAGCAATAAGATAAATGATCAGCATTGAGTAGTTTCATCCACGAAAATCCTGTGCATAAAAATGTCCCGACTCAGCAATTGGGTGTTCTTTGATCCAATTATGTAATTGTACGATAGGACGGGGTCTTCGAGCCTGATTAGTTTCATCCGTGGAACCCCGTGCACAATAACATTCGTACTCAACTGTCCGGCATTCTTTGATGTTACCGTGACATGTATTACGCTGTATCTAATGTCGCTATTTGACCCGCTTTTTCACCAGTATTATGTTTAACCCCCGAACTCACGGAATTTTTTTACGACATATTGCTACTGACATTTGGTACATGCATGAATCAAACAGATCATCTGCGAGGGGAATGGGTCCGTGTGACGGACCCGCAGCCGGCCTGGCGGAAACCCTGTGTAATTATTAGGCTTGCCGCGATTTTGGGAATAATCGAACAATCGTCAGTGGTGCCGATTAATCGATTTTCATTTTGAAAATAAACTTTTTTAGTTCAAATAACAATGCATATTATACAACAACACAAGAACGCTGGCATACAGCGTATTTGCAAAGAACTTATCTCAACTTAAGAGGCAATATTTTGCACCGTATTTACAGCACTAATCTAAACCAGAAACCCACCCACGCAAACATTTGTGACAATGTAACTTTCAGTTGCGGCGTCTTTTGAGGTCGGGCCGACAGAGTAATCTAGTTCTGTCTTGGTTTCACGTCATGGCGGTTTTTCATTTAATGTGCCGATGCATGTGTATACTCCACGGACAAACTCGTATTCTTGAATAAGAATATTGACAATCGAATGAATTGAGAGATTCCCGACTTTGAATTAAGGCACGATCCCGAACTTCAAATTCAATTAATGCACGATCCCAAATTCACGAACAGTCTCACGAAGCATGTGGCCCGACGAAGTTGGGAGTATTTTTCCGATTTTTTCGTTCAATTTGTTTAATTTAGTAAGCTTAGTGCTTACATAAAGTTCATAAACTATGAGTAATTATTTTGTTTTTATTGTTTAATAGAGGCATTTGAATTTATATGGGAGCAAATTCTCAGAACTAATGCCCTTCATTTCCGATGTGCGGTGCCCGTAAAACGGGAGTTATACTTACCATCTTACACTTACCAGACTCACCTCTTAATAGTCTCTTTTTGGCATCTATCTACTACAAATTAAATCTCTATTTGAGATTAATTTCATGGGTAGAAAAATCGATTAATCGTCGATTATAGCCACTGATTAATCGATCTTGAAAATCCAAAATCGCGGCAAGCCTAGTAATTATTGCTAACTTTCTTGGAAATCGTATATTGGGCTGACTTAATGTGCTGCGTGGGCCAGTCTCAAATACGAATTTTACCAATTTTCACAGATTTATCCGTTCCCGTCGGACGGGTATCACAAACTCGCTATTAGTTGGTTAGTTTGATATCAGCAGAGATATCAGCCTGAGATAACTTCATATCAGCCTGAGATAACTTCATATCAGCCTGAGATATCTTCATATCAGCCTGAGATAACTTCATATCAGCCTGAGATAACTTCATATCAGCCTGAGACCAATTGTTTTGAAGTTACCGAAGGGCTGATATAAACAAACCAAGTATTAACCTCGTTATTAATTAGATCAACAATATGGTAATACCACCACTATCCATTCCCATACCGGTTCATCTGTGTAAACTTTTGTGTCATCCGTTTAATATTCGAGTCCCCGATTATTTTTTTTGTAGTGCCTTGATATACGGCTATAATAACAATCTATGACATAAAATATGATTAAAATACTATAATTCATCACCATTTGGAACATCTGTGTCTCAGAAGGTGCCCATAGAGTAATAGAAAATGATAAAATGAAAGAAACAATTCCCCCATGTCGCTCCCTGAATGCAAACTAAGATATAGAGTTATCCTCCTTCCATTGAAAATTATAGACTTTGCAGAATAATCCAGATGAAACTTAAGCACAGAAAACACGTCGGTACCTCAACAAAAACAAATGTTCACAGTTTATTACACTGGATACGTTGATAATACAATGTTTTGACGTATGGCATATATTTTATGTAATGTGACCTGGGGGTTCAAATGGTATATAATATGGCATATATTTTATGTAATGTGACCTGGGGGTTCATGGTATATAATATTGCATATATTTTACATAATGTGACCTGGGGGTTCATGGTATATAATATGGCATATATTTTATATAATGTGACCTGGGGGTATTGACCAATTGAACTTTTAGTCCATGAAATATGGATTTGAGCTAATTCTTGGAAATTGAGGCTCCGAAATTAGACAAACTCCCAATTTTGGAGTCACATAACTCGAAAAATATTCAAAGTATCTGGAAAATGTTTTCTGTTCTGTAATCATGATTGTGTACTCAACAAAATGGATATATAAATGGAAGGACATGTGAAATGAATTTTTTATAAACATCCTTGAAAAACCTATAAATTGAGTCTTTTACCAAATTTTAACAAATTTATTTCACAAAATTTACCAATTTCGCCTTTCTTGATCCTTTTTTATTTTTAGTATGTTGTTTATAATTGGTTAATAGACATAATCCTGCTAAGAAACATTGTGTTGCAATTAGTTTGAGGTTTGGCACTTTTTTTCTCATAAATGCACTGGACTATTTGTCAATACCATGCACGTTATGGCTAAGTATTATTGGACTATCACTGGAATTGCGACCCCCGAATGGCTGATACGTTGGACGTAAACATGCACTTGGTGACATTACAACTGATATCAACATATTTTGGTGTGTTATCTGCCGAGTTTGGTCAGTTATTATCAACCGAGTTTGGAGAGATATCAGAACAAAAATGTGATGTTTAATTAATAATTTAATATTATCCAGTTCTTAGAACAGATTATCGCATCGGAAGCCTGCATCAGCAGATTATGGTTAACCCTTTGAGTGCCAGGTCGATTTTTGTATCAACCCATATACCCTGTGCCATTGCATTATCTTATATATGCGAGTCGACCATAGGTCGCCTCGCATATATAAGAGAATGCATTGGCCTAACAATTTTAGTTTTTTTTTAACAATTTTTTACAATTTTAATAATTTATTCTTATGTTCTTTAAACAGACTTATTTTGTAGGTTTAGGGCCGATGAGATCGGCCCCTGGCACTCAAAAGGTTAACAAGCCGGAGTTTTGTGTGTTGTGTTATTTGCAGAATGAGGTCCCCAGAAGGTATATTTAGTGATTCTATCCCGCATAGCTTGCTAGCATCACTAAATTCACCCACTGGGGACCTCATTCTGCTTAGGCCTCATCTTCTCTGGAAAGTTTCTTTATTATCAAATTTCTATAGAAACTTCTTCACATAGATTCTATTTCTTTTTCAGTTTACTTTCTCTATATCCCCAAATTGGCAGATGATACATTGCATAATCAAGGTTCCCACGGCGGTCTAGTATCATTAAATTCACCATCTGGGAACCTTATTCTGCTTAGGCCTCATCTTCTGGAAATATCTATAGTCTCAAATAAACATTGTTTTTAGTTACTGTTTCCCTTCTGTTCACTTTCTATATCCCCTAATTTGCAGAAGATAAAATGGATAATCGAGGTGACTAATGGGTGAACATCGCTAACTTCAACTGGGGAACTTCAATATGACCCAAGGTCTCCCATAGCAGTTGAGGCATCAGCAGAATGAGGTCCCCAGAGGGTGAATTTGGTGACGCTAGCCCACTGTGCAGGAAAGCGTCACTAAATTCACCCTCTGGGGACCTCATTCTGCAAATGGCAGACACACTAAATTCAGGTGTGCTAATAATATCCTTACTTGATTTAAACAATATTTATTTGCCCCAATATTACATTTATGATGAACAACATTTAGATGATGGAAACATGAGTAGAACAGAAAAGGGGAAGAGGATTTAGCAGCAAGCAGATATGTGCTTTTGTTGAGTTATCTCCTCAGACAAATATCCTTACTTGTCATATAAGTAACGAAGAAACCACGGCGACTAACAGAGCCATCTGTGCTGAACTTAATCCACAGTTTGTTGGACAGCGAAGTGATAGGGGCTGGTCTCCGTGTTCCGCACACGTTGGCTAGTCGTCGTCCCTGTCGATTTTGGTCATAAATCTGCAAAAATGAAAATCCAATTAATTGAAGAAAAATATCTACTGCCAAAAATTTCATGTAATAATATTTGAAAAAGAAGACGGTATCATGAATAAAAATTACACTCTCAAATATACCCACATTGGCAAGCCATTCAGTTGAAACGATCTAAATTTATCCTGAAACCAAAATCAAACGGGCTGCATGCCCCAACCAATAACATAAGGCAAAACAAATTATTTGAGTCTCAAACAATTTTTTTTCTAAATCAATGAGGGAGGGAGGACTATATTTTTTTTATGTTTTTGTGCACATCGTAAACATGGTTCATGGTAGCTTCCTTTGTCTAGTAATAGTCAAAAAATGTAGAGGTAGCTTTGTTTTGCATATACACTCATTTCATCTGATATAAAAATTTCGTTGTGCTACTAGTATACCTATAATATGATATATGGATTACCAATAATGTTCTGATGTCCCCGACTATTCACAATTGTTATTGTTGTCTATAAATTGACACATCTCAATTATAACATGTGATCCTAAATTTCCTCCAGTGCCTTTCAACTGTTCTGGAGTCACACCAGACTATGATGATCAGCTAACCATTTTCTTCAATTTAGTCATCTACTTAATGTTCTATGTCACTATGTGTATACATGATAGCCAATCTATCAATCACAGAGATATGTTAAGAGTCATGTATGTTGCAATTAATGCTCCATACATATGGACATGTTGGTAAAAACATACCAAAATAATAATTATCGAAAAACTGAATTGATGTACAGCATGATGCTCTAAATAATCGACTCCTTAACCACAGCAGAATTATGGGTAATTTTTCTGGATTTAGTCGGAAATATGGCTTGTTGCCATTCATTGGAAAGCTCTCACATTGCATAATCGAGGTTCCCAATGGGTGTATATCACAATATTCACCATTTGGAAACTTCAATCTGAGTCTATGTCTCCTATAGCAGATGAGGCCATGAATAATGAGGTCCCAAGAGGATGAATTTGGCGACACTAGCCCGCTATGCGGGATAGTGTCACTAAATTATCCCTCTGGGGACCTCATTCTGCAAATGACAGACACACTATACTCAGGCTTGCCTGTAAACAAAATAACTCTTAAATGTTGAGATGAGAAAATTTACAGAGTGTATCCTTTCATTAGACTTCAAGTCTGAGTTTAGTGTGCCTGTCATTTGCAGAATGAGGTCGCTAGAGGGGGAATTTAGTGACACTATCCCGCATAGTGGGCTAACATCACTAAATTCACCCTCTGCGGACCTCAATCAGCAAATGACAGGCACACTATTTCACATGTTTGGTCAGTAATGTAAGACATCCATCTCAAACCTCACTGATAAAGTTTTATGTTTAACCCACAGGGAGCCTCACACAGATGGAAGCATGCACTAGATAGTGTTGTCTGCTCCAGTCTATGTGGGGCTCTCTGTGGGTTATACACACTAAACTAAAGACCTGTTTTCAACAAACCTGTAGTTTATCATAATGACATGAAGAGCTGCCTTCCATTCGGAAGTCTGTAAAGTTTAGAGATATTTTGCTTCCTTTGGATACCGTGATCGTCCAGAAACACTCCGCGCGGTGACCGTATCTCTGAGGATAATTTGGAGACATGAAACTGCCACTGGCTGCCATCATGTCCCCTCCACAGCCTGAAACAATAACAAGGAATTATAAAACCAGATACACAAAATAACTAGAGATGGGCATGTCCCAGGAGGGACTAAGGTAAACCCCCATATTCAACATGCTATTTCAATGAAGTACATGTAGCCATGACCATAAATAGGAATTGGTCAATTAACCCTTTACCCAACAAACCGGCCAAAACCGGCCAAATAAAGCTTCAACAGCCTAAATTATCTTCGGTCTGTCTCAATAGAACCATACAAATATGGATATCATTGGAACCGGCTCCTTGACCACATTGTGATAGTTACAGTTATGCCCTGTGCCAATGCATTCTCTTATATATGCGAGTCGACCATAGGTCGCCTCGCATATATAAGAGAATGCATTGGCCTAAAAACAATCTTTTTTTAACACTTTTTACCATTTTTTCTTACATTCTTTAACAATTTTATAATTTTTAATGTGTTAAGCCAATGCATTCTCTTATATATGCGAGGCGACCTATGGTCGACTCGCATATATAAGAGAATGCATTGGCACAGGGCCGTTCTGTTGGGTAAAGGGTTAAGTGTCACTGGAAACATACAATTTACCTGCAGCTACTCACCCTTGCAAGCTTATATTCAAAGTAAAAAAAAGTTGAATAACTTGGCTAATATGAGTCCGACCGAACTCTAAATAGAAGGTGCGCAGTCCGACCGAACTCTAAATAGAAGGTGCGCAGTCCGACCGAACTCTAAATAGAAGGTGCGCAGTCCGACCGAACTCTAAATAGAAGGTGCGCAGTCCGACCGAACTCTAAATAGAAGGTGCGCAGTCCGACCGAACTCTAAATAGAAGGTGCGCAGTCCGACCGAACTCTAAATAGAAGGTGCGCAGTCCGACCGAACTCTAAATAGCAGGTGCGCAGTCCGACCGAACTCTAAATAGAAGGTGCGCAGTCCGACCGAACTCTAAATAGAAGGTGCGCAGTCCGACCGAACTCTAAATAGAAGGTGCGCAGTCCGACCGAACTCTAAATAGAAGGTGCGCAGTCCGACCGAACTCTAAATAGAAGGTGCGCAGTCCGACCGAACTCTAAATAGAAGGTGCGCAGTCCGACCGAACTCTAAATAGCAGGTGCGCAGTCCGACCGAACTCTAAATAGAAGGTGCGCAGTCCGACCGAACTCTAAATAGCAGGTGCGCAGTCCGACCGAACTCTAAATAGAAGGTGCGCAGTCAGACCGAACTCTAAATAGGAGGTGCGCAGTCCGACCGAACTCTAAATAGAAGGTGCGCAGTCTGACCGAACTCTAAATAGAAGGTGCGCAGTCCGACCGAACTCTAAATAGCAGGTGCGCAGTCCGACCGAACTCTAAATAGCAGGTGCGCAGTCCGACCGAACTCTAAATAGCAGGTGCCCAGTCCGACCGAACTCTAAATAGAAGGTGCGCAGTCCGACCGAACTCTAAATAGGAGGTGCGCAGTCCGACCGAACTCTAAATAGAAGGTGCGCAGTCCGACCGAACTCTAAATAGAAGGTGCGCAGTCCGACCGAACTCTAAATAGAAGGTGCGCAGTCTGACCGAACTCTAAATAGAAGGTGCGCAGTCCGACCGAACTCTAAATAGCAGGTGCGCAGTCCGACCGAACTCTAAATAGCAGGTGCGCAGTCCGACCGAACTCTAAATAGCAGGTGCCCAGTCCGACCGAACTCTAAATAGAAGGTGCGCAGTCCGACCGAACTCTAAATAGAAGGTGCGCAGTCCGACCGAACTCTAAATAGAAGGTGCGCAGTCCGACCGAACTCTAAATAGAAGGTGCGCAGTCCGACCGAACTCTAAATAGAAGGTGCGCAGTCCGACCGAACTCTAAATAGAAGGTGCGCAGTCCGACCGAACTCTAAATAGAAGGTGCGCAGTCCGACCGAACTCTAAATAGAAGGTGCGCAGTCCGACCGAACTCTAAATAGCAGGTGCGCAGTCCGACCGAACTCTAAATAGAAGGTGCGCAGTCCGACCGAACTCTAAATAGAAGGTGCGCAGTCCGACCGAACTCTAAATAGAAGGTGCGCAGTCCGACCGAACTCTAAATAGAAGGTGCGCAGTCCGACCGAACTCTAAATAGAAGGTGCGCAGTCCGACCGAACTCTAAATAGAAGGTGCGCAGTCCGACCGAACTCTAAATAGCAGGTGCGCAGTCCGACCGAACTCTAAATAGAAGGTGCGCAGTCCGACCGAACTCTAAATAGCAGGTGCGCAGTCCGACCGAACTCTAAATAGAAGGTGCGCAGTCAGACCGAACTCTAAATAGGAGGTGCGCAGTCCGACCGAACTCTAAATAGAAGGTCCGCAGTCTGACCGAACTCTAAATAGAAGGTGCGCAGTCCGACCGAACTCTAAATAGCAGGTGCGCAGTCCGACCAAACTCTAAATAGCAGGTGCGCAGTCCGACCGAACTCTAAATAGCAGGTGCCCAGTCCGACCGAACTCTAAATAGAAGGTGCGCAGTCCGACCGAACTCTAAATAGGAGGTGCGCAGTCCGACCGAACTCTAAATAGAAGGTGCGCAGTCCGACCGAACTCTAAATAGAAGGTGCGCAGTCCGACCGAACTCTAAATAGAAGGTGCGCAGTCTGACCGAACTCTAAATAGAAGGTGCGCAGTCCGACCGAACTCTAAATAGCAGGTGCGCAGTCCGACCGAACTCTAAATAGCAGGTGCGCAGTCCGACCGAACTCTAAATAGCAGGTGCCCAGTCCGACCGAACTCTAAATAGAAGGTGCGCAGTCCGACCGAACTCTAAATAGAAGGTGCGCAGTCCGACCGAACTCTAAATAGAAGGTGCGCAGTCCGACCGAACTCTAAATAGAAGGTGCGCAGTCCGACCGAACTCTAAATAGAAGGTGCGCAGTCCGACCGAACTCTAAATAGCAGGTGCGCAGTCCGACCGAACTCTAAATAGAAGGTGCGCAGTCCGACCGAACTCTAAATAGAAGGTGCGCAGTCCGACCGAACTCTAAATAGAAGGTGCGCAGTCCGACCGAACTCTAAATAGAAGGTGCGCAGTCCGACCGAACTCTAAATAGAAGGTGCGCAGTCCGACCAAACTCTAAATAGAAGGTGCGCAGTCCGACCGAACTCTAAATAGCAGGTGCGCAGTCCGACCGAACTCTAAATAGAAGGTGCGCAGTCCGACCGAACTCTAAATAGCAGGTGCGCAGTCCGACCGAACTCTAAATAGAAGGTGCGCAGTCAGACCGAACTCTAAATAGGAGGTGCGCAGTCCGACCGAACTCTAAATAGAAGGTGCGCAGTCTGACCGAACTCTAAATAGAAGGTGCGCAGTCCGACCGAACTCTAAATAGCAGGTGCGCAGTCCGACCGAACTCTAAATAGCAGGTGCGCAGTCCGACCGAACTCTAAATAGCAGGTGCCCAGTCCGACCGAACTCTAAATAGAAGGTGCGCAGTCCGACCGAACTCTAAATAGGAGGTGCGCAGTCCGACCGAACTCTAAATAGAAGGTGCGCAGTCCGACCGAACTCTAAATAGAAGGTGCGCAGTCCGACCGAACTCTAAATAGAAGGTGCGCAGTCTGACCGAACTCTAAATAGAAGGTGCGCAGTCCGACCGAACTCTAAATAGCAGGTGCGCAGTCCGACCAAACTCTAAATAGCAGGTGCGCAGTCCGACCGAACTCTAAATAGCAGGTGCCCAGTCCGACCGAACTCTAAATAGAAGGTGCGCAGTCCGACCGAACTCTAAATAGGAGGTGCGCAGTCCGACCGAACTCTAAATAGAAGGTGCGCAGTCCGACCGAACTCTAAATAGAAGGTGCGCAGTCCGACCGAACTCTAAATAGAAGGTGCGCAGTCCGACCGAACTCTAAATAGAAGGTGCGCAGTCCGACCGAACTCTAAATAGAAGGTGCGCAGTCCGACCGAACTCTAAATAGCAGGTGCGCAGTCCGACCGAACTCTAAATAGAAGGTGCGCAGTCCGACCGAACTCTAAATAGCAGGTGCGCAGTCCGACCGAACTCTAAATAGAAGGTGCGCAGTCCGACCGAACTCTAAATAGGAGGTGCGCAGTCCGACCGAACTCTAAATAGAAGGTGCGCAGTCTGACCGAACTCTAAATAGAAGGTGCGCAGTCCGACCGAACTCTAAATAGCAGGTGCGCAGTCCGACCGAACTCTAAATAGCAGGTGCGCAGTCCGACCGAACTCTAAATAGCAGGTGCCCAGTCCGACCGAACTCTAAATAGAAGGTGCGCAGTCCGACCGAACTCTAAATAGGAGGTGCGCAGTCCGACCGAACTCTAAATAGAAGGTGCGCAGTCCGACCGAACTCTAAATAGAAGGTGCGCAGTCCGACCGAACTCTAAATAGCAGGTGCGCAGTCCGACCGAACTCTAAATAGCAGGTGCGCAGTCCGACCGAACTCTAAATAGCAGGTGCGCAGTCCGACCGAACTCTAAATAGAAGGTGCGCAGTCCGACCGAACTCTAAATAGAAGGTGCGCAGTCCGACCGAACTCTAAATAGAAGGTGCGCAGTCCGACCGAACTCTAAATAGAAGGTGCGCAGTCCGACCGAACTCTAAATAGCAGGTGCGCAGTCCGACCGAACTCTAAATAGAAGGTGCGCAGTCCGACCGAACTCTAAATAGAAGGTGCGCAGTCCGACCGAACTCTAAATAGAAGGTGCACAGTCCGACCGAACTCTAAATAGAAGGTGCGCAGTCCGACCGAACTCTAAATAGCAGGTGCGCAGTCCGACCGAACTCTAAATAGAAGGTGCGCAGTCCGACCGAACTCTAAATAGCAGGTGCGCAGTCCGACCGAACTCTAAATAGAAGGTGCGCAGTCCGACCGAACTCTAAATAGAAGGTGCGCAGTCCGACCGAACTCTAAATAGAAGGTGCACAGTCCGACCGAACTCTAAATAGAAGGTGCGCAGTCCGACCGAACTCTAAATAGAAGGTGCGCAGTCCGACCGAACTCTAAATAGAAGGTGCGCAGTCCGACCGAACTCTAAATAGAAGGTGCGCAGTCCGACCGAACTCTAAATAGAAGGTGCGCAGTCCGACCGAACTCTAAATAGAAGGTGCGCAGTCCGACCGAACTCTAAATAGCAGGTGCGCAGTCCGACCGAACTCTAAATAGCAGGTGCGCAGTCCGACCGAACTCTAAATAGCAGGTGCGCAGTCCGACCGAACTCTAAATAGAAGGTGCGCAGTCCGACCGAACTCTAAATAGAAGGTGCGCAGTCCGACCGAACTCTAAATAGAAGGTGCGCAGTCCGACCGAACTCTAAATAGCAGGTGCGCAGTCCGACCGAACTCTAAATAGAAGGTGCGCAGTCCGACCGAACTCTAAATAGAAGGTGCGCAGTCCGACCGAACTCTAAATAGAAGGTGCACAGTCCGACCGAACTCTAAATAGAAGGTGCGCAGTCCGACCGAACTCTAAATAGCAGGTGCGCAGTCCGACCGAACTCTAAATAGAAGGTGCGCAGTCCGACCGAACTCTAAATAGCAGGTGCGCAGTCCGACCGAACTCTAAATAGAAGGTGCGCAGTCCGACCGAACTCTAAATAGAAGGTGCGCAGTCCGACCGAACTCTAAATAGAAGGTGCGCAGTCCGACCGAACTCTAAATAGAAGGTGCGCAGTCCGACCGAACTCTAAATAGAAGGTGCGCAGTCCGACCGAACTCTAAATAGAAGGTGCGCAGTCCGACCGAACTCTAAATAGAAGGTGCGCAGTCCGACCGAACTCTAAATAGAAGGTGCGCAGTCCGACCGAACTCTAAATAGAAGGTGCGCAGTCCGACCGAACTCTAAATAGCAGGTGCGCAGTCCGACCGAACTCTAAATAGCAGGTGCGCAGTCCGACCGAACTCTAAATAGCAGGTGCGCAGTCCGACCGAACTCTAAATAGCAGGTGCGCAGTCCGACCAAACTCTAAATAGCAGGTGCGCAGTCCGACCGAACTCTAAATAGCAGGTGCGCAGTCCGACCGAACTCTAAATAGCAGGTGCGCAGTCCGACCGAACTCTAAATAGTCCGACCGAACTCTAAATAGTCCGACTGAACTCTAAATAGTCCGACCCAACTCTAAATAGCAGGTGTGCAGTTTCACATGATGATTGACCCCCTTAGAAAATTGGATTCAAATTGAACAAGAATACGTCCGGACAAAATTATGCATTTTGAGAAAAAGGGGGATAACTCCACAAAAAAAAGTCTGTTGGACTTCATAACCGCTAGTGCACATGTTCCCATGATACCAAATATCTGTGCCAAGTTTTAAAATAAATTGACCGAAAAATGTCGGAATAAAAGTTTGGACAAAATTCTGTCCACGGATGCACAAATACTGAATTGAGTATTGCGAAACAAAGTTTGCAAAATTTAAGAATAAAAGCTCTGACAAATTTGCTTCTATGGACGGATGGGCTGATTCTTATATACCCCCCATAACTTGTTACAGGAGCATAATAATATATCTATGAACAGACCCGTAGCAGTTCCATCATAAGCTATCTGGAAGCCTCTGCCATGTCTGCCGCTGTCTGCGTGGAAGTTTATCCAGAGCTTGTTGCTATGGGAAACCATAATTCTTGGGATGGTCGTTCCGCAATACTTCCCGGCGAGAGGGGACGTCGCAGACTGTCCATTCCTGCAAATAGTGGCATACAGTAATGCCCTATAAGTAATCGACTCCTTAACCACAGCAGAATTATGGGTAACTTTTCAGGATTTAGTCGGAAATATGGCTTGTTGCCATTTATCGGAAAGCTCTCCCAGAGAGCTTTCCGATGAATGGCAACAAGCCATATTTCCAACTAAATCCTGAAAAGTTACCCATAATTCTGATGTGGTTATCTAAGTAGTTGATTACTTAGAGCATTACTGTACGTTAGTCTGATGTTAGGAGTATAAATAAAATAGTGGCATACGTTAGTGTGATGTTAGGAGTATAAATAAATAGTGGCATACGTTAGTGTGATGTTAGGAGTATAAATAAATAGTGGCATACGTTAGTGTGATGCTAGGAGTATAAATAAATAGTGGCATACGTTAGTGTGATATTAGGAGTATAAATAGTGGCATACGTTAGTGTGATGTTAGGAGTATAAATAGTGGGATACGTTAGTCTGATGTTAGGAGTATAAATAAAATAGTGGCATACGTTAGTGTGATGTTAGGAGTATAAATAAATAGTGGCATACGTTAGTGTGATGTTAGGAGTATAAATAAATAGTGGCATACGTTAGTGTGATGTTAGGAGTATAAATAAATAGTGGCATACGTTAGTGTGATGTTAGGAGTATAAATAGTGACATACGTTAGTGTGATGTTAGGAGTATAAATAGTGACATACGTTAGTGTGATGTTAGGAGCATAAATAGTGGCATACGTTAGTGTGATGTTAGGAGTAAAAATAGTGGCATACGTTAGTGTGATGTTAGGAGTATAAATAGTGGCATACGTTAGTGTGATGTTAGGAGTATAAATAGTGGCATACGTTAGTGTGATGTTAGGAGTATAAATAGTGGCATACGTTAGTGTGATGTTAGGAGTATAAATAGTGGGATACGTTAGTGTGATGTTAGCAGTATAAATAGTGGCATATGTTAGTGTGATGTTAGGAGTATAAATAGTGGCATACGTTAGTGTGATGTTAGGAGTATAAATAGTGGCATACGTTAGTGTGATGTTAGGAGTATAAATAGTGGCATACGTTAGTGTGATGTTAGGAGTATAAATAGTGGCATACGTTAGTGTGATGTTAGGAGTATAAATAGTGGCATACGTTAGTGTGATGTTAGGAGTATAAATAGTGGCATACGTTAGTGTGATGTTAGGAGTATAAATAGTGGGATACGTTAGTGTGATGTTAGGAGTATAAATAGTGTCATACGTTAGTGTGATGTTAGGAGTATAAATAGTGTCATACGTTAGTGTGATGTTAGGAGTATAAATAGTGGGATACGTTAGTGTGATGTTAGGAGTATAAATAGTGGCATACGTTAGTGTGATGTTAGGAGTATAAATAGTGGGATACGTTAGTGTGATGTTAGGAGTATAAATAGTGGATACGTTAGTGTGATGTTAGGAGTATAAATAGTGTCATACGTTAGTGTGATGTTAGGAGTATAAATAGTGGCATACGTTAGTGTGATGTTAGGAGTATAAATAGTGGCATACGTTAGTGTGATGTTAGGAGTATAAATAGTGGGATACGTTAGTGTGATGTTAGGAGTATAAATAGTGGGATACGTTAGTGTGATGTTAGGAGTATAAATAGCGGGATACGTTAGTGTGATGTTAGGAGTATAAATAGTGGGATACGTTAGTGTGATGTTAGGAGTATAAATAGTGGCATACGTTAGTGTGATGTTAGGAGTATAAATAGTGGGATACGTTAGTGTGATGTTAGGAGTATAAATAGTGGGATACGTTAGTGTGATGTTAGGAGTATAAATAAATAGTGGCATACGTTAGTGTGATGTTAGGAGTATAAATAAATAGTGGCATACGTTAGTGTGATATTAGGAGTATAAATAGTGGCATACGTTAGTCTGATGTTAGGAGTATAAATAAAATAGTGGCATACGTTAGTGTGATGTTAGGAGTATAAATAAATAGTGGCATACGTTAGTGTGATGTTAGGAGTATAAATAAATAGTGGCATACGTTAGTGTGATGTTAGGAGTATAAATAAATAGTGGCATACGTTAGTGTGATGTTAGGAGTATAAATAGTGACATACGTTAGTGTGATGTTAGGAGTATAAAAGTGACATACGTTAGTGTGATGTTAGGAGCATAAATAGTGGCATACGTTAGTGTGATGTTAGGAGTATAAATAGTGGCATACGTTAGTGTGATGTTAGGAGTATAAATAGTCGCATACGTTAGTGTGATGTTAGGAGTATAAATAGTGGGATACGTTAGTGTGATGTTAGGAGTATAAATAGTGTCATATGTTAGTGTGATGTTAGGAGTATAAATAGTGTCATACGTTAGTGTGATGTTAGGAGTATAAATAGTGGGATACGTTAGTGTGATGTTAGGAGTATAAATAGTGGCATACATTAGTGTGATGTTAGGAGTATAAATAGTGGGATACGTTAGTGTGATGTTAGGAGTATAAATAGTGGGATACGTTAGTGTGATGTTAGGAGTATAAATAGTGTCATACGTTAGTGTGATGTTAGGAGTATAAATAGTGGCATATGTTAGTGTGATGTTAGGAGTATAAATAGTGGGATACGTTAGTGTGATGTTAGGAGTATAAATAGTGGGATACGTTAGTGTAATGTTAGGAGTATAAATAGTGGCATACGTTAGTGTGATGTTAGGAGTATAAATAGCGGGATACGTTAGTGTGATGTTAGGAGTATAAATAGTGGGATACGTTAGTGTGATGTTAGGAGTATAAATAGTGCCATACGTTAGTGTGATGTTAGGAGTATAAATAGTGGCATATGTTAGTGTGATGTTAGCAGTATAAATAGTGGGATACGTTGTGTGATGTTAGCAGTATAAATAGTGGGATACGTTAGTGTGATGTTAGCAGTATAAATAGTGGGATACGTTAGTGTGATGTTAGGCAAGGCTCAAAATAAAAAAAAAATTTACTGACTGTCAAAATGACAGGCACCAAATGGATGGTGTTGGTTATTTCAAAATGGTGCCTGTCAAATTTTCAAATGTATTGTATGAGACAGTATTTAAATTTCCAATCGACTTATTATTTGTCAATGATAAACACATTTTTGTGAGCGTCCAATTGCCAACTAGGAAAAACCCATGTTATTTTGTTTTCAAAAGTTCAAAAACATTAGGTCGATTAACCCTTTCAGTGCCAAGTCCGATTTTTTTTATCAAACCATATTTCCTTGATCATTTTTCAAATTTATTGATTATAATAATGTGATACATTGACGGAAAGAGCTCTTAGAGCTCTTTCCATCAATGTATCACATTATTATAATAAATAAATTTGAAAAATGATCAAGGAAATATGGTTTGATAACAAAAATCGGACTTGGCACTGAAAGGGTTAATAAATACACATGCAATTCAACATAATTATATTCGCTATGAATTGATCAGAAATTAAAAAAGAACTATTTTTTACTTTCAATGTCCAATTTGGTCAGAAGTGGCTCCTTGGACAGATAGATTATTTAAAGAATTGCATTAGACAAAATGTCCGACAGATACAAAAGTGCACTGGACATAAGCTATTTTTCGTCGGATAATGACCGTGACCGGCCACTTATTTTTAGCCTTATTGTTAGGAGTATAAATAAAAACTCTAAGATAAGGCAAAAAAAAAGATGTTTGATTTTGAAACTTTTTTTTTTAAATCAATGCACGAGCAAGGGTTTTATTTGTATTTTATTTTTTTCTGCCCATAGACTGGCATAGTAAACAAGGGTTATTATACCTTCCCAGGTCCACAAAATGTAGGGAGAACTTTGTAATGGATATAAACTAATTTAAACTGATATAAAGAATGACAAATTATGACATTAATTGTACTATCCACACACACATATATATATATATATATATATATATTGACATCATTATAATATTGGCACAATAATTTGTAACAACACTGGAACTACATATCTGATTCATATAAAAATACGGAATGTAAATACATCATAATCAGATAACTAAACAGTTGTTTCCCTAATACAATTGGCGATAACTAATTAGCGATAAAAACATCTGTATTGTTACTGCAGTTGTGATACAAGGCCCTCGTGACGTCGTTGACTGGTTAAAAATCATGAATGAACTGACGTCACATCAATCGCGTGAAAAATCAAAATGACATTCCAAAATATATTCTTGCGTACTATAAAAATAATAGTTCCAAGGTTTTAAGATTATTTGATTGCCCACCATCATGGGTATTATGGTATAACATATCACAAAATAACTAATATGTATTTGTTCAGTATTTATTATAAGTGTGAGATTGCGTCCATTGAATACAATTTCCGTTAGGCATATTTGCATGAATTTGCAGGTTGTGAGAATTTAGCAAAGCGAGCTAATCTCGTGACACTGATACCTTTGCAGGTTGGGAGAATTTACTCAAGAAAGCTAATCGTCGGACACAAATCCAATGGTTTTGGCATTTAAGAAACTCCTAAAATGTAATTTGTGCGGTGGATTCTATCACACCAGTCGTAGATAAATGTGTTATACACACAATGTGTTTGTAACAATTCATGTATCGCGACTCAGCTAGTTTTCATGGCCATATAGCGACTCAGCAATCTTGGGCGCCTCGTCCCTATATGGCCACGAAAACTAGCCTCATCTTGATACATGATTCGCTACAAATACATTGTGTATATAACACATATTTATACCAACCTTATTTCTAGATAGTCATACATGCATCCAGGGCTTGTCTCAAGATCGAAGTCGGTGACATTAAGGAGGATCTGACGTCGAGCGGGGACGTTGATGATCCAGATACAATCGCGGAGATGTGGATAATTGTTAGGATAATCCTGACTGGTGATCACACCAATATTTTCTGTTAAACTTCCACCACATACTGCAAACAAATAAAAAAAGATGAATAACTTTGGGCAATTTTATACTCTAGTTGACTGTGGTTAGCATTATTTTTGGGCAATTAATCGATTCTGATAACTGAAGAGGTATTTCAACAAAATGTTGTTGTTGTTGTTGTTGTTGTTGGAATCTCATGATATGGGGACCATCGAATCGGATTGAGTACCTTTAATCCTTTCTATCCTAAACATACTGCAAACAAATGAAGATACATTTATACACTATATCATTAACCAATGTTACCGCTATACCGGCATGGAATCCCCTCAACGGCCCAATTCCCCTAGCCAAGTTTTCCCCTGTTGAACCGCCGTTGATTTAAATTTTTAGGATCCCATTCCACCAGCCCCATATTTCCCCAGGACACATATATGTATAAAAGTATAGAGATGTACAAAACTTCTCTCCATCTTGTTGGGATATCAATAAGGAATTTTAGAGGACAACTTTATTAATTATTTGACACTGAACGAAAGTGCATACTGGAACAGACATGGTGACGACATCACTAGAATACATCTCTTTGGAGATGAGCTACAGTAATGCCCTAAATAATCGACTTCTTAACCACAGCAGAATTATGGGTAACTTTTCAGGATTTAGTCGGAAATATGGCTTGTTGCCATTCATCAGAAAGCTCTCAGTGAGGTTACGAAAAATCGTCAGAGCTATGTTTGATTGTCTCTATGTTTTATGTCACAAAATACATTCCACTTATATATTTGCACAGGTTCTAGCATAATTTAGTTTTAAATTCAGATCTCAGGGTGGGTTACCGGTGTGTTAAAATTAAGGCATTATTCACTGTCTTTGCGACTGTATATTCCAAAATTTCCAGTTGTTATGCATCCGTAAATAAGTTCTGATCATTTGAATGGGTACATATAGGATCTCAATGAGAGCTTTCGGATGGATGGCAAAAAGTCATATTTCCAACTAAATCCTGAAAAATTACCCATAATTCTGCTGTGACTAAGGAGTCGATTATTTAGGGCATTACTGTAAGTATAAACCAATAATGTAGAAGAAATATGTAAATTTCAAGTGCTGCCCATGGAATTCTGATTGATATTGTCAAAGTTATGATTCGGACAACCCGGACACACAGCTGGACACACTGACAGACATGTTGATTATAATAGTCATCCAAACATGATTCAAGTGATTTACCAGGCCTGAGTTTAGTGTGTCTGACAATTGCAGAATGAGGTCCCCAGAGGTTGAATATAGCGAAGCTAACCCACAGTGGGCTAGCATCACCAAAGGCCTCATCTTCTAGGAAATATCAAGTCTCAAATTAACATTGTTTTCAGTTACTTTTTCCCTTCAGGGAAGTTTCTATATCCCCTAATTGCAGAAGATAAATTGCATAAATTAATGTGACTTATAGGCAGTGTTCGAGCTGGACCGAAAAATCTTGTGGCCAAAAGTTTAGCCAAATGAAAATTTTATTAGCCAAATTAAAACAACACAAAAACAATTTTAAAAACAATATTATACGAACATAGGTATCACACAAGCAGGTCAATTCATAAAACAGTAATATCAAAATACGGCTATCGCAAACATGAAACTAAAATTCAATATAATTATAATCACACAGATCCGCTAAACCAATTGTAATAACTTCATGTCGTGAACACCACGACGGTTGCTAACTATATATATCGCTTATTATAGTAAGGTGATAACTTTTGAATATCTATTGTATTCACACCTTTTATGGTGTGAAGCCAGGTTAGTAGACGGGAAGCAGTTAATGACACATTAGGTAACCATTGAATTAAGAACTGCTAGTCTGTAAGGAACAAAGCAATTAGGTAATTTATCTAAATTATCTTACAGACTGCCTAATCAACAGAAATTACATAACCAGTATACAGCTTAAGCGTTTTGACGATTAGGCTGGTTAAATGTTAGAGCTTACTTTTTCCTGTCTCGTGAAGTTTGATTATGTGCAGTTTCAATGTGCAATATTCCTGTAGTACAGCAGGGGGCCGTCACAATTCGAACAACGCAACCGTTACGGTACGATATTTCCGTGTTATGAAATACTTTCGTCGCCTAATTTCATCTTGAATGTCGATCTATTAAACGCTTTTTTTAGTTAGCTTTCTGTCTCCATTTGGGGTAAAACAAAATTTAGCCAAAAGTTTAGCCAAATGAAATTTTTATTGACAAAATCGAAAAAGATTGGCCATTGGCTAATTTGGCTACCGACAGCGCGAACCCTGCTGATAGGTGGACATCACCAACTTCAACTAGGGAACTTAAATCTGATCTAGGTCTCCCATAGTAGTTGAGGTCTAAGTAGAATGAGCTCCCCAGAGGGTGAATTTGGTAAAGCTAGCCCTGAAAATTTCAGACACACTAAACTCAGGCTTGGCTGAACAAGCCTTGAAATAGTATGTCTGTCATTTGCAGAATGAGGTCCCCAGAGGGTGAATTTAGTGATGCTACCCCGCATAGCGGCTAGCGCATCACCAAATTCACCCTCTGAGGACCTCATTCTGCTTACACCTCAGCAGAATGAGGTTCCCAGAGGGTGAATTTGGTGATGCTAGCCCGCTATGCGGGGTTGCATCACTAAATTCACCCTCTGGGGACCTCATTCTGCAAATGACAAACACACTATTTCAAGGCTTGTGGGTGGACACATGGACAGACATGTTGATTTAATAGTCCTCCAAAAGTTTTCAGGGAACAATATTCTACTTACTTGTCGAAGCATTCAGTGATACATATGTCGCCGAAAAACCTTCATAGCTGACGCTAGAATCCGTTCTGAAGCGAATCGTCATGCTGTTGTCGGTAGATGTCAGGGACGGTGGTTGGTTTTGACCACACCATCTGTTAATAAAATGAAAACAGATTAACGGCTATACAGTAATGCTCTAAATAATCGACTCCTTAACCACCACAGAATTATGGGTAACTTTTCAGGATTTAGTCGGAAATACGACTGGTTGCCATTCATCGGAAAGCTCTCAGTGAGAAAAGTTACCCACAATTATGCTGTGGTTAAGGAGTCGACTATTTAGGGCATTAATGTAAATATCTTAAAAGTGATGCTATGCAAAGTGAATTTCCCATTCCTCGGACCAAAAGTTCTGAAAAGCATGCATGCATGCAATTTAAAATTTTATTTCTAGGGCACATGCAGAAGTAGCATTCCACCTCTGCATTGATAAGCTAGCTCCGGTACTAATTTCAGTTGCCCTCGACCTAGGGCCCGGCAAATATTCTTGATTCCAGAAGAATGAGTTATTTTTGTCTTCATAAGGACATGAGAACCACTGTGCCATGGCAAGATACGCCCGATATGGTATAAAACAAGGACATGAAGACATGAAGTCGCATCAGAAGTGGCGAGTCTGGTGAGAGAACAGGCTGTTCCAGGCATGACATTAATTGTTACTGGTCACATACATGTACACAACCATACCCCCCTTGGCGATGAAAGTAAATAACTGTTGACTACTGCACCTGTTGAAGGTTAGTCAATTAATCCTTTCAGTGCCAAGTCCGATTAAGAGCTCTTTCCATAAATGTATCACATTATTATAATCAATAAATTTGAAAAATGATCAAGGAAATATGGGTTGATACAAAAATCGGACTTGGCACTGAAAGGGTTAATCAAATAATCATGGCAAGCCTATAGGTAATATATGCCTGTTATGGTATAAAACGAGGACATGAGGACCACTGTACCATGGCAACGTACACCCAAGAAATGCACATGCATATGGACTTGGTTGATATTAACACATCTGTATATATACATACTTCCCCATTGAAGTTTGTGAAGACATCGTTGGGCTATCATAAATCTGTACAAAATCAAAATTACAGCTGCCTCCCTCCAAACGGAATGCATCAAACGAGAGTCGAATGACTAGTCCCGCCTCGACGGCGATATTCCAAACACAATTGGCCCCGTGCGGGTAGCTCGTCGGATGACCCGGACTCAGAACTGATCCAGATGATGCAGTTAATGCTCCACCGCAACCTGCAAAGACAATGACTTAGAAAAAAACCCACATGGAGCCTCACACAGATGGAAGCATGCACTACAGAGTGTGATCTGCTGCAGTCTATATGGGGCTCTCTGTCTAATATAATGTAATTTTCATTATTTCAGAAGCAACCTCTGCAGAGATTCAGATTACATTTCGTGCTCGCTCCATTAAAAAAGAAGTCTGTGTGACAGGCTAATTACCTTACGCCTTGTTAAAAATAGCTTTTACCAGGTTTCAGCTGAATAATAATATCAGTCCCGTCTGTCGGCGGTAGTCCAAAGGTTATATCGCCGCGGTCTGCCATGTGGCATGTGGGTAACTTACGTAATCAAGTGACACATTGGAACGTAAGCTATACTGTTATCGCATTTATTTTATTTCATTAAACTTCAGCTTTTGACAAAAACCAAATGTACCAAGTGTATAATATGGAATATATATAATTCGTTTGTTCATTCTGTTTTGCTGCCTCATAATTGTTTTTATCGTTTTATTGGCTTCATTTTGTTGTTGATGTGGGGTATGATATATAACTATATATTGACTTAAAATTTATGTCGCGAAATGATTGATTTTCGGTCTCGCTTTTCGGATAATTTGAATTGAACAAGGGCGCCAATTGTTTTATTCTCGAACACAGATATGTGTCGTATGCAATGATGATTACCACGGCACGGTTACTATTGACATTATAGCTAGAAATTACTGAGGTCCAGCTTGAGAATTCTAGATACCCTAGTTGCGGGCATGATTGTGTATATGAGAAGTGCGTATATAATTTTAGCGTCAGTACTTAAAATTGATCGCATTTTGAAGTGGCAAGCAAAGGAATAAATTAACGAATAATTAATTTCTTGAGTTATAGTTTCAAGTAGATGTTTGCTCATAAATATATAGTGGAATTTATCATTAAAGCCACATGGCGGTTTGCACTCCAAACTACACCCAATAATATTAGCTTTTTGAATTTACCGGTATTGATATATGTCCATAAACAGTTGAATTACCTTTTTAAGGGCATTATGTCACATAAATCCAATTAACCCTTTGTGTGCCAGGTCCGATTTTTGTATCAACCCATATACCCTGTGCCAATGCATTCTCTTATATATGCGAGTCGACCATAGGTCGCCTCGCATATATAAGAGAATGCATTGGCCTATTTTTTTTTTTTTTTTTTTTTACAATTTTTTACAATTTTAATATATTTTATTATATTCTTTAACAGACTTATTGTGTAGGTTTAGGGCCGATAATATCGGCCCCTGGCACTCAAAGGGTTAAAGTAATAAAATATACAACCTCGGACACGCTGTTTATGTTCCAAACAAACAACATTCATGTTCACGGCAATCCATGGGATTCCGTGTTAATCTATTCCTGATATGGTTTCAATAAAGAGCGTTCAATTTGTTTAAATTAAGTACGAATAATTGAAACAGTTGGACAATGGCTGTGACCATGCATGACACAGTATTGTTCAAGTATATATCAAAATTTTGTGTATTTGTGAACCAATATCTTATAACTTCTTCCAAATTACTTTGAAAAAACGGAAGATTGAATGAGCCATGTCCGTTGAAATATATACATATTTTACTAAGACTAGAATAAACCTAACTAAAAAAAAATTTCGTCCCCCCGATGCCAAAAATAGCTTAGTGATGTAGCACTCGAATACAGCTAATTTTTTTACCCTGTGCCAATGCATTCTCTTATATATGCGAGTCGACCATAGGTCGCCTTGCATATATAAGAGAATGCATTGGCCTAACAATTTTTTACAATTTTAATAATTTTTTCTTGTATTCTTTAACAATTTTATAATTTCACCCATACAGAGCCCCAGACAAACATGAGCAGACGACACTCTTCTATATGCTTCTGTATATGTGTGGGGCTCCCTGCAGGGTAATGGATGTTTTTTATTTTATGTCCTAAAAATTGTAAGAAACATTTATTTAAAAAAAATGATAAAAAATTGTTAGGCCAATGCATTCTCTTATATATGCGAGGCGACCTATGGTCGACTCGCATATATAAGAGAATGCATTGGCACAGGGTAAAAAATGATACATGTACTACTTTCAAGTTCATAATATGCCGATTAGGCTTTTTCTCAACCATCTGCTTAATAATACGAAGCTAAGCTGAGAATTAAAAAAAAAGGACCGCTGCTTTAATTTGTTGTATGTTAACAGAGAGGTTGCATTGGGGTATTGTGACCGATTGGGACAAGATTTCTGATGGAACATGCATGTTTCCCCAGAGATCCATTTGGGTATATGTTCATATGAATTAATGGTGGGTGAGATACAATTGTTGAACTCAATTAAATTTGTTTTTCAGTAATGCTATTTGTGTCATTTACGAAAATAAAAACAAAATGGATGCCATTATTGAGATATATGTAGCGCTAATATACAGAGAACGACAAATAAAAATTATGTCGAAAGCAACACGCTGTAATACCATTTAAATTTGTGTATAATTATATATGGCCTTGGTTTATTGTCAGTTATTTATTAACTAGTATATTCCAAGTACACTGTTGACAGTACACTACCGATACACAAGCCAGATTAGTCAGCAGCAGTCTGGTGTATACTTGTGTAACTATACTAGTATACTAAACTGTTGATTAATCTCGTCTGTGTATATCGGTAGTGTACTGTTAGTTACATCGGCACCTGTATACAGTCGAATTAGTGACTTGCGTCATAGTAATACGCCTTATGACAGAACTATATATATGTCATTTACATATTTTGAAAACATGATTCTAGTCGATTTGTCGCAAGATGGCGGGGAATTATACAGTATATTAAGAAGTCTACTAATCATATAGCCTCATAGATCAACCGAAAAATTACGTTGATGGCATATGTAAAACGCACAATGTACGAGGAAAAACAATTGGGAATAGTAAAATATTTTATTTTCCGGGAACAGTACCTTTTTGTCGATTACAGCGATCATCTTGTGTCAATTTTAAATATTTTGATGCATCGTTTGATACTTAGAATTAATTACCTACAATTTCCAAACTATTTTGACAATAGATTCAAGAAAGCGAATTTCATATTCATAAATGTATTGTTAATAAAAGTCATGCTCCGTATATTTTTGACATGTTGAAATTTTTGTGAAAATAAGTTGTTGCATATATACGAACTCAGTGTATTTGTGTGTCGTCACCCCGCCTTCCCGCCCCAACAGACACATTTACACTGGTAGTGTGTTATTGTCGGCGCTGTAAATGTTTATTGTGCCTGATGGCAGAATATATAATGCTTCTTCGCGTACTGCCGGCGACCCGTGTTATTATGTAATAGGTACTTCCTCAGTGCCGGTTAATGTTCTATTTAATTTTGATCGAATTGTTTGTAAAATTAACATCATATACTTAATGTTCAGGCGAAATCATATCACATTTTCATGGTGGTTAGCGCTCCGAAATACACCCAATAATATTCGCTTTTGAAAAGTTAGCGGTGTCGAAATATGACGATAAATACTTGAACTACCGTTCTATGGCATAAAAAAGTCTCAGGAATACGAATGTAAGTCATAAAAAAATACAACTTTGAACACGATGATTACGTGTCCCAAACAAACAACAGCGTTCCGTGTTAAGTCTATCCCTGGTATGGTTGCAATAAAGAGCTTTTACATAAATTCTGGGCAACACAAATTTAAGCAGCTGGAAAATGCCTGTGACTATGACAAGTAATTTTAATGGCATATGAAGCCGGTATAGGATTATTTCGTGTATTTTTCGACATATCTTATACAACCTTCCAAATTACGTAGACACACTTTGGACGCTCGAATAAGCCATGTCCGAATTCAGGTGTGCATATTTTATAAGAACTAGAACGAACGTAAATATATTACTAATTTGAAGTACATAATATATGCCGATGAGGCATTTTCGCAATCTTTCTGTGATAAACTCTGGTCCTCGACTTATAATAATATATTATATATTACAATATTATTATATAAACTGTCTGGTCCTCGGCTTATAATAATATGAGGCTATAAGCTGATAATTTAAAACAAAATTGGCCGCTGCTTCAAGATCTACACAAAACACTCTTGTTCGTTTTCTCATTCATTTCCCAGGTTGTGGAGTGCGAGGAAAAACAATCTAGGAAAATATCTGATCGCAAAGGAACAATATATTTTGTGTCGATTACATCGATTAACTTGCAAAAACATCCATATTTCGTTGCATCTGGTTAATACGCGACATTGGGATGCGCCTGGCGTATAATTAATTAAATATATTATTTTGTCTATATAGATTCAAATTTTATATATATTAATAAAAAGTACTGAAACGCTTGCGTAGATTTCATGTATACTGTCACAACTCTGACTTGTTCCTTATATTTGTTTACATGTTGCAATTTTGATCAAAATAAAATATTTTACCAACACTTTGAACATTTGCCATCATGCCCTCACGCACCCGGTATCCATACTGACATTTGTGTGGACGTTGGGTCAAGTCCTATATGTCGCATACATGGACCCAAGGGACCCGCAGTGCGTATATATATGGGAAAAAATTAAGTCTGTAAAACACATCATGCACAAATAAGATCGAACATGGAAAATAGATAAATACGCTGTTCTTATATATATCAATATTTTGATAGTTGCCCAATAAACAACATTTCGCTTTTAAAACAAATTATTTTTGATGCACACAATACTTAGTGTTATGACAGTTTAAAACCAGATTGCCCGATTTAGTTACACGTCGGTCCGATTTCTGGTGCTAACAAAAATAGATAGGTCGACAAATGCGTCAAATAGTTTTATATATACCGAAGGCCTTATCAAGTTCCAATCATAGACTGAAATCGGTTCCAGTTTGTTTTTTCCAACAGGAAACAATAAAGGTCGCTTATTACCAGTTTACTCCTGATACGATATGAATAAAGAGCGTTTATCAAGAAAAGGAGGATACTATTATTACGGCTGTGCGGGTATATTAAGTTTATTGATGTGCCGGTATCAGAATTTTGTGTAACCGCTATGCATATATTGTCCTATATAGGACTATATCACTCTAAACTCCATACTCGCTATCAGATTACGAATAAATAATATTAGTTACTCCGTTCTGTCAAATTAGAATACATAATTTTAGTTTGGTCGATTGAGCCATTTTCGTTTATTCTTTAATATATCGGAACACGTTTTATTTAGGTCTACGTAAGCAACGAGACTCAGAAATATTAAATAAAGACAAACATAACATAAGTAATTATTGTCCGATTTAAAAAATTGAAACGCCAATATGCATGCTATTAACACCAGAATGACATGTCCGAACGCGCTACGTAAATTCAAGAAAAACATTTTAACGAAGTATAAAACGAGTAGCCTGGTATGTTGTTCTTCACTGGCCGGGGACCAGCCAAAGACGCCGCGGAGATCAAAGAACGGTGCCGACGGATTTTTGTTTGGGCTGACTTCAGTCTCCAATGCAAGGGAAATAAAATATGTTACAAAATGCAACATGATGCTAGTTTATTAACACGAAAACGTTCACAAATGTTATACTTGGTAACATATAGCCTAAATTGTGAGTTCACACCACAATGGTAAGTGGAATAAACGAGATTTACCAACATTAGAGGAACTATTTTTCATAACAAATCACAGCCACTGCGGAATCTGGAAAATCCCGTTACTATATTTAGGACCCCATATCTGGGGTCGGTGTTTGATGTAGAGTTTCCCTCATGACAAGATCAAGGTTAGTTATTGAATGATTGACTTATTGATTGGGGTTTAATGTCGCTTTCAACAACTAAGGCCATATCACGACATACCTGTCGAAAACCCTGTGCCAATGCATTCTCTTATATATGCGAGTTGACCATACAGACAGACGGACCAACAACAGCCATATAAAAACCCAAGAAAAAGTCGTAAATGGCTAACCAGGAAAATTGATACCAACGAAAATAGAGCAATTTGCAGTAACAGTAATGATATACTTACCTATAATAACGGTATAGAGTAATGCCCTAAATAATCGACTCCTTAACCACAGCAGAATTATGGGTAACTTTTCAGGATTTAGTCGGAAATATGGCTTGTTGCCATTCATCGGAAAGATCTCACTGAGAGCTTTCCGATGAATGGCAACAAGCCATATTTCTAGTGTTCAAACGACTCTGGGATTCTGGAGTCGACTAGTCGAACACCAAAAGTCGAGTCGACGTCGACTAGTCGGCCAAATACATCACCAACCTTATACTAATGAAGCACATGTGAAAGAAAATTACAAATTCCGTGCCATCATCACACTATTTACACTCTACTGTGATCGGAGAATTGAATCACGTGACACGTCACGTGGTTTTGTTGCAAATGAACCGGTGCTCTAGAAACCCACCAATCGCAAATAAGTTCCCTACGAATCTACGATGATAATGAGAATAAATAATTGAGGAAATAATTGAGGGATTTTCTGTTAATCATGAAATCAAATAAATACTTCCCTGCCAGTGTGTAGAAAATAAACGATACTCAGTCTCAGAGTCAGCTCAAAATAAAAAACAAAACAAAAGAAAACGTGCACACACACTGTGTGGCACACATACTGTGTGACACACATTATAATTATTAATGATTATATATACGATGTGTACATAGGCCTACTTTGTAAGTTGCCATAACTTCCGTAAGGCGTACGTAGCAAGCAGAGAGTTAGACTCAGTTAGTGTCGACGAACACTTTTGTGGAAGCCCCTCCCTCTTTACCTGTGTTGGTTAGAAATGCGCACTACGAATTTTTGCGTCCGCGGTATAGGGAGTATGAAATGTGCGCGAGCGTAGAAACTAAATGACGCAATGCAAAGACCACGTGGCATTAACCTGGAACATGCGTGAGACGTCGGTCAAGTACGCCGCGACCTAATATTTACTGTTTATGGACCACGTACTTTTTAGAAGTCAAATATAGAGTTACTGCTCTTGTAATGATAATGGTTAACTTGAATTATCGCATTGGCGAATTTCGGCGTAGTTCTATGTCAAGCTCGACATTAGGACATATGTTTGGACTTTGGAAAGCTTCTTGAACATAGACTAGCTATCTTTGCTGCTTTTCTGACCCACATTTAGTGAAACCATGCATTGTCAAGGCCAGCTGATGAGATTAGATACTGTATTTCGACTAGTCGACTGTGGAAGTTAGAGTCGATTAGCCGAAAAACCAGCGTCGACGATTGTTTGTCGACTAATCGTTTGAACACTACATATTTCCGACTAAATCCTGAAAAGTTACCCATAATTCTGCTGCAGTTAAGGAGTCGATTATTTAGGGCATTACTGTACTTATTGACATTAGCTGTATACTTACCAACTTCTGATGAATTATATGTTGCTCTGAAACCGACTCCTCCGTTGCTTCCATCTGTTTTGAACTTAATAAACAGATTATTTCCAGTAGATTGTATTGTTCCAGGTGAGCTCGTTCCACAGTAATTACCGATTCTCCGTGCATCCGGTGTGCTGCCATCACGGACCTATTCACATCAAAAGATTATAAAAATGACAGTGCCATTGACACTGTAGCTCTGTAACTTGGGGGGGGGGCATTAATTTTAGGATGATAAAGAATAAAGAAAGTCAAAAAGATTCAGTGAATCAAGCCTGCAAATATCGTGTCTGTCATTTGCAGAATGAGGTCCCCAGAGGGTGAATTTAGTGACGCTATCCCGCATAGCAGGCTAGCATCACTAAATTCACCCTCTGGGAACCTCATTCTGCAAATGACAGACACGATATTTGCAGACTTGTTTAGTAAGACATCCATCTCAAACCTCACTGATAACGTATACTGTTTAACCCACAGGGGGCCTCACATAAATGGAAGCAGCTGTACTATGGAGTGTCGTCTGCTCCAGTCTATATGGGGCTCTCTATGGGTTCAGACACGCCATTTGCAGGCTTGCAGTGCATGGCTGATGGAATAGTTTTAGGTGACCCTAATCATGCCTCTAAATTTTCAAAACTGGTATGCCAATCTGTTAAAATTTGAATTTCCAAGATGACTGGTGGAAGCCATGTTTTATAACAAATTTCGGGAAAAATTGATGGCTCCCATCTTGAGGTCACCCCGAAGATCCATATGAAGTTTGGTGATAATTGGATGCGGGATGTGGTCTGCAGGGTGTGCCAAATGAAATTGTTGATGGACAGGCAACCCAAATGCCAACCCATGGCAATAGCTCAAATTTTAGCAAATAATGACTGGGCTCAAGACTTGAAATAGTATGTCGGTCATATGTAATTTAGTGACGCTACCCCGCACAGTGGGCTAGCATCACCAAATTCACCCTCTGGGGACCTCATTCTGCTTAGGCCTCATCTTCTGGGAAGTATCTATAGTCTCAAGTTAACATTGTTTTCAGTTACATTTTCCCTTCTGTTCAGTTTCTATATCCCCTAATTTGTATCACCAACTTCAACTGGGGAATTTTAATCTGAACATAGGTCTCCCATAGCAGTTAAGGCCTAAGCAGAATGAGGTCCCCAGAGGGTGAATTTGGTTATGCTAGCCTGCTGTATGGGATAGCATCACTTATTTCACCCCCCTGGGGACCTCATTCTGCAAATGACAGACACACTATTTCAAGGTTTGACTGGGCTTGGGAACATTGCGATTGTCTCCACAAGGAACCAATAGATATTACAGTAATGCCCTAAATAATTTACTCCTTAACCACAGCAGAATTATGGGTAATTTTTCAGGATTTAGTCGGAAATATGGCTCGTTGCCATTCATCGGAAAGCTCTCAGATACTTCCCAGAAGATGAGGCATAAGCAGAATGAGGTCTCCAGAGGGTGAATTTGGTGATGCTAGCCCGCTATGAATGGCAACAAGCCATATTTCCGACTAAATCCTGAAAAGTTACCCATAATTCTGATGGTTAAGGAGTCGATTATTTAGGGCATTACTGTAGCTGTTTAGTTTATAAATACAACACGTGAAATTTGGATATTAGAGAACTGTAAATAATGAATATAAAAACAAAGATTATCTATTTCTCATCAAGCCTTGAAATAGGGTGTCTGTCATTTGCAGAATGAGGTCCCCGGATGGTGAATTTAGTGATCCTACCCCGCATAGCGGGCTAGCATCACCAAATTCACCCTCTGCAAATGACAGACACCCTATTTCAAGGCTTATTTCTCATGTTCTTCTCAGTGGTGATGTTTTTACAGACTTTTATATTTTTGAACATTTACATTTGCGAATGCCTCGGGTCACGTTAACACAGGATAAATTAATACTAACTTATTGATCGGTGACTTCTCGGGTCACGTTAACACAGGATAAATTAATACTAACTTATTGATCGGTGACTTCTCGGGTCACGTTAACACAGGATAAATTAATACTAACTTATTGATCGGTGACTTCTCGGGTCACGTTAACACAGGATAAATGAATACTCACTTATTGATCGGTGACTTCTGATAAAATTGAGCTTACCTCTACAAAATCATATCGGCAATTTCGATGTGACTCGAGCTGGAAGTGGGTGAAGGTCAGCGAGATGGCATGAAACGCCGGTCGAGATATGATGAATATGCACTGCTTGTTATTCGGGTAGATTCCGGGGTAGGACGGTGATGTCAGTATCCCTGAAGGGTTTGTAAACGTCCCACCGCACACTGAAATGGTCGTTGAAGTCTATTACATTTTTTATTAGATTTTTCTGCAAGAAAAAAAATTGTATCCCCATTCCCGGCAAGCCTGAGTTCAGTGTGCCTGTAAATTTGCAGAATGAGGTCCCCATAGGGTGAAATTAGACACAATATCTCGCATAGCGAGCTAGCATCACCAAATTCACCCTCTGGGGACCTCATTCTGCATGGCCTCAACTGCTATGGGAAACACAGGCTCAGGTTGAAGTTTCCAAATTGTGAATATTGTGATGTACACCCATTAGGAACCTCTATTATGCAATGTGTTGTCTGCCAATTTGGGGATACAGAGAAATTAAACTAAAAAAGAAATCGAATCAATGTGAAGAAGTTTCTATAGAAATTTGATAATAAACAAACTTTCCAGAGAGAGGTCTCCAGTGTGTAAATTTGGTGATGCTAGCCCGCTATGCGGGATAGCGTCACTAAATTCACCCTCTGGGGACCTCATTCCGCAAATGACAGACACCTTAATTTTTATCTTAAAAAGTGTGAAGAAAAACATGCCTGCCAGGTAATTCTTTAGGTAATAAATAAATATAAAAACATGACTGCATGCCTGTCCAACTTGAAAGAAAGTGTTGTCAATCAGATAGGCAACTTAATCAGCAGAACACAAGCCTGCAAATAGCATGTCTGTAATTTGCAGAATGAGGTCCCCAGAGGGTGAGTTTAGTGACGCTATCCTGCACAGTGGGCTAGCATCACTAAATTCACCCTCTGGGGACCTCATTCTGCTTAGGCCCTCAACTGCTATGGTAGAACTAGGATCAGATTGAAGTTCCCCAGTTGAAGTTGGTGATGTTCACCCATTGGGCACCTCGATTATGCAATTAGGGGATATAGAAACTTCCCAGAAGGGAAAATGTAACTAAAAACAATGTTAATTTGAGACTATAGATTCCCAGAAGATGAGGCATAATCAGAATGAGGTCTCCAGAGGGTGATTTGGTGATGCTAGCCCGCAATGCAGGATAGCCTCACTAAATTCACCCTCTGGGGACCTCATTCTGCAAATGACAGACACTATTTGCAGGCTTGGCAATACATGCGTGACCTTACCTGTATTCCAGGTAGCTCTGAATCCAGCACGGGTTACTGAGGCGTCAGTTTTAAACAAAATGAACAATACATTCGATGAGGATCTAATTGGAGCTGGTCTTGATCTCCCGCAAAACCTTGATATACGTGGCGCTGTCTCGTCCAAACCATTTCTCAGCTAAAACAAAAACAACATGTCAAAACCTCGATATACGTGGCACTGTCTCATACAAACCATTTCTCAACTAAAACAAAAACAGCAGATATCAAAACCTCGATATACGTGGCACTGTCTCATACAAACCATTTCTCAGCTAAAACAAAAACAACATGTCAAAACCTCGATATACGTGGCACTGTCTCATACAAACCATTTCTCAACTAAAACAAAAACAGATATCAAAACCTCGATATACGTGGCACTGTCTCATACAAACCATTTCTCAACTAAAACAAAAACAGATATCAAAACCTCGATATACGTGGCGCTGTCTCATCCAACCATTTCTCAACTAAAACAAAAACGGATATCAAAACCTCGATATACGTGGCGCTGTCTCATCCAACCATTTCTCAACTAAAACAAAAACGGATATCAAAACCTCGATATACGTGGCACTGTCTCATACAAACCATTTCTCAGCTAAAACAAAAACAACATGTCAAAACCTCGATATACGTGGCACTGTCTCATCCAACCATTTCTCAACTAAAACAAAAACAGATATCAAAACCTCGATATACGTGGCGCTGTCTCATCCAACCATTTCTCAACTAAAACAAAAACAGATATCAAAACCTCGATATACGTGGCACTGTCTCATACAAACCATTTCTCAACTAAAACAAAAACAGATATCAAAACCTCGATATACGTGGCGCTGTCTCATCCAACCATTTCTCAACTAAAACAAAAACAGATATCAAAACCTCGATATACGTGGCACTGTCTCATACAAACCATTTCTCAGCTAAAACAAAAACAGATATCAAAACCTCGATATACATATAGCGTGCCTGTCCCCAGACAGTGAATTTAGAGACGCTATCCCGCATAGTGGGCTAGCATCACTAAATTTACCCTCTGGGGACCTAATTCTGTTTAGGTCTCATCTTCTCTGGAAAGTTTCTTTATTATAAAAAATCTATAGAAACTTCTTCGCATATATTCTATTTATTTTTTAGTTTAGTTTCTCTATGTCCCCAAATTGGCAGACAACACATTGCATAATCAAAGTACCCTATGGGTGTACATCACAATATTCACCATTTGGGAACTTCAAACTGAGTCTATGTCTCCCATAGCAGATGAGGCCATGCAGAATAAGGCCCCGAGAGGGTGAATTTGGTATGGTGGCCCCCTAGCTCTGGGGACCTCATTCTGCGCATGACAGAAATGATGGGTGTATACAGTAATAATAATACTAAAAATAATACTAAAAATAATACTAAAAATAATACTAAAAATAGTTTCAATTCGCCATGATAATTACCCCCACTCATAGGACATACAGTAATGCTCTAATTAATCGACCTCTTAACCACAGCAGAATTATGGGTAACTTTTCAGGATTCAGTCGGAAATATGGCTTGTTGCCATTCATCGGAAAGCTTTCCGATGAATGGCAACAAGCCATATTTCCGACTAAATCCTGAAAAGTTACCCATAATTATGATGTGGTTAAGAGGTCGATTAATTAGAGCATTACTGTAGTTTACCCATTATCACTTAGGAGGAATCAATGTGAGCAGCTAATGATTAAATCAGGATTAGCATACTGAAAATATCCATCAACTCCCAAATGGGTACTCAGGTTAATGGACAAATCTGAGCAGCTAATGAGCGTGTCCCTCACGACAACTGCAGTACAGTAATGCCCTAAATAATCGACTCCTTAACCACAGGAGAATTATGGATAATTTTTCAGGATTTAGTCGGAAATATGGCTTGTTGCCATTCATTGGAAAGCTCTGTCAGAGTTTTCCGATGAATGGCAACAAGACATATTTCCGACTAAAAATTACCCATAATTCTGCTTTAGTTAAGGAGTCCATTATTTATGGCATTACTATACGAGATCGCTTGTCGAATGCAACCAACATTTGACATTCCATGGCCGAGAGCCTGATTATAGTGTGTCTGTCATTTGCAGAATGAGGTCCACAGAGGGTGAATTTAGTGATGCTAACTCGCATAGTGGGCTAGCATCACTAAATTCGCTCTCTGGGAACCTCATTCTGCTTAGGCCTCATCTTCTATGGGAGACCTAGGATCAGACTGAAGTACCCCAGTAGACGTTGGTGATGTTCACCCATTAGTCACCTCGATTATGCATTTTATCTTCTGCAAATTAGATATAGAAACTTCCCAGAAAAAGTAACTAAAAACAATGTTAATTTGAGACCATAGATACTTCCCAGAAGATGAGGCCTGAGCAGAATGAAGTCTCCAGAGGGTGAATTTGGTGATTCTAGCATGCTGTGCGTGGTACTATCACTAAATTCACCCTCTGGGGACCTCATTCTGCATTTTACATTCCATGGCTGAAAGCATGATTCAATTAAACGCATGACGTTTTAACACCATGATGTTATGAGCTGAAACCACCAATCTCTACAAGAGCACACCAGTCATACTTCCTGTACGGCTGGGTACTGGTCCGCCATTTCTATATTTAGTGCGGGGTTTTCCAAACAAAATGGCGAATACCGATCGCCCCAAAGTCAAATTTCCTATGTGCTTTGAGAACAATTCCCGCACTAAAAACTTAATGACAGAATGGAGGATCAGGACGGTATTTTTGTTGACGATTTTCGCAAGCAACTCGTCAAATTGGAGCAAATTAGAAATCTTGTGTCTGACTTGCCCGTGTTGTCAGGACATTGTCGTCCATGTGCGTTTTGACTTTTGTGTTGATAAAATAGTCGGAGAACCAAATCACACCGTTTCGAAATATAGTTCTTTGGTTCTGGTGGGACTTTCCAAAATTAAGGTACGAAACCACACAGATTTTGTTTGATATTTTGTGTGCTTAATAAGGGCAGCATTTTTCTCTGCTCGCTTAGTATATATTTTAAGTCCACCAAATGTGGGGAAAATGTCGCCGATAGCAGCGGTCTTACCGAGTCAACAAGGGAGGTAAACCCTGCATGGAGTTTATCTAACCACTGGACCACCGTGAACTAGGGCTTGGGGAAAATATGCCCATGGTAATTCCAGCAAAGGGTCATAACTCTGGTGAAAATTGGTAGGCGAAACTTAGGTTCTAACTTGACCTATATTTTGGGCTAGTAACCTCACATACCAAATTGTATTCCATTCAGTGCTGACTTACTAAAGTTATCAACTGGAAGCGAAAATTGAGCCACACAATAGGCCATAACACTATTAAAACTTGCCGGGCGGAACCCAAATTTGAACTTGAACTGTATTTAGGGCTAGTAAATTTACATACCAAATTTCATTCCACTCAGTTCAGATTTACTAAAGTAATCATCTGGAAACGAAAAAATCAAATGGGTGGACAGACAGACAAACAGACGGACGGACCAATAACATAATACGTAGCATTTTTTTTTAAACGGGCATATAAAAAATAAATCTACCAAATGACCCACCAATTTTTTTGTGCATGGTTAGCGGCAACAAACCTATTTTTTTAGGATTAACAGCATACCTCAATATAGTCATAGCGACACGACGATCCAGAGCCCTCGAGGTTGAAGTCTGTGAATGTTAAATTGATTCTGTCTCCCGGCTGAACTGTGATGGTCCAGACACATTGTGCATTGTGTTCGTACGTGTTTGGATAATTCGGAGAGATGAGAATTCCTTCGTTCATGTTGAATTCTCCCCCGCAGCCACCTCCAGCTTAAATATAACAAATATCAAATAGGGTTGAAACGATTAATCGACTAGTCGTAGACGATGCTAAAATGTCAGAACGTCGACTCTGAATTTTGCCGTCGACTAGTCGGAATATAGTGTATTAGTTTCATGTATAACGTTTTCAAGATCAATTCCGGCATAAACGGTGTTAACTGCGTGTAAATTATGGTAAGTATAACGTTTGGTGACAGTGTTACTAGTATAGACACACACGGACCGGTGACCTGACTATTAATTGAACGAATGAAATTGACAACACAATGTCTCACTCGTCATTTGAGATCAAAGACATGATGGCAATGATTGACGCGGCTTTGTCGTTTGTCCGAGACCGCTTTGATACAGACACTATGTATATTTCAATTGATCTCGCACCGTCGGGTTATTATGATGCGACGCTGGGTGAAGGTCGCTTGAGGTGACGTCATTGGTGCTACCGTATATAAATGATACTGACATTAAGAACTGGCTATCGTATTCTACAACATAGCCTATACTATAGGGCGTATTTAGTCGGAACATTAACATTTTATAGTGACACCACTCGGCACCGGTTTATTGGTGATCACGTGACTAAACGAAATAATCTCGAACGCTGATATTAAATTTAAAACCTGTATAAATGATCGTGTTTCTAATCATTATCCACCACATGTCTAATTTTATAATTATATTCAGTGTGTTGGATAAATATCAAGATGTTTACGGTATTATTTCCCAAATAAATTGGTGTGTATGCAGGGAAATGCGCATCGCAATAGACCGTCATTGCATCAGTCATCAGTGTACGCCATGTACGATGAATTTTCCGTACAATGTTATGTTTGAAAGTTTTGATATCGGGTACCGACTAGTCGACGCAACGCGACTTTTGGGCCTCGACTAGTCGACTCTGAAATTCACTAATCGTTTCAACACTAACATCAAATCAAATAATTATCTGTTGACTGTCTTTATTAACCCTTCCATGATTGGGGCTTCCTGAAATTTTGCGAAAAACCCTCCACATCATTGGTTGTGAAAACTTACTTATCAACTAGATGTATTTAACGATTTAACGAAGATAGTAAGCCTAACACACAAATGAAAGTAGGGCTGGGCGATATTGGCCCCAAAAAATATCGCGATATTATGGTGACAACATCGCGATACACGATATTATCGCGATATTATTTTGGTATATTACAATTGGTAAGTACAATGTACAATATATGCAATATTTCATGAATAAAGTTTGCACAATACATCCCTACGTTTTATTTACGATTTTGTGGGTCATGAGAGGTCGAGTAAATGTGTATTGAACAATTATCAGTAACATCACAGTATACATGTATATAATGACCACTCGTCTGCAACAATTGACAGTTTGCCGACGGAGAAACAATAACTTTGAAACAAAGGGATATAATCATATAACATGGCCCACGTGCGTTTTCGCATACATATTTTAGAGTTATATCCCTTTGACCATATCCCTTTGCACACATTAAGCACCGCATTCGGTTTCAAATTTCCATTTTATTAATTCGTGAGGAATTGGTTGTTTGTGAGACTATTTATCAGTGGTAATTGGTAGTTGGTAGCACCGTGGGACTTCAATGTCCATATACGGCAGCCCTGTGAATTAGTGTCGACAATGCCACAATGGGCAGTGCCGAGGCAAAAGCCGACGTGAGATGAATTTGCGTCGGCATTTTTTTTAGCTGAGGAAAATAAATATAGACAATCATGTTCAATTAGTTTGTGAATTTGACATTTGTTGAAGTGATAGCAATGCCATGATCCGTACGGCACATGTTCACAAAATCATTTTACTCGCAATTTGCACACATTGAGACGATCAGCTAGACTAAGTGTGGTCAATATAAAATCTGACATCGTAATCCGTCTCCAAGCAACCGGTTACGGTTGATAGAGCAAGCTGCACCAACTTGAAAGAAGGTCATTGTGCCAGTCGCATGCGCGCGACATACCAAACTCACAGTGTAGCCAACTGATGCTACTAGTATCTCTTTGATGTTTCCGACGAAGCATATCCAACTTGACAAGCACGTGCTCCGATGTTTTAAAACGTTTTCGACTGCGTATTTCCCGGAAGTTTGGGACTATTATACTTACTCTAACTTCGCTGTTTGTTGGGACCATATAATGGGTTTCAACCTACATGGAGAATATTACAACTTGGGACGGTATTACGATATTTTTTTTCAGACGATATTATTGACGATATCAAAATTAAAACCGGGTATACCCGATATATCGTCATACCGCCCAGCACTAAATGAAAGGGTTAATAAAGTGTATTTAAAATCATAAAGGCATCAACATAATCATCACATCACAGCAGCCAATATTAAAACCATTAAAGATAGTCCATAAAATGAAATCTGCATTTCATTATATATCCAAAATTGGTAATTGAATGTCTGCATCTGACCATTTCAAAAACTAATTAATCAATGATCCCCAGACTGCGCTAATTTTCCCGCCAGTAACAGGTGAGTGCTAATCAGAGTGCAGGTGACACTATCGTTCATACTCTCACGAGCATACACACTGACACACTTCAGTTAACCCTTTACCCAACAAACCGGCCAAAACCGGCCAAATAAATCTGCAACAGCCTAAATTATCTTGGGTCTGTCTCAATAAAACCATACAAATATGGATATCATTGGAACCGGCTCATTGACCACATTGTGATGGTTACAGTTATGCCCTGTGCCAATGCATTCTCTTATATATGCGAGTCGACCATAGGTCGCCTCGCATATATAAGAGAATGCATTGGCCTAAAAAAAATCTTTTTTTTAACACTTTTTACCATTTTTTCTTACATTCTTTAACAATATTATAATTTTTAATGTGTTAAGCCAATGCATTCTCTTATATATGCGAGGCGACCTATGGTCGACTCGCATATATAAGAGAATGCATTGGCACAGGGCCCTTCTGTTGGGTAAAGGGTTAACCCATAAAAGGCTGAAATAACAAAGCAGCGCAAGTATCATGATACATAAAATAATATATATAATCGCGGTGTACTAAAACAGATAAAAACGGCACCTATAACATAGATTTAACTAAAATTTTAATGTTAGACTGTTGTACAACCCAGATACGTACTGTTTAAACAAACAATAAAGAAAACTTTAACATTATCAGAAATACCAAAGGGAAATATCAATAAGAGAATGTATTGACCTAACAATTTTTTACCAATTTTTCTTAAATTATTTACTAATTTTTATAATTTTTTTATAATTTTGTCTTACATTATTAAACAATTTTTTTATCATTTTTTCTTACATTCTTTAACAATTTTATCATTTATGATAATTTTTCTCTTACATTCTTTAACAATTTTTTATAACTTTTTATCCATGTTTCTTACATTCTTTACCAATAATAAAAAATAATATAAAATTTGTTAGGCATTATCTTTTATATGCGAGGTGACCTATGGTCGACTTGCATATATATGAGAATGCATTGGCACAAGGTTTTCGCAAAAATACAGGAAGCTCTCGTCATGAAAGGTTTAAACAAACCAGACAGAAAACTTTAATATTATCAGCAAAGTGAAATATGAAATACAAGTTTGGCCCCGCTAGTGGACAGAGATCATGGACATCAATATTAGTAGTAGATTTTGGAGATCGCGATGTGAAGCCGAGCGGCAGGATGATTCATTTTTTTTTATTTTTAGTAGGCCATATTTTTTTGAGGAGGTGTCTGAGAAACATAATAATTTATTTTGTTTGGCCTTATATATGTCCAAAATAAGACTAGGACCCTGCAAATATTCGAAATTCAATTTGATGTCGATATCCCCGGTGTGATTCAAATTAGGATTCCAGATTCAAATATTGTTGAATAACAAATTTGCCCGATAATTGACACATTGTTGGTGACGATGAAATATAAGTAAAGTATCCATGGTTTTTGTCACAAGAGGCATACTGATTTATTACACACACATTTGGTTATTTTTATAAAATAGGTCGCCCGCATATATAAGATTATGCATTGGCCCAATAACTTTTAACTTTTTATAAATTTTTCTTAAATCCCCCTCTCGTGCTCTCCAACACTCACCGCCCCTGTGAAAAGTCAGTTTTCAAAAAGTTCTATGAATATTTTTGTATTGTCCTTGAACAATACAAACTGATTATGTGAACGTCATTGGTGACATCAACTTTAACCCTTCCATGACTAGAGATTCCAGAATTTTTGCATAAAAACATTAGCCAATGCATTCTCTTATATATGCGAGTCTCCCATACCAATATTTACCTTGACCTTGTAAGCCAGTGCATTCTCTTATATATGCAAGCTCCTTATGGGAGACTCGCATATATAAGAGAATGCACTGGCACATGATCTTTAATGCTGCACCAGCGCAACTCCCATCATGAAAGGGTTAAACCGAAAATTTCTCCACTAAATATGATGTACATAAAGCACAGGCCTGAGTTTAGTGTGCATTTCATTTGCAGAATGAGGTCTCCAGAGGGTCAATTTAGTGACGGTGGGCTAGCATCACCAAATTCATCCTCTTGGGGGCCTTATTCTGTATGGCCTCATCTGCTATGGGAGACATAGACTCATATTGAAGTTGCCAAATGGTACACCCATTGGGAACCTCGATTATGCAATGTGTCGTCTGCAATTTGGAGATATAAAAAAACTAAACTAAAAAAGAAATAGAATCAATGTGAAGAATTTTCTATAGAAACTTTCCAGAGAAGATGAGGTCTAAGCAGAATGAGGTCCCAGTGGGTGCATTTAGTGATGCTAGCCCACTGTGGGATAGCGAAACTAAATTCACCCTCTGGGGACCTCATTCTGCAAATGACAGCCACACTAAACTCAGGCCTGCTTTTGTTCAATTACATAAAAACAATATCAACCAAATTTTCAGTACAATCTACAATCTTCTGAGAGTGCAAAGTAACATTGAACACAGTTGTGTGAACATGTTAATGTTATTGTACAGTAATGCCCTAAGTAATTGACTCCTTAACCACAGCAGAATTATGGGTAACTTTTCAGGTTTTAGTCGGAAATATGGCTTGTTGCCATTCATTGGAAAGCTCTCGGGAGAGCTTTCCGATGAATGGCAACAAGCCATATTTCTGACTAAATCCTGAACAGTTACCCATAATTCTGCTGTGGTTAAGGAGTCGATTAATTAAAGCATTACTGTATGTGGTTCTTGTTTTACCATCGCACCACTGCAAAATATCATAATCTTACCAGAAACAGCAGCATATCCAATGTGGAAGCCTCGCGCACCGACATTCTGATCCGAGTGGAACTTTATCTGAGCAGTGGGTCCAGTTGTCGTAAACGGCTCCGGAGTAGACGTGTTGCAGTATCTTATAATATTGGGTGACTCGCCATCACGAACCTGCGATATCAAATAAAATAAATCTTATAACTTGTGACTCACCATCATGAACCTGTGACATCATGTCAAAAAAAACTTATAACGCTGGGTGACTCGCCATCACGAACCTGCGATTATCATGTTTAAAAAAATCTTATAACGCTGGGTGACTCACAATCACGAACCTGTGACATCATGTCAAAAAAAACTTAAAACGCTGGGTGACTCGCCATCACGAACCTGCGATTATCATGTTAAATAAATCTTATAAAATTGGGTGACTTCCCATCAAAAACCTGCGATATATCATATCAAATAAATCTTATGACTGGTGACTCGACATCATGAACCTGCGATATCGTATCAAATAAATCTTATAACTGGTGACTTGCCGTCATGAACCTGTGACATCATGTCAAATAAATCTTATAACACTGGGCGATTCGCCATCACGAACCTACATATCAAATAAACTAGTTTTTACTAGTACTGTGGGTATGGGAGCAGCCCAGCACTTATTACCTGAACATTTCCCACCAATTAATAATAATCCTTCTGTACTTGAACTATCTTTTCGTATATCTGCTCATTTTTCCTGGACACCAAAATGAATAATACATACAGTAATGCCCTAAATAATAGACTCCTTAACCACAGCAGAATTATGGGTAATTTTTCAGGATTTAGACTGAAATATGGCTTGTTGCCATTCATCGGAAAGCTCTGGGAGACCTAGGATCAGATTGAAGTTTCCCAGTTGAAGTTGGTGATGTTCACACATTAGTTACCTCGATTATTCATCTTATCTTCTGCAAATTAGGGGATATATTAGAAACTGAACAGAAGTAATTAAAATCAATGTTAATTTGAGACTATAGATAATTCACAGACGATGAGGCCTAAGCAGAATGAGGTCTCCATAGGGTGAATTTGGTTATTCTAACCCACTATGCGTCACTAAATTCACACTCTGCAAATGACATACAAACTATTTTAAGGCTTGCATGTTGTGACATACATCACTGGATAGTGAGTGCTCAGTCAATAATGTATTCATTTATGTACCTACCTCTAGGTAGTCATAACTACAATTGTTATGATTTTCGAGGGATAATGTCGCAAATGTCAACATGATGTTCTTTCCAGGTGATACCGTGATTGTCCAAATGCAGTCACGATTGGGTGGGTAGTTCCCAGGGTATCCAGGACTCGATACAGTGCCGTGTTCAGTTCCAACCAGATTCCCGCCGCAGACTGAAATGAAAGTGTCAATGACATTGTAGCTCAAGTTGAGGAGGGAATAATTTGTAAAATGTTATGGAATGCAGTTAGTGGGAGGATGATAAATAAGGAAAATTAAAAAAAGTAAAACATGACCAAAATAAATGGGTTTTAACATAGATTTTAACCCTTTCATGACGGGAGCTGCTGGGAAGCATTAACCGTTTTCAGTGCCAGGGGCCGATCTCATCGGCCCTAATTTACGGTCTGTAAAATCGGCCATAAAAAAATAAAAAAAAATAAAAAATACATTTTTTTTTAGATTTTTTTGGGTTGAATTTGTTTTGGGTATGCTTAAGCATGCTATAGCGAATTTAAAAACAAACTGGATAAAACCTTAGGGGCATGTTATAACTCAAAACTATCACCAAGTATTCATAGTAATAATTTTGATGCCCATGAAAAACGTAAGATTCCCTGGCACTAAACCTACAAAATAAGTCTGTTAAAGAATATAAGAAAAAATTATTAAAATTGTAAAAAATTGTAAAAAATAATAACAAATGATGAAAAATTGTTAGGCCAATGCATTCACTTATATATGCGAGACGACCTATAAGAGAATGCATTGGCACAGGGTATATGGGTTGATACAAAAATCGGACCTGGCACTGAAAGGGTTAAAATCAAAAAAGCTGATAATTAGGGGCTCTCTTTATTAACTACTGGATGACCCTTTAGAAGCCTGAGCAAGCCTTGAAATAGTGTGTCTGTCATTTGCAGAATGAGGTCCCCAGAGGGTGAATTTAGTGATGCTACCCCGCATAGTGGGCTAGCATCACCAAATTCACCCTCTGGGAACCTCATTCTGCTGAGGTGTAAGCAGATTGAGGTCCCCAGAGGGTGAATTTACTGATGCTAGCCCGCTATGTGGGGTAGCATCACTAAATTCACCCTCTGGGGACCTCATTCTGCAAATGACAGACACCCTATTTCAAGGCTTGAGCCTGAGTTTGGTGTGCCTGTCATTTGCAGAATGAGATCCCTTGAGGTTGAATTTAATGACGCTATCCTGCATAGCGGGCTAGTATTACCAAATTCACCCTCTCTATATCCCCAAAATGACTTGACATCATGACACAGATATTTTAAAATATTTTTGTGCAAAACAAGTCAAATTTCCACCGTTAAATCCCAGGCAAAGTTTGGTCAAATTTGGAAGGCAACATCATTGTCTCCTTGCGGACATCCTAGGGCGAAGTCGCCGGCCCGTAGATGAGAATTTTGCTCCAGTCGCCTCCTAACTTGGGGCCTGGTGTGATGTGCTTATTGTAAACTCACCTGGATCGGACGACTTCCACGTGAGGTTAAATCCGTGGCTGTTGATTGAGTGGTTGGGGTACAGCCAAATGTAGACGGCATGACTGGTGCTGTTAATGATGCCACTATTCGGCAGTGATGCCGTCATATTTACAGTGTGATGTAATTATTACAAACTCACCTGGATCGGACGAGTTCCACGTGAGGTTAAATCCGTGGCTGTTGATTGAGTGGTCGGTGTACAACCAGATGTAGAGGGCGTGACTGGTGCTATTAATGATGCCACCATTCGGCAGCGATGCTGTCGTATTTCCACAGTATTTGCCGATCATGTAGGATGAGGCAGTTGGTCCATCGTGGATCTCCAGGTAATCGTAGTTACACATTCTCTGATACTCAAAGTGAAATCTCGAGAAGTTAAGAGTAATAATCTGTAATTCAGAATCAAATCAAATCGTAGTTAAACATGCTCGGATGCTCAAAGTTAAATCTCGAGAAGTTAAGAGTAATAATCTGTAATTCAGAATCAAATCAAATCGTAGTTACTTTCTCGTACTAAAAGTGAAATCTCGAGAAGTTCCAAGAAATAATCTGTAATTCAGAATCAAATCAAATCGTAGTTACACATCCTCTGATAACTCAAAGTAAAATCTCGAGAAGTTCCGAGTAATAATCTGTAATTCAGAAACAAATAAAATCGTAGTTAAACATTCTCTGATACTCAAAAATCATGTTTACAGCTTTTAGGAAACATATTCCATCTCAAGTTTTCTTTGACCAATCGTTGCATGGATACACAGCAGGATGTGATTCATGCAAATTTGGGCTAAATTGCATTATGGGTAAAAAGTTATAAGAGTTGCACACAGATAGATGGGTTTTATATATAAAGATTCCACCTGCAGTACTAACCTTATTTCTGGTGGTGCGAAGAACCCACGCACAATTAAGTCTGTGGTGAAGAGAAACTCCTGTATCTCTCGGGAAATAGAGCGAGCCTGATTCGCCATTTAATCGACCGCCACAGACTGTAAAAGACAAAATATACAGCAAATAATCGACTCCTTAACCACAGCAGAATTATGGGTAACTTTTCAGGATTTAGTCGGAAATATGGCTTGTTGCCATTCATTGGAAAGCTCTCACTGAGAGCTTTCCGATGAATGGCAACAAACCATATTTCCGACTAAATGCTGAAAAATTACCCATAATTCTGCTGTGGTTAAGGAGTCGATTATTTAGGACATTACTGTATTTAGTGAAAACGACAAACCTTTTGTCAAATTCCAGAATTAGCACTGAAATCCTTTGGTTGTTTAATGCAAATTGTCAAATTTGCATCAAATCAAGTTACTAAATTTTGCATCCGTATAAAATATGTATCTTATCTTAGGGTTTCTGCTATAGGGGCAGTGGGTTAGGGTTAGGGTTAGGGTTTCTGCTATAGGGGCAGTGGGTAAGGCCAAAAAAAAAAACCTCTTTGTTTCTGATACCCTGCCTGGCTGAGATTTCCTTGCCTGCCTTAATTTATTTTTCAATTTGCTCCAGAAAGCTAGTCTATATAGTTAACTGTTAGAGCGTCAATGTGAATATCCCAAAATCAAAAATAAGTGGGTTATTAAGCTCAAGGGAAATCATGTTTTTAGTCAAGGTTTTAAATAAAAAAAAATTGTGAAACAAACAAACAATCCCTGGCTGCCTGTCTGAAAATTTTCCCAATATTGTTGGAAACAGAGAAGTTTTTGTTTTGGCCTAACTTTCCCCTCACCCAAATTTCCCCTCTGACATATTCCCCATCTGACCCACAATTTAATGCCTACATGCCTTAAAATACATTCATTTTTGCAAGAATCAAAGCTGATTCACAAGTTTGAGGGTACGAGAATCAATATCAAATCCTGATTATGCCACAAGTTGATTGGGAGGGGATATAGTGTACAATCGTTCCATGTTAGAGACAGTTTGAAGGGCTTCCCCCCGGGAAAGATTTGAAAATCCAATGCACTGAGTCAATTTCTCAACAGTAATATCTTACTTTCAAATCTTAAAATATTTACCCTGTCCCAGTATCTTCAGTCAAATGAGTTGATGTGAATGTGACAAGAATGCAGAATTGCAATATTTATTATACATGTGTAGCTTTCAATTTTGAAAAGATTTACTATTAGCCAATTGAAAAAACACCCTGGCCTAATAGCTATGATATGATGTCTTTATATAACAAAGCAGAGATACATGTACATGTAAGTATGCGGGAATCAAAGTTGATTCTCATGTTTCACTTTGCGAGAATCATTTGTGAGAATTGATTCTGATTCTCATCCAAATTTTAAGCCCTGGCCTATACACCACCTTTGAATCTCCCACTAAAAAACAACGCGGGAGTGATAAACAAAGACAACTTTATTTGCCCGCTAACACTGATCAATAATGAACCATTTTGGGGGAAAAGAATGATTTTTAGGGCTAATGGATTGAATTTTGAAATCCAAGATGGCTGCTGCCAGCCATATTTGTTTCCAAATGACCCCAAAATGAAACGTTCCGGTCTAAATGTTGATGTCAATATGACAAATTTCATAATGATCTGACCAAAGGTACGACCTGTGGCCTGTATTGTTGACGAATCACGCACACACGGACGACGAACGACAAAGCCCTGGCAATAGCTCAAACTTTACAAAGTAAAGTTGAGCTAATAATGAATGAATGATTATGTAGACAAGGTCTAGATCAAGTCTGAGTTTAGTTTGCCTGCCATTTGCACAATGAGGTCCCCAGAGGGTGATTTAGTGCTGCTATCCCACATAGCTGGCTAGCATTACTAAATTCACCCTCTGGGGACCTCATTGTGCATGGCCTTATCTGCTGTAGGAGACATAGACTCAGATTGAAGTTCCAAAATGGTGAATATTGCGATGTATACCCATTGGGAACCTCGATTATGCAATGTGTCGTCTGCCATTTTGAGGATATGAGGACAGTAATACTCACTTTGTTGTTCTCTCTCACAGTTGTTTCCGGTATACGAGCTCGAACATCGACAGTAATACTTACTTTGCTGTTCTCTCTCATAGTTGTTTCCGGTATACGAGCTCGAACATCGACAGTAATACTTACTTTGCTGTTCTCGCTCACAGTTGTTTCTGGTATACGAGCTCATACATTGACAGTAATACTTACTTTGCTGTTCTGGCTCACAGTTGTTTCCGGTATACGAGCTTGAACATCGACAGTAATACTTACTTTGCTGTTCTCGCTCACAGTTGTTTCCGGTATACGAGCTCGAACATCGACAGTAATACTTACTTTGCTGTTCTCGCTCACAGTTGTTTCCGGTATACGAGCTCGAACATCGACAGTAATATGAGTTGACACCATTGTAACAACTACCACCATTCTGACAGGGATTGCTCGCGCATTCATCAAGGTCATTCTCACATCGGGGTCCTGTGAATCCTTGCCGACAAACACATACATACTGGCCATTTGTGAACTGCAAATATATATATTTATATATAAAATATCCATACTGCTTGTTAGACTCCTACTCTGAGTAAACATAATTATAATGGCCATATTTTCCAACTTGTTATTATCTGGGGCATACGTCAACGAAGCATTCCCGCCGTGGATCAGCTAGCTCTGGGTTTAATTTCAGTTGCCTCATGGTTATAATTACCCAAACATATGGCCCATAAAATTTAACCCTTTCAGTGCCAAGTCTGATTTTTGTATCAACCCATATTTCCTTGATCATTTTTTAGACTGGTACCCTGTCCCAACTCCTGCTACTCGCCCGTAGGGACAGGGATAGGCTAAACAGAAAGTGGAATTTTGAATTGTGTTTCCGGTTTGTGAGATATTGTTTTAAAATAGAAAAGCACATTTCAACATCGGTACGTTTTTCTTAATTTAATAATACAAGACGCAAGTATATTACTTTGACAACTACTCGATCAAATTGAATAGAGTGTTTTTCACAGGAATCGACTAACCCCGATCAATGGCAATAAGTTAAATAGTACGAAATCATGTTTTTGTAGCTTGGATATTTGGAAATTCTGATGTCAACAAACACCCCCGGTAACCGGTCACATCAATTTTGTGTCGAAGTTTGCTGGCTCATGTCGCATTTTATTAACTAAATTCGTCGGGGATATATTTACGCTCATGTTGATACCAGAATTAACACAAGGGGTCAATGTGATTTGCGTGGGTGGACCTTTTACCATAAATTGCCAAACTTGGCTATACCGTCCCATGCTCTGACAAGTTGGTCAGTCTGTACTACATACATTTAAGGGGTTTATTTACATTACTGATACTAACAGGTATCTCCTTCACACAGATATGTCAATATAAGTTGATGACGATAGTTCTATTTGTTCCAAATAAGTTTTGTGAGGTACTATAGTAATCACACCCCACCCCCTCGTGCACGGTTACATCAACATTGAAGAAGTTTGCTGGCTCATGTCTGATTTTTTTATTTCGATGTTTCGACTATATTATTGTGGTCTTTTAGTACCAAAATCATCTATATGAGGCAGATATATTTTGTTTGTGTGAGGTGTTTTGTGTCTATTTTAAATATTTATCTGACATAATAAAACACAAAACAGATTATTCTCATTTAATATGTCATGGCAACATACTTGGAAAGTTATGAGGCATGCAAAAAAAGTTTAATCGGCACATCAAAAAAGGGTCGGGTGCAGGGGAGGGGGGTTGATGGGCTGTCTGCAAAAAAAGTCTAAATTAATCAGTAATTTATACTTACAGTGCAGTTGCCACCGTTCAAACATGTACTTCGTATACATCCTGCTTCGACATGTCCCGAGGATTGCTGTGTGCATCCGTTTGGCCCAACCCCATCACCAATGTATCCTGTGGGACATATACAGGTTCGGCGGTTGATACCTGAAGGAATTTAAATAGGATTAATGATGGAACATAGACATGTATGTCCGCTAATTTACATATACATGTATGTCCGCTAATTAATGATAGAACATATACATATATGTCCGCTAATTTATGAAAGAATTAAGTAGGATTGATTACTTCAAGGACATATACATGTACAATGATGTGTTATGTCATGACATATACATCTACCTCCGCTGATAACTTGTGGAATCTGAATATGAGTAGCAGTGGGAGGCAAGTGTCAACACCTGAATAAATACAATACTGATGCATGAGCCATGAATCCTGCGACGGGAATTTCTATCGAATCATATTCGTGACACTGCATCGAATATCAAATTCAATATGGAATCGAATTCGTGACACTGCATCGAATATCAAATTGAATATGGAATCGAACCACGAATCGAATTGGAATTTGTTTGATCCCATTGATACCAGTTATCTGACTTACTTGGTCATGCAATGACTTGCCACGCCGTAACTACAGTTGATCGCGACATATGAAGTTATCAGAAATCAATGTTCTCTTTACCCAACAGAAGGGCCCTGTGCCAATGCATTCTCTTATATATGCGAGTCGACCATAGGTCGCCTCACATATATAAGAGAATGCATTGGCTTAACACATTCAAAATTATAAAATTGTTAAAGGATGTAAGAAAAAATGGTAAAAAAAGATTTTTTTGAGGCCAATGCATTCTCTTATATATGGTCGACTCGCATATATAAGAGAATGCATTGGCACAGGGCATAACTGTAACTATCACAATGTGGTCAAGGAGCCGGTTCCAATGATATCCATATTTGTATGGTTCTATTGAGACAGACTGAAGATATTTTAGGCTGTTGAAGCTTTATTTGGCCGGTTTTGGCCGGTTTGTTGGGTAAAGGGTTAATGCATGTGAAAATAAAACTTGCTATCCAGCACCCATAACCATAAAATTTTATTTGAAACTGAAGGTATATCCGTGTAGGCCCATGAAAATATATACTGCACAAATTAGGCTATCTACAATTGTAGGCCTCTTAATTAAGGTAGAAATTATCGGAATGTTGTTTTGGCTTTTTTCCATTACCAATACATATAATTCAAATATGCTGTGTAGGCCTACATATGTGGACCTGTGTTAGTGGGGGGAAGATGACGTGTTACACCTGTACCACAAATAACGCATGTTACACCTGTACCACAAATAACGCCCAGATTTGTCAGATCATTCGGATCATAATACTCAAGTTTCAAAGAACTCGCTAATTTTGTTGGTGATTTATAAAATAGATTTAATGACACATTTGGTAACATTCCCAAGTAAGATAATTGAATATGAATACAGTATATGATACATGTGTTATTGTAAATCATCATTGGTTTTGTGTGATAAAGTGATGTTAAAACCTAATCAATCAATCAATCATTGCACGGTCTTGGAGTGGGTTATTTTGGGAAAGTAGTGATTTAGTAGGCTAAATATGTTGGCAGACTATCGATAAGCAACCTGACACTCCCCTGTATAAAAGACTAAGAGACTTTACACCTATATATTCAAACATTTATAGATTCACAGGGCTCTACCTTATCATTAGTTATAAGATATGTTAGTTACATATATGAAATTACCTGATTCACAGGGCTCTACCTTATCATTAGTTATAAGATATGTTAGTTACATATATGAAATTACCTGATTCACAGGGCCCTACCTTATCATTAGTTATAAGATATGTTAGTTACATGATATGAAATTACCTGATTCACAGGGCCCTACCTTATCATTAGTTATAAGATATGTTAGTTACATATATGAAATTACCTTTCCAAAGATTCATTTCATTCTGATACAACATCTGAAGATATCCTCGAAGATATCAGGGGAAACTTACTTATTTTTAGGTTTTTATAACTACCCTGCTGATTCTCTGCATGTCACCTTATGTCTCGGAGACGTATATATAACATGCTACTGTGCCATATCTACTATATATACTTTTTTAAAAGGTTTTTTTTATAACTAACCTGCCGATTCTCTGCATGTTGCCCGAGGATGACAATCTCCGTTATTGGTTCCGCAAATTCCCTGCCACACACAGACAATACCATTCCCAGTAAATCCTGCAGTATCAAGGTCTTCATGATGGCTATGCACACAGTAATATGGAGGCCATAGGGAGCCTCGCATATATACGAGAATACACTGGCTTACAAGATCATGGGAAATATTGTTAGGCCAATGTATTCTCTAATATATGCGAGGCTCCCTAAGGGATACTCGCATATATAAGACAATGCATTGGCACAGGGTTTTCGTAAATTTCAAGGAAACTCCAGTCATGGAAGGTTTAAAGGCTTCGCAAATCATTTAAACATAAAGTCGTATCTCACAAGCTGGACATGAGTCACATACTCTTAACCCTTTCAGTGCCAGGGGCCGATCTCATCGGGCCTAATTTACGGTCTGTAAAATCGGCCGTAAAAAAATGGGAATGCTTAAGCATGCTATAGCGAATTTAAAAACAAACTGGATAAAACCTTAGGGGCATGTTATAACTCAAAACTATCACCAAGTATTCATAGTAATAATTTTGATGCCCATGAAAAACCTAAGATTCCCTGGCACTAAACCTACATAATAAGTCTGTTAAAGAATATAAGAACAAATTATTAAAATTGTAAAAAATAATAACAAATGATGAAAAATTGTTAGGCCAATGCATTCTCTTATATATGGTCGACTCACATATACAAGAGAATGCATTGGCACAGGGTATATGGGTTGATACAAAAATCGGACCTGGCACTGAAAGGGTTAAAGACATATTATGGACTTGTTCGGGTACGAGAAAATGATGAGTTAGTATTCAGGCACTATGCCAATAGGAGGAGTGTAGCATTCTAGTAACGTCACCGAAAATCTCAAGCAAATCGACGGTACCACTCCATTGAAAACATCGTCATCACTACGTTGAATTGTAAATATTTACATCTCGATTTGGGACGCAACTATTGGCGATAAACTATCGAAAAACGATTTCGTCATCGAGAGTCACTGTATTTAATTATATATATATATATATAAATATGTAAGAATGACGATGTGTATTTTCAATTTGGATACAATGTTTGTAAAAATAACTACTTTTAGCAAGATTATTCTCCATTTATATCTGTTTACCCTACACTTTAACCCTTGTGTGTTTCTACATGTTATTATAGGAGTTCATGATACTCACCAGCTGGACATGAGTCACATACTCTTGTTCCTCGTGTATTTCTGCATGTTACCCTCGGTGCTACAGAGCATCCCCCGTTGTTGGTGGCGCATTCGTCAATATCTGTACATGTAAAGCCATTCCCTGTGTAGCCTGCATAAAATAAATCAAGAGTCAGGACAAGCCTGAGATTAGTGTGTATAAACCATAGAGAGCCCCACATAGACTGGAGCAGACAACACTCTGTAGTGCATGCTTCCATTTGAGTGAGGCTCCATGTGGGTTAAACATTAAACTTTATCAGTGAGGTTTGAGATGGATGTCTTACATTACTGACCAAGCCTGATAGATGAGCGGTCTTGGCCCCAACGGGGCTTATTTTTCGAGTTTAATTTTTTTCTTTACACACGGAAAAATTATACATCATATGAAAGTAGATGATGTAGGCTTCAAGTTCCGCCCTGCTGTAAAATGTGAAAGTGGTGCCGTTACCATGGAAACGGAATGTAAACAATGTAGACATATTTTGATATTAAACCATTTCTGCAAATGGTAAAAACTAATTTGAGCCCATTCTAGGACAGGAACAGACGTTGAAGATCATTTATTGATGATTTGTCCACTATAACTATGTTCCAACTATTCCAGTATTAAATAGGATGCACATATAGGTTATACGGGTCTTTATTGCCATTTTGGGGTGAAAAATGGTGATTTTTGCAAAAAATGCGATAATTTTGGAATTGGAACATTTATTGAATACTACATTGGTTACAGTAATAATTTATGCATTATTATGATAGCATCATACGTGTACTTAAAATTAATTTGGATAAAACTGCCGAAAAGGCCCAATACCAAGAGAAATACCTGTTACCATGGAAACGATATTTAAAAATACAAAAAATGCCGCTATTGGAAAGAAATGAAGACCTATAACCCTTGCGACACAATATAACTTTTTGAAATTTGTTTTTTATGACATGCACTTTTAAACCGGACTTCTGTGTTGGGTAATTGTTGCGGTTTATTCAGCTGTTGTCATGGAAACGGACCAAATTTCGCCAAATAATGATGTTTTTTCCCATAGAGCGGACATTTAAAGCATGTAATTTTATGAAGCAAAGCTTATTATGACAACCCGTTATAGATGTCTCAAAACCTTTTTCAAAGATTACTATTTCCCAATTATCCCAGTAGTAGCTAGGATGCACATATGGGATATGAATGTTTTATTGCCATTTTGGGGTAAAAACTGTTAATTTTTGCAAAAAATGCGATAATTTTGGAATTGAAACATTTATTTGATACTACATTGGTTACAGTAATAATTTATACATATGATGGCTTCTTACGTGTGCTTCAATCTAGTTTTGATAAAACTGCAGAAAAAGCCCAATACCCTGAGAAATACCTATCAAGTTTGGGGATATAGAGAAACTAAACTAAAAAAGAAATAGAATCTATGTGAAGAAGTTTCTATAGAAGTTTGATAATAAAGAAACTTTCCAGATAAGATGAGGTCTAAGCAGAATGAGGTCCCCAGAGAGTGAAGTTAGTGATGCTAGCCCGCTATGCGGAATAGAGGGTAGTCATAATGCATCACATTTTATTACACACCTTAGTTGATTTATAGGGATTTCTTGATAAATTAAATGGACATAGCTTGTTTGAACCCCAAAATTATGTATACAAATTTGTCGATATAGCACTGAACATTGGTGTTGTTTCTTATGTTTTTCGATAAATTTGAATGGATGTACCATTATTAGAATCAACTGTATTTGTGACCATCATTACTGGTACTAGCGTATATATACAGTAATGCCCAAAGTAATTGACCACTTAACCACAGCAGAATTATGGGTAATTTTTCAGGATTTAGTCGGAAATATGGCTTGTTGCCATTCATCGGAAAGCTCTCGGCGAGAGCTTTCCGATGAATGGCAACAAGCCATATTTCCGACTAAATCCTGAAAAATTACCCACAATTATGCTGTGGTTAAGTGGTCAATTACTTTGGGCATAATTTGTATATATATCAGATTTATGTAGGCAATGACTTAGTATGAATTTCATAGCCTTGAAAAATATCTAAACCATGCATTACTGGCTGTTATGCTCCCTCCCCCCACCCCACTCCTATGGGAGGGTCCTCAGTGAGTATGCCCGATTATTACCGCTAACATTGCTCGTCAAAGTGTCAGGACACTATATATAGCTACACACCTTGAGGACAGGAGCCGCATCGGAATGATCCGGGAATGTTTATACATCGTACGGGTGGGTCCTGTGAGCACGCCCGAGTATTACTGTTGCACTCATCTACGTCCTGAGTACAGCTCGGGTTGTCTCCTTGTGTTGTCCATCCTTCATCACATATACAGGTGTACTTCGGCTAAAATAGAAAGTATATATCACAATAACATGTGCACTTTGCCTAAAATAGAAAGGTAAATATCACATATACAGCTGTACTTTGGCTAAAACAGACAAGTGTGTATTAGAAGGTACATACAGTAATTAATGCCTTAAATAATCAACTCCTTAACCACAGCAGAATTATGGGTAATTTTTCAGGATTTAGTCGGAAATGTGGCTTGTTGCCATTCATCGGAAAGCTCTCAGTTTATATAAAAGAAAGTATGTATAGTAATGCTCTAAGTAATCGACTCCTTAACCACAGCAGAATTATGGGTAACTTTTCAGGATTTAGTCGGAAATATGGCTTGTTGCCATTCATCGGAAAGCTCTCCCCGAGAGCTTTCCGATGAATGGCAACAAGCCATATTTCCGACTAAATCCTGAAAAGTTACCCATAATTCTGCTGTGGTTAAGGAGTCGATTAATTGGAGCATTACTGTAGTCCTCAATTAAATGGCTTCACACATTACAATGTTTTACAAGTAGCTTGGACACTAAAATCCATAACCTTCAATGTTAATCTTTTAAGCTCTATGTAGCCCCTAAAATTCAATCAACCATAACAATATGAACAAAAGGGAAAATAAGGTTCCTAGAAATATTAACATCTACCATATTTGATAAATTCCCTAAATATCACATGACATACCATATTTGATAAATTCCCTAAATATCACATGACATACCATATTTGATAAATTCCCTAAATATCACATGACATACCATATTTGATAAATTCCCTAAATATCACATGACATACCATATTTGGTTGTCTCCTGGCCACATTGATACATGTGCCGTGTCCACAGAGAGCTTGTGATGATGCACCAGTGCAGTCGTCATGACGAGATGTACATCGAACTCCATTCCAATCAGCGGGACACTGACAGCTGTTAAGGCAAAAAAACAAAAGTCTCAGACAAACTTTTTTTCTGAATCAATGATGGAGGGAGAACTTTATGTTTATTTTGTATTATTTTGTGCACATCGTGAGCATGGATTATGATAGTCTCCCTTGTCTAGTAATAGTCAGAAAATGTAGAGGGAATTTTCTTATGCATATACACTCATTTAAAGGGGTACTTAACACTAAATCCGACCATTTATGGGACCATCTCCTTTTATACTCAACAGAATATATGAGGCCCACACCCCCCCTTTTCGTACGCCGTATTCCATGCCCTGTTATGAGGTACGCCGTATTCCGGCCCCTCTGTTAGGAGGTATTCGGTATTCCAAATATACCGGTATTCGTACGCCGACCTTCCAAAAAATGAAGTTTTCATATATTTTGATGTATTCCATATGGCTGTTAACTGGTATTCCGTATTCCACCCTCTGTATTAAGTGGTATTCCGTATTCCATGGGGGGTGGGGGTGGGGGCCTCATATATGCAACAAATGAATGAATTTGAGCCATGGATTAGTGCAAAATACATTCATGTGCTCTATGAACGATGCAAACAACATGGTATTTATAATGAAAATTAATTTATGACTCCAGCCATTTAAGAATTCCTGTATTTTTCAATTAATGCTCAAGCCTTGAAATATGGTGTTTGTCATTTGCAGAATGAGGTCCCCAAAGGGTCAATTTAGTGATGCTACCCCGCATAGCGGGCTAGCATCACCATATTCACCCTCTGGGAACCTCATACTGCTGAGGTGTAAGCAGCATGAGGTCCCCAGAGGATGAATTTGGTGATGCTAGCCCGCTATGCGGGGTAGCATCACTAAATTCACCCTCTGGGGACCTCATTCTGCAAATGACAGACACACTATTTCAAGGCTTGGTCATACACCTCACCAAATGAGTCACCATTACTCCTCATATTTGTAAGTGAAATTAAGCCTATAATTTGACAAATAACTATAAAGGCCACTTAATTTTCGAAACCCCAGATCATAAAATATATGCCAATGGATTTAATTTTGAAATCCAAGTTGGCCACCAGCGGCCATTTTATTTGGCCGAATGACCCCAAAATGACTCGTTCCCATCTACATGTCAATGTCAACATTCATGACAAATTTCATAAAGATCAGACCAAAGATAGGACTTGTAGCCCACGCCAAAGGAAATTGTTGACGGACACAAGCACACACGGACGACGGACGTCAACCCATTGCAATAGCTCAAACTTGAGCTAAAAATGAAAAAAAAATTCTATAGAATGTAAGAATACATTATAAAAAATTATCAAAATTGTTAAAGAATGTAAAAACAAATGATAAAAAATTGTTAGGCCAATGCATTCTCTTATATATGTGAGGCAACGTATGGTTGTCTCGCATATATAAGAGAATGCACTGGCACAGGGTCTTTATAATCTTGCATCAGCGCAGCTCACGAAACTTATGTATCATTCCTAATATCCTAGGCAGCTCGGCCAATAAATATTAACGATTGATGTTACGTACTTGAATCCTCCATAGGTGTTAATACAGGTTCCTCCATTTTGACAAGCAAGGTCACTGCCTGCCAAGGTCGTACATTCATTAATGTCAGAATCACATGTCGCACCCTGTTCAAACAAAACAAGCACAAGGTATTAAGAATTTTAAAAGTCCAATAAAATGCAAAGAAAAAAGTGAGAGAATTGTCTGAAGAAAGGTATCTTACATGTCTCCCACAAACCGGTCTTAACCCTTCCGTGACTAGATCTTCCTGAAATTTTGTGAAAACCCTGTGCCAATGCATTCTCTTATATACATGTATGTGAGGCTCCCTATGGGAGACTCTCGCATATTTAAGAGAATACATTGGCCTAAAAATATTTACCTTGATCTTGTAAGCCAGTGCATTCTCTTATATATGCAAGGTTCCCTATGGGAGACTCACATATATAAGAGAATATATAAGAGAATGCACTGGCACATGATCTTTAATGCTTCACCAGCACAGCTACGGTGATGAAAAGGTTATAAAATCTACTCATGTTTACTTATAATGTGTCTGTCATTGCAGAATGAGGTCCCAAAGGGGTGAATTTAGTGATGCTACCCTGGACAGCGGCCCGGCTAGCATTACCAAATTCACCATCTTTGGACCTCATTCTGCATGGCCTGATCTGCTATGGGAGACATAGACTCAGATTGAAGTTACCAATTGGTGAATATTGTGATGTACACCCATTGGGAACCTCAGTCGATTATGCAATGTGTCGTCTGCCAATTTGGGGATATAGAGAAACTAAACTAAAACAGAAATAGTATCTAGAGGGTGAATTTAGTGATGTGGGATAGCGTCACTAAATTTACCCTCTGGGGACCTCATTCGCAAATGTCAGGTACTGTCTGGTTCGGGTTACATTTTTGCTAGAAAAATAAATAGTGTGCCTGACATTTGCATCATCAAATTCACCCTCTGAGGACCTCATTCTGCTTAGGACTCATATTCTGGATAGTAATTATAGTCTCAAATTAACATTGCTTTTAGTTACTTTTTCCTTTCTGTTCAGTTTCTATATCCCCTAATTTGCAGAAGATAAATTGCGTAATCGAGGTGACTAATCAGTGAACATCACCAACATCAATCTGATTTTTTGTCTCCCAGCAGTTGAGGTCTAAGCAGAATGAGGTCCCCAGAACGTGAATTTAGTGATGCTAGCCCACTGTGCGGGATAGTATCACTAAATTCACCCTCTGGGGACCTCATTCTGAAAATGAGTCACTATTTCAAAGCTTGTCCATTGTATATATATATCGCTCCATATCTATATGGACTCGTTGCTATAAATTACCACCCCCCCCCCCATCATCGATACATATTGTCAAGTCTGGAAATAGTGTGTCTGACATTTGCAAAATTAGGTCCTCAGAGAGTAGTTGAAGTTGCTATAGTCACCTCGATTATGCATTTAATCTTCTGCAAATTAGGGATACAGAAACTAAATTCACCCTCTGGGGACCTCATTCTTCAAATGTCAGACACACTGTATCCAGACTAGCATGTTGCTCCTACATGGACTACTGTAGCACACTTTGCTAGAAATGACCACCCCCCCCCCCCCCAGCCTGAACTTAGTGTGTCTGACATTTGCAGAATGAGGTCCCCAGAGGGTGAATTTTCTGTTTTGTTGATTTTTTATATCCCCTAATTTGCAGAAAATAAAATGCATAATCGAGGTGACTAATGGGTGAAAATCAACATTCAACTGGGGAACTTGAATGAATCTGATCCTTGGTCTCCCATAGCAGTTGAGGCCTAAGCAGAATGAGGTCCCTAGAGGATGCATTTGGTGATGCTACCCCCGCTGTGTGGGATAGCGTCACTAAATACACCCTCTGGAGACCTCATTCTGCAAATGTCAGACACACTAAATTCAGGCTTGACCTCCCCCCCCCCCCCATCGTAACTAGTGACTAATGAAAATAACTAATGAAAGTGTAGCTCAACTTGGGAAGGAGTTAATTTTAAAGAAGGAAAGCAAACTAGAGGTCACCCCGAAAATCTATATGAAATTTAGTGATGATCGGATGAGAGATGTGGTCTGTAGTGTGCACCAAAGGATTTAGTCATACAAAGAATAAATTCAAAGATGGCTGCTGGCGGCCATGTTTTTCAACAAATTTTGGTCAATATAGGAGGCTCCCATCTAGAGGTCATCCCCGAAGATCCATATGAAGTTTCGTGATGAGGGTTGTGGTCTGTAGGGTGTGCCAATTAAAGGATTTAGTCATGCAAAGAGTATAATCCAAGATGGCTACCGGTGGCCATGTTTTTCATCAAAAATCATTCAAATTCGATAGCTCCCATATACAGGTGATCACAATCCTGCTTGCAAAATAATAAAATGATCTGGCCATAAATATGGGCTGTTGGGTGTGCCGATGGATTCAAATTTGAAATCCAAGATGGCTGCTGGCAGCCATGTTTTTCATCGAAATTCAGAACAATTGATAGGTCACCCTGAAGCTACATATGAAGTTTGATGAAGATCGGATAAGGGATGCGGACTGTAGGGTGTGCCAAAGAAAATTGTTGATGCACGCACAGACGCACGAACGACGGACGCCAACCCATGCATGGCAATAGCTCAAACTTTACGAATGTAAAGTTCAGCTAAAAACTTACCTGGAATGCATCTGTACATCGACATATGACTCCGTTGTATGCATCAATACATGTCGCTCCATTCCTACACGGACTACTCTGGCACTCATTCCTCGTAAGTAACTGCGGAATATAGAACCATCAAAGAAATAGAAAATACTCATAGTAGCAGAGAATACCAAATATTCACCACAAGTGGAATTGTGGTTTTAACCACAAGCCTTTTGGCAAGTGGTTATTGTTGTATGTGGAGGAGCCGGCGATTGTCGTGAAGCATCGTAAAGAGACGTTTTATGACTTGATCTCGGCTTTAATTAACATATTTCTAGACCGGAAGTGATACATAGGAAATAATCAAAATCGCGGAATGTACACAATGAATATGAAACGGATCAATCATACCAAATTTATTTTGTACTCTCAGCTTCTATAGGTGTATTTTATTTATACTATAATTATCATTTTTGATTTGTTCCATGAATTCAACTACTTTGTTCTCCGCCAGTCCATTTCTGAGCAATCAGTCACTTGATATACAACCATTCATATGTTTCATAGTTCATATAACAGTATATCAAGCTGTGTTTGATTGAAATGCAGGCAATTTTCCTCAAATTTAATTGATATTATAACAACTTCCAATCTTAAATCAATGTAACAAAAGAACTATTTTGCTAACTACAATGTAGTTCTACTACGGGATTAAACATTTAACCCATGAAATGACGTTTGAAAATCTACACCCACAGTAAAAGTTTATACCCACGTGCACAGTAGGGAGTAAAGATGAAATTTACCAAATAGGTATTACACACACCATAGCATATGTAATTATAGTATAAATCATATACAACCATGCCCTAAAAATCGACTCCTTAACCACAGTAGAATTATGAGTAACATTTCAGGATTTAGTCGGAAATATGCCTTGTTGCCATTCATCGGAAAGCTCTCAGTCGATTATTTAGGGCATTAATGTATATATGAATACTTGCCTGTTATAACTGTTACGAATTGGGCACACCAATAGGAGTCAAATTGTCATGTACAGTAATGCTCTAAGTAATTGACTCCTTAACCACAGCAGAATTATGGGTAACTTTTCAGGATTTAGTCGGAAATATGGCTTGTTGCCATTCATCGGAAAGCTCTCGGGGAGATCTTTCCGATGAATGGCAACAAGCCATAAATCCTGAAAAGTTACCCATATTTCTGCTGTGGTTAAGGATCGATTACTTATAGCATTACTGTACAATGTTTATTAACCCTAAATGCTGCTTCCTGAATTTTAGCGAAAACCCTGAGTCAATCCCATATGTGAGTCACAGGGCACCTCATATATATAAGAGATTGAATTGGCCTAACAATATTTACCTTGATCTTAAGCTCATTCTCTTATATATGCTAGGCTCACTATGGGTCTTTAATGCCACAGCTCCCGTCATGAAAGGGTTAAAGGTCCAAGTTGTTGTTGTGTATAACGTTTATTAACTGAAGTTCTTGCAATGTGATAGTGTTGATACAGCAGTGTTATTTGATACCATTGCATTCAGTCTACAGATGTGTTCCTTAGTATGTAACTGGTGCGACGCGACTAAGAATAGTGTAGTGTTGAAATGATTTGACGATTAGTCAAATTCGACGAATTGTTCACCAGAATCCCAAGTCGATTAGTTACATTTATATATTAAATTGAGCACGCATGGTTTTAATGGAACACGACAATGTCGCTAATAAATAAACATCGTTGCATGATGGCCGATCAAAGATAACCGTATCGGCTACCTTGCTTTGGATCCTTTGATGTTCTTTCAATGTGTGTCATGTCGCGAAGAAGTTGACTCCCAGCCTCCCGCATGGTCGGGAATCGATTGCGATATGACAGTGGCTGACTATAACTAAGGTAGAGTGAAAGGTCGCAGGTTAAACGTACTCAGGTTAAAAGAACTCAAAATGTCAGCAGCCGTGTACAGTGAAAGGTCACGACCTCTGAGTACATTTAACCTGTGACCTTTGGTTAAATATACTCAGAGTTTAGATGAACTCAAAGGTAATCGGCCATGTAATTAAATATTTTGAAGCCAAAATAGTACAATACAAGTTATACCAAATTAAATTAGAAACCTATACACAATGGAACCCATTGAAGCCAACTTAGCCAAGACACCGGGTAATAATTAGCTGCATGGATACAAATTTAGTAGCACTGGCCATCGGTTTCCGTCTTCCGATTGTTATACCCACGAAAAATAGGAACAGCATGGAGTTATTTTGCAGTGATTTTATAGTACTCAATAACCACGTAGTAAATTGGAAGTTTTCCATGGGAATGGGGGTTGTCAATTAGTCGACTTCGACTTGAATTTGGCTGCATGTCGATTGGTCGACTACGAAAAACCCTAGTTGTTTCAACACTATATACGTGACATATATAACAGCAAATGTAACAGTCTATAATTAATTTCTCGGGGAGAGCTTTCCGATGAATGCAACAAGCCATATTTCCGACTAAATCCTGAAAAGTTACCCATAATTCTGCTGTGGTTAGGGAGTCGATTAATTAGGGCATTACTGTACATACACGCTATTAGATGCATTATCTTTTCATTATTTGATTGTGTTTGCTCAGTATTGACTTGCAGTGACAGTTGTAATGTCATTAGTGACAGAGCAGGTCAAATCCATTCAATCGAACACCCAATTAATTTTGAGAAAGCTGTGATAACGGAAATGGGCAAATCCTATTCTGCGTTTTGAATCGATAAAGTGTGAAATTTCCGGAAGCTTTTATTTACAGTGCACGAAAATTGACAAAATGGTATTTTCTAAATTGTTTGTCATATTTTGAAGAAATGATGTCTTTAACTGTCGATCCACCGTTCACAAAAAAAAAAAAGTTGATGTGTTTTATTTAATAGACAATTTTTACATTTTGACGACAACGGGAAACATTGGATCATTTTGGCGACATAGATTTTTCGAGAGCTGTTTGATTAATTAAAAAACCCACTATTTGCAGGGGCCTAATCTCATATATATTTTGAAGACCTCTGTTTGTTTGTCTGTCTGTCTGTATGTTTGTCTGTCATTTATACAAATCTACGATTCTCGACCGATCGGGACGAAACTTGGTACGTGTGTGTAGTTTGACCAGGCGGTGGACGTTGTCGTATTGGCGAGCCCGTGCGGCGCCCGCTTCGCGCATGCGCAGACGAGATCTCGGAAACGGGTGGAGCTATCGACTTGAAATTTGCTATGTGAATGTATCTTGCCCCGGATACGAATTTTATCTGGTCGCCGAGCCCATGCGACGCCAGCTTCGCGCATGCGCAGACGAGATCTCGGAAACAGGTGGAGCAATCGACTTGAAATTTGGTATGTGAATGTATCTTGCCCCGGATACGAATTTTATCGGGTCGCCGAGCCCGTGCGACGCCAGCTTCGCGCATGCGCAGACCAGATCTCGGAAACGGGTAGAGCTATCGACTTGAAATTTGGTTTTTGAATAGCCCGGACAACGTCGGGCTGGGTAGAGCTATCGACTTGAAATTTGGTTTTTGAATAGCCCGGACAACGTCGGGCTCATCAGCTAGTCTATTATATATTTTGGAAGATCTGTGTGTCTGTGTGTTCGCGATGAACTCGAAAACGGCCAACCCGATTTCGATGAAACTTGGTATGTGGGGGTATTTTCGGCCGGGGGGAGACATAGGCCTATTGATTTTCAGATCCGAGGTCAACTTTTCACGTGCCGAGGTCAAATATGTTTTTACGCTGTGTTACGGGACTTTCATTTCAGTTCGGTGCTTACAAATCGATTCGAAACAGCGCAAATAATAAAATGCCAGTCATAATAATGACACTGTGAGAATCTTTCGTGTTTCCTCTTTCCAACGATATATAATGCGTATGTATCCGTTTTAGTTATCTGCCTCAATTATCAAGAAGAAGTGGTACTATCTTCCATCGGGATAAAAACAATGCGTAACTTCTATGACGTCGTTAGAGGTCATAACGTTAGATCACGTTAACGCTTAACCGGCCGATGCATTTGACTGTTTCAGACGTCTTGGCGATATCTCGGGCACCGATGGTAATTTATCTTTACGTTGAAACTTGATAATTAATGAGCGTGTGTATATGAGGCGCGTTTATATACTTGAGTGGAAATCAAATCGGGTTAAACTGGCGGATTTGTACGGACGAAATTTGATGCATAGGGTATCTCGGTATCCGCTGGGCCGATTTCCACCATTTTTGGGGTGTTGGTGTTTTACCCCACCTGACCTTGACCTTCAAAATGGTCAATTCAAGGTCAAAGCCCGGACGAAGTCGGGTCACCTTCTAGTATAATATAACTTTCATACCTGCTTCAAATTAGAGACGTCCCCCTCAATCGTGTCGACCTAAAAGATAGAAAAGATAATTAACCTAGGAGCCAGCCTGAGATTAGTGTGCCTGTCATTTGCAGAATGAGGTCCCGAGAGGGTGAATTTAGTGACACTAGCACGTATAGCAGGCTAGCATCACCAAATTGACCTTCTGGGGACCTCATTCTGCAAATGACAGGCACACTATAACCTCAGACTTGCTCCTAGGCATGTATTAATAATAATACAAAGAGTACTATTTAACCCTTTAAGTGCCAGGTCCGATTTTTGTATCAACCCATATACCCTATGCCAATGCATTCTCTTATATATGCAAGTCGACCATAGGTCGCCTCACATATATAAGAGAATGCATTGGCCTAACAATTTTTCATCATTTGTTATTATTTTTTACAATTTTTTTAATTTTTTTGTAGGTTTAGTGCTAGGGAATCTTACATTTTTCATGGGCATCAAAATTATTACTATGAATACTTGGTGATAGTTTTGAGTTATAACATGCCCCTAAGGTTTTTTCCAGTTTGTTTTTAAATTCGCTATAGCATGCTTAAGCATACCCAGAAAAAATTCAACCCAAAAAAATCTTTAAAAAAACAAAAAACAAAAACAATTTTTTTTTTTTAGGACCGATTTTACAGACCGTAAATTATGGCTGATGAGATCGGCCCCTGGCACTCAAAGAGTTAAAGTATAAATACTACAAGACATTTAGTTCTTCTAACAAAAAATCAATAATCAACCAATCTATCACCGTGAAGAGAATTTTAGGGTGCAATAACCCTTTCATGACGGGAGCAGCGCCAGTGCATTCACTTATATATGCGAGGCTCCCATAGAAAGCCTCACAAATATAAGAGAATGCACTGGCTTACAAGGTCAAGGTAAATATTGTGGCCACTGTATTCTCTTATATATACGAGGCTCCCTATGGGAGACTCAAATATATAAGAGAATCCATTGGCACATGGTTTTCACAAAATTTCATGAAGCTCCATGTAGTCATGGAAGGGTTAATTTCAATAAGCTTACATTGACGAGTAAGCAACAAAATAAGCTACAAATATGTGTGCATCAGGATTACCATACTGACTTAACTCCAATGTACTCATTTGGTACTCAATTGGTGCGAGATATTTAAGAACAAAGTTTATTGTCAATAGCAACAATTTGATTTAAAACTGATCAAAAAGGAAGATTTTCCATAAAATAAAACCCCACAAATGTACAACTGCATGATAGCATAATATTCTAAAAAATAGTAATATTTGATGTGCAGAAAATAAATGAAGTGAGAGATTGTCTATATAGCAAGTTTTATATAGATTCCAGGGTATAAAATAATAGATATGAATCTTAAAGGTGGTCTATCTCTTCCCAGCAAGTTTTATATAGATTACGGGGTATAAAATAATAGATATGAACTGATCACACCTGTCTGGAAAAGCTTCTTATTAATATTAACTCTTTTTTTTAGAAATCTTATGACATTCATGGGACAGTTTTAGGGGAAATTTTTAGATTAGAAAACCATACAGAAACACCAGGAGCGTATCAAGACTGTACCAAGAAGGAGAACTCTATCTTAGAAGCCACGGATAATTTCAGATCACCTAAGAGATTTACCGCAAATTACGATAGAAATAAACTACTTTATTATACCTTAATGATTAAATAATATATCCCATCTTCAGTTTTGTCTGCATTTTATTCACCCAATACTACTATTTGTGGTCTTGAAATTGGGATTGATAAAAAATGATGTTGTTGTTGTACTTGTGGCCTGGTAGAGATTATGAATGCCTAATTACCCTTCTGCGGAGATTTCTGACTTGTCGCGGTCGGCCCGGTCCACCACCACCGGCTGCTATTGACTGAAGTAGAGCTCGTATTGTTGTTATCTGTGGAAATATCAAACATCAAGTCAAAATGAGACATCACAGTCATTAAAAAGAAGATCGGTACACGAAAATGTACAGTAATGCCCTAAATAATCAACTCCTTAACCACAGGAGAATTATGGGTAATTTTTCAGGATTTAGTGGGAAATATGGCTTGTTGCAATGGCAACAAGCCATATTTCCGACTAAATCCTGAAAAATTACCCATAATTCTCCTGTGGTTAAGGAATCGATTATTTAGGGCATTAATGTATGTGTTTGGAGGTTCAGGAAGATTATCTACAGTACGTAAATAGCGTGCAAATTTCATCAAGATCTGCACGATAACCCATGGTTGAGAAGTATAACAGTGGATGAACGGAAATCCAACATTTTGAGATAAACAAAGAGGGATAACTCTTGAATGTAAAATGTGAAATACCTCAATTAACCCTGTTTTGAGTGGGCAGTGATTCATACTGCAGGTATAAAGTGAGTAGATGGTCGAAAAGATCGAGTGATCTTCTCCTTCACCCCACGGTTTGTTGTTGTTGGAGATATAGCACACAGAAAATAGTCATGTCTGAACTCGGCAAAAGCGGACACAATTGAATTAATGTTATCTCTTTGATTGAATTGATTTGGAAGGATTATTTGGGGAAGAGCCCACGAGCTTTAATATGGGGTGTGAGGGGTGTCCCGGTGGGTCCCTTTAATATATAGTTGAGCTGAGTGTGGTGCGCTGAAAAAAAGAGCGGGGCCCGTGTTATAGTTTTAAAATAGTGTTAGTTTGTTAGTTATTTAAAAAACAACCGCAAGGCAGAGCGTGTGATTCAATGTGATTCAATGTGATTCAATTCAATTCAATGCGCCATCATACCACGATTCTGTTATAGCCAAATGTGTTGTCTGTGGAAGTTATTTATAGCGATGGTAATGGGACAAATAGCTGGTTTTAATTGTCACTCAGTACCTGAAGGGTCTGAGTATGACTTTAATTAGAACTGAAGTGGCTCAGATTTATAACAAATGGTTATTTAGCCTGGATATAGTGTGCCTGACATTTGCAGAATGAGGTCCCCAGAGGGTGAATTTAGTGACCTTCTGGGGACCCCATTCTGCATGGCCTCATCTGCTATGGGAGACAGACTCAGATTGAAGTTCCCAAATGGTGAATATTGTGATCAGATGTACACCCATTTGGGAACCTTGATTATGCAATTTGGGGATACAGAAAAACAAAACTAAAAAAGAAATAGAATCTATGTGAAGAAGTTTCTATAGAAATTTGATAATAAAGAATCTTTCCAGAGAAGATGCGGCTTAAGCTGAATGAGGTCCCCCAGTGGGGGAATTTAGTGATGCTAGCCTGCTATACCTCATTCTGCTTTAGGCCTCATATTTTGTGAAGTATCTATATTCTCAAATTAACATTGTTTTCAGTTACTTTTTCCCTTCTGTTCAGTTTCTATATCCCCTAATTTGCAGAAGATAGATTGTATAATCGAGGTGACTATAATGGGTGAACATCAACAACTTCAACTGTGGAACTTAAATCTGATCCTAGGTCTCCCATAGAAGTTGAGATTTATTAAGCAGATTGAGGTTCCCAGATGGTGAATTTGGTGACGCTAGCAGTGCAAATTCCAGTCTGAAATTCTTAACAGTTGACATAGGGTAGGGTTGATAGGGGCAGTGCAGGAGATCCTCCCACTTGCAAGTCACCACATCCCTGCAGGGGGCCAGGCTACAATAATGCCCAAAGTAATCGACCCCTTAACCACAGCAGAATTATGGGTAACTTTTCAGGATTTAGTCAGAAATATGGCTTATTGCCATTCATCGGAAAGCTCTCCCCAAGAAAATCCTGAAAAGTTACCCATAATTATGCTGTGGTTAAGGGGTCGATTATTTAAGGCATTATTGTATGTGCACCACAAAGAAAAATGTTGTAATAATTATAACAATTTTTTTTACATTTATGTTATACGTTCTCAGGGAGGTGTTTCTGCACTCCCATACCCCTATAGACTGACTGGACCAAAATTCACTGTCACACCAGGGTAAAAAAAAAATTCCGGCACGTATGCCGGGGTGGGTGGGTGGTCAAAGCCACCAACAAACAATTTTTTCCGCAACTAAAAAAATAATTTCCTGCTTGTTTTTTAGTGTTTTGGCAATGAGTTGGGCTTCAAAACCACTTTGAATGAGAGAAATAATGTAATTCTAACTGTAAACTGACTGCAGGCAGTTATCGTGCTGTATTTTGTTGCAAATTTTGAAATCCAAGATGGCCGCTGGCAGCCATGTTTTTTTGGCCGAATGACCTCAAAATGACTCATTCCAATTTACATGTCCATGTTAACATCCATGATAAATAGTATGCACAGAAATTCATATACAGCTGTTTACAGTGAATTTCCCCCCGCAAATCTCTGTTTTAGTGTTAAAAGGGGGGTGGGTGTCAAAAAATGGTCGGAAAAAACTGCCGAAAACGGAAAAAAATTTGGCGGTGGGGGTGGGTGGGTACTAAAAAATGATCGAAAGGGAAAAAATGCCATACGTGCCTGAAATTTTTTTCCAACCCCCCCCCCTGGTCACACCCACAAATCACAACATCCTCAGGGTACCAGTTATCTACATGGGATCAGGCCACAAGTATGTAGAGAAAACAGTATCAGGTCACCAACATTCCTCAGAGAATGATAACAAAGGTATCAGGTTACAGGAGACTTCACCCTGTAGGTACCAGCATGTGGTACCAGTCTACCAGGTCACAGACTGATATAAGCACCAGTCTATTTATTCTCACTGTGAAATGTGACACCAGCTGGTTCTAATAGTGCTCCAATCCATGATATATATACCAGAGTGTGGGGAGAAGAAAGATACAGTAATGCCCTAATTAATCAACTCCTTAACCACAGCAGAATTATGGGTAACTTTTCAGGATTTAGTCGGAAATACGGCTTGTTGCATTCATCGGAAAATTCCCTGAGAGCTCTCCGATGAATGGCAATTAACAAGCCATATTTCCGACTAAATCCGGAAAAGTTACCCATAATTCTGCTGTGGTTAAGGAGTCGATTATTTAGGGCATTACTGTAGGTACTGACCTGAGAGTTAACCGCCACTAAACTATTCTGTATATCTCGCAGCGTGTCCTGCAACCCGCTTGGAACCTAAAATTATCAAATTTAAAGTGAAATACATGAATCAACATCTTATAAATGTATCAAATGCACAAATTTAATAAATTAATGATGCTCTAACTCTTCTCAGGAGAACAACATATTAATTAAAATTTATTAAACTGGGTTAACCCAGAATCAGACCTGTTTACATTCAATATTGGAAATAGGGAGGGTACGTATTGTTAGTAATATTTGAGGTCAGTTTACATTATTTTTAACATGTTGAGTTTATATACCGCTAGAATATGTCCTTGAAATAAGACATAATTTATCCTATGCTGAACTTATCTAATTTAAGGAAATATATTTTAAAGACATTTTTTACCATTACTAGCATTAACTCTTCCATGACTGAAGCTTTCTGAAATTTTATGAGAAAAACCTTGTGCCAGTGCATTCTCTAATATATGCGAGTCTTGCATATATAAGAGAATACATTGGCCTAACAATATTTACCTTGACCTTGTAAGCCAATGCATTCTCTTATATATGCGAGGCTCCCTATGGGAGACTTGCATTTATATGAGAATGCATGGCACAGGATCTTTAATGCTGCACCAGTGCGCTCCCATCATTAAAAAATTTAATTATAAGAAATAACTTTCATTAATTCATGAGTTATAACCAAAGTCTGAAGAAAAATTCACTATAACATGCTATGTGCATTACATACAAGCCTGAGTTTAGTGTGTCTGGTCATTTGAAGAATGAGGTCCCCAGAGGGTGAATTTAGTGACGCTATCCCGTATAGCAGGCTAGCATCACTAAATTCACCATCTGGGAAACTCTTTCTGCATGGCCTCATCTGCTATGGGAGACATAGACTCAGTTTGGTTGCCAATTAAATGGTGAATATTGTGATGTACACCCATTGAGAATCTTGATTATATCTAAGTTTCTATAGAAATTTGATACCATAGATACTTCCCAGAAGATGAGGCCTAAGCAGAATGAGGTCCCCAGAGGGTGAATTTAGTGATGCTAGCCCACTATGCGGGATAGCGTCACTAAATTCACCCTCTGGGGACCTCATTCTGCAAATGACAGACACGCTATTTGCAGGCTTGTCAATCAACAAGTACATGTAAAATAGATCGACTTGGTTCTTATTTCATTATTAACCCATTCCATGCATCTTCCTGAAATATTGTGAATAACCCTGTGCCAATGCATTGTCTTATATATTCGAGTCTCCCATAGGGAGCCTCGTGTATATAAGAAAATGCATGGGCCTTGACCTTGTAAGCCAGCACATTCTCTTAGATATGTGAGGCTCACTATGGGAGGCTCGCATATATAAGAGAATGCACTGGGACATGATCATTAATGCTGCTCCAGCGCAGCTCCTGTCTGATGAACCAATAATAAGATTTCGCAAATTGAAACTATTTTTATGTAAAATTACTTTTACAGTACAAGCCTGAATTTAGTGTGTCTGACATTTGCAGAATGAGGTCCCCAGAGGGTGAATTTAGTGACTCTAGCCCACACAGCTGGCTAGCATCACCAAGTTCACCCTCTGGGGACCTCATTCTGCTTAGGCCTCAACTGCTATGGCAGACCTAGGATCAGATTGAAGTTCCCCGATTGAATTTGGTGATGTTCACCAATTAGTCACCTCAATTATGTATTTTATCTTCTGCGAATTAGGGGGATATAGAAAGAGAACAGAAGGAAAAGTAAATAAAACAATGTTAATTTGAGACTATAGATACTTCCCAGAAGATAAGGTCTAAGCAGAACGAGGTCCCCAGAGGGTAAATTTTGTGATGCTTGCCCGCTGTTCATGATAGTGTCACTAAATTCACCCTCTGTGGACCTCATTCTGCAAATGTCAGACACACTAAACTCAGGCTTATTACAGTAGCATTACCAATCAAAGTCCATTTAAAGGTACTCAATCCGATTCAATGGTCCCCATATAATCATTTTTAGAAATGCTGCTTGAGTTATCAGAATCGATTAATTGCCCAAAAATAATGGTAAGGCCAAAACGAAGAATACCTGTGTTTAGGGTAACCCGCCCGCCCCTACTCAAAACCTGCCGCCAAATTCCATTTTATCGTTTTTCAAAAATTTCCTCCGACTTCATTTTATTTTTTTGTAATTAGGAATTCGCGACTACGGAATTAGCTTAAAGAAGTAAACCATTTCCTTGCAAATATCGTCAATTCACAAAAAAAACGGAAGTGCCGCCATTGTTGTTGTAGTATATTCGTATTCCCTCATCATTGTTCGGCAAACCTCGCCGATTTCTCGAAAGCGGAAACGAGAAAACACACGATACTTGTGCCGGAATATGTATTAACTAGCAAATCGAAAGTAACCGGATATTTTGCCGATTGCACATGGCGATTGAATATGGCGGAAACACTTTCGTGTGCGGATAGATCCTGCATTTTAGTTATTATTAAACTTCACAAATGCGTTCATATGAATCAGAATAGAAACATCATGGTGCCTGTCAAATATAGCATAGATATGTTGTCGTGTGTGAACCGGTATCACACGGATTCTGAACTGACAGAAAAGGACATAGTAATAAAATGTCAGATTAAAAATAATTCTGACACTTTTGAAATCGACCCAAAGCTCAAAATTCCATTATTATAGTTTATCCACCTCTCACCGCATCCACCCTGAAAATTATAAGCCTGATGTAACATGAGTCTGTATGTACCCATGCAGTAGGAGTGGTATGTGCCTGGTAGAACTTAATTTTTTCCTAGTAGAACTATTTCTCATTAAATATTAGTTCTACAGAAAGCCGGACCCGATGAATCAACATCTTCTGCATCGCAATGATCCGAATGCTACAGTCATATGGTAATCAATGCACATATATTGTTCTTGGTGCTTACTTTGTTTTACAGGTGTGAATGCCACCACCGCTTTGCATATTGATTATGTTATGTACGTCACGTTGGCGTTGCCGCATGTATGTGCCATTTCCAATGGAGGAACTCTTGTTAAATTCACCTTCTGAGTTGAATATTTCGCAAAATTTCTTAGTATTCGAGTCGGTGGATAAACAAAATATCATAAGTGTCTTGTGTGGGAAATTGAACAGTAATATGTCCACTCGTAGGATTTGGCCTGTAATATCCGAGCTTCAGCGTGAACATAAACCGTTTAATTTCCAACACTAGACACTTATTCTATATATAATATCATTTAATATCATGCTGTATACATTCTATTGAACTTCTGTAACACATTAAACTGATTAAAGCTACCATGACATTGATTAGTGTGACAATGACTTGCCCAAGCTTTATACGAGTGACACTGGCAGACGATTAGAAGGCACGAATACTTAAATACTATTCCCCGTGAAAAATAAAATGAAAAAATAAAATAAAATGAAGTACCGCCCGCCCGCCCCTGTTTTTTTCCCCTCATGTTACGCTAAACTCAGGTATTCTTCCTTTTGGCCTAACCACTGTCAACTATAGATAAAATTGATTGAAATGTGTTATTTATCAACATGTTCGTCGACTTTTTACTGGGCCACTAATAAAGTCTCGATGGTTTAAAATAATAGATTTCAAAAATCAATATCTAATAACTCTTAGCTTTGATATGTGGGTTCCTCGACTCAAACATAGGGGCCTGTAACGCGCTCCGCTGCCCGCCCCCTTTTGCGCTGCCCATATACGCCATCACTATATACGCGCCTGCTTCACATCCTTATTATACTATGATTAACGTGAAGCAGGCGCATATAGGCGGCGTATATGGGCAGTGCAAAAGTGGGCGGGCAGCGGAGCGCGTTACAGGCCCCTGTGACTCAAATTAAATATTTTTTACCCCAAAATCTAAATAAATAGTAATTGAGGGGCGCTTAATCGGATTATGCACCTTTAATCAAAACTTTATGGTAAACACTGGAAAGGGTCAAAGCATTGAAAAATATTCTGAAAATCATATTCAGTTAAATTATTTTAACTTAAATTACTACGCAATTAGCAATGTTTGTTGACAAATCACTGTAACAGTTTTGTATACACAACAATGGTTTCAACACACGAAATTTCTTTAAATCTCTGGTGATGGATGTTTTAACAGACTGTTTTAATTCTTGCACATTTACCCATTGCGAGAGTCTGAAACAATATTTCTTTCTCAAACATTCTTACCTGATTTTCTAAGCTTGTTAGTCGACTAGTTATATCTGTGAAAGCCGCCTGGACAATACCAGTGGGCCGCAAATTGTCCAACCTCTGTTCCACCGTCCTCACACGATTCGTTAGGTTGGCAGGAACCTAAAATTAAGAAGGATGATAAAAAATACTATGAAACTGTCCATTGAGCTGTCCTGTACATTAACCCTTTCAGTGCCAAGTCTGATTTTTGTATCAACCCATATTTCCTTGATCATTTTTCAAATTTATTGATTATAATAATGTGATACATTGATGGAAAGAGCTCTTAGAAATATGGGTTGATACAAAAATTGGACTTGGCACTGAAAGGGTTAAACTGTCCAATACAATACTAAGAAATTGTCCATTAAAATATTGAGAAAATGTCTATTAAATACTAAGAAACTGTCCATTAAACTGTCCATTTATTGTGGCTTAATGTTAAGAAACTGTCCATTAAATTGGCCATAAAACTGTCTACTCATTGTTGCTTAATGTTAAGAAACTGTCCATTAAATGGTCCATTAAACTTGACATGTGATCGATTTGAGAAAACTCATCGATTCTGCATTAAATATTATCAGGGTTTACATACATGTAGATGAACATCAACAAATATAGCATTTTTCCCTTAGAACATCATCTGATACACCCATCGGTGAAAACAAATGCACCCTTTTCTGTATTTAAAAAAAAACGATAATCTTGCATGTCCATAACAACCCCATTTACCGCACAAAAATCAGCGGCATAAAAATACCCAGACCCAGATCCATAACTTCGGGACCCCACCAGACTCTTCCTGGCCATCTAAACAAAATTTATCGCCATAGTTACGTAGCCTTCAGTTTCAATTCCTACTCAGTAAATTTCCCTCAAAGGTAATCAACCAATCAGCAACCAGATTTTTGATATGCTGACTGGAGTTTCCCTACACAAATTCAAGAAGAGTAACTCTATATAATTAGTTGCTTGTTTTACAGCGACTCACATTGCCAGCTCCCGGTCCAATTCGTGCGACCTGTAAGAAGAGAAGACATTTAAATAGTTATTTTAACCTGGTAAGCCAGAGCTTCTTCTTATATATGCGAGGCTTCCTATGGGGATTCGCATATATAAGAGAATGCAGCTGGCACAGGATCTTTAATGCTGCACCAGTGCAGCTCCCTTCATGAAAGGGTTAAAGGTATTCAATCTGATTTGATAGTCCCCATATCATCAGATTCCAGCAACATTTTTTTTTAAATGCCGCTTCAGTTATCAGGATTGATTTATTGTCCAAAAATAATGCTATATAAATAAAAACTATACTATAAAATAGCCCAAAACATGTTATTTATCAACATTTTATTCAACAAAATCTGGCCAAATTGTCAAATATCTAACACACAAAGCCACTTGATTTTAGAGTTATCCATCTTCATCCGCAATTTGGTCCGAGACCGTCGGCTTGAGGAATATTTGCCAGGCCACCAAAAATTATATATCTTGGGAATAACAAATTTCAAAAATCTATATCTGACCACTCACGATAATCGATGGCTGTCAGATGATACATTGTCATGGTTACTATGCTACACTCATGGAAACATAAAATAAAAGTCATTCCCTTTCACAAGGCATTCCAACTCAACTCTGATGCAAAGTTACTGAGCAGTGATGTTGTATATGTATTATTTGCATGTTTTTCTTGAATTCCCGAATTTGTTTGTTGCTTACTTTCATGAAAAAGGGGCTGTTTTCCAGCAACAATCGACATATTTGTATATTAGTAATGATCCTACAGTAATGCTCTAATTAATCGACTCCTTAAACACAGCAGAATTATGGGTAACTTTTCAGGATTTAGTCGGAAAAATGGCTTGTTGCCATTCATCGGAAAGCTCTCAGTGAGAGCTTTCCGATGAATGGCAATAAGCCATATTTCCGACTAAATCCTGAAAAGTTACCCATAATTCTGTTGTGTTTAAGGAGTCAATTAATTAGAGCATTACTGTATTTTCTTGCCAGAACAACGATTCCTGACCTGCAAATATGGCTTATGAATTGAACGCCCAAAATTGCCAAATCAAGTTCGAGCCGCCCAAATTCACCCGACCGGCATGCCCAAATTAGCTCTGGATTAATCCCTGAGGGGTGGTAATAAATTCCTGCATTAATTAACAAATATGAGAAAATGTTTTACGTCACAAAGTTTACCTTTTAAGCGGGTGTTGATTGATTTAAATGTGATGTTGTGATTTGTTTACCTTTTGTGCGAGTGCCTTGACATCGACACCATCGATATTGATGTAACCGCCGTTGATTTATTAAATGTGATGTTGTGATTTGTTTACCTTTTGTGCGAGTGTCTTGACATCGACACCATCGATATTGATGTAACCGCCGTTGATTGATTTAAATGTGATGTTGTGATTTGTTTACCTTTTGTGCGAGTGTCTTGACATCGACACCATCGATATTGATGTAACCGCCGTTGATTGATTTAAATGTGACGTTATGATTTGTTTACATGTACCTTTTGGGCGAGTGTCTTGACATCGACACCATCGATATTGATGTAACCGCCGTTGATTGATTTAAATGTGATGTTGTGATTCGTCCCCGTCTGGAAAATGAGATGCCCGTTCTGGGTGAGGATCTGTGGTCTGAAAAATTAAATTGTTTATATTGTAATAGAACAAGAGAGAGAAGTGTGGGACACAAGGGCGTGTCGTTAAAACAAGTAAAATATAAATTTGAAAATATAGTTTAAAACGAGCGCGTCACATTAAAAAGTGCATTGATAAACAATACATATTTAATATGTTATTGTTCATCGATGCACTTTTTAAAGTGGCAAGAAAAAAACCCCCAAAAATCCAAAAAACTATATAACAAAAATTGTGTTTATAGATTTCTGATCGTACTCTCGGGACCTAATGGTGCTTATTTGGGACCCTATGTTCTTACTTTTTGATAAGAACAAATTGTAAGTCACTTGCAAAAACAGATGCAAAATGCACAGATTTGAAACATGGTGCTTTGAATATCAATAACAAACGTTTTAATACTTGTATTGTAAAACTGAGGCCATAATTAATAATATGTTTGTTTCCCCTCGCCCGACCGCCCCATTTTAAATCCGCCGACTGAGATTATTATTTGCGTCTCGTTTGTAAAAAATTATTTATATTCATTTTCCGGAAATCGGCATTCCTCCGGTCCGTTTCCGGTGTTTTTCAATTCCGCGCTTCCGCTTTACCGATGTTAAACTTCCGGGTGATATTTGTTGACATTGAGCGATGGATTCGTCTGCTAAAAAGCAGAAAATATCTGCAAGTCTCTGTGTTTTGAAAAATGGCGACAAAAATATGACATTAATTTAATTAAGAATAGGATCGGCGAATACGACACAGAACACATGTGGTCCGATGTGTTGGAAAGTTTGCTAACCTGCTTGGCTGCAATGACGAGGTCACGGATGTGAAGTTGAAAAACAGCGTGGTAGCTGTCAGTGTTTCGCAAACCAGAACGGACACTGTCAATGTATTATCATACGATTCGGGCGAAGCTATTCGGGTGATAATGGACTTCGACCCAAAATTGAAATTTGTGAAATTTCTTGTCACTGAAAGTGAACCAGGACTGGAGAGTGACTCAGCATTGCCAACAAATTGAGTTGAACTTGATGCCTTCAACAGGTCAGGGAGAACCCAAAATTGATGTACTAAACCAAGATTTGTGTAAAAAACCTTGATCGAGGTTCTTCGAGATCATGTGACCACTGCCAGGCACTGGTCAAAATACTCACCTATGATATAAGGGGAAACACTCTAAACCAAATATGATACTAATGGAAGTAATATAGTGTGGAGTATTTCATCTTACACTATGCAGGTGAGTCCATGTAACTGATCACATGATCTCGAAGAACCTCGATCGAGGTTTTTTACACAAATTGAGGTTTAGTACATCGATTTTGGGTTCTATCTGACCTGTTCAAAATACTGTTAGGAAGTTCATTTAAACATTAATAAAACATGAAGTACCAGTTCTGACATGATCTTTTAACAATCAAACCATATTCCAAAGGCCTAAATACTTTCCGATATAACTATTGTAGTTTTGGCCAAAAAAAATAATAATATTTTACCTACCTACCTACCCAAATAAAAAATTTAGGGTAGGGAGAGGGGAAACACAAAATCTTATAAGTGTGGCCTGAATTAATGTCAGTCATGCTACCAGAGCATGTGATCCTATGTCCCCTCTAGAAATTATAATAAACATGGACGCATCCGACCTGATGGTCGAATCTATGCAATATACTCAGGCGGGATCGTTTCATTATTTAATCATATACATGTAGCATGGTTACTTCCCTTGGAATCTAATGGTCTAACAGGTACATTCCGTATATATTGGGGACACATATGGTTGCTAATTAATGAATAGAAGGCATATTTCTAAATGAATATTTAGGTAAAAATGAGTCGGTGAAAAATAGTTAACAAAAAATAAAGCATGGACTTCCGAAATCAGAAAAAAAAAAAAACACAGTATTCTGACTTGAGTATTCTACCATAAATTAAAGGCCCACTTAATTTTCGTGTAACTGATTTTTTTTTTTACAGTGCCTTGATATATGGTTTTAATAACAATCTATGCCAAAAAATATGATTAAAATATTATAATTCATCGATCACCATTTGAAACGTCTGTATCTCAGAAGATGCCCATAGAGGAATAGAAAACAGCTGAAATCATAGAAAGATTCAAACTAAAAATGTATTTGCAATGGAAGGGCAATAACTCTACCATTAAGATTTAGAGTTATTCTCGCTCCAATAAAAACCACAATCCAGATGAAATCGAAGTACAAAAATATGTCAGAAACTCAACAAAAACACATTGTTTACAGATTAATACACCTGATAAGTTGAAAATACAATGTTTCGGAGCTTCCTCTTTCAAATGGTATATAATATGGCATACAGTAATGCCCTAAATAATCGACACCTTAATCACAGCAGAATTATGGGTAATTTTTCAAGATTTAGTCAGAAATATAGCTTGTTGCCATTCATCGGAAAGCTCTCACTGAGATATAGAAAAAATCCTACATCCCCTCCCACTTCCTTGGTGTTGTGACCCCCCCCCCCCCCCCCACCCACCTCACATCAATATTAATCAAACTCATTTTTTTTTCAAAAGGCTGGCTATGCCCATGGTTGCAAAACTACAGCAGTTGGAAATCTTGAGGTATTATTTGGAAAATTCAAAAGGGGATCCAGGGTTAAAGGAGATAGGGCAGGGATGTAGCTAGATTATTCAGTCGGGTGTGGTTGTCGTGGTGGTGGTCATTATGAGTTTTCATCTGCATGTGCCACCCTCCCCTCACCTCCCTCTTGACACACACCAAACTTCCAAGTCCAGAAAATTATCCTGTTACGGGTGGGGTTGGAAATTTGTAACTGGTATCTCAGGTTGTCGACACGTGTACCCCCCCCCCCCCCCCCCCCACCACAACCCCAATTCCAATCTATTATTGATCGGAAATTACAACATGCGTCAGTCATGTCATCCCCTGACCACACCTTCCACGTCCCTGTGGTGGGGTTGCATTTTGAAATTCCAAGGTAGTCGCCCCCCCCCCCCACACACACACCAACTGGGGACCATCGATTGAACTACGTCCCTGATTACGTACACCACGAAAATCCGCACATCGGACATCTGGGCCGACAAAATATTAGAATCGTATTTGTTCGACTAGAATCAAGATCTCTGTTTGCCACAGAAGTGTAAACAAGTTGGGGAAAAACAACACAAAATCGAAGACTCCAACCATCAACATACCGTCTTTTAGGAGGATGCTAAAGTATGTGAGACCACTTCGGTGGCTTTGGGTTAACCCTTTGATTGTTAAATTCGGCGATTCAGTTAAATAAAACTGTAAAATTAAATTAGTGTTGTGGGATGATCCAGGTGCTCAGGCCCACGGACAGTGCGATAATTCCATGCCCCCCCCCCCCCCCCCCCTCCCTCCGCGTCACGCCCGGTCCATGCATGTGAGCGTGATTGTGCTAATGTACTGCATGAACAAACATAATTATTATGTACTTGATCGGGTGCGTGAAACTGATAAGTTAGTATTCAGGCGCTATAACAACTGGACGAATGTAACATTCTACAAACATCGCCGAAAATTTGAAGCAAATCAACTGTGCCACTCTGTAGAAAACAACTCGATTCGGGAAGCATCTCTCAGCGATAAACTAACGAAAAAGATTTCGTCATCGAGAGTCACTGCATTTAATCATCTATCTATCTATCTCATATATATTTTGAAGACCTCTGTTTGTTTGTCTGTCTGTCTGTCTGTCTGTCTGTATGTCTGTCATTGATACAAATCTACGATTCTCGACCGATCGGGACGAAACTTGGTACGTGTGTGTAGTTTGACCAGGCGGTCGTCGTTGTCGTATTGGCGAGCCCGTGCGGCGCCCGATTCGCGCATGCGCAGACGAGATCTCGGAAACGGGTGGAGCTATCGACTTGAAAATTGCTATGTGAATGTATCTTGCCCCGGATACGAATTTTATCGGGTCGCCGAGCCCGTGCGACGCCAGCTTCGCGCATGCGCAGACCAGATCTCGGAAACGGGTGGAGCTATCGACTTGAAATTTGGATTTTGAATAGCCCGGACAACGTCGGGCTCATCGGCTAGTACTATATATTTTGAGACTTCGTATATATGTGTGTGTGTGTGTGTGTGTGTGTACTTCATAGAATCCAAAACGCGTGTACATATTGAGCTCAAACTTCCTATGTAAGTGTCAAATCCACCGACACGACCTTGGTCGCGGTTTAGAGAAGCTCAGAGCACCCGTTCTCCAATCTCAAATCACCGCATAGGCACGGCGGGGGTTAATCAAGTGATTATTTAATGAGCGTTTGTTTTTGACGCATCTCTATAAAGAGCGTCTTTTTCCCATTCAACGTTATTCGCATCTGCAGAGTTATACGGGAACGCAAACGTTATCGCTCGAAATATATTCCCTGCGAGCACGGATGGCGCGCTCTGTTTTTACATCCCAGATAATCACGAATATAGCATCAGATTTCTCCCCAGATATACCGTTATAAAGCTAATGGAATCTTCCAATCTACGGGAAATTCCAGGGAATGCCGATTGAGCTCAAACTTGCTACCTACGGGAAGTGTCATACATATGAGTGTGTCCTTTATAGACTCTAACCGATTGAGCTCAAACTTGCTAAATAAGAAAATAGCCCCCAAGCCGTAAATATCAACAACAACGATATTGCTACCTACGGGGAGCAACGTTATTAGCATCTGCAGAATTATGCAGAGAGAAAGTGCTTTCCTATTTTTAGAACGCAACACATGTTTACGTCGCGTTGGTGATTGGGGTTCACAACGGGGTTAATTGACTGTCCGCTCTTTGCGAAGATGAGGTTCACGGCGGGGACTATTGACCAACACTCACAATTTCGTCTTTTGCATCAGATACCAACACCTCGACCGATCGGGACGAAACTTGGTACGTGAGTGTAGTTTGACCAGGTGGTCGTCGCTGTCGTATTGGCGAGCCCGTGCGACGCCCGTGCAGCGCATGCGCAGACGAGATATCGGAAACGGGTGGAGCTATCTACTTGAAATTTGGTATGTGAATGTATCTTGCCCCGGATACGAATTTTATCGGGTCGCCGAGCCCGTGCGACGCCAGATACGCGCATGCGCAGACCAGATCTCGGAAACGGGCGGAGCTATCGACTTGAAATTTGGTTTTTGAGTAGCCCGGTCCTGTACGGGGTTACATTGAAAAACTAAAATTAATGGATCGACCAAAGCCATGGGACGAATGCCGCCAGTGGCGGGCTAACCTGCTAGTACTATATATTTTGAGACTTCGTATATATGTGTGTGTGTGTGTGTGTGTGTGTGTACTTCATAGAATCCAAAACGCGTGTACAGATTGAGCTCAAACTTCCTATGTAAGTGTCAAATCCCACCGACACGACCGTGGTCGCGGTTTAGAGAAGCTCAGAGCACCCGTTCTCCAATCTCAAATCACCGCAAAGGCATGGCGGGGGTTAATCAACTGAATATTTAATGAGCGTTTGTTTTTGACGCATCTCTATAAAGAGCGTCTGTTTCCCATTCAACGTTATTCGCATCTGCAGAGTTATACGGGAACGCAAACGTTATCGCTCGAAATTTATTCCCTGCGAGAACGGATGGCGCGCTCTGTTTTTACAGTATATACCTTGGTATATACCGAAATCATCCCAGATAATCACAAATATAGCATCAGATTTCTCCCCAGATATACCGTTATAAAGCTACTGGAATCTGCCAATCTACGGGAAATTCCAGGGAATGCCGATTGAGCTCAAACTTGCTACCTACGGGAAGTGTCATATATATGAGTGTGTCCTTTATAGACTCTAACCGATTGAGCTCAAACTTGCTAAATAAGAAAATAGCCACCAAGCCGTAAATATCAACAACAACGATATTACTAAATACACGTTTTCGGCAATGTGAGAGTTTTCGGGGAGCCGTGATGCCAACAACAACGACCCGAAGACAGATTTCCCGACGGGAAGCGTTTGTTTTAAATTCAATGCAATGTTATCGTAGAGAGATTTCACGAAACAAAGAATGCGTTGTCTGTCGTTCCTAGGAAGGGGGGATTTCTACGGGTAAATTTTTCCGCCAGAAACAAAAAAATTAATTAAAACAATTTACAATTTAATTAAAACAATTTAAAATTAACAATAAAAAAACAATTCAGAAACAAAATATATTAAATTTAAAAAACATTAAATTCATATTCAAAAATAAAAAACAAAAATAAATAAAAACAAAATAATTACAAAAATGTCATGTTTCTGAAACAAAGCCATGGGACGAATGCCGCCAGTGGCGGGCTAACCTGCTAGTCTATTATATATTTTGGAAGATCTGTGTGTGTGTGTGTGTGTGTCTGTCAGTAATCGATGGACTCGAAAATGGCCCAGCCGATTTCGATGAAACTTGGTATGTGGGGGTATTTTCGGGTCAGGACTAACATAGGCCTATTAATTTGTCCGTGCGAGGTCAACTTTTCACGTGCCGAGGTCAAATCTGTTTTTACGCTGTGTTACGGGACTTTCATTTGAGTTCGGTGCTCACAAATCGATTCGAAACAGCGCGAATAATAACATGCCAGTCATAATAATGACACTATGAGAATCTTTCGTGTTTCCTCTTTCCAACGATATATAATATGTATGTATCCGTTTTAGTTATCTGCCTCAATTATTAAGAAGAAGTGGTACGATCTTCTATCAGGGTAAAAACAATGCGTAACTTCTATGACGTCGTTAGAGGTCATAAAGTTAGATCACGTTAACTCTTCTCCGGCCGATGCATTTGACTGTTTCAGACGTCTTGGCGATATCTCGGGCACCGATGGTAATTTATCTTTACGTTGAAACTTGATAATTAATGAGCGTGTGTATATCAGGGTTGGGGTAATCGTAATCAGTAATTGTAATCAAAGTAATCGATTACAAAATTTGGAGTAATCATCTGTAATCAGTAATCATGACATTTCTTGATTACAAGTAATCGTAATCGTAATCGATTACTTTCAAATGTACCTGTAATCATGATTACATTTTGATTACTTTTTGATTACTTTTACTAAAATATCCATATGGATGGATATTGGATACTCATAGTCTCATACTGTGGTACTATGGAGTGTACAAATATACATACAACATATTAGAAAGTTAATACAATGTTGTCATGTCTTATGTTAGTGGTACAGTGTGTTTATGTACATTCTGGCAGTGGACACAGATAACAACACACAATTGTTGAATACAGCATGAATAGCAATAAACTTGTGATACAGACAAATGAAATGTTCTAATATGAATAAATAGGGTAGCCAACTTCAATTAAGATTAAATTGAATTGCTGCAGACAATGGCTGTAAAGGCACACTGGTACAATAGGGCTAATTAACTGAACAAAGAAGGTGTGAAGTACATCGGTAGACCTAATTAGCTGGTTTGTCATTTACTGCACCCATTAGTTAAGCCTAATTTAATCCTCATCAGGATTAACAACGGATGATCATCAAATAAATCTTAATGTTATCTTCATTGTGTTGGGTATGGAATCTAACAGAACATGCAAATATTTTATAATTGTTTCTGGTGATATTTTCATAAATATTATGCGTTCGTTTGAATGCATGTAAGAAAATAAAAAATATCTTAAAAATTATTTACATAAATAAATACAAATAAAACATAATGTATTCCCAATAAGTTGGTGCATAACTTCATGATGAAACCTTTCCAATACATGTAAATGTAAAAAAAAGTTTTTATGATTTTTGCTTGCATCTTTCTATTGTTTCAGTCGTTTCTTGTTTCCATGTTAAGCAGTGATGTCTTTATTCAATCATATTAGACATGTTAATTTGAATTATTTCATTATTTATTCATATGCGATCAAAATGGTTGGAAACCAACAATTGTAATCAGATGTAATCACTACATAGTCTTTTGCCCATTATTTTATAGACAACGTGAATCCTTAGTATTAACATTGAAAGACCTAGATTGTGAAATTTGTATTAAAGATTTTCTTATTGGATCATCCCATGTTGTTCCTAATACAAATTCAACAATATGTAATGCACTTCATATTTACTTTGAATCTACTGAGAGACTGTGATTACATATCAACTGCAGTACACTTTTTCTGCTTAAGTTTAACTTGCAGATTGATACATGTGGATGTGACGTATCATTCAAATTTATATGGTATTATATCATCACAACTTTATCTGAATATTGAATCATTTTAAACTCTAAACTCTTACTCATTGCCATCAACAGTATTTTCAGGATAACCCTGTCTTATTTAATCCTATTTAGTGACTTCATACTTAATGATTATTAGGAATTTCCATGATACAAGATATATACACCATTAAATTGTCATGTGTCCTTGTTTGTCAACTTTTTGTATTTTTCTGTTTGGACCCAATAAAATAGGCTGTGCCTGAGTTTTGGGTCCAATTTCATTCATGAGTTAATGAATAAAAATGTATTTATAAAAAATGTAATCAAAAAGTAATCGATTACATTTACTAAAGTAATTGTAATCGTAATCGATTACATTGGAAAAAATGTAATCAGTAATCGTAATCGTAATCATGTAAATCAAAAGTAATTGTAATCGTAATCGATTACATTGGTATGTAATCGCCCCAACCCTGGTGTATATGAGGCGCGTTTATATACTTCAGTGGAAATCAAATCGGGTTAAACTGGCGGATTTTTACGGACGAAATTTGATGCATAGGGTATCTCGGTATCCGCTGGGCCGATTTCCCGGTATCCGCTGGGCCGATTTCCACCATTTTTGGTCCACCTGACCTTGACCTTCAAAATGGTCAATTCAAGGTCAAATCGGGTAAAACCGGATGGATTTCGACGGGTACTTTTGTCGGGTACTTTTGTTCGGGCACTGTGTTTTGGACGGGTCAAATCGTGACCCCACTTGACCTTGGCCTTCAAAATAGACAATTCAAGGTCAAAGCCCGGACGAAGTCGGGTCACCTTCTAGTATATATATATAAGAATGACGGTGTGTGTTGTCAATTTGGATATACTATTTGTAAAAAGTATTACTTTGAACAAGATTATTCTCCATTTCTATTTGATCACCATACCGGAGTGCATCACATCAATTTAAGGGTACTCAATCCGATTCGATGGTCCCCATACCATCAGATTACAACAAAAAGACCAGCATTTTTTGAAATGTCACCTCAGTTATCAGAATCGACAAATTGCCCAAAAATAATGCTAACCACAGTCAATTATAGTATAAAATTTCTCAAATATCTAACACACAAAGCCACTTGATTTTAGACTTATCCATCTCCATCCGCAATTTGGTCCGAGACCGTCGGTTCGTCGACGTTTTGCCAGGCGGCCAAAAAGTACAGGTTGTGAAAAACAATATATTTCAAAAATCGATATCTGATCACTCTGAGCTTTGATGGATGGGTTCCTCGATTCGAATCAAAAACATTGTTTACCTCAGAAGCAAAAGAAATAGTAATTTTGGAGCGTTAATTCGGATTTTGCATCTTTAATATGTGCTTTTACTTCCATGAAAGAGTTGTTGCCGTATTTCGCGATTTCGACTGGTCCTTGCCCCATGTAATTTAACCATGCAATCGCCCGATCCCTGACCCTTTGTGTCCTAGTGCATGTAATCTATCTCAAATTTTACGAAAAGCCCATGTGGCACGTGGCTGAAATCTTGATAAACCCTTCCATAACTGGAGCTTCATAAAATTTTATGAAAATCCTGTGCCAATGCATTCTTTTAGATATGCGATTCTCCCATATATAGGGAGCCTCGCATATGTGAGATAATACATTGGCCTAACAATATTTACATTGACCTTGTAAGCCACGGCATTCTCTTATATATGCGAGTCTCCCATATATTTGAGAGAATACATTGGCCTAACAATATTTACATTGACCTTGTAAACCAGTTTATTATCTTATATATGATAGGCCCCCTATGGAGGACTCGCATAATTATATACGAGAATGCACTGGCACAGGATATTTAATGCTGCACCAGCGCACACCGTCAGTAAAATGGGTCAGGTTACTACGTTTAACACGTTATTAATTTTTGTCAGCCTAGCAGTAATTGCAGTAAAGAGCGTTCTCAATTATGAGCTTTTGTGTTCGTTTTTAATGTAAAACTGTTGGATGTTTTTGTGTATTTTCGCGATGCGTGTGCCATACGAATGTTTTTGTGTATTTTCGCGATGCGCGTGCCATACGAATGTTTTTGTGTATTTTCGCGATGCGTGTGCCATACGAATGTTTTTGTGTATTTTCGCGATGCGCGTGCCATACGAATGTTTTTGTGTATTTTCGCGATGCGTGTGCCATACGAATGTTTTTGTGTATTTTCGCGATGCGTGTGCCATACGAATGTTTTTGTGTATTTTCGCGATGCGTGTGCCATACGAATGTTTTTGTGTATTTTCGCGATGCGTGTGACATACGAATGTTTTGTGTATTTTCGCGATGCGTGTGACATACGAATGTTTTTGTGTATTTTCGCGATGCGTGTGATATACGAATGTTTTTGTGTATTTTCGCGATGCGTGTGATATACGAATGTTTTTGTGTATTTTCGCGACACGTGTGCCATACTAATGATAGTTATGGAGAGTATGTTTCAACTTTCATTTTCCTGGTGAGTTGAAAATTTATTTAAGAAATTTTGACACATTTAGTGTCAAATCAGACAGAGCATCTTTAAAATGTGCCCATGCATTCAGTCAAACAGCTATAGCCATGACCACTACCACCACATATACAAGAAAACAACTCATTTTTATATTTAACACGTTTGTTTCTTACAATTAATTCTGCATTATTCCGAGTACTGCACATATTCATTTGACAACAATTGGCTAGATCAAGCCAGGATTAATAATTGTAACTAGCGAAACACTTAAATGGGGTATATGCAATTAAAAATTAATGAATTTTAGCCATGGATGAGTGCAAAATACACTAATTTACGTTATGAACGATGTGAACACCATGGGTAATTATAATGTGAATGGCTGGAGTCATAAATTCATTTTCATTATAATTACCATGTTTTTTGCATCATTCACAGAGCACATGCGCTTATTTTGCACTCCTCCATGGCTCAAATTAATTCATTTGTTGCATATATTCTGTTGACTATAAAAGGAGATGGTCACATAAATGACCGGATTTAGTGTACAGTCCGCCTTTAAATTAAAAATGTTAAATTTAATTACGAATATATATATATGGGGGTGAGTTTGAAGAGTACTCACTGGGCTGGTAAGATATTCCTTTTTGGTCCTTATATTCAGAGTCTCGCGTGGGTTAACATAGATTACAAGAATGAGATAACACACAATACAGGCCGAGACTCCATCAGTCTCGTTATAAACCAAGATTTCATTTCAATAAAACTGGACTAGATCTGGGCCTAGTTTCAATAAAAAAAATGCTCACCTCGGATTCTTGGGGACTTTATAATATTTTGTTCTTGAAATACCTCTACAAATTATATGTAAATGTCTTCAGTTATATTTTTCAGTTGTTTCCCCTAATGTTCCTGGACTATACTAACAGGAATAATGGGTCGTTTAACCCTTTCATGACGGAAGCTGCGCTGGCGCAACATTAAAGACCCCGATGGTGCTGAATGAATGCTTTATTGCGAAGACTCAAACTAATGAGTAACATGCAAAACATATATACAATATTTTATATACAATATATACATGATGAAAATGAGACCCCTCCCTACAAACGTGTAGTTTGTTCTTTTTTTTTTCCTTGTTCCTTATTTTGTTCTTTTAAAAATCGTGTAATTACATAAGTTGTATTCTTCCTTATGTTTTCAATGTCATTTTGATTATCAGTTTGAATTATTGACCATGCAATGAGCTAATTCAGCTGCCTTCCACAAGGTATATAATTAATTTAAATTAAGATGCATTCTCTTATATATGCGAGCCGATAATAGGTCGCCTCGCATATACACATATATAAGAAAATGCATTGGACAAACAAATTTTAATCAATTTTTCTTACATCCTTTTAACAATTTAAATTTAACAATTTTATAACTTATAACAAGTTTTATAATTTTTTCTTACATTCTATAACAATTTTTATAATTGTTTCTTATATTCTTTAACAATTTTATCATTTTTTTTATCATTTTTTCTTACATTCTTTAACAATTTTGATCATTTTTATTATTGTTTCTTACATTCTTAAACATTTTAATCATTTTTTATTTTATCATATTTTCTTACATACTTTCACAATTTTTTATATATTTTTTTCTCAATATTTCTTACATTCTTTAACAATTTTTTTTATCATTTTTGTACATTCTTTAACAATTATAAAAAATAATATAAAGTTTGTTAGGCCAATGCATTCTCTTTTATAGGCGAGGCGACCTATGGTCAACTCGCATTGGCACAGGGTTTTCGCAAAAAATCAGAAGCTCCCACCATGAAAGGGTTAGTTAATAAGTGCCGTGCGAAAAAAAATGTATGTGTACCTTTAATGTGTATATGTTTAATTATGCCTTTATATGTATACTTACTGGTTTGGTAAGATATTCCTTTTGGTTCTTACATTCTGCGTCTCGCGGAGGTTAACACATAGCACCAGAACGAGACACCACACAATACAGGTAGATATTCCATGTCCTGCCATGCTGGGGTCGTGGGCAGAATGAAATGCTACACCACCTTGTTGAAGTCTTATCGTCCACCGGCCTCGAATGGATGGGGTGACACGCCCACCCGTGCAGGACAGAGGGTATCCGATACATCCCCGATATCGCATGCAATGGATATGTTTGTTAAGTATTCAAAGTATTCATTTGATCGTGCCGCGAATCTCTACTCTGGCTAATAATGGCCGTCTAGAGATCATACTCCACCAGTACTAAACCATGGAACTTATTGAAGTTCTGACCGGGAATCTAAAAAGTCAAAAAAAATAACGTGGGGAATATATTTCTCAGTTAGTATCTGTTCGACTAGATCGTGTCGTGAATCTCTGCTCTGTCTAACGGACGTAGAGATCATACGATGCCCCCACCTCCACCCCACACCATCGTGTCGTGAATCTCTGCTCTGTCTAACGGACGTAGAGATCATATGAGCCCCCCCCCCCCCTGATCGTGTCGTGAATATCTGCTCTGGCTAACGGACGTAGAGATCATATGAGGCCCCCACCCCACCCCCTGATCGTGTCGTGAATCTCTGCTCTGTCTAACGGACGTAGAGATCATATGAGGCCCCCACCCCTACCCCACACCATCGTGTCGTGAATCTCTGCTCTGTCTAACGGACGTAGAGATCATATGAGGCCCCCACCCCCACCCCCACCATCGTGTCGTGAATCTCTGCTCTGTCTAACGGACGTAGAGATCATATTCCACCAGTACAAAACTGGGAACATATTGAAGTTTCGACAGGAAATCTTATGAAGTCGAAAACAATAACGCGTGTAATAGATTCTTAGTTAGTATCTGTTCCTTAACCCTTTACCCAACAGAACGACCCTGTGCCAATGCATTCTCTTATATATGCGAGTCGACCATAGGTCGCCTCGCATATATAAGAGAAAGCATTGGCTTAACACATATTAAAAATGATAAAATTGTCAAAGAATGTAGAAAAATATTATAAAAATTGTTAAAAAATGTAAGAAAAAATTATAAAATTGTTAAAGAATGTAAGAAAAATGGTAAAAAGTGTTAAAAAAGTGTTAACCCTTTACCCAACAGAAGGGCCCTGTGCCAATGCATTCTCTTATATATGCGAGTCGACCATAGGTCGCCTCACATATATAAGAGAATGCATTGGCTTAACACATATTAATTGTTAAAAAAATGTAAGAAAAAATTATAATTTTTTTTTAGGCCAATGCATTCTCTTATATATGCGAGGCGACCTATGGTCGTCTCGCATATATAAGAGAATGCATTGGCACAGGGCATAACTGTAACCATCACAATGTGGTCAATGAACCGGTTCCAATGATATCCATATTTGTATGGTGTTATTGAGACAGACCGAAGATATTTTAGGCTGTTGAAGCTTTATTTGGGCGTTTTTTTGCCGTTTTGTCGGGTAAAGGGTTAATCACTGTCTATCGGCGAATGTCTCATTCGAAATTGCCCGATTTATAAGTGACTTTGTGAGTGATATTGCTTTGCGTCGCTATACAATTACGGAAATTCTCCTGGATAATTAATTCAATGTTTATTGCGATATCGGCTCACAAAAGTCACAGAAAGGCATGCAATCTCGAGCTGGGACCACTCCGATATAATGTGAAGTATAGATGATTGAGGAACAAGTAATAACAAAGAAACATATTCCCTGCCTTGTTTGTTCGATGTTATAAAGTTATCAGATTTGTCAAAAGCTGTTACTGTGCATGAATATATTGATCGGGGAATAATTTCCATATGTTTACGTCTCTGTTTTTTTCTTTTGTATATAGGGGATATAGGGAGTGCAAAAAAAAAGGGAAGCATTTTGTGTTTATACGAAGGGCGTTTATTTTAAATATGTACATAATAATATACACATAAGATCGTTCGTTTTATGACTAATCGACTGCCGCAGCATGGGTTTCTCTGTGAGAATACTTGATTATTCAATATCATGGGAAGATTCAATGGACTTCCTCTGTGTTGTCGATCGGTGACAGTGTTCACATAACAAAATTCACGGGGAGCCAGAGATGCCAGCCGGGACCTATATATGCAGGTTTATTGGGAAATGTGAATAGTCTATATATAGTATTCATTGTAAATGACCCCAAAACAAGACCATATACATGCCCCTTTATAATGTGAGGTATTTTCGTCTTCTGTGGTATTTTGTATATAAATACTTTTCGTTATGCTGTCCATCTTATGTATATAATTTCGTTTTCTCAATATCCATTCATGTTATTTAATTGGATCAGAGAATAAAGCAATTCAGGGAGCGCCCTCGTTGTTCAAGATTGTTTTCAGTTGTGAATTTAATGTCAATGAAAGCAATTCTACAGACCAGTGTCCACTGGTCACCCGTAATCTGGAGAGGAAAGCAAACAAAATGGCCACATCATATAAATTAAAGGGGTTCATATTTGCAGCTATAATCCCATTAAATGCGACTGCTTTGGGATTATGGGTAACTGATACCACGGACATCGCGCCGAATTATAATATTAAAGGTACTCAATCCGATTCGACAGTCCCCATAGCATCAGATTTTTTGAAATGCCGTTTCAGTTATCAGAATCGATTAATTGTCCAAAAATAATGCTATAACCACGGTATAAAATTTCTCAAAAGCTGTTATTTATCAACGTGTTGTTCAACGAAATTTTGCTAGTTGTCAAATATCTGACACGAAAAAGCCACTGGACTTTAGAGTTATCGATCTTCATCCGCTATCTGGTCAGATAAGTTCTTCTCGTCGACAGTTTACTGGGCCAGTTAAAGGACATCAATCCGATAAAACTCCTCTCAATTACTATTTCAATGGCTTCGGGCGTCAAAAATATTTGATTCGAGTCGAGAAAGTCACCCATCAAAGCTCAGATTTGTTATATATCGATTTTAGAAATCTATTATTTTTCATTATCGGGAATACTTTCTGGCCCAGATCTCAGTCAAAATTGCGTTATTATTACCACTTGATTTTAGAGTTATCCATCCTTGTCTGTTTGAATAGAGTTTTGGTGTACAAATCTCGAGCAGGAAACGAAATTGACGGCAATTATTAGTACTCATCTCGAGAACATAAGAATTTTCAAAAATCAATATCTAATAACTCTGAGCTTTGTTTGATGGGTTCCTCGACTCGAATCAAATATTTTTTTACCACCAAAGCCAAAGAAATAGTAATATAGGACCCTCTGATCGGATTGTTGTTGTTGGAATCTGTTGAGATGGGGACCCTCTGGTCGGATTGAGTACCTTTAAAAATTAAAATAATAAATTTCAAACATCGATATCTGATCACTCCTAACTTTGATGGGTGGGTTCCACGACTCGAATCAAATATTTTTTTCCCCTGAACCCAAGGAAATAGTCATTTACGAGCGTTAATTCGGAATGAGTACCTTTAATAGTCACTACTGCAGGCATATAGTCATTAAAACCCTATTAACATTGTATTAACCAAAAACTATTAAATCAAAATTAATTTAATAATGTTGAAATGTATGACGTGCCGTATATGTTTCGATATATCACAAGCAGTTCAATCAGGGACCTAACATAAGAGGGTCACCATGTCATTTCACCCCCCACTTGGTTTGAACTTTCCAACTGGTTCACTTCAAACTTTCCATCCTGGCACCCCCTATAAGGTTGTAAAATTTTGAACTGCTAGCATATTGACCAAAGATAGAGAAATATCCTGCTGTTGGTTGAAAAACAATATATTCCCCCATCAATTACTGATTGGAAATGACTCGTTCCCATCTACATGTCAATGTCAACGCCCATGACAAATTTCATAATGATCCGCCTAAAAGGTATGACCCGTATAGCCCGTTTCAAAAGATTTAGTAATCCAAAGAATAAAATCCAAGATGGCTGCCGGTGGCCATGTTTTATGGCTGAACGACCCCAAATTGCTCTTTCCCATCTACATGTCAATATTAACATCCACGCCAAATTTCATGATGATCAGACGAAACTCCGGCCTGTAGCCCATGCTAATGGGTTGAATTTTGAAATCCAAGATGGCCGATGGCGGCCATGTTTTATATGTTTTCCGAATTACCCCAAAATGACTCGTTCCCATCTACATGTCAATGTCAACAGCTATGACAAACTTCATACAGATCTGACCAAAGGTACGACATGTAGCCCATGCTAAAGGAAAGTGTTGACGCCCCACACACACACACGGATGACGTATACAAAGCCAAGGTAATAGCTCAAAATTTACAAAGTAAAGTTGAGCTAAAAAGTGCAGACGGGACGCTATTTATTGAGTGGAAATGTGTATAGATAATAAACGAGATAACTGAGTCGCTACCATATTGGATCCATCCAGCCCCCATTCCACAGTCTAAGTGCTACAGGTCAAAGTTCTGGAGAAGCATTTAATATATGGAGTTTTGAATATTCATGAATTCCATATTTGAATATTCAAATGCTTTGACCTGTAGCACTGAATGTGCGAAAAGAGGTTGGATGGATTCAATGTGATAGCGACTCAGTGATCTCACTTATAAGTTCAACACACGACCTATATATATATGGTCATTTGTTGAACTTATTATTTGAACATTTCCTATCTGATATATAGACTCATTAATACTGATTTAGTACAGAAAGGGTTAAACATATTTTGGTATGAAACATATTTTTTGGTATGAAGTGTCCAACTGAATACGTATGAAATTTACAACTGTTGAACATTTTGACAAACCATCACCATGGCCCCTGTCGCCATATCGCTGAGGGAGAGGGGGTCTCAACTTTGACCAAAATTTCCAACAGTTGGAAATTTCTTGCCTGGTACAACATAAATGGGATGTTTCACGCCAAAAATATAGGTTTAACTTGTACTCAGTCCGATTTTACAAACAGTACTGTTTTAGATCAACAGTCGCATATTTTCGGCCACAATATTATACTGAAATTACCATTCGTTGGACATTTTTAAACTTTAGGGTGTGTCTCGTTAGGTCAATCTCAACTTGGCAGTTTGGGGGGGGGGGGTGCAGTTGGAAATATCAAAGTGGACACCCCCCCCCCCCGAGATAAGCCAAGAGGTTTAAAATTGGGAGAAGTCACTTCTCCCTGTTTGTTTGGTTATTGGGGAGAAGTGAACCGTAAACAGGGACAAGTAACAATGGCTGAAGTTCAATTTAAACCCCAACACAAGAGCCAATTTATAAAACTAATTAGGGAATGAAAACACCATTATAATCTGTTAATATACTTTATATATGACTTTAATATGATGTTTGAACATATATGTATACTGGTATATGTATGAGAGTCTCCCAAGTCGCCATATAGGCTGATCGTTGACACCCCCCCCCCCCCCCCACCAACGGAGACCCACTAGCCACGTCCCTGACCCCTGAATATGTGTTTGTTCCATTGGAGATATCGACGCCAAGCCTTGAAATAGTGAGTCTGTCATTTGCAGAATGAGGCTCCTAGATGGTGAATTTAGTGATGCTAGCCCGGTGTGGGCTAGCATTACCAAGTTCACCCTCTGGGAACCTCATTCTGCTAAGACCTAAGCAGAATGAGGACCCCAGAGGGTGAATTTGGTAATGCTAGCCCGCTGTGCGGGATAGCATCACTGAATTCACCCTCTGGGGACCTCATTCTGCAAATGACAGGCTCACTATTTCAAGGCTTGATCGACGCCATCGCCCGCCTTGTATATATACTTAAGTTACACTATCACATAACCTAACTGCATAATTAATCGTACACATTCAACAGGTGGTGCTGATCTCTCCCATCGGACATCTTAATTAAATGCAACGTTAATTAATCACTGTAAACAACTAATTATAAATCACTCTAATAATTAGTATTTATATTCATATGAAATGATTTACTTTGATTGCCTGTAATGGATGCTGATTTGTGATTATAATAAAACCGGCGATTGATAAGTACCTGCATCATATTAACCCTTTAACCAACAGAACGGCCCTGTGCCAATGCATTCTCTTATATATGCGAGTGGACCATAGGTCGCCTCGCATATATAAGAGAATGCATTGGCTTAACACATTAAAAATTATAAAATTGTTAAAGAATGTAAAGAAAAAATGGTAAAAAGTGTTAAAAAAAGATTTTTTTTAGGCCAATGCATTCTCTTATATATGCGAGGCGACCTATGGTCGACTCGCATATATAAGAGAATGCATTGGCACAGTGCATAACTGTAACCATCACAATGTGGTCAATGAGCCGGTTCCAATGATATCCATATTTGTTTGGTTTTATTGAGACAGACCCAAGATAATTTAGGCTGTTGCAGCTTTATTTGGCCGGTTTGTTGGGTAAAGGGTTAATACAAGAAACCCATAGTCAGAAATGGTAACACCACCAAGATCAGATTATTACCCACAAATATAAATTATAATATAAAATATATTGCTTACATGATTGCACCGTCTCAGAATTCCGTTAAAACAACTAATCCTTCAAATTATTACAAAAAACTATATTACTGCAGGTTCCTCATTCACCACAACAGAAAGCTTCTAAATGCGGATAAAAAATCGGAGGTATTGTTTTCCCGCCGAGAGTGCATGGCCCAGCCATTGTTCTGACGTTTATACGGAATCTGAAGTTTATACGGCACAGTATCCTTTCGGACGTATAAGTGCCGGGGTAGTTATTCAGTATACACAAACGTCGAAAGCAATTAACGCGGTCATAATGCTTACATACTGCAACTTTAAAACATCCATGGATATAATGCTAGAAGCTGCCTCGATAATTTGAACATAAAACTTGGGTTTAAATGACAACTTTATCTATGATATTTGCCAATGAAATCTTCAATAAATAGATTAACGCATAGCTAACTGGAATTTCATTGAATTAATCAACCTTTGAGTGAGAAAATCGTAGTGAATGGTTACCGGTCAATGTGACACATCTACCCGTTCCAAATCGTTATCGCTTTATGCGGTGCATCGAAAGTACCCAAGTTAACCGATCAACCCGTAACCGTCCAACGGGTATCGCAAACTCGCCAATAATGCAAAGGACAATAAACGAAATTGAAATTCCCAACTACACCGTTTACCAGTGACTGGCCTCCTGGTCGCGAAGTTCGACTTTTAAACTAACAAGTGCACCGCTGGGCGGAGGTAACGCCCCGACTGTACAATCAGAGAGGATTTTTCTTATTTTTGTGCAAATGCTTATTAAATGGCACTTTGTAAAGTTATGTTATTCATGAGTAAACAATCCAAAATCAAGTTATCATCTGGAAACCCAAAAAAGTAGCAGAAAACCTGAATTTTCTAAGTCAAAAAAGGGGCGTAACTCTGGAAAACATGGGCGGACGAAACCACGGCTATGGGGAAATCTTGTCACCCCCGGCTGGTCTATCGGCATACCAAATATCAACTGAATTGAATTAGCGAAACCAAAGTTATGAGTTGAAACGTTCGTATGCCACAGAAAACTGAATTTTCTAAGTCCAAAAAGGGGCGTAACTCTGGAAAAATGGGCGGACGAAACCGCAGTTATGGGGAAATCTTGTCCCCCCCGGCTGGTCTATTAGCATACCAAAGATCAACTGAATTGAGTTAGCGAAACCAAAGTTATGAGTTGAAACGTTCGTACTGACAATTTTCTAAGTCCAAAAAGGGGCGTAACTCTGGAAAAAATGGGCGGACGAAACCGCAGTTATGGGGAAATCTTGTCCCCCGGTTGGTCTATTAGCATACCAAAGATCAACTGAATTGAGTTAGCGAAACCAAAGTTATGAGTTGAAACGTTCGTACGGGTCGACAATTTTCTAAGTCCAAAAAGGGGCGTAACTCTGGAAAAAATGGGCGGACGAAACCGCAGTTATGGGGAAATCTTGTCCCCCCGGCTGGTCTATTAGCATACCAAAGATCAACTGAATTGAGTTAGCGAAACCAAAGTTATGAGTTGAAACGTTCGTACGGACGGACGGACGGAAGAACGGACGGACGGACGGAGGGCTCCACTATATACCCCCAAATCTCCATCGGAGATCGGGGGCATAATAAACCGGTGACCGGCCTCCTATTCGCGAAGTTCGACTTTTAAACTAATAATAAACTGGAAAACCCATAAAACCTGCATGAGACCATGGATTTTTATAATTTGGCCCACAGATTACACCTGGTGGTGTTAATAAAGTTACACGGCCCGGTGATATTTTTAATATTACAGAATTTCCGTGGCCAATTATCCGAATACCTAAAGTTTTCATGTACGTATATGATTTTCAATAGTTTAAAGGCACGGGCGGAGTTATTTTACAGAAATATTCATATTTGTTCAAATCGCCATCAACGGAAGGAATATTAAAAAATATATAGTTGTGTTCATATGCCAAACAGAATCAGAGCGTAAATAGTATAATGTCGTCAAGACATACGATTGTGCACGTAACACAGCGCAATTCTATTGGTTAATCACACACACCTGATATAAATGCTCTTTATTATCTCCATATCAGGAAAACAGTAACACATAACGCTCTTTATGCTACCATATCCGGATCTAAACAAAAGCCAGGTTTTGTAACGTTTTTTGCTTTTGTTTACACCCCAAAGGAAAAGCATTTGACAATAACATACTGTTTATGCCATATTTCTGATTGTTATCAGAAGAAAGTCTGTCTATATTTTACTATTCTTTCTGTTTATGGCGGTTTTTGACGGAACTGAATATTTTAAGAGCATACCCACCGCCAACGCCGCCCGTATTTACCCTTTGAGTGCCAGGTCCGATTTTTGTATCGACCCATATACCCTGTGCCAATGCATTCTCTTATATATGCGAGTCGACCATAGGTCGCCTCGGACATATAAGAGAATGCATTGGCGTAACCCACAAAAAAAAATTCATATTTTTTAGGGCACTCTGCAGACCATAAATTAGGGCCGATGAGATCGGCCCCTGGCACTAAAAGGGTTAATCACGGCTGCTCATTCAGTTGTTTGCAAAACGATAGAAATAGTCATCTTAATCATGGCTGATTTGCAAACAACCAAAATACATTTAGTTTTTAGTTATCAATTTTGTTTATAATATATGTTTTTCAAAGTTTCGTGAACATAATGGGAATTACTCCATTTGTTTACATTGGCCAAAGGTCCCAAAAACGAAAATATGACAAAATATAATGCACATATTATTAAAGTTGCTTAATCCGAATTAACGCTCCCATATTACTATTTCTTTGGCTTTGGTGGTAACACAAAATATTTGATTCCAGTCGAGGAACCCACCCATCAAAGATCTGTGGTAAAAGTTGTTAAACCGACAGTCTCAGACCAAATTGCAGATGAAGATGGATAACTCTAAAATCAAGAGGTATTGAAATTTGAAAATCCGACCAATTTTACGGGAGATGGTACCAATTGGATGGCGGTGCCCTCTAGCCATGTCCCTGTCCCGCATTCGAAGTCATATTGGCTCAAGTTCAATTTACACCCCAACATCACCATTCTATGATACAAGAAGTATTACCCCCCCCCCCCCCAACATCACAATTCTATGATACAAGAAGTATTACCCCCCCCAACATCACAATTCTATGATACAAGAAGTATTACCCCCCCCCCCCAACATCACAATTCTATGATACAAGAAGTATTACCCCCCCCCCAACATCACAATTCTATGATACAAGAAGTATTACACCCCCCCCCCCCAACATCACAATTTCTATGATACAAGAAGTATTACCCCCCCCCCCCCCAACATCACCATTCTGTGATACAAGAAGTATTACCCCCCCCCCCCCAACATCACCATTCTATGATACAAGAAGTATTACCCCCCCCCCCCCAACATCACAATTCTATGATACAAGAAGTATGGTGGAAAACAAGAGTCCATTTATAAGACCATTATAGTGAGTAAGCAACACCATACTAATCAGTATATATATACTATATATTTGCTGTTGGGACATATGCAGACTGGTATATATGAGAGGTCACTTTTCCTTGTGACAAAAATAAGTAGAAGTGACATATATACTATATGGGCTGGTCCCTATAGTATAGAATCAAGCCTGAGTTTATTGTGCCTGTCATTTGCAGAATGAGGTCACCAGAGGATGAATTTAGTGACAAAGCGGGTTGGCATCACTAAATCCACCCTCTGGGGGAACTCATTCTGCTAGGTCTCATCTTCGCTGGATAGTTTCTTTATTATAAAATTCATATAGAAACTTCTTCAAATAGATTCTATTTCTTTTTTGTTCAGTTTCTCTTTTTCCCCAAATTGGCAGACAACACATTGAATATCGAGGTTCCCAATGGGTGTAGATCACAATATTCACCATTTGGGAACTTAAATCTGAGTCTATGCCCCCCATAGCAGAAGGCCTGAACGAGGTCCTCAGAGCGTGAATTTGGTGATGCTAGCCTGTTATAAGGGATAGCATCACTAAATTCACCCTCTGTGGACCTCATTCTGCAAATGACACACACACTAAACTCAGGCTTGCTCCCAAGTTTCTAGACTGGTCCCTATATTATAGAAAGGGTTAACTCAAAAGAAACATATCAAAGAAGGGTTTAAAGGGGGACTGTACACTAAATCCGGCCATTAAAGGGGTACTGTACACTGAATCCGGCCATTAAAGGGGTACTGTACACTGAATCCGGCCATTAAAGGGGTACTGTACACTGAATCTGGCCATTAAAGGGGGACTGTACACTAAATCCGGCCATTAAAGGGGTACTGTACACTGAATCCGGCCATTAAAGGGGTACTGTACACTGAATCCGGCCATTAAAGGGGTACTGTACACTGAATCCGGCCATTAAAGGGGTACTTTACACTGAATCCGGCCATTAAAGGGGTACTTTACACTGAATCCGGCCATTAAAGGGGTACTTTACACTGAATCCGGCCATTAAAGGGGTACTGTACACTGAATCCGGCCATTAAAGGGGTACTGTACACTAAATCCAGCCATTAAAGGGGTACTGTACACTGAATCCGGCCATTAAAGGGGTACTATACACTGAATCCGGCCATTAAAGGGGTACTGTACACTGAATCCGGCCATTAAAGGGGTACTGTACACTGAATCCGGCCATTAAAGGGGTACTTTACACTGAATCCGGCCATTAAAGGGGTACTTTACACTGAATCCGGCCATTAAAGGGGTACTGTACACTGAATCCGGCCATTAAAGGGGTACTTTACACTAAATCCGACCATTAAAGGGGTACTGTACACTAAATCCGGCCATCACAGGGGTACTGTACACTGAATCTGGCCATTAAAGGGGTACTGTACACTAAATCCAGCCATTAAAGGGGTACTGTACACTGAATCCGGCCATTAAAGGGGTACTGTACACTGAATCCGGCCATTAAAGGGGTACTGTATACTAAATCCGGCCATTAAAGGGGTACTGTACACTCACAGTGAATTCAGCAATTAAAGGGGTACTGTACACTGAATCCAGCCATTAAAGGGGTAAAGTGTAAACTGAATCCTGTTATTTACACTAAATCCGGCGATTTATGGGACCATCTCCTTTTATACTTTTGCAACAAATTAATGAATTTGAGTCACGGATTAGTGCAAAATGCACGAGTTCGCTATGTGCTATGAACGATGTAAATACATGGTAATTATTATTAATTTGCATTATCATCACACTGTTGTTTGCATCGTTCGCAGAGTATTCAGTCCGGTCGCCAAACACCCGGAATTCACGAATGCGTGTTTTGGCGTATAAAGTTTTTTCTCTGCTGATTTTGTAAATTCAGGTATCCGACATCAAGATTTTATCGGCTGGCCATCTGTCAGCTGTGAGCAATTTTTTTTATAGCGCCCTAAAAAGTATTCCCCCCCCCCCCCCCCCAGATTTCCCCAAACGTAAAACCAGTTACTTGGAATTTGTTGCAAATTCACATTACTAATCTAGTAAAATGTATATATTTTCATGAAGCTAAGACATAATGACACTATTTTGGGCCAAAATTGAAACTCACCATCCAAGATGGCCACCAAAATGGCCGCCGGAAGTTGAAAATATGACATTTTTTCACAAATATCTTCTAGATCAGTTCATGCTGTTTGGAACTGGTTGAGTAATATGACTTTATTTTGTATTTTATACATTAACTGATCATTGGAGCAATTAAATATGCAATTATTGGGGTCCTATCCGCTTGTGATCCCTCAAAAATTCGATTTTACAGAACGCGGTATAAAATTTCACAAAAAAATCACAACTGGGATTCTAGTCATATTTCAAGAAATGAACAGAATGTTGCAATTAAGTGAGGCATACCATTACCTATGAACATTCCAACTCACTGGAACCAAAATTCTTACTTTGGCTCAAAATGACTGCCAAAATGGATGCCAAAATGGCCTCCAAAATATGGAAAATGGTAAATATTGCCCTAGGGTGTCCTGCAATCGCTTACAAGTTGTGGTTGATGTACAAAATTGGCTATTATGCCTTCTATTCATTGAATACTAACATGTCTGCTGCACCATGGTTAATTGTTACTGTTGCCACCACTGACATCACCAAAAAATATTGGAGTTTTCTCTCAAAAACTTGACATAAATATAAGTATTTAGTGTACAGTACCCCCTTTAACAGTTTCAGCCGATAGTCAATTTCACAATGAACACTCAGTAAAAACAAATCAATTGAAAAAAATATTTATTTGTGCATCAAGAGCGACTAGTGTATTCAACTTAAATATATTCTGAGAATTTAATACGTTTTGAATAATACTATATCATGTCATATCAGAATTTAACACGTTTTGAACAATACTGTATCATGTCAGATCAGAATTTAACACGTTTTGAACAATACTGTATCATGTCAGATCAGAATTTAATACGTTTTGATCAATACTGTATCATGTCAGATCAGAATTTAATACGTTTTGAACAATACTGTATCATGTCAGATAAAATGCTTCAACCATATCAAATTTTCCAATTGAACAAATAATGAAGTACAGTAATGCCCTAATTAATAGACTCCTTTAACCACAGAGGAATTATGGGTAACTTTTCAGGATTTAGTCGGAAATAAGGCTTGTTGCCATTCATCGAAAAGCTCTCGGTGAGCTATTGGAAAGCTCTCGGTGAGAGCTTTCCAATGAATGGCAACAAGCCATATTATCGACTAAATCCTGAAAAGTTACCCATAATTCTGCTGTGGTTAAAGGAGTCTATTAATTAGGGCATTACTGTAAATGTGCAGGGGTGAGAGGTGGCCTCAGGTACAGCTTAAAATGCATCGTTATAAAAGTTAACAACACGAGATGTAACATTTTTGTAAATCCACATGTAATGGTGCTACTGACATTTGCCTTCAAATGCTCTGAGTAATTGATTCCAATAAGAGATAATTGCAAGCTATTTACAGTCCAATTTTGGTAGCGTTGTAACTACCGAGTTTTAACTTCTCTGTGGTACAGATGCATTTTAATAAGCATTTTTTTTTTCTTGGAGATTATAGCAGGCAAATTTACGACTGTGTGAACGCGGCATTCCGCTATCACTCCCTTTAAAATATGGCAATTCACCCAAAATATAGCAAATCATCATGTCGAACCGCGGAAATTTGTTATGGGGGTAGAGCCCACAAGCATTAAAGACATACATGTATTATGTACTTTTATGGTGGGTAAAACTGATGAGTTAGTGTTCAGGAACTATGCAAACTGGAGGAATGTAATACTCTACTAACATTGCCGAAAATCTGAAGCAAATCGACCGTACCACTCCATAGAAAACATCGCCTGAACTACACTCAATTGTAAATATTTACTGCTCAATTCGGCGATAATCTAACGAAAACCAGACTGTGTTCCTTTAACAAAGTTAACTTAGATGCTTGTTTGGATTTTATGCATGTTACAGTCAATGGTGTTCAAATGCTCTGAATGCTGAAAAAAACAGATCTCAGTTAAACAATTCTAAATCTGGTATATCCTTCATGCAAGAATACAGGAAACCACGCACCACCCTCCATTCTCGATATGTGTTAGGCTTAGGGTTAGGGCTAGGGCTAGAGTTAGTGTATTCTTACATGAAGGACGTACCCTAAATCCCTTCTTGGGTAATACAAGAACATTAATAACAAAATTAAATCATATAACAATGTCACCGGTAGTTTAACAATTAGGGGTTCACAGCTGAACTCAATTCCTAGACAAGGCTTGAAACAGCCATATTATCTCTAACGCCAGCCACATTTAAACATCTCCGCCGCCAGAATTGTAAAATGGCTAAGCGGTCTGCATGGGCTTATATATATGTCGAGCACAACTGTACTGTGAATCGCAAAGAACTAAACCGCATTGCATAATATTGGCATACTCGCATTGCCACAGCATGGTTGTTATATTATCAGAACACCAGGCTCCTTAATGTGGAATAGACTATCCCAATGCATGCTTTCATATAACTGAATGAGCGCATCCATTCGGTATTGAAAGGGTTAAAATATAAATTGTTAATATCGACAACACCCAGTCTCAGACATCGCTGGAATTTGTCAATATATACACATAAGAATAGAAAATAGTTTGAAATATTATATAGCATTAAACTATCGGGTTCATCATTCAAATTCACACTCCGGGAACCTCATTCTGCTGAGGCCTCAACTGCTATGGGAGACGTAGGATGAAATTGAAGTTCCCCAGTTGAAATTGGTGATGTTTACCCATTAGTCACCTCAATTATGCAATTTATCTTCTGCAAATTAGGCGATATAGAAACATAACAGAAAGGAAAAAGTAACTAAAAACAATGTTAATTTGAAACTATAAATACTTCTCAGAAGACGAGAGACGTAATCAGAATGAGGTCCCCAGAGGGTTCATTTAGTGATGCTAGGCTGCTGTGCAGGGTAGCATCACTAAATTCACCCTTTGTGGACCTCATTCTGCAAATGACAAACACTATTTCAAGGCTTGATTCTAGATTGAATGAGTTGAGAGATTCTTAAAGTGTCCTGTGAAGATTTAAGATTGATTTGATGTCTTTGTATTATTCTACAAGATGCTATCTTGAATCAAATTAAGCACTAAACATGGGTAATTTTGGTTTAGCAAATTTAGAACAAAAAATCAGCAAGTGCATGTCAACCCTTTCCCATACACGTGGTTTCGAGTTGATGAGTATCACGTATTCAAAATGGCAGAGGCAAACACAAACTAGGATAATAATATAGTAGATAGTATTTTTGCAGCTGCGACCATATTCTATACTATTTTTTCAAACAAACTGATTCCTCATTTGTGTCCAAACTCACTGTTGTTTGCTCTAACATTCTGACCAAAGCTGTCAGTCGAAGCTCCGACTGGCGACTTTGGTCAGAATGTTATAAAAAAAATTACTGAGTATTTCCGAGCAGAAAAGGTATCAACTTGCTTTAACAATAAACTAGCATATGCTCGTAACAGTGAATTAAGCAAAATGCTATGTTTTGTGTCAGTTCCTCATATATTATGTTTTTATACGTTTGTACATTTTGAATGCGTGGTACTCACCAACCTCGAAACCACTTGATTCTCCACCGTACCATAGGGAATGTTCAGATAATAAGTTCAACAACAGACCATAGAAATTCCCCACCATAGGTCGTTTGTTGAACTTATTGTCTAAACATTTGCCTCAATAAATAGGGTTCCATCTGCATTTCTTTTGTCTGCTTTTATCACCTTAACATCCCTCCAAATCAATAATAGACCATTCCTATGTACACTTTTTAACTGACTTGGAGAATCAATTTAGTATAGAAAGGGTTAGTTGCATAGCATAATGACTGATTCAAAGAGAATCAAACATTATGTTCAAAATTAAGGTGATTAAAGGCCCACTTAATTTTTAAACCCCATATCACATTATATAAAATATGTGCCATATTATAGACCATTTGAAAGAGGAAACATTGTATTATCAAATTATCCAGTGTAATAAACTAAAAAAAAAATTGAGATACCAACGTGTTTTCTGTGCTTAAGTTTCTGCAAAGTCTATTATTTTTAATGGAAGGGGAATAACTCTATATCTTAGTTTGAATTCTGGGAGCAAAAAGGAAGAAATGTTTCTATGATTTATTTATTTACTATTACTCTATGGGCACCCTCTGAGACACAGACGTTGCAAATGGTGATGAATTATAGTATTTATATATCATATTTTATGTCATAAATTGTTATTAAAACCGTACATCAAGGCACTATAAAAAAAAATAATCGGCAACTAAAAAATTAAATGGGCCTTTATAATTAGAATCAAGCCTTGAAATAGCGGGGTAGCATCACTAAATTCACCCTCTGGGGACCTCATTCTGCAAATGACAGACACACTATTTCAAGGCTTGATTCTAGATTGAATGAGTTGAGAGATTCTTAAAGTGTCCTGTGAAGATTTAAGATTGATTTGATGTCTTTGTATTATTCTACAAGATGCTATCTTGAATCAAATTAACCCTTTACCCAACAGAACGGCCCTGTGCCAATGCATTCTCTTATATATGCGAGCCGACCATAGGTCGCCTCGCATATATAAGAGAATGCATTGGCTTAACACATATTAAAAATAATAAAATTGTTAAAGAATGGTAAAAAATGGTAAAAAGTGTTAAAAAAAGATTTTTTTTAGGCCAATGCATTCTCTTATATATGCGAGGCGACCTATGGTCGACTCGCATATATAAGAGAATGCATTGGCACAGGGCATAACTTGATTTAGAATTATTTGCTAATCAAAGTGGCATCATCTCAAATCTCATAGCTGAGGGTTTCACCCCCCCCCCCCTCCAATAGAAGGGAGTGACACCCTCATAGCTTCCTCCTTCTGGTTCCAAATAATTATGAACAGATCCGATAATGCAGAACAAAACTGGAACAAACTGTGTAATCACAGTAATCTAACAGATGATGGCTGTCATCACATCACACTAATCTACATGCACGGTACATGTAATGGATGTCGGTTGCCATCGCGTCACAGTAATCTAACGGATGTTGGTTGCCATCACGTCATAGTAATTTAATGGATGATGGTTGTCATCGCTCCAGGTTGAATTTCTGTAGTGCGTCATCTATTGAATTCCTCATGTATGATATCGTTTCTTTTGGGTTTTCACTTTTCATGATAGCGTTCCCTGAGACAATCATATTAGCACCAGCCTGAAAAATAAAACATGCTTCATGCTGCTTATCCCTTTCTAGACTAAATGGATTCTTCTAGTCAGTTAAAAAGTGTACATCGGAATGATCTATTATTGATTTGGAGGGATGCTAAGGTTTTAAAAGCAGACGACAAAAATATAAAACATGCTTCATGATGCTTAACCCTTTCATGAAGCTAGTGCAGCATTAAATATTCTGTGACAGTGTAAATGTGAGGCTCCCATTGGGAGCCTCATATATATAAGGCTCCCTATGGGAAACTCGCAAATATATGAGAATTGCATTGGTACAGGGTTTATGCAAATTTTGAGGAAGCTCCAGTCATGGAAGGGTTAAAGAGGTGCTTTACATGAATCATTTATTCCACTTCATTCAACAGAAAAATATGCTACAAATTAATTAATTTGTGTCGAGGATGCAAAAGAACAACAATAAATTATATTAAATAGAGTTTATGACTCAAGGCAATTATTGGGACAATTAGAAATTAGCACACGCCATGTGGAAAAAGAAATCACGAAATATATGACATCAAATTCAAGACATCCGCTGATGATTTATCAAAAATTCATCAATACCCAGATGTGGTGACATATTAAAATCAAAAATTTTATGTGACACATTTGTCATGTGGTTCTCAGAGGGTGAATTTTGGTGATGCTAGCCCACTATGCAGGATAGCGTCACTAAATTCACCCCTCATTCTGCAAATGACAGGCTCACTAAATTTAGGCTTGCTTGTTTTCAGACCTGAAAATATGGTGCGGGATATTTGCAGAATGAGGTCCTCAGAGGTAGAGATGGGCGGTATTGAAATATCAATCTCGGTATTGGTAAATTTTCGTCGATTTACCTCGGTATCGGTACGGTAATCGGTATTGCTATTAAATTATAAGATCAAAGCAGATATTCCCGGTAAATTATTGTAATTCAAGTTTTTAGCTGAACAATATACATGTATATATGACCACGGTCCACGGATTTACTACATTCATGACAATACCTAAATTAGGCAACAAAATGACCTACGCAATTAAGTAATATTCACACATCTCTTTGATGATTTACACGCATGTCGTCGCACTGATTTGAAAATAATAAGAGCATGACTACAATATTTGTTCGTGTCAATTGATTTCGTAACATTTCCATGAGTGAATAGAATTGTGAGTAGTAACCAGTGATCACAATTCACAAATTTATGAACGTTCGCGCGATGTCATGAAAATAGGCAAACCGGCCATGACAATTTCCGAACTGCAGATGCCAAAACCCGCGGGTGGTTCATATTCTCCTCATTCTCCTAATTATAAAGTAACCTGTGGGGTTTTCAATTTGTTGTGCACGGGGACCCCCCATAACACGTGCTTCAATTCCACATGCTTCGATCCAACTTGGAACACAGATACCGAGTTGCCCACGCATTTTCCATTTGGACGGATACCGAAATTGACACATAACGCTCCAGCTATGAGTAGTCATACCTCATGATGTTAGTTACATTGTCATTAATATGTCGTAAAGATCAAAGATGCCGTCGGGCAGCTGTGCCCTTGATGTAACAATGTTGCAATTATAGACTAATACATGTAGTACCGACTTGTTACACCGAGTTATCATAATTATCCGATTCTCGTTGCTTACGGTTGACCGGTCATACAATTCATGCATGTCACGGCCGCGGTGACAAGGTGACGCACATATGTTGGCAACACATGAATAATTTCATTACCGAAAATACGGTATTTTTAGTTTTGATTCGGTACGGTAAATCGGTATTACGCTGATACCAATCCCGCACAGTAGATACCGAGTACCACCCATCTTTACTCAGAGGGTGAATTTAGTGATGCTATCCAACACAGCAAATTGGCAGACGACACATTGCATAATCGAGGTACCCAATGGGTGCCGATCACAATCTTCACCAAATGGGAACTTAAATCTCAGTCTACATGTAGGTCTCCCATAGCGATGAGGCCATGCAGAATGAGGTCCTCAGAGGGTGAATTCGGTGATTCTAGCCCACTATGCGGGATAGTGTCTCTAAATACACCCTCTTGGGACGTCATTCTGCAATTGACAGTCACACTATAATCAGACTTGGGACTTACCTCGGCACAGTCAGCTATTGTGGATGTGCTAACTCCACCATCAACTTCTATATTCAAGAAGTGATACTTCTCTCGCAAAAATTTAATCTGAAGTGGAAAATGGTTCGCATGAACGGAAATTTCAGCAAATAGTAAGTGCAACGCCTAGTGTGGCAGATACAGTAATGCCCTAAATAATCGACTCCATAATCACAACAGAATTAAGGCTAATTTTTCAGGATTTAGTCGGAAATATGGCTTGTTGCCATTCATCTGAAAGCTCTGTTGTGGTTAAGGAGTCGATTATGTAGAGCTTTACTGTATATGGTTGGGTTTATTGGGGGTTTATTGGGGGTTTACTGTTGTTTCAGCCCTTAGGTCATATCACGAAGTTAGTTTTACAAAATATGTATATGGGTATAATCTATATTTATTTCAACTATGCAAAAAAACCCACATGCTGGAACTTGATTGTTATGAGACCCAATAAGCATCATTGATGAGTAGTTATGGACTGTTATCCCATAGGAAATGTTCAGATAATAAGTTTAACCCTTTCTATACTAAATACTCTTTGACGAGTAGGGAAATGTTCAGATAATAAAGTGTAGCAGATATTATGTTCCAGTCCTCGAGATTAGCTACAACAAAATGCAATGCCATAGAAAAAGCTGCAATTATAATGCAAAACTATAGAAGAACAATGGTTGGCTTGGTTGCACTCCAAAGATGGCTCTGGTCGCATTTTATTGCCCATAAGAGTGAATCTGTTCGACAGGGAAATGCTAAAAATAGACAAACTAAAAAACCATATAAATAAAAAAAATTAAAAATAAATTTCTTTACATATTATGCATCAACAGCGGTCATTCTTCTGGTCAGTAATTCAGTAATAGATGTGTAGAGCAAATACATCTCCATATGCATGAAAACAGATGTGACACATGTGCTATAAGGCCATTAATAATATCTGTGTTCTCAGGAAATTATATCTCAAATTATGAGATGAGGGAGGCTCTTTATTTTTTTCTCAAAATCTGGAAAATATACTCTATAAATAGAAACAAATTAAAAAGGTATCTTGTGAGCAGGCCTGAGAATAAGGTAACTGTCATTTGCAGAATGAGGTCCCAAGAGGGTGAATTTAGTGATGCTATACCGCATAGCAGGCTAGCATTACTAAATTCACCCTCTGTGGACCTGTGCTATAGTGGAATGTCGGGGTTAATATTTGCCTGAACGTCTGTGTAGAGTAGGTTAATAAAACCAATTACCAACTGATCAATAAGAGTGTGGGACCACGGCTTTACTGGTTCAGAAGTATATCGAATCATATGTTTGGAAACAGATCAATGTCACGTGGAAACCCCTTCACTGGTCTGAGAGAATAACGAATAAGAAGTTACTGGCCTGGAATTGGCTGGAAGTATATCGTATCAGAGACCAGTCATGTGACTTGGGGAGAAAGTTGGAATAAAATACTAGGGTTGTTTTAGATAGTGGCTTTTCGATTGTAGTTCTCTAAGTGACCGAATGGCCCCGCGACAGACTTCAGGCATGTTCTCAAATGCTAGCCTTTTAAAAGTTGTTGTGGTAAATACATATCCATGCATTCTTTGATGTTACAATAAAAGATTGTGTATCTACAAAACTGTGTCTGGACCTGTTACCCAACGTGGAGAGACGATCTACGGCCGATTATAGGACACATGTTTTTTGGTTGCCGTGTGCAGAATTCCTAATACAGCTGTTGGTGAATTAGGAAAAATGAAGTTTTAAAGGACAGTGCTAAGGACAATGCAAGAAATACACTTTTGCCGGAAATTCAGTGACATTCCGTTGAAAAGAAAATCCAGGAAGAAGATATATAAACATTCCGTTGAAAATAAAAGCCAGGAAGAAGATATATAAACATTCCGTTGAAAATAAAATCCAGGAAGAAGATATATAAACACTCAGTTCAGAAGAAAAACCAAGAAGAAAATTTCAGAACATTATGTGAACAATTCAGTTCAGAAGAAAATCAAGGAAGAAACATTCTGTGAACAAATTCAGTTCAGAACAAAATCCAAGAACAGTGTATAATCTGACATTTCGAGGTGTGGTGCCCAGCTGACATTTCAAAGTACTGACAATTCCAGTTGTTTGAACAGAAGTTTCCGTGGTGTTGAGATAGGGTGAGTACCTTTTTCATAGACTGAATGCATTCTTAAACAACATACCAAATGTAATTTCAATTTATGGCAGATTATTGTGCAGTTATATCAACAGAAAATATAATCCGCCACCTCGAGTACCAGTGATACAGATGGTGCGTTGTACCCAACTAACCATTTAAATTTGTAGAGTATTGTACTTTTTGTAAAGAACACATTAGCACAGTATCGCCGAGAGTATTTAAACGAGTCGTGCAAATTAAATTAGAGGTACATTGCAACAGAATAAGGGTTTTGCAAGAGATACAAATTTTTAATAAATTTGATAATTGTGTTTTTGACAGATATAAAATTTGGACATCGATTAAAACACCATTTGCAGATTTTCCAACATTAACTGTCAATAGAATTGTGGCCCGTTTACCGTTTTTGGGATATCCGACACCATATGGATGTCTAATTCATCTTAAAACATTAATTAAAAATAAAGCACGCGAAATTGGACAAAGTGAAGAGGCAGTAATGTTTATAGATGAGGACACGGTAACAGTGGAAAGATAAATTAATATTGTATGCGTGTTAATTAAATAAAATGGCTCAAGCACCAGAGATACCTAGTTTAGATTTTGGAAATGAGTCAGAAATAAGAATGATGGAGTATGAGAATTTAATACGACAGCGTAGAGAAGAAGAGATAAATAGACATAGGGATTTAAACCCAAATGACCGACCACCTTCATATGAACAAATTTCCCAGGGAAATGATCAGAATATGAATAGTGTGTTGGGACAATTGACTGAACAAATGCATTTATTTAAAAATGCAGTGGTTCAACAATCTGAGGCCTCAAGGCAGTCAACAGCTGTTCAGGCAGCTTTGGGCGCGGCTACGATAATAGGAAAATATTCAGGTGACCCAAAAGGGTTCAAAGACTGGATATTACAAATAGAAAGGTATTCTTTGGCGATGGACGCCGCTGATGAAGATCACATTAAATTAGCTAATCAAACGGCACGGGGACCAGTAGCAGAATTTGTACAAAGATTTATGAAACAAAATACGAGGCATGGGGTGCTAAGAATAACTTGGGATGAGTTTAAAAGGGAATTGCGGACCCGTTATGGAGATATAGCAGACAATCAACATGCTCTATCCATTTTACGCAACATTAGGCAAAAGAAAGAGGAAAGTATTCAGGTATATTCCGAACGATTACGGGAGATAGCAACAGATGCATTTGAGGATCATATCCAAGATGCTGCCATTGAAATGCAAATGGTGGGATATTTTGTAGATGGATTATACAATGATTCATTGAGGTTTAAATTAATGAGGGAAAATCATCCACAGTTAGATAGGGCGGTAGAGTATGCAATGAGGGAAGCTAATTTACATAAACGGTATAAACTAAGGTATGGTGAGGGTACATATGATAGGGCTCAAGGAAATGCAGTTAATACTGAAACACCTATCGCGATGGAAATTGATCATGTTCGAAGAAGGGGTTTTGAAAGATTTCAGAGATCCCAACCAAATAGGTATCAGGGACCACGCCCAGTGCAAGCTCAAAATAGGTACCAGGGGCCACGCGTTATGTCGGGGCCAAATAGAGGGTCGCCACCACAACATAATGTGAGGGCATTACAAATGAGAAATGAAACAGTAAGGCCAGTCAATCCTTCAAATTCACAGGGTTTTGTAAGGAATCAACGCCCCGGGACGTCATTTCGGTGTGAATATTGTCAAAAAGGGGGACATTCTATAGACTGGTGTTGGCTGCGTCAGGCAGATGAAAGACGAAAGAAACATTTAAACTAAAGGGTTCCATTTTTAAGGTGGCCGAAAAATGGAACGAAATAAATCAAAAGAAATTAATAGAAACTTTTCAAGCTAGAATAATTGAGCAAATTAAATGTTTTGAGTCAGGTAAATGTCGAATGAATAAATCAAATAGTTTACAAGATGATAAGACATCTCGTATATCAAATGGGAGAACTAGTAATGTAATTAAAAATAACAAAATAAAATATCCAAATGGGCCACCATTGTATTCTGGAATAAAATCAGGTAAAAATGATTTTAAGAGAGGAAAAATTCAACAGAAGAAGTTGCCTAGTGAACCAGGAAAAATCATACTCGATAAAACAAATCCGAAAAAGATAATTGAGCAAAAGAAACAAACTATCACTCATAAACAAGAAATGAACAATAAAAGTAGGGAATTTATGAAACACAAAAACATTGATATGAATTGTGTAACAAAGTCACCTGAATTTAAAATTAGTAGCACAAATTACAATTATCCTGGAGATACTGCGAAACTATTAGAGGAACATGTACCATGTTCCATTGTAATAATGATTAGAAAACAAAGGGTAAGAGCTTTGGTGGATAGTGGAGCGGATTGTTCACTAATTAATATAAACTTGTATGAGAAAATACAAGAACGACCCAAACTTATTAAGAAACAAGCAACTGTGACTTCGGCGAGCAATGATACGTTAGAAATAATAGGTTATATAAACCTCGATTTTAAAATAAATAAACTAAAGGTTATTCATAGGTTATATGTAACTAAGAATTTAAACAGGACACTTATACTTGGACGAGATTTTTTAAGAGAAATGGAGTAAGAATGTATTTTGATTTGGGAGCCTTGAAAATTAAAAATCAGTTAGTGGGTCTCGTACCAGATATCCATATCGCATCTTTAATACGACTGAAGGCTAATTGTAAATTAAAGCCTAGGACAGGTGCCATTTGTTCTGCTAAAATTATTGGAGGAGCAAAAATGTTTAAATCTCCATTCATAATGGCGACTTGTACAGAGCAGGGATTTCTCAGTGAACACCCCGGACTCACGTTGGAAGAGTCAATAACGACAACTAAAAGCGATTGTATTCCTGTTAAAATCATTAATCAAACTGACAGGCATTACAATTTGAAACGTGGCTGTGTTGTGGGGAAAATATGTCCGATGCAAGAAGCAGAAATAAATCAAATTTCTAATTCTTTTGAAATGGGGGAAGCGCGTGTCGATGTGAATGAAATTCAAGCCCCATCTGAGCATTTAAATGTTGTCACTGAATTGGTATTGAAAAATCAGGATATTTTTGCTGCAAACGATAGACAATTGGGGGAAACACCAACATATAAAATGCATATAGACACTGGAAATCATGAACCGGTCTCACAAAAACCGTATAGAGTACCTTTGCACCGAAGACAGCTATATAGAGATGCTATTGATTCAATGGAAAATGCAGGAATAATAACCAAATCTAAGAGTCCGTGGTCAAATGCCTGTTTTATGATTCCTAAAACTGATGGTACATGGAGATTTGTTTGTGATTTTCGATCTCTAAATAAGATAACAAAGACAATTTGTTATCCTTTGCCTATAATTGATGATATAATTTCTGAGTTAAAGGGATCCAAAGTATTCAGTCTATTGGACGCAAGACAAGGTTATTTTGCCATGCCTATCAATGAAAAAGACAGAGAAAAGACTACATTTACTTGTTTCTATGGTAACTGGTTTTTTAATCGCACTGCATATGGGTTAAAGAACGCCCCGAGCGCGTACAGTGAGTTGATGGCGATTGTTTTAAAAGGGTTAACTAACGTTATCAACTATATTGATGATATACTGATTTTCAGTGATTGTATCTCTAATCACGTGACTCATGTAAAGCAGGTATTTCAAAGACTAAGGGAACATAATATCAAACTGAAATTAAAGAAGTGTTCATTCTTTAAATCAGAGACAAAATATTTGGGTTTTATAGTAAATGAGTCAGGTATAGCACCAGATCCTAACAAGATTAAGGCATTGAAAAACATGATAGCACCAACGACGATTAGGGGCGTCAGGGGCTTTATTGGGGCGATGTCGTACTATCGACGTTTTCTCCCAAATTTTAGTGAAATATCTATCCCTTTGATTAATTTAACTCAGAAATATGCCAAGTTCAAATGGGATAAACAGTGCCAAGAGGCATTTGAATATTTAAAAGAAAGTCTAGTTGTCATACCTCAACTGGCTTATCCAGATTTGAATAAACCATATACATTGTATACCGATAGTAGTCAAAATGCGATTGGGGCGGTGTTAGTTCAAAATTGTGATCAAAATGAGGGAATAAATATACCACAATGTAGGAATGAAAAGCCAATCTATTTTCTGTCAGCAAAATTGAGTCCTACACTGTGCAAAATGTCAGTCATTGAAAAAGAAGCATATGCAATATTTTATGCTCTTAAAAGGCTTGATCATTATTTAAATGGAGCCACCTTTACTATTAAAATGGATCATCAACCTTTAAAATATTTATTAACCACTCGATATAATAATCCGAAAATTCAGAGGTGGATGTTGTGTTTATCAGCCTATAATTGCACTATAGAATATCTGCCAGGAAGTGAGAATAGTGTAGCAGATTTGTTGAGTAGAATTCCAGACTCAATAGAAACTGAGGCACAACTGTCTGACATCGAGATAAATGATAATAATTTACAAATAAATGTGCTTAATTCAAATCACATTTCTCGAAATTTGCTGAGTGCAAAGTCGAAACCAATGATTCATTACCACAAGCAGAATTATAAAAGGAAGAAGTTGGCTCAGTTTAATATGAAAGTTGAACAAGGGAAAGATTCAGAAATTCAGGATATAATTGCATCATATAAAAGTAATAATCCTTCCCCGTCAATTACTGATAAATATTTACTTATCGAAGATGTTTTATATTATATATCAAATCCAGACGATGACCCTCTACTAAGATTATATATACCGAGTCATTTGCAAGAAAATGTACTGATGCAATATCTTGACAATATGGGACATTTCGGAATTGAACACACAATTCAAATGATCCGTCGTAAATATTACTGGAAAAATATGTACAAGGGTATATATGAACATTGTGAGAAGTGTCTTAGTTGTAAATCACGGGGTTTTATGAAACTGAGAACATATAAAAAACATAGCAAAACTTTAACACCCGCCGACGTAGCTATCGGGAAAATAGCAAAGAATACATTAACGCGCAGAACTAAACACAAATATGTTTGTCCCGAAAGCGACCGAGAGATAAGGTCAAGTGAGGACGAAACAATCGATAACATGGGCCAAATAGCGACTAAGAACAGCTCGGGAATTCCTTTGGGTAAACTCCAAAGAAAGTTTAGAAAGAGTAACGATGAAAGTCCATTAATTTCCGACGATACGAATGCACAAAATTATAAAGATACCAGTAACACAGAAAACATAATTGCCGTCGATACGGACGAATATATGTCAAGTGAAGAATTTTAAATTAACCATATAACAGTAAACGATCAGATTATACGATGAGACGAAGGTCCATGTGTCCATTGTCTGACATGCTAATTTAACAAATGTGTTTAAAGAGAGCAATAGATATCGACTTTATGTATGAGCCGATTGTCAAACAAATTGGGACCCAGTTGCCGTTAACTGTCATTTCGAGAGGTGTTAAAAATACAATTACTGCTTTTCTATAGGCCTCGATCAGACTGGGTGATATATTCACTTACTGACGCTTGAAAGTACTTTTGTTAAGTGGAACACGCTTAAATATCGTTATTAGTGTCACATACAAGTGATAAAATACAGTTTGTGGAAAATAAGGTCGGCGCTTACACGTGAAAATAAGCCACCAATGTAATAAAGAGCGTTTTGTTAAACGTGTCGTTGTTTATTCGATGCACCACACTAGCAGGGCGTGATGCTGGTTTTGAGTTCAATGATCTGGTAAATTAAGTGAAAACTAGTGACCAGTATGCTCAATAAGAGTCACTAAAATAAAGGCATATTGAACCACAAGTTAGTGAACAGGTACTGTTCATTCATTTACATAATGGATTTCGATAATACCGAAAGTTTCGATAAATTTACGAAGCCGAATAGTATAAATCACTAAAAATGGCAATTCCCAACATGCAAGGTTCAAATTGCGCTAAACACACTGCATAATTTTGTAATACGCAGTGATAGTTGTATGGCATATATAGTGTCGCATCACGATAGCAGTGGTGATACGGGTTTTGAGGCAAATTGTCTGTTAAACTAGTTGAAAAAAATAGGGTTCCGTATGCTCAATGAAGAAACACTATAATAAACAGTCAAGGTGAAATGAAAGCCGGTGAAAAATGCTCTTCGTTCATTTACATAATGGATTTCGATAATACCGGAAGTTTCGATAAATTTACGAAACCGAATAGTATAAGTCACGAAATAAAAATTGAAATTCACAACATACAACGGGAAATTGAGTTAAGAATTTACATATTGTAGGAAAATGGGGGATATTCCTATGGTGTACGAGAAATGGTGTGAAGTCCCTAGTTAAGCAAAATTGGTGTGATTTAGGGGATGGAAGGTCCCCAAATCAATTAAGAGAAAGCAATAAAACTAACTTATTCTATCATTCTAAACTTGGATGCTTTGGCATTCAAGTTGGAAAAAAAGGGAGAATTTCCCAGGGCACGAAATCCGTGTATCAAAGCATATACGGAGAGCGGGTAGCCTCGTAGCGGAGGCGTTTAGGACAGGCGTCTTTGTGTATCGATCCAAATCCGTGTATTTCGTGCTGATTCGGGAAAAACAATACTTGACCTGTCCTAACGAAACGAAAAACAGGATAAATTAATGAGTTTTGGGGGTATGATAAAAATTGTAAACGAGATACATTGTCATAAGAAGCAATTAATTGAATGTAATGTGGGTCAAATATAATTGAATATTAACTTCTTATATATAGGCCATGGAAATAGCCATTTATAACAAACAAAAATATTATAAGTAGGTAAGATTGTAAATGGGTTTGCAAATTGTAAATGGGTTTGCAAAGTCTAGATAAGTTGTTTACGTATGGAAGTAAATTTGTCAGATAATTGAATAATATATCTGCGTAGATAAGACAATAGAAGTATGTATCACAGACATAAGTGAGAGTAAGTAATTGGAAATAGCTTGACAAGTCTAGGTTAAGTGGTTATGAGAATTGAACGAACATAATAGCAGAATTGGAAACGCAAAGAAGTTAATTGTCGTATATCCAAGATGATAATAAGTGGAACACATAACAGATACTGAACTGTTCGAAATATAAATTGTAACAAGTATATTGACTTATAGCCGAGATGATAGTAAGACAAATACAGAACAGATATGGACTGTTCAAAATAGAAATTGGTTTGCGATACCAGAGAGAGAGGGGTCGATTGCGCGATGTTCAAGTTAGAAAATATTAACAAGTTGTGGTATTTCAAGCCCGCGGTGGTTTCCAAATAAGTTGGTCAATGATCAGGGTATACTGATTAGGTTTTCATGATGTGATTGGTATGTTGTTTTTGAGGGCATTGTTCCGTCTCTGAGAAAGAGTACAACATATTGAATAGTCACGAATTAAAGTGACAACAACAAGTGAAGTTGATAATGAATTCATGAAAACTGAATGATTTGAAATGTATTGATGTTTATAAAAGATGTTGTTGATGATTATTGATTTTGAATTGAATGTATCACCATGTATGACATATTGTAGTCAAGTGCGTAATTCCATATGTCTTTTTCAGTATGGTACGTGTAGAATTGTTTAGAACTTAAATGAGTTATGATGAGGGTGAAATAGAACACCTTAACTGTAACAGTCGATATAATAGAACATTGATGTTATGTAAAGCAGTTTGTTTAGAAGTTGGAGTTGACCGAGCATTACACTATGGTAGTTGGATACTGGAAGGGAAGTCATGAACCCTGACAGTGGAACGAAGACATTTGATATCTTCATATAAAATTAATCAACGAAACCGATTGCAACGGTGGAGTTGTTAGTTTACTTAAATAATTAAACTCGAAAAAAAAGGGACGTGTGTGCTATAGTGGAATGTCGGGGTTAATATTTGCCTGAACGTCTGTGTAGAGTAGGTTAATAAAACCAATTACCAACTGATCAATAAGAGTGTGGGACCACGGCTTTACTGGTTCAGAAGTATATCGAATCATATGTTTGGAAACAGATCAATGTCACGTGGAAACCCCTTCACTGGTCTGAGAGAATAACGAATAAGAAGTTACTGGCCTGGAATTGGCTGGAAGTATATCGTATCAGAGACCAGTCATGTGACTTGGGGAGAAAGTTGGAATAAAATACTAGGGTTGTTTTAGATAGTGGCTTTTCGATTGTAGTTCTCTAAGTGACCGAATGGCCCCGCGACAGACTTCAGGCATGTTCTCAAATGCTAGCCTTTTAAAAGTTGTTGTGGTAAATATATATCCATGCATTCTTTGATGTTACAATAAAAGATTGTGTATCTACAAAACTGTGTCTGGACCTGTTACCCAACGTGGAGAGACGATCTACGGCCGATTATAGGACAGACCTCAATCTGCTTCTAAGGCCTCATCTTCTCTGGAAAGTTTCTTCATTATCTATTTCTTTTTTAATTTAGTTTCTCTACATTTGTATATACCCAAATTGGCAGATGACATATTGCATAATCGAGGTTCCCAATTGGTGCTAATCACAATATTCACCATTTTGGGAACATCAATCTGAGTCTATGGCTCCCACAGCAGATGAGGCCATGCAAAATGCGGTCCAAAGAGGATGAATTTGGTGATGCTATAGTGTCACTAAATTCACCCTCTGCGGACTAAACTCAGGCTTGCTTGTGAGAGAAGAGAAGAGAAGAGATAAGAGGTGAGGTGATAGAAGAGGTGAGGAGAGATGGAGAGAGAGAGACAGAGAGGGTGAAAATTATATTAACAGGAGCTTCAACCGATTAAAACGGCAAAATAAAATTACAAAGCCAACTACACACAGCTGTGTTTTCAAAATTCACCAGCAAACGCCATAATCCTATTCCTGCTATTAGTGAACTATTCGACCAGGGGTCGATTTGGCGTTTTAAATTTTACAGCATTTTAAAACACTGAGTAGATTTTGCATAGCATTCCCTACCAATACATGTTTTTTCATTGTAAATTGATTAGCAGAAATTGGAAATTGCATCATAAATTGCAATACGAATCCAGTTAAATCGAGCCCTGCATTCGAACATGGCAATATTACAGACCAAGTATTATTTGACATACTTACTTTAGGCATCATATCAGTCATGAATTTCTGTCCACCGAATCCTGGTTCCACTGTCATTATTAGCACCATGTCCACCATATCTATATAGGGAAGTAATACCTCAACGTTAGTCTTTGGTTTTATAGCCAATCCGGCCTGAGGAAAATGAAAAATGCTATATTTAGTGAAAGTCGGACATTTTATGTAGAATAAAATCAATATATATATAATATCAGTGTAAATATTGATTTTTTTTTAACCTTAGAGGACTAAATACTCACTGGAGAGTTGAACTTAAAAATATTTTAACATTCCCTCCCAAGGCTGGAATTATTTTTCTTAGGGACCGTCTGACACAAGCTTATCATGGACAATAAACTCGGAAAATAAACCAAAAAAATGTGCTGTTGTAATAATAAACACAATATGCAGGAAGTTAGTAAATAATCGGATTTACAAAAAGAAACACATACTACACTAAATTGTCACTAAAATGAGAGACAAATGAGAAAGAGATGAATATGTTTTGGTACCAAAAACAAATATTGAATTTAAAGCTAAGGCCAAGAAAAAAATACTCAAGTGTGGTTTGGGTTTTCCTACCTACCCTATTTTAAACCCCATACCCTAAAGTTTTTATCATGGTTTTCAAGAAATTTTTCTGAAATGTTTTATAATAAAAACAAAAATCTCAAAATGGGTTATCTGTCATTTTTTGAAGCATTGTTTTTATTACTGTCTATATAAAGATAATCAAAATTTATTTTGTTATCGAAATCTTGCATATGATATGAAAATCCACAAGACACTGTCAAAAATAAAAAATAAATAATTAAGAAAAATTAAATATCAAGCCTAGCTACCGACCCTAATTTTTTCTGACTTGTAACCAAAACCAGATGTTTAATTTTCTTTGGCCTAAGGGATTTGTTTTATAGGTTAACCCTTTACCCAACAAACCGGCCATAACCGGCCAAATAAAGCTTCAACAGCCTAAAATATCTTCGGTCTGTCTCAATAGAACCATACAAATATGGATATCATTGGAACCGGCTCCTTGACCACATTGTGATAGTTACAGTTATGCCCTGTGCCAATGCATTCTCTTATATATGCGAGTCGACCATAGGTCGCCTCGCATATATAAGAGAATGCATTGGCCTAACAAAAATCTTTTTTTAACACATTTTACCATTTTTTCTTACATTCTTTAACAATTTTATAATTTTTAATGTGTTAAGCCAATGCATTCTCTTATATATGCGAGGCGACCTATGGTCGACTCGCATATATAAGAGAATGCATTGGCACAGGGCCGTTCTGTTGGGTAAAGGGTTAATCAATACAGGTAAGTGGGTGCCTGACGAGGTAACACATCTGTCCGGGTCTACGAAAATCACACCTAGCCCTCCGGAATGACAGTAAAAAGTCAGAATGGAGCACTGGCTGACGGACCTTACGGCCTTTCCGTTTGTCAACATAAGTATAGTGAAAGAATTAACGGCTTTCAACCTATCCGTCATATAATTTCCCCACATAATGAAGGTGGTACACAAATGTATGGATGTCAAAAGAAAGGGGAGGTTGTCTGCTGTAGGCATATTAAAGAAGATTCGAGGCTAAATGTGATGATGACCAAGGTCCCAATTTCTCGCAGACAAATTGCTCCTCGTTCTGATGACATGAATTTTGAGGTGGAAGCTGGATCCCGGAACGGTTTATTGGAATTTTGAAAATAGTTTTAGAACATAAAACCAGATTTTTAATTTTCTTTGGCCTAAGGGATTTGTTTTTATCATATTCAGCTGTCTCATTGACTAATCATGGACAATAAAATTTGTTTCTCAATGTTACCAAAATATTTGTCAGGCACCATTTTGAAAATGACAGGCAGGTTACTTTAAGAGCCTAAGTAACTGACGTGTGTATTGTGTAGACAATAAAATTTTCAACTACCAGTACGAACACCACACTTTGTTTAAATATACCTTTGGAGAGAACATTTCAAAACAGATGGTAAATCACGACAGGAAAGTAAGATTTCTGAAGGCTAATTGAGTTCAGCCGCTATTGTTACCTTCATTCCGGCCTCTTTTATCTTTCGAATGCATGAACCAGGATCATTTGATGCCTCTATGTGAAAGGTGTACTGATCCGCACCGGCATCGGTCATACCTTCTACCCACTGGAAATATATCAAACCAATGTATAGTTTAAACACATTGGTCATATCTATTTTTTATCATAGGTAGGCACGTTTGGATGATAACTCAACTTTGTTTGATTCTGGTGATATATTGCCTTAAAATTGACATTTTTCTTCTATGGAATTCAGAATTCCCGCTGGCCCAGAAATTTCTTTAGCTATTCTTTTAGCCAAATACCAATTTTATTTAGCCACTTTGTATTTACTTTAGCCACTTGTTTTGGAACACATTTTGAGATAAATTTAACGTATATTACATTTTATTTACAAAAGAAAACAACAGCAATGTAATATGAGCAACATATTTTTTATATGCAAATAACAATAGAGAGATGTATGTTGGGGAGGGGTGGGTGGGGGTGGTAAATGATGTGCATAATATGTTGGAGATATGCTCATAAGCAATAGAACTATATGTTACTTGATTTCATGAAACATTGTTAATTCAATTTAATGAATGTGTAAGGATGTGACTGAATCACCAGTGGAGCTCAGTTGATTTAGGCTAAGAATATGGAAGTTTGTTTGTTTTTTATTCTTTGATGAATTTGAATTATATAGAAGGTCATTAACACATATGGATCATTTATGATAACAGTCATTGATAAAGTGATCTTTTAGATATTTGGGTTAGTCAATACTCGTTTCAATGCGTAATCTGCAATCTTCAGGGAGGCTATTCCATAACGCTCGGGCTTTGTTTGAGATTGCGTTTTTGGAGGGTTTGGTCCTTATAAATTCATGATATAGATTACCTTTTGATTTTACGATTATGGCTATGTATATCTGCTAGGTTTGTGAATAATTTTGATAAGGAATCAGGTAGTGCATGTGTATGGTAGTCATGCAGTATTCTAATTAGCTGCATGTTCCCAATGTCATCAAGCATTAGTAGTTTGGCTTGTCTGCAATATGTGGAAATATTACTAGTACCATTTGAGATAATTTTTAGGGCATTCTCCTGTAATTTTCTGATTTTAGTAAGATTTTTTTTGGTAGACGAGCTCCAGATTGCATTACAGTAGGTCAGGTAGGGTATAATCAATGATATGTACACGGTTTTCAATGTAGCAGTAGGAACAAAGTCACTGATTTTTCTCAGAATTCCGACATTGCTGGAAAGTTTAGAGCTTATGACCCAAGATAGATTGTCTTCAATAGTGACACTTAAAAATGTAGTATTCATCACTCTGTTGATGTTCTTGTCATTTAAATTAAGTATTGGTAAATACTTCAGGTAGTGGACAGTTAGTGAAGAGCATATAATTTGTTTTATCAATGTTCAAAGACAATTTGTTAGCAGCGAACCACTGCCTCATATAGTCCATTTCAATGTTAACTCTGTTAAATAGGTTGTGGATATCTTTATCAGAACAAAATGCATTTGTGTCGTCAGCAAAAAGAATCAGTTTGACATCTTTACATACACTAGGTAGGTCATTCATGTAGATTAGAAATAGGAGATGCCCTAATATAGAGCCTTGTGGGACACCACATGTAATTTCATTGAGTTCTGATATGTGACCATCATATTGGAAACATGGTTTTCTATGCGTAAGATAATCATGAAACCATTTCAGTGCAACCCCACGACATCCATAGTTCTCTAGTTTTGTTTAGCATTATACTGTAATTAATTGTATCAAATGCCTTAGACACAAATCGAGAAACACCCCAATTGTGTGCTCACGATTGTCTAGGGCACCAGTTATTTTTTCTATGAGGTCAGTCAATGCTAGAATTGTGGAATGATTCTTCCTAAATCCATATTGGCTACTGTATAAAATCTTATGTTTCTCCAAGTACCGTAAACCGGGGTAACTTGAGACAGTTTTGAGGGTATTTTAAAGCTAACTTGAAATAAATGTTTTGGACCCTAGCCACATCACTTGACACTTCTCAAACAACCTCTCAGCTATTGATCTCTAATAGTTCTAACCTGTTGTAGCATTGTATATGGCAAAAATAGTGGCCCGAACGGGTGTCTCAAGTCACCCCGGCAATGGGGTGACTTGAGACAGATGCCTCCTAAACTCATATAACATCTTGTTCCACTGCCCCAATTTGACTCCAGTAGTAGGACAGACCGATAATGATGCAACAGAGAAAGATTACTTTAATAAGAATTATAATTTAGATTTTAGCAATCTATATTTGCTATACACCACTATCCAGGCTGTATATTAATAATCATGTGTCGATATTAGAATGCAATGCCATTGTATCACGTGATGTTGAAATAGGCACAGCAATAATATAATGGATCGGCATGTTCGTACTACTTGTCATCTTAGAAAACAATAGTATACCTTACCTATTATTTCAGGATTATTATAAACACTTCAAGAAATATATAAGAGAACAAACAGGATGGCGCTTAAGTGGCTTTTAATAACACTTTCTTTGCCGAATACTCATTGCCGAGTAGTGGCCAAAGAAAATGCTCAGATAACAACTTCAACAATTTACAACAAACAGACATAGACCATTTGTATAACTTATTGTCTGAATGTTTCCCCACCAATAAGCGAGATCACTGATTCGCTACCGTATTAGATCCATCCAGCCCGTTCCGTGCATTCCGTGCATTCAGTGCTACAGGTCAAAGTTCTGTCTGGAGTAGCATTCTTTTAAATATTCATGAATTCCATATTGCTACATCAAATAATTTAGGCTTAGGGTTCTAATATAGGGCTCATGTTGAACTAGTGAAAGGGTTATGGTTTGCTTTAGGGTTAAAGGTACGTTTGGCCTTGGCGGTGGGTATCCTGTGAAAATATTTCCACCCGTCAAAAACCGCCACAAACAGAAAGAACATCAAAATGTAGACAGACTTTGTCCGTATACAAATAAGAAATATCGCATAAACAGTATGTTATTGTCAAATGTTTGACCATTGTTATGTAAACAAAAGCATAAAAGGTTACTTTTCTGGTGTTTGTTTATATTATGATAGTAGACATAAAGAGCGTTCTTTGTTGGTGAATTCCTGATATGGAACTAATAAAGAGCGTTTATGCCATTTGTGTGGGATTAGCCAGTAGCATTGTGCTGTCTTCTGTGACACAATCAAGCTCTTGCTTAGGTAAAATATAGTAGGTCTTTGTGATAACATGCTGTTTACGTGATGGTCATGGTATATATGAACGAAACTGTATGCATTTTAATGTTTTTCTGTTTACGGTGATTAGAACAATTATGAATATTTTCGACAACTAAGGCCTCACGTGCCTTTAACCGTTAGGGCACCATTTAGGGTCAAATCTCACCCCCTCGATCACAGGTTTAGGGTTAGGTTCATCCTTTATGGACAAAGCGTATCCTCTCGATCACAGGTTTAGGGTTAGAGCTCACACTTTAATGGCAAATCCAACCCCCGCAATCACATGTTTAGGGAAAGGGGCTCATCCTTTATGGGCAAAGCGAATCCCCTCGATCACTGGTTTATGGTTAGGGCTCATGTTGATCTAGTGAAAGAGTTAGGGTTTGCTTTAGGGTTAGGGCACCCTTTAGGGTCAAATCCCATCCCCATCGATCACAGGTTTAGGGTTTGGATTCACCCCTTAGGGGCAAATTCCATCCCTCGATTACAGGCTATGGCTCATCCTTTATGGGCAAAGCGTATCCCCTCGATCACAGGTTTAGGTTTAGGGCTCATCTTGGTAAAGGCTTAGGGTTTCCTTTTGGGTTAGGGCACCCTTTAGGGTCAATGCCCACCACCTCAATCACATGGTTAGGGTTAGGGTTATCGGAGATACGAGTCTTGGAGCCATGGTCCATGGCTACATAACGAAGATACGAGTCTTGCATCCGTGGAGCCATGGCTCCATAAATGAGATACGAGTCTTAGAGCAATGTCTCCATAACGAAGATACGAGTCTTGGAGCCATGGCTCCATAACGGATATACAATTCTTGGAGCCATGGCTCCATATATAATGAAGATCTCGTTTGGAGCCATGACATACACTTAGGCTCCATGGCTCCTAGACTCGTATCTTCATTATGGAGCCATGGCTCCATGGCTAAAAGACTTGTATCCTCGTTATGGAGCTATGGAGCCATATTGGAGACAAAAGTCTTTGAGTCGTGGAGCCATGGCTCCATAACAAGTCTTGGAGCCATAACGAAGATACGAGGTTTGGAACCATGACATACTTTCGTGTGGCTCCATGGCTCAGAGACTCGTATCTTCGTTATGGAGCCATGGCTCAAAGACTCGATTCTTCGTTATGGACCTATGGAGCCATATCGGAGCCACGGGTCTCAGAGCCATGGCTCCATAACGAAGATACGAGTCTCTGAGCCATGGAGCCACACGAAAGTATGTCATGGTTCCAAACCTCGTATCTTCGTTATGGACCTATGGAGCCATATCGGAGCCACGGGTCTCAGAGCCATGGCTCCATATTGAAGATACCAGTCTTGGAGCCATACGAAAGTTTATGTAATGGCGCCATAACAGTGATGCATGTATTCGCGTAGCTGTTGCTTCGTGGCTTTATGGCACCATGGCTCCATGACACGTATCTCCGTTATGGATCCATGGCTCAATGCAAGACTCGTATCTCTGTTATATCCTAATCCTGTGATCGAGGGGATACGCTTTGTCCATAAAAGATGAGCCCTAACCCTAAACCTGTGATCGAGGGGGTGGGCTTTGACCCTAAAGGGTGCTCTAACCCTAATTCAACATGAGCCCTAACCCTAAACATGTGATCGTAGTACTTGCAGTCAGTCAGCTACATGTAGATTATCATTAAATTTTACTTGTGCAACTTATCATGTGCATTAACTGAGATATACTGTAGTAGTTAGCAACTAAATAGCACATGTAGCCATATATAGCATGTATAGGTCATATCCGGGGTGACTGTCTCAAGTCACCTCGAGTATGTCGAAAATCATGTTTTTCTTAGAAAGCATAAAATATGTAACTACATACATAAAATGACAATCTGTTGACACATCAGATATATATTTCTGGAGTCTTGGTCATATTCATCTCCATATAGTCTGCATGGTGTATGCGGTGCAGTGGAAGTTTGCAAGTGGCCAAATTTTTGCGAAAAAAAATCAATGAAATTATCAGACCAGTTGCTCCATTATTTTTCAATTGCATCTCATTATTTATAGATTATTATCAAATAAATATACCTGTCATCAGAATAAATAAGATTTATTTGAATGTAAGAACAATAGAGAATGATTATAGTGCCTGAAATATGGCACCATCCTGTTTTGTCTCAAGTCACCCCGGTGTCTCAAGTTACCCCGGTACTTATAGTTCATTATATGTAGTCACATGCTCCTAAAGCCAAAGATATTTAAAAATTTGAATGTAAATTAAACTAAACAGGTCAGGCACATCCTGAATTCCACTATTATAGTGGTACTTGACCATTACCGTTTTGTTAATTTGATAAAAGAGGGATAATCCAAAATCATATTTCACACAAATATTATTAAAAATCAGGTCGCACTAATATGGTATCATACATATAATTTGTCCAGGAGAATGATTAATCATGACGGCACACGATAAGCAACTCAATTAGTATGCAATTAGTTGAAATATTGTTATGAAGGAGTGATTGAGTCATCCTGCTATTGTCATTTAGAGAGGGATATATTAGTAATATTATTGAATATTAAAGCTGGCGCAAAAGATCACACAACTCATTTTGTCGGAAGACTGTTCATTCGCTGTGATATTGTTAAGAGTGACATTTGGCTGTGCACTGATGTGCGCCGCCTTCTATTCCCGACGCAAATAAAGGAAACATGAATGTGTTATAGTCAAATACCACTATAATAGTGGAATATCACTATAATAGTGGAATTCGGGATGTGCCTGACCTGCTAAACTGCCTAAAGCTCTGGTTTCATAATAATAACAAAACGTCAAATTGCATGAAAAAGTTTTGATTACGACCTGATAATTAATAATTAAATATAATTATCACAACCCAAAGGTTGTTTTACGGTGAAGCGACGCAAGTATAGTTGTGACGTAACTAATTTCTATACTCTATCAACCTCAAATTTTTTTTTTACATCCGGGCGATTCGGACCTATGGGCCCTTTATGTTGGAATAACCTTGACAAATTAACAAAACAAATTTATTTTTCTTCTTCGATCAGCCTCCCCATAGCAACACTGTTAAATTTGAAAAACAAAATCAGCCTTATTCAAAATTAAATGATTGAAGTGGATTTAGTTGACATAGGCACATAGCATTCGGCAAACTTCGTCAGATTCCGAACCGTTTGTTTGAAATTACGGCCCCTGGCAACGTTGCGATTGGCGACGTAATTTTCGTTACAAAATGGGTGCGCCCAGGTGCAAGAAGTTATCGGCAAGTGCATATTCAAAATTCTCCATTGTTCTCGTGCTGAATGTTATTGGTATAAGCCAATCGATTGGGCATACATTGTGTGTGAAGCCTCCGGACTTGGTTGAACAGTGGAAGTGAAACTCAGTCATTCGGAAAGAAACTGAATGATGAATCTGTGACTGAAAAAATATGAAAATCAAAATGATGGTGTCTGTCATGGTCAGTGGAGACAGTGGAGTGGACTGTGGACGTTGGACTGGTCTGTGGTCACCAAGGTGATTTGACTTGTTCTGTTAAATTTTAAGTATGTTTTCACCTGGACTGGTTAGAGTTGCAAGCGACAAATTTTCCGTCTTCTCTAAATTTAATTGTTAATAATAATAGCTGACACTGTCAGGTCAAGGAAATCAGAAAATGTACATTTTAGAGCTGACTGATTTACTCCTTTACTACTAGTACTACAAGTCTATCACTATTAGGATTGTATTAGTGATTACAGATTAGTAAATTTAGTTTTCAGCGACTTCTGGCTCAGCCTCACCCACTCACTGAGTCTGTGAATGTGACTCGGGTCAAAATACAATTCTAGCAAGCTACAGAGCAGTCGACACACAGATGTGACAAACATGTGAAGCCCAGTGAATTGGTGACTGACAAAGTGAGTCAATTAACTTGGTGAGTGAAGGAAAAGAAGAACATCTCCCATTTGGTCTCGGCACACTGCAGAGTGTAGTGACTGGTGAGAGGATACATGTATGCTTTCAACTTTCCATCTATGAATTCTGTTTCCTGTGATGGACAGATCAAGTTAAATATAATAATTAAGTTAACGGTGATTTGTTTCAGCATTCTCACATATTAAATATTTCATGATTTTAACACTGTGTTCTTGGTTTAAACCTTAAGCATTAAGCGGGAGCTCGGTCAGCATGGCTAGCATATATACTAGTGGCTATTTGTGGAAAAATTATTAAATATAGCCCTGCGTACTTGCTATTGTCGACTTGACACATTGGGATTGGAATAATCTGTATGCTAAATATAATAATTCCAGGCCAAGCTGTTCGAACTTTCATGACCTTCTAGTTCTACATGACTCATGAGGCAATCGCAGATGGTCATATAAATGTTTAATCTGGTAGCATTTTCTTAGACCATGCCATGAATCTCTGTGTATCTATGCCCGTTGAGAATGATATATTCCACCAGAACAAAGTTTTTGCTGTTGCGATAGGGAAGTTTGTAACAATGAAAAAACAGTACAGGTAATAAATTATGAAACACCTGTTCCTTAATAATGTGTGTCATAGAATTGAAGGTCCAACTTTGAAATTGCAAGATTTAAGTGACTTTGTGGTTGATTTTGCTTTGCTTTGCTTTCCCGGGCAATTATAAAATTCTCAACGATCATTAAATTATTTGGCATAGAGACATGTATAGAATTAAATTAAAATAGAATTAAATTTCCATCACTATTATTAATTTCAGTCTAAGTCTCCACTATCAATATTATTGACCATCACAATGATAGGACACGGTCACACCTGAGAGTACGATATAATATCACAAAAGTCACAAACAAGCATGCAATCTCGAGCTGGGACCACCCCTACTGTGATGTAGAGTATTGAGGAACAAGTATTAACAATAAAGGGAAATATATTCCCTTCTTTTTATTCATTGTTATAAATTTCGCAGTCAGAACATAAAAAAGTTCCCAGGTTTTTGTACAGTGCAATTGGTTAAATATGGTCTATAGTACGGTCATATCTAGTGTAGAGATTCATGACATGATCTAGTATTTTTTGTGGTTCGATGGTCTTTTAAGGTGAACTCAGTAAACGTGCATATATGCACGTTTGATTAATTAGTAGTAACCGTATAGGAAACGCCCCGAACATACCACTAAATATGCACAATGACATCAGTTTGTTTGATCTAAATTATTTATCCACTCCAGCCCCAAAACAAAAGTCATTTGGCAAATTATGTCATTCCTTTTTGAAGTGCCTATCATCTACTGAAGGTGGATCCTACCACACTGACAGGCCAGAAATTGTGTCCCATTGAGTCATTGTGCCCCACCCGTCAGCGTGTAACTCGCTGAAAGTCAAGCATACATAAACGTCTATAAATCAGATGTGGCTATGTGAAATATGCAATAAATCCCCGTTTTCCACTTGAAAATTGGTCGCTGGGCCAGATTCAACCTTCACCTGATGATAGCATTTTGAACAAATATAATAACATGTGTTATATGGCTAATATCTCTGGACTGGCGCATTGATATTGGTCTGGAAATTAGAGAAATGTTAGAGGCAATGTCTCACTCTGACCCATGTCTAACTGTGGCCCACATTCCCCTATATCTGGTGCTGCAACATATTCTCGTGCAAATAGATTTATATTGTACCTAAATTTATTCACATAGGTTCATATTTTTTATTCATTTAAATTTGTTTAAATCAAAATTTAGAAAACTAACGCCATTATACACTCTGCCAGGGCACCCTGAGTCACCACACCAAATTTCGTTGAAATCCGGGCACCAAAATTAACAAAGACGTGTTGGTCTCAACTTTACTCCAGTCTTATATGTATATATAAACAGTCCCATGAAACATTTATACATTTATTGATGGACATGTCGTGGGATGTTCATACAGGATCGGGTTCATTATTCCGAAGGTTCCATATTCCGCAGGTTCATTATTCCGAAGGTTAGCTATTCCAAATGTTAATTATTCCGAAGATTCGCTATTCTGAAGGTTTTCTATTCTGGGCGTATTTAACCCGTAATGAATTAAAATTTGCAGCCCCACCCCCCCCCCACAAAAACCACACGAGGAATGAAAAATGCTATTACACTAGTATTCACTTATAGTATATTTATACACCCCATTCTAATTCCCAAATTGTCCCAGATGTCGGTTATTAATAGCAAGAAGACAGTATCAGTTTATCGTTTATTATGGAAAGTTGAAAACACAATGACTGCATGAATGAAATAAGCTGCGTGTAAGAGTCTAAGTAATACAGTCTGTCCGGACTGGCAATCTGTATTTGAAAGAAACATCAACATTAAAGGCCCACTTAATTTTCGAACCATCAGATCATATATATACATGTATATAATATATGCCATATTATATACCATGCATTTGAAATAGGAAGCTCTCTAACATTGTATTATCAACTTATCCGTGTGTAACAAACTGTGAACATGTTTTTGTTGAGTTGCCGACGTGTTTTTGTGCTAAAGTTTCATCTGGTTTTGTTGTGCAAAGTGTATTATTTTCAATGGAGGGGGACTAACTCTATATTTTAAAGATAGAGTTGTTCCCCTTCCATTGAAAATTCCTTTTTCTAGCTTGAACAGACTTTCATTTTTAGAATATGTAGGCGCGCATTGTCTCGCTCGCTGGATTTTGGCCAGGCGCGCGGTTTCTATCAAGATAAAATAAACAGCGGAAATACATTCATAAATGCCGCGTAAATTGAATTAGTTTACTCACGATCGATGTCCAGTGAAACTCTTTGATGGTTTAACACTGCTTAATCCACTATCCATGAGCACAAGTGAATGTTACACACTGTTTTTATATTGTACACAGGGAAGGATCCAGGGCTCTTTTGATACCTGTTACAGGTTTGGGCGCCCAAAGTTTGGTGGCCTAAATGTCCCCAAATTGCAAGTGGATAGTTTTATTAAAGCTGAATTTTCTATATTTTGAAGGTAATCTTCCATTATAATTCAACAACATGCAATGGAAATCATCAATATACAGTTGATATAGAGCCTTTATTTGCTTAATTATGTGTCCAGTGAGAAATATTTTAACCCTTTAATGACTGGGGTTTCTTGAAATTTTGCAAAAATCCTGTGCCATTGCATTCTCTAATATAAATGAGAGTCTCCCATCTAAAGAGCCTTGCATATATAAGATAATACATTGGCCTTTATCTTGACCTTGTAAGCCAGTGCATTTTCTTATGCGGGATCTTTAATGCTGCACATAAGGGAGATGGACGACCCCCCTCCCGTACCTACCCCCATCTCGGGCCTACGGCCCTTGGGATATGCCTTCGGCATATCATGGTCCAAAAACAGGTGTCCCCAAAAAATCCCTGGATCCATCCCTGATTGTACATGCTCCTATATTTATTGTAATTCATAATTATTAATAAGGAATCAATTTAATACTCCGATTCCTATATTTCCATGCTGACACAGACAGAATAAATATCAACATCTCCCGGCCACGTGGTCTCGCTTTGATTTTCAAGGAATTTATGTGACGTCATAAGCCATACATAGAAATGTATTTTTAGCTTCGAATCATTCACAGACAGATAGTGCATTCGACACGTCACACCGTGTGACCTCAAATAACTTAAACTGCCAATCATCGTGGCACTCACCTTTTGATGTATGCCGACAATGAATGTTGGTTTCGGAGAATTGCTGAATTCATTTGATATTTTGCTTTATACTTGTGCACACATTTTAAATAATGGATGGCGTTGACGGAGAACCGGTTAAAGGCAAGGGACACCACACCCAACTCCAAACCTTTTTAAAATGGAATGTTGGTTCTTTAATCAGCTACAGGACTGAAAAAGACCCAAAGGGTCATGACATGGTTGTTTCTGTGTGGTGCAAAACTTGTGCATGACACATTGACGAAATCATCAAATCTAATAAACTCCGCGGCCAAGCAATTAAGGAGGCACAAAAATATGCAACATCGTCGAACTACTAGTACGTGACGAAGCACAGTGTCAATAGACATTTAGTCTGGGTAGACACTGAAAATAGCATTATCAGGTTCGCTCGCTGCATTTGGCCCAGGTGCGCAATCGATCGCTCGCTGATTTTCAATTTTAGGCGTGCGATGGTGCGCAAGAGCGATCGCGCGCCTCAAAAATTAAAGTCTGCTTGAATTCTGTTGCATTCTGGGAGCCATAACGGGGGGGGGGGGGATTTTTTATGATTTCAGTTATTTTATATTTCTCTATGGGCATCTGCTGAGACACAGACGTTTCAAATGGTGATGGATTAGCTTTAGCTGGCGTATTCTTGCCGCCTCTGAGATTATTGAGATATAACGCCATGGAAACATAGCAATTGTGTTGGCTGCGTGACGTGACATTAAATTTCAAGGAAACACGCGAGAAAAAAAAATCACATTTATTGTTTCAATGTTTTAAGTTATTTCCTTCATAAAAAAAGTCTTATGATAAAGAACCCTCTCAATACTTTAGAATATAGAATTTAACTTCAAAATAACAAAAACCATTCGGAATAGAGAACCATCGGAGTAGTGAATATTCGGAATAGCGAACCTTCGGAATAGAGACATGTCGCTGTCCATACGTACTAACATGATCATATATTCCACGTTGGCCGGAAATACAGGCACTCCCATGAAACATACATTTATCATTTTATTGATTGAACGTACGTGTTTTGGGTTGTCCATACGTACTGACGTAATCATATCAATAACTGAATTCAAGATGTGCCAGGCTGATGTGCCCGACCTGGTGATGGGTTATTAAAGTATCACCTTTGGGTGCTGGACGTTTCGCACCTTGGTCGTTTCGTACACTCTGGTCGATTTGTACCATTATTTTGGTTGTTTCGTACCAAACTTTTTGGTCGTTTCGTACCATCGGAAAAAAAATTGCCTACACCACCAGCCGTCAAAACCGTGACAATGGATTTCAAGAAAGCGACATGGAAGGCTGTTCGTAACCATCTACCATCTGTTGAACTTCGAGGTTGTTTTTTTCACTGGACACAAGGAGTGAACAGACATATCCAGATGAAGGGTCTGAGTCCACTTTACAACAAAAAGGGTGAAGAATATAGGTAATTACAATATTAATATATATTATCAATTTATCACATCTCGTAGAATGGATAACTCGAGATATTATAGTTGAAAATCATAAAATAATTTTACTTTTATTATAAATTACGGTAAATAGTTGAAAATCATAAATCTTTAATGTTTAACTTTATTCTAATGATATTGTTGACATTTATATATATGTATGTTTTAATCTTTCGTTACAGACAACTCAGGAAGCTCTTTGCACTGCCGCTAATTCCTACAGAACACATTGAGCCTGCCTTCTCGAAATTGCGCGACCATCCTGCAGTCAACCGTCCTGATATTCAGTTGCTGTTTACCTATGTAGAACATCAATGGATTGATTCAACGACATTTCCAATCTCAACATGGTGTGTGTTCGGAAGATCGATACGAACAAACAACGACACGGAAGGGTGGCATCGTCGGATCCAGTATAAAAACAGACAGACAAACATTCCGTTTTATCGGCTGATTCCGATGCTAAGACGAGAAACTGCCGCGACGGATATGACCATAAAGCTGGTCAGCGAAGAGAAGCTGAAGCGATACCAAAGACTACAATACAGGCGAAATCAGGCCCAGCTTTTCTGCTTGTGGGCAAACAACGAGGGTGGAACCCTGAGAACCAGCAGCTTGTTTTTTCGATGGTACGAAACGACCAAAAAGATTGGTACGAAACAACCAAAATAATGGTACGAATCGACCAGAGTGTACGAAACGTCTTTGTACGAAACGACCAAGGTACGAAACGTCTAGAAGCCATCACCTTTTCTGGTTCAGCAACCATCATGTGCATATCGAAGAAAGCGTCAGGAAGTTTTGGTCGCAGGCATTTTACAACGGGATGACCAAAAGTTAGGTTTGGAACAAACTGTCCGTCCATGACATCAAGATGTAAATAATCAGCACCACTGTCCAGCATCCTTTGACATTCTGCACCGAGCTGAGATAAGTCTGAATTCAGTATAGAAGGACCAATTTTGCAAGTTAAGTTGCTTCCACAGGGCGCCGCCATTGTTGCACAAAGGTGAAGGTCGATGTTGGTCGTTCCGAACAACACCCTTATTGGGCGGTATCATTTCATCGCAGTCCACAACAAGTAATGTTTTAAAGCGGTAGACGTTGTCTGTATCGGTTCTACTATACGCAGCAAGTCCCTGAATATGCAGCAAGTCCCCGGTAAATGCAGCAAGTCCCTGGTAAATGCAGCAAGTCCCTCACACCTAGGGTGGATTACGGCGAATTAGCCATGCGTGTTTACACAACGATGTGTTTAATCAGTGGAGGTGCTGATTACAAAGGGCTTTAATCAAAGGGCTTTAATTTGATCGTAATACTGATAGATTATTGAAGGGAATTGGACTGAATTGTGGGACTGAATCATTGAATGATAAAATTAAGGGTTGGATTTTTTTAGATGTTTTTATTGGTAAATGCGAACAAGTAACATGAGAATAGTAGAATAGCAACAAAAGAAAAAATAGAGCACAGTTTTATAAATATACATATATATATATAACAGTGAGCTGAAAGAAAAGTTTATTAGAATAAATTGTATATATATGTGGCCAGTAAGGAAAGGGAAAAACCAAGGTATTGAGACATTCGTTTGGGATGATTTTATTGAATAAAAACATATTTGGATACATGTTATCTCTATGTTGTTTAATTTCACTCTCCTGTCCTGGGAACTTTGCTTTGGGGGATTGTGGTTGTCTTTGCCGTTCGTTTTCTCTTTCGTTGTCCTGGTTTTTTCCCCCGCACTGACTGCTGTAAGTACCATCCTCTGGCCGTCTGTTGTTCTCAGCATCTTTTCGTGTACTGGCTTGATCTCTCTTAAAAATCTGTTAAAATGCATGTCCCTTACTTCTGATGATTTTGAATTCCAGATTTCCGGGCGAACATAGAATTTTGCGAACTCCTTGAATGGTTCGTCGCTTCAAACAAAACTTGCTGCCATTTCTAACAACTTCTGTCATCTACCTTAAAAGCAACATTCTCCTTCTTTCCAATCGGAATATTGGATAAAAGTTCTTCCGTGGAAGATAGGAAATCTATGATTTGAGCCACGCTCAAGAACTTACCAGTATGTAACAACATACCACTGTCTACTAAAGGAACATTGTTTTCGGATATTATGTCGTTGTCACTACACTGGTCAGTGACTGCATGGGGGCTGACTAGAAAGTTCCCCTTTCGGAGATGAAGTAACGGGACCTGGTGCAAATTCCGGAACATTTGAACTGGGATTGAAGAAGACACATCATTAATTATCATGTGTTTACGCAGTGAAAACAAACAAATCTTCAAATGAGCTTCAAAGGAGAAACTGCCAGAAAGTTCCTTTGTCCTACAAAAACAAACACCTGTTCAGTGATAATTAATCACAAAAAATATATAAATCATATTAATTAAATTATATTAAATAGTAAGTAGAATAAAAGAAATAGAAACTTAATAAAACTTAGAAAAACTATTTTATTTTATATATAAAAATCTACAAATACACATCTTAAATAATTATAAAGGGATAAAGATTTCCAATCAATTCTAATCAACTGCCACAGATCATAAATCAAATGGATAATAAAACACTGATTAAACTCATCAACAACTCCACTAATCCACCCTAGGTGTGAGGGACTTGCTGCATTTACCAGGGACTTGCTGCATTTACCGGGGACTTGCTGCATATCCAGGGACTTGCTGTGTATAGTAGGAACCGTCTGTATCAAGTACGTTAATCCAGATAAAGGTACATGTCTGTATCTGTTTTTTTCCATATTGAAGATCAAGCGACTATATCTAAGCCAGGTTGGGAGTCTTTATTTCCTACATTACTACGGGTAGAAATTTCAAAACAGATAAATCGAAATAATTTCAAGAGAAAAAGCTATATGGAAAAAGTTGGAGGCTGAACATATTGACGGTTTTGGGGATGCTTTGTCCGATGACCACAAATCACTAGGTAACAAATTACGCACGTAAGATTGTTCAAGATATATGTATACATTAGAGCCATATCTGTTAAGTGTAAGTCAGATGAAGTTTAGTTGAGTTTTACCAGATTAAGAGTGAGAAATCATAAACTGGATAAAGAGAAAGGAAGGCACAAACAACCTCCATTATATACCAGTCCAGGATATATAGAATGTGTACGCGGAGCCTAACGAAGTAGTTTGAAAGTGAATATCATTTGTGATGAAATGTGCTGCAAACCAAGATTTACCCGAAATTATTTTACTCAATTAGCTAATTACTTTTCAAAGTTGTATATCTTTCGGATTTTCATAAATTATTATTCATAATGAGTAATGAGATAAAGGAAACTATTAATATAATACGCGACATGATCTGAGCCTTCGATCTTTACCAAAAGAGAAACTTACAGCTAAAAGAAGCTATAATGGAGAGACGACATTGCAGAAATATACTGACAATTTCTTATGTATTTAAGGATTAACTGTCATGTGGACTGTTTTTATGGAGATGTAACCGTGAGGTAAGTGGTCATAAATTGTGTAAAACCCCGAAGGGTTTTACATACAAGTTATGACCACTTACCTCACGGTTACATCTCCATAAAAACATTCCACATGACAGTTAATCCTTATATTTATATACATTTAGCGAAAAAGCCACTTTTGTAAATGTATTTAAATCGAAAAGTGTATCGTGACAAAACCAGCCCAAAATATCCCATAGCACCCGACCAGAAGCCAGCTGAGAAAAATTTCAAAACGAGGCTCTTTATATTGAAACCTGATGATTTATTAAGTCAATCCTGCGCGAGTGCAAATGCGCCCAAAACATTACGCGTTCTTCTTCTCCAAAATCAATGACGCGTCGATGTAATTATGGTTGCAATTATGACCCTCTTGCGCGTTCACCGAGAAATAATTGCAACTAGTCACGTGGGCGCCGACCAATCGGAATGCTGGATTTAGTGATTATCACACTCAGTATGTAAATATATAAAATTAATCTGCCCATTGAGTTGCAACATGTATTGCATTTAACATCTTGTATCTTGGAATTCATGAATATTCCAAAGCTCCATATATGGAATGCACCTCCAGAACTTTGACCTGTAACACTAAATGCGCGGTGCGGGTCTGCGCCATGGGTGGATCCAATATGGCCGCGACTTAGAAATAAGACCTATCCAACCATATATACGAATTCATCATTTATAAATCCTTCATCCGTGGAGACATAATTGCAGTGTATAAATTATTTTATTACACGCTTGTTCCCATGCAGAAGTACAGTGTTATTGCTGTTCCATATGTACAAATACGTATGGAACGTTCCATACGCATCTCGTTGACGTAAAATGGCGAACATGACATTCGCCTTAACCATGAAACCGGAACTATAAAATAAAAGCTTCATCACACATTACAAAACACGCCCTCTATGTGCCTAAATAAACATTCTATAAGCCTGTACTTTTAATGCACGGATTCTAGGACGCGAAGCGTGTAATAAACACAGAACGACACGATGTATAAATGGGTTTGTCGATACGACAACACTCGCGCCGTATCGACAAACCCATTTACACATCGTGTCGTTCTGTGTATATATTGTCAAGTGGATACTATAGTGAACATTATCAGATAAAACTATAGAGATCACCGGTCATGGAAAGTACAGAAACTAACAGTTCACAAAGATCATGGGAAATATTTCTTCACCCAAAGGATAATATAGAAGACTGGAATACTTTGCCAGAATTTATCGTCCATTATACATCAACCTTGAAAGATTTTAAAACCTTTATAGATTCGTTTTTCCACAATCAGCGTTATGATTTCGATGACGATCTTTATGGCAAAACTTTATCCGCATTATGTATTACTATGATTTACATTAGTACTGGCACGAAAAGTCTAGATACTTGTCCCATGATGATGATGATGATGATGATTGGTGATGATGATGATGATGGTGATTGGTGATGATGACGATAATGATTGGTGATGATTGATGATGATGATGATTAAAACACTGAACAAAGACACTGGGAAGAGTCAGGGCGACATTGCAACCATCGTCGAATGGGCTTCCTTTTCGAAGCATACATGTCCCATGCAGTAGCCCAGGTGGTTAGGTCGTCACTTGAAACATGGTGAATTGGTTGTGGATACCATGCCTCATCACAGTCTGGGCTGTACGAGGTAAATACGGGTTCTAACCCCGACATGGGCGAAAATCGGGACTGATGTTCAAGTTTGATCCGAATTGAGGGACAATGTGCCATTCCGATCGATTAATCGCCATTTCGATAAGAAATGAGAATTTGTTCACGCTCACCGAAACAAGACATTTGAAGCAATTGACACCCATACCGACTTCCAATCTCTACCGGAGCGCACCACTTCCTTTTATCGAGTCATCAAGGGAGGTAAACCCTGCATGCAGTTTGACCGGCTTCGTGCATAAAAAAAGCCTGTAAAAGTTTAAAACACATGTGAAGTAGGCCATACATATGCACTACGGGTCAATTCATCCGCGACCAGATTGCAACCATTCTGCATGGGTATATAATTAATTATTTAGTTAAATTAAATTAGTGCCCATTTAAGACACCTGCATGAGCTAGGTTAACGGGACCTATCTAATAGGATTCCCCAAAGTCAAAATACACAAACAAATTAAGCTCCGAGGATCCAACCGTTTTTTTACCCTGTGGCAATGCATTATCTTATATATGCGAGTCGACCATAGGTCGCCTCGCATATATAAGAGAATGCATTGGCCTAACAATGTTTTATCATTTTTTTTTAAATAAATGTTTCTGACAATTTTTAGGACATAAAATAAAAAAACATCCATTACCCTGCAGGGAGCCCCACACATATATAGAAGCATATAGAAGAGTGTCGTCTGCTCATGTTTGTCTGGGGCTCTGTATGGGTGAAATTATAAAATTGTTAAAGAATACAAGAAAACATTATTAAAATTGTAAAAAAAATGTTAGGCCAATGCATTCTCTTATATATGCGAGGTGACCTATGGTCGACTCGCATATATAAGAGAATGCATTGGCACAGGGTAAAAAAATCCCGACTTCCGACTGGATTTGATATGGCGGGTCACATATTAACCGCCAAAATATATCTATAATAATTATTAGTGCCATTTTAACATATCTGAGGTCAACGGGACCTACCTGATAACGCTCCCCGGGTCAAATTACCTATATATATAACTTGTCAGCTCCGATGGTCCCGCTGTTTGATCGCATATAAGCGGACAAACGAACAAACACGATTTAGTTTTTAGCTCACCTGAGACGAAGTTACCGGTGGAGCTATAGTCATCACTCCGTCTGTCCGTCCGCCAAGAATCATCTTCTCCGGCAAAACTGTACGACGGAACGGGTTCATATTTGGTGTGGATCTTCCCTAGGTGAATCACATTCAGATTTGTTCAAATGAGGTCATCAGGTCAATTAGTTGAGAAAGCAGGGCCACAACTCTATTCCTTCATAGTAATTCTTAGAACGACTTCTTTTCCAGAACTATAAGGCCGAATGGGCTCATATTTGGTGTGGATGTTCCCTAGGTGACTCACATTCAGATTTGTTCAAATGAGGTCACCAGGTTGATTAGTTGAGAAACCAGGGCCATAACTCTTTCCCTCCATAGTAATTCTTTTAAACATCTTCTCAAATACCATCAGGCCAAATGGGTTCATATTTGGTATGAAGGATCCTTGGGTGACTGGGGTTCAGATTTGTTCAAATGAGGTCACTGGGTCAAATGTGGGTGGGGCCAGGGACATAACTCAACAAAACAAATTCAGATTCAACTCTTTAACCAAAAAAGTAAAGAAAAGAAAAGAAATGATATATTAAAAAATAAAAGAATATTTAAAAACAAATGTGGAATTGTTTTTTTTTATTAAAATATTAATTTTTTTTTTAAATTGTATTTAACTCCATGGTCAATTATATATATATATATTGTTTAACATTTTATGAAAATTGAAAAACTAATGGCATTACATTTCTGAAGGATGTGCCCCCTGTCCCTTCACTCAAGTTCACTGTTTCTGCCACCCGGGCCTGGTCTCAAAAATAAAATTTACTCAAATTCTTGACAGAGAATCATTAATAAGAAGCATTTACTTTGGCTGTAACTGTATGCTGGGTATGCCTACACAATCATGTCAAGTGAAATCTGACATTTTTATAAACATTCCCTGGAGATTTGCTAGAAGTAATTAATTCCCAATCTATCATGTATTGTTCAAATCAAATAGCATACCTGTCATTTGCAGAATGAGGTCCCCAGAGGGTGAATTTAGTGATACTATCCCACACAGCGGCCTAGTATCACCAAATTCACCCTCTGGAGACCTCATTCTGCAACTGACAGACACACTATCACACTATTTAAAGGCTTGATTGTCTAGTACATTGTGTTGCTTGAGGCCAGACATGCACAATGCAGGAACAGACACGCTTTTAGTGATGCTATTCCGCACAGCGGGCTAGCATAACCAAATTCACCCTCTGGAGACCTCATTCTGCTTAGGCCTCATCTTCTGGGAAGTATATATAGTATAAAATTAACATTGTTGTTAGTTAAATTTCCCTTCTAGGAAGTTTCTATATCCCCTAATTTGCAGAAGATAAAATTCATAATTGAGGTGCCCAATGGGTGAACATCACCAACTTCAACTGGGGAACTTCAATCTTATCCTAGGTCTGCCATAGCAGTTGAGGGCCTTAGCAGAGGTCCCCAGATGGTGAATTTAGTGATGCTAGCCCGCTGTGCGGGGTAGCGTCAATAAATTCACCCTCTGGGGACCTTATTCTGCAAATGACAGACACACTATCACACTATTTCAAGGCTTGATTGTATAATACATTGTGTTGCTTGAGGCCAGGCACATACAATCTAGGAACAGACACGCTATTTGCAGGCTTACTCCTTTGGTCATTGTGATTCAGATTTGTTCAATCAGAGTCACCAGGTCAAGTAGGTGCAAGGCCAGCTACATTACTCTTTCTCCCCATAGTAATTCATGATATGTCTATGCAAGAATCAAATGGCCTATTTTGCTTATATTTGGTATGAAATTACATTGGGTGACAGATTTGTGAAAACGGGACCACAAAGTCAAATAAGGGCAGAGCCAGAGACTTAACTATTTCACTACATAGTAATTCTTGAAATATGTTTGCAAGAACTAGTTGGCTTATATAGCATGGAATGTTCTTCCTTGACTGCAATTCAGATTTTTTTAAATGGGGTCACCTGATCAAATAGGGGCCAAGCGAAGGACAGTTTCCCTCTTAATATGCTTCCTTCACAATGACCATCAGGTCTATTTTACTGATATTTATGATATGTATGAATGGTTCTTTGGTGTCTGGGATTATAATTTATTCAGATGGGGTCACCAGGTTAAATAGGGTGGGACCAGGGACATAACATGTGTCTCTATAGTAATTCTTAAAATGTCTTCTCAAGAGAGGTTGGACTATTTAGCTTACATATAGTATGGAGGAATCAGGAGGATTTTTGGTGACTGAGATTCAGATTTATTAAAATGAGGTCAACCTGTCAAGAAATGGCGGATATGGGGAGTTAACACTTTTGTGTCTAATAAAATCATTGAAATACCAAATTCATTAAAACATCTACATTGGAACCACCTGACTTATTAATCTGACATACATGTATTGTGTTTTGGGTCCATGGATAATGGGGCTTCAAACGTGTCTAAATGGTTTTAGAAAAAGGCGCTTGTGAGATTCGAAATTTCCAACAATTGAGAAAGTTTGAGGTGTCGGTTGTGAAATTCCAACCTAAGACTTGGGAGTCTGGAGCCCGGTCGGGAGGTGACTTGTTGAGCTGGAGGAGGGGGTGATCAGTAGTGTACAGTTGGTAATTTCAAGATGGATTTTCACCAATCTACATACTTGAAGTCTCTCTAGCCACATATCCTGTTTAAATCTACTTATTTTAAAGTGATTATGAAAAGTTCTGACTGTTGTGGTCTCCAGAGTCCCAGTCTTATCAGTCTTTGCAGTCTGGTGCGACCCCACAGTCATTGACTGTCTTGTTTATAGTTTCTATGAATGAAGGACAGGTTGCATGCGGACTAAGGCGGTGATGCATATAGCTTACATGGACGTAGCTATATTGGGTGCCTTCCAATTGTCGGAAATTTCCAACCTGACACACACTTAAGGTTGGAAAATTTCCAACTGATGGCCATTTCAGTCCAAAATATTGACAAAAAGTAGGAAAATATGCAAATGTTGGTCTAAAAACAACAAAGTACCTACTAATAAATTGCTGGAAAATAAAACTACGAAAACAATTTCAACATATTGTTGGTGTAAATTTCCAACTAATTTGTTGTCAGGTATAAACTTCCAACTGCTGAAAATATTAAGGCGAGGGGGGCAGATCTACAACAAAACCCCCTTCGCCACGTCCCTTATAAGACTATAAGGAAATTATATGCAAGCTATCGAGCTCAATAATTAACGGGTGTTATATAGTATATTGATTAATAGATACGAAAGTTTATGACATTTTTGGGGTGAGTGTCCAACAAAAAAGGGATGAACATACGTTTATCTGAACATTTCCCACCATATAAATAGGACTCATTCTACACTTTTGTTTTATCTGTCGTCTGCTCCCCCCTGAACAATCCTCCAGATGAATGATAGACCATTCCAAAGTATACTTTTATAATTGAGTGGGGTAATCCATTAAGTAAATACAGGGTTAGAGTCGCGGAATCCCGTGCCGTGATCTAACATGCGCAATATCATACGCACAGTGATATCACAAATTCAATTTTTATGATATCACAATTTTACAAAATGAATTTATGATATCACAAAATCGAATTAGTGATATCACTAAATGCTTACTATTTTGTGATATCAATAATTCGATTGTGTGACATCAAAAATGAATTTAGTGATACCTGGAACTAATTTTGTGATATCATAAAATATTTAATGATATGATATATTCGATTTTGTGATAACAAAATTAATAGGAGTGGACATACGTTTCCCCGGTAGTTAGCCTATGTCTATGTATCCCTTGGAAATGTTCAGATATAATAAGTTCATAGGTCTTTTGTTGAACTTATTATCTGAACATAACCCTCCAATAAATAGAACTCCTTCTGCACTTTTGTTTTATTTTTATCTGTCGTCTGCTTCCCCCCTTAACAACCCTCCAGATGAATAATAGACCATTCCAATGCATACTTTTATACTTGGGATAATCCATAAAGGGGTTAACGTCACGAATCCCGTACCGTGATTTAAAATGCGCAATAGCATACGTACAGGCCAAGGCGATCAGGATATACGAGAACAATACAAAAACAACAATCAGAACACGATACTTCTCAATGGACAATTTGTAAAAAAAAAGTCCAACATGACTATTTTCCCCACACAATTTCTTGTACCAGTTCCCAAGATATATATAGGCCACATGTGAACGCGGAAAGAGATCAATTGGGTTTGTTTTGTATTAGGAGCGTAAACAGTACAGAGACAATCCCACCACGTCCGCCTCATGGCGTGTAAAGCTTTGGTTCACGATAAACACATAGAAGTCGATTGAGAATTAGTTAAAAACATCTCACGTAAGGAAATCGGTCGGTCATTGTGAGAGATGTTGAGAGATATTCATTCAGATAAGTGGATGGTTCATTCAGGGATAGATTAATCATGGAGGAGTTGTGTTTAACTTTCTTTTCGGTTGTCTGCGCCGTCGTTTTGGGGCAACAGGTACTGTATACATACCCCTTATTCACCACCACCATAACAACTATACTGAAGCCCCCCCCCATGTGTAATACCTGGCCACGAAGAACCAAAAATGAACTTAGTAATAACGAAAAGACCCACCCCCATATTAATTTTTTAGCACCTGAATACTAACTTATCAGTTACACGCACCCGAACAAGTACATATAATATATGACATTAGCGAGTTTGCGATTTCAAACCGGTACGGGTACTGATACGGCTACTGGTAGCTACCCGTACCGGTACACGTTTTGTAATCGCAAACTGTTTTACGGGTAGAATTTAGCACATCGACGGGTAATGTATGGTGAGCCAATCGCAACATGATGATATACAGAAATTGTTATTGGCATTCGCTTTCTTGGCCGACGTTATTTCACCCAAACCTTGGGTGTTTATTTCACACCACTTTCTGGGATAACCTTTGTGTCGACTGAGAACCTGCGTGCCAATTGAGGAGAACACGCGAAGGATTTGTGTAAATGTTAGCCCAAACGACATTTCGAAGTAACGACTGCTTTGTTGTTTATTTCGAGGAATAATACCGCATCATATGAATTCAGCCCAAATATATTGACAGGTGTCAAGGGTCTAACTCTATACTGAGCAATAAAAAACTAATATAATAAATACCGAGTATATTTAATTTTAACGCCAATGGGTCGTTTATGTGCGTTTAAGAGTGTATTTATGCTTAAAGCAAAGTGAAATAACGATCTTAAAATGAATTGGCCGGTATATTTTATTAGTTATCAGGGTTACCAGGGTCGTAGTTGCATAAATTACAATATATTTTTATGCTAAGATAATTGCGTGGTAATTTGTTTGTTAATGGATTGATCGGTGATCATGTTAACACAAATCCCATATATGGAAATTCCAAATATGGAAAGTGACTTGCGCATGCGCAAAACAGATACAATGGTCTAATTCCAATGCCGATGACAATCGAAGCGGAGGCGATGTGAATTTTAATTCTTTCATTACGACTGTTTTGGCGTCCTAATCTATTAAAATATTCTTCTATATCTTGGAAGGTGTTCTGGAAGGATTATTTCAATATGTGTATATCGGATTAACCTTCCAAAAAGATGAGTTTGACGCCTGTATTTCTTGGCATGAATATTAACGAGCGCTCGTCTGCAAGTACTGAAGTAGGTCATCTGGATTCGGAATTGGCGTGTTTTTGTGAAAATGTCAAATTCAATTTCTTCCATCTAAAACATAATTACGCGCTGGACTCGGTCATTTTAGGAACATATATGTATCACACGCACATACACCAAGTCTCAGACTAAAAGTTTTAAAAATGACAGTTTTATCGACATAAATCGATGTTAATGCCATAATGGTAAATTCCATGTTAAATTTTATCATTGAAAAAAATTCATTTCTTCCATCTAAAACATAATTGCGTGATGTACTCTGTCATTTTACGAATATGTAGCTATCCCACCAACACACTCCAAGTCTCAGCTTAAAATTTTGAAAAATGACAGTTTTATCGACATAAATCAATTTTAATGCCAATAATGGCAAATGGAGTGTTAAATAAATTTTAGGCCAATTAGGGCCCTGCGAATGTTTTCTGACCTGTTCTATATTGGTCACTAGAGTTCATATTTGACCGGTTACACCTGATAATTATGCGACAGTATAGTCGCGTTACTTTATAGGTCAACATTGGTCATTATCACCTGACAAATTTATTTTGGTCTATCGTATCAACCCCTATTTTCTCCCGCGCGTAGCCTGACTACCGGTAAGTGTCAACATTGGTCATTATCGCTCCACTAATTTGTATCGTTTCATCGGTATGAATTCCATATCCAATTATCCACATATAACCAACCCAACCTCTAATCCCGGTCCAATTTATTTATTTCTTTCATCGGTATATTCACGTAACGTAATATTTTATCACGTGATATTTGTACTTATATGTCTATGGTATTACTATAGTATACTGTATACGTATATCAATTGCTATTCCTTTCTATATAATCCTGGTGCCATCTATAGAGATAGATAATTTCAGACTCCCCCCCCCCCATTTTACATCATTGCTGCTTTAGTACAGTCGCGATGCAACATCGCTCCACTAATTTATGTCAGTTCATCGGTACAAACCACTTTTTCTCCGAGTCCATATAACCAACCCAACATCTTATAGATGACTATTCTGGCACTATATAGAGATGACTAAGATTCTGACACCCCCCTATTTTATAGCCATGTTGCAACAGTAGAGTTCAGATGCATATTATGTCAACATCGGTCGTTATCGCTCTACAAATTTATATCGGTTCAACCCTTAGTTCCCTGTATCGCCCACCCCTCCCTCAGTTTATTTTTTCAGTTGTATTATAGTCTCATTACGTACACATTTTATCTTTTCTAACTTTTGCTTCAACGCGTTGAGTTCCGCTGCAGACAATAGCGAGTTTGCGATTTCAAACGGGTACGGGTACCGGTACGGGTACTGGTAGCTACCCGTACCGGTACACGTTTTGAAATCGCAAACTCTTTTACGGGTAGAATTAAGCATATCGACGGGTAGTGTATGGTGAGCCAATTGCAGCACAATATATATGATATAGAGAAATTGTTATCCACATTCGCTTTCTTGGCCGACGTTATACTTGCTGTTATGGTTATATGATGGACATCTGCGTGGATAATGGATTGCATTAACCAGGGACGAGGCGAAAGTGGAAGGGGTTGGCGTCTTTCTTTGAGTCATTTTGGTAACATTTTCAATAATTAGCTTTCATAAGTAATTTCCCAGACCGTTCGAGTGTCGTCTAGAACAGATGGAATTTTCTGACTGAGAAAATATGTTATGATAGATAGCACAAATATACAATTACGCTAATTTTATAATCCAACCATTATTCGGTGTAAAATGTGTTGGTTTAGACCCAGGGTCAAAGAATGTCCTACATGCATGCACTTTTTGTCAGATATAAGACCGAAATTGCCCCTTATATTAGTTGGGGAATATTTAGTCATACAACTGGTAATGGGTTGGAATCTTTCGAAGGGTCGGGCAAGGGAATATTCATCCCAAGAACTTGGATATTTGTCAGGGTCTAAACCCGGATGTAGGTAGAACAAGAGCTACACTGGGCGTGCAAAATACCCCCTCTCTTGGGTCGGCGGAAACTGGTAAAAAAGGGGCATAACTCTGGTAAAAATTGGCGGACGGAACTCAAATTTGAACTTGACCTGTGTTTTGGTGGGAGAAAGTAATATACCAAATTATCATTGAATCCGATAAGCTCTAGTAAAGTTATCATCCGGACAACAAATTTCAGGGATTTTCTAAGTCAAATTACGTCAAATAAGGGGCATAACTCCGGTGAAAATGGGTGGACGGAACCCAAATTCGAACTTGAGCTGTCTTTTCTCCTAATAAACCCACATACCAAATTTGATTGAAATCGATTCACTCTAACTAAAGTTATCATCCGGACAACAAATTTCAGGGATTTTCTAAGTCAAATTACGTCAAAAAAGGGGCAATAACTCTCGCAAAAATTATCTAGCTGTATTTCGATATATGTAATCCACAAAAAAACGGGTTTTGCGTATAAACATTCCAAAATCGAGTTATCATCCGGAAACCAAAAAACATAAGAAAAACATAATTTTCTGAGTCGAAAAAGGGGCATAACTCTAACGAAAATGGTCGGACAGAACCCAAGTTCGAACTTAACCTGTGTTTTGGTGGGAGAAAGTAATATACCAAATTTGGATTCATTCCGATAAACTATACTAAAGTTATCATCCGGACAACAAATTTCAAGGATTTTCTAAGTAAAAAAACGTCAAATAAGGGGCATAACTCCGGTGAAAATGGGCGGGCGGAACCCAAATTCGAACTTGAACTTACTTTTCGGCTAATAAATCAACATACCAAATTTTATTGAATTTGGTTCACTTTAACTAAAGTTATCATCCGGAAACCAGGTTAAAGGGTGTTTAATGGTACACTATTCATTATATGGTTCGAATAAAGAGCGTTTGCTTCACGTCTATGCGAAACAAAGAAAACAGCTAAAAGTCGCTCTGATGGCGGTAAGATTGTGCGAGTATGAGGTGTGTATATCAGTATGTTGTGTCACTATCGGCCACTACAATATACAACAGTATTTGGGTTCAAATGCGCCATGTCCGTTCAAAAGTCAAATATCTATATTAAAATGAGAAATCAGTCACCACCACATAAGGTACAATAACTGAACGGTTGTATTCAATCGTGTAACACATTCACGGTGTACTTATGCCAATGCACAAAGGGTCGATAGGGGACGTGGCGAGAGGGTGGGGTGTATCACCCCAACTATTGTCAACAGTTGGATATTGCATATACCTAACACACCAAAACATACGTTGAAATTATTCTGTCATTCAGTTTGATTTTCCAAAAATGTATTAGTGGGGATTTTTTTTTATAGTTTTAGACCAACATTTGCAAATATTCCTACTTTTGTAGAAAAACATTCGGGCTATATGGTCAACAGCAGGTTGGAAATATCCAACAAATGTAAAGCTTGAGGAAAGTCAATAATTTATCAATTTTCATGTTCAGATTTCAAAACGTTCTCACACCAGACCGAACCATGGTCGACCCGGTGTGCCCTGGTCTAACCACATTCAGTGGCTCGTCAATACTGATCATTAATTTGTGAAAAACAAACCAGGGCGTGAATTTGCCTGGTGTTAGACCACTAGATGTTATGATTTTGCGATTTCCAGGTTCATATCTACAAAACTGTTCTCGTACTGCATGGTCGGCAAGGTGGACCCCCCCCATCACAGGACTTCTGCAACAAGACTACTGATCCATTTAGAACAGTCCACAATAATATTCAGGACAGTGAAGGATCAGTTGGGGGGAATCCGAGCCCAACGGGGTGCACAATTTGAATTACGCACAAACCTCTGTTTGGTGTGGTTTAAGGGGGTGTATAGTTGGGAATTTGAAGGTGGACACACCTTCTCAACGCGGAGACCCCCTATAATTACGTCCCTGTGTCGAGACTGCGTATAGCACCGCCAACTCACTCTCTTAATCATAACATGTCATTACTTGAGTGAAGACAGTTGTCAGTAAACAAATCGGCGTTCCATAGTTATCTTAGTGTTAGAAGCCGCCTCGATACTTTGAACATAAAACATGGCTTAAATGACAAATGTATCAATGAGATTTGGCAATGAAATCGTGCAATAAATAGATTAATGCATAGCTGACTGTTATTTCGTAGAACTAATGTACTTTTGAGTGAGAAAACTTTAGCGAAAGACTACCAGTCAATGGGATACATCTACCCGTTCCAAATCCCTATCGCTTTATGTGCTGCATTCAAAGTACGCAAATGACCGTGACGATTTTCACCGATCTACCTGGATCTACCGGTACCCGTACCCGTCCGACGGGTATCGCAAACTCGCTAATATAAAACTGACAACATTTTGAAATGTAAGCAGGCTTCAAACTCATCTTATCCAAGAAAAACTCTGGTTACATAAGAAATTTGTGTATAAGGTGTACGCGTATTTGTCGCGTTAAAAACAAAAGGTCCCAAGTCAAGGTCCAAATCCCCAACACACTGATGTGAGGTTTAATTCCATCTACATACAGTAATGTCCAAAGTAATTGATCACTTAACCACAGCAAAATAATGGGTATTTTTTCATGATTTTAAATCCTGAAAAATTACCCATAATTCTGCTGTGGTTAAGTGGTCAATTACTTTGGGCATTACTGTAACCAATATAAGGATTTGAGGTGTAATAATAACTCAATCCTCATACAGTAATGTCCAAAGTAATCGACCACTTAACCACAGCATAATTATTGGTAATTTGTCAGGATTTTAAATGCTGAAAAAATACCCATAATTCTGCTGTGGTTAAGTGGTCAATTACTTTGGGCATTACTGTAACCAATATAAGGATTTGAGGTGTAATGATAACTCAATCCTCATACAGTAATGTACAAAGTAATTGACCACAGCTGAATAATGGGTAATTTGTCAGGATTTTAAATGCTGAAAAATTACCAATAATTCTGATGTGGTTAAGTGGTCAATTACTTTGGGCATTACTGTAACCAATATAAGGATGTGAGGTTTAATGAGAACTCCATCCACATAACTAATAAATATGTGTGAAAATTAAACCAAAAAAAATTAATTCCATGATGGCGTCCAATATGGACTGCCTAATTCTGCTCCAAAACATGTATATTGAATATATGGTTGTTTATTGGGGGAAACTGATTATTTCAATGATATTTTCATTAACTGCATGGGATCCAAAACCCGACTTACGGGAGCTCGCTTCGTGCACGACTGTATCTTAAGCATATGTGCATATTTAATGAGCCAACAATTGGAATCCAAATAGAGAAGATTGGCACGTCGACCCTGCGCATAGACATCATTGATGATCTCTATGGGAATCAAAATTGACATTTAATAGACAATTTCGATTAACCGCAATAACTTAAGGAATCTTTAATTATGATTAAGCCCAATGAGAATGCAATAAGACATTTCTTATTACCCTTAACCGCAATTACTTCCCATTGCACTTTAACACAATTAATATCTCTCGCCCCCCCAACAGCTTATCAATACCACTCAGGACAGTGGGTGTTTTTCCTCAATTAATTGAATTTCTTGTTAGTGACCATAAATCTATACCTTCGGTTTTGCCGAATAACCGAACAAATGTTGTCAACTGTTTCCACGTTTATTCTCACTTATACCGTGTTTATATCCGTTTATCCTATTTTTGTTTGTGTATTGCATTACTTTGATAAAGTCTGCGCTTGTGTTATTCTCACAAAAGGTAATGCGTGTTTACATTTCACAATTCCGCCTTACAGTCTGCGAGTGCGACGGAAAAAAATTCCACATGTCCGAGCGCCATTGGCATTGATTCCTTAAATACGAGACTATTTAATCGAATGAGGTCAAATATTCGCATATAACTTGACTCATATGTTATTCTGCACAATTCTGGCCAGTGCCGACTTTCATTTCGCATTACTTTCGTTTTTATCGAAATATAACCGTTTTCTATGGAGATTCCCATGTAAATTTGTTCAACCAAAAAAATTCATAGTTTTGCCAATTTCAAGCTAGTTTAATACTTTATAGCATGGTCAGGGCATAATCTGGCCTATCGAGTGATGGTAGACGTTCCTTCAGTGTGCACAACAAATATTTGGTCCCAACGAAGCAGGCTAAAATCCTGAAATTTGTCAATTGACTTTGAGTGTGAAGAAAATATTCATTTAAACTTCCAAAATTGGTTGAAATATGCTCAACAACATTCAGTTGAATGGTGACATTATTTATAGTCACCGACTAACTTCCACGATGAATAAAATTTGTTTTTATTGATGACAATTATGTCGCGAGTCATAAAAATGTTAATTTTCTGAAGAAAAAAAATTCATTGTTTCGCCAATTTCAAGCTAGTATTGAGCATGGTCAGGGCATTACATATAATGCTTAAGATTGCTAAAGAACTGAAATAATGAAATGGGAAACTTTTACTGACATCTGGTAAGGATTGAGGAGCAGATGCTAGAGGCCCCCACCCCCACCCCCCATGGAAGACGGAATACCACTTAACACAGAAGTTGGAATACGGAATACCATATGGAATACATAAAAATATATGAAAACTTCATTTTTTGGAAGGTCGGCGTACGAATACCGGTATTTTTGGAATACCGAATACCTCCTAACAGAGGGGCCGGAAATACGGCGTACCTCATAACAGGGCATGGAATACGGCATACGAAAAAGGGGGGTGGGGGCCTCATGCTATGGAGCCTCCGAGCCTCCCAATATATTGTCTGCTCCACATCTCAATAGAATTCAAAAACATTCAGTTGAATGGTGACATTATTTATAGTCACCGACTAACTTCCACGATGAATCAAATTTGTTTTTATTGGTGACAATTTATGTCGCGAATCATAAAAATGTAAATTTTCTGAAGAAAAAAAATTCATTGGTTTGCGAATTTCAAGCTAGTTTATAGCGAACATGGGAACCAAGGTACAATTTATGCCATTTAGGCACACTTCAGAGTGAAATCTGGGCTTATATTTCGGCGAAAATCCAAATCTAGATTCTCGCAAATTACCCTGGATTCTCATGAAAAAGTATATATGGATTCTCGCAAAATCAGATGAAATATATGCCCTAGTGGAAATATAGCAAATCGTTTAATGCTTTAGAATTTTTTTTTTCGGAGATTTATATATATGTTTAAAGACATATTATGGAATTTTTCGGGAGCGAGAAATTGATAAGTTAGTGCTCAGGCACTTTTCCAACGTGGGGAATGTTATCATTCTACTAACATCACTGAAAATTTCCAAAAAGATCTACCACACCACTTCATATAGAACATCGTCTGAACTACTCCAAATTGTAAATATTTACATCTCGATTCGGGGCGCAACTATCGGCTGTAATTAAACAAAAATCATTTTGCCATCGAGAGTCATTGCATTTAACTAATATATAAGAATGACGTTGTGTAACATCCATTTGGATTAATATTCGTAACAAATAACTACTTTGAGAAAGATTATTCTTAATTTCTATTTATTTGATCACTCTGCCCGGTGTCTGCCGGAGTGTTTCACATCACTTTAATCAAGGAAGACTGTTAAGAAAAACTGCATTTCAAGACCACCAAACAACTTTCCTTTTTAGGGCCACCACATCTTCCAAATATGTACTTCTTCCATTTTGCTATCAAAGACCGAAAAATGTCGTTAAACTAGAGATCCAAATACCCCCTAAGGGCCCCTCTATCTTGTGATATTAAAGACCGAAAAATGTCGTTAAACTATAAAGACCGAAAAATGTCGTTAAACTAGAGATCCAAATACCCCCTATATCTTGAGATATTATAAAGACCGAAAAATGTCATTAAACTATTAATTGTTGTTGCTGTTGTTTATTAGGGTTTATCGTCATTCTAGCCGCTAGGCCACACACGACGTTGTCAATTTTACGGGTGGAGGAAAGACCACGCAGAGGCTCAATTTCACCGGGAAGTTGTTCCACTGCGTGTAGAAACCACCGACCCCCGGAAAGCAATTGACAAACTTGCCCAGATACACGATTCCGGTCACCCTCCCTATGGTGGGGTTCAAAATTCAATCCATTAGCACGGGCTACAGTTCGTAATGTTTGTCTGATCATCATGAAATTTGTCAAGAATGTTAATAATGACATGTAGATGGGAACTAGTCCTTTTGGGGTCATTCGGCCAAAAAACATGGCCGCAGCAGCCATTTTGGATTTTAGTCTTTATATGACTAAATCTTTAGCACGGGCTACAGGTCTTAACTTTAGTCTGATCATCATAAAATTTGTCATGGCTGTTGAAATTGGAATGTAGATGGGAACGAGTCATTTTGGGGTCATTCGGACAAAAAACATGGCCGCCAGTGGCCATCTTGGATTTCACAATTTAATCCATTAGCACGGGCCACAGGTCGTACTGTTTGTCTGATCATCATGAAATTTGTCATGGATGATAATATTGACATGTAGATGGGAACGAGTACTTTTGGGGTTATTCGGCCAAAAAACATGGCCGCCAGCAGCCATCTTGGATTTTACTCTTTGTATGACTAAATTCTTTAGCACGGGCTACAGGTCGTACTTTCAGTCTGATCATCATAAAAATTGTCAAGAATGTTAATAATGACATCCAGATGGGAACGAGTCATTTTGGGATCATTTGACCCAAAAACATGGCCGCCAGCAGCCATCTTGGATTTTACTCTTTGTATGACTAAATTCTTTAGCACGGGCTACAGGTCGTACTTTCACTCTGATCATTATAAAATTTGTCAAGAATGTTAATAATGACATGTAGATGGGAACGAGTCATTTTGGGATCATTTGACCCAAAAACATGGCCGCCAGCAGCCATCTTGGATTTTAATCTTTGTATGACTAAATTCTTTATCACAGGCTACAGGTCGTACTTTTAGTCTGATCATCATAAAATTTGTCAAGAATGTTAATAATGACATGTAGATGGGAACGAGTCGTTTTGGGGTCATTCGGCCAAAAAACATGGCCGCCAGTGGCCATCTTGGATTTCAAAATTTAATCCATTAGCACGGGCCACAGGTCGTACTGTTTGTCTGATCATCATGAAATTTGTCATGGATGATAATATTGACATGTAGATGGGAACGAGTACTTTTGGGGTTATTCGGCCAAAAAACATGGCCGCCAGCAGCCATCTTGGATTTTACTCTTTGTATGACTAAATTCTTTAGCACGGGCTACAGGTCGTACTTTCAGTCTGATCATCATAAAAATTGTCAAGAATGTTAATAATGACATGCAGATGGGAACGAGTCATTTTGGGATCATTTGACCCAAAAACATGGCCGCCAGCAGCCATCTTGGATTTTACTCTTTGTATGACTAAATTCTTTATCACAGGCTACAGGTCGTACTTTTAGTCTGATCATCATAAAATTTGTCAAGAATGTTAATAATGACATGTAGATGGGAACGAGTCGTTTTGGGGTCATTCGGCCAAAAAACATGGCTGCCAGCAGCCATCTTGGATTTTACTCTTTGTATGACTAAATTCTTTAGCACGGGCTACAGGTCGTACCTTTAGTCTGATCATCATGAAATTTTTCATGGCTGTTGAAATTGGAATGTAGATGAGAATGAGTCATTTTGGGGACATTCCGACAAAAAAACATGGCTGCCAGTGGCCATCTTGGATTTCCAAATTCAATTCTAAATCTTTCCATTCATTGCTCATCACACAAATTTAACTTCTTCTCAAAGTTGAGCTACAGTGTCATTGACACTTTCATTTGAGACATTAAAGAACGAAATATGTCGTTACACCATTAATGATCATTAATACATAATTTGTGTTTATGAAAGTCTGGTACAGACAGTTTGTTTCCAGTACATATTCATTGGAACGTAAACAATTATTCTCTGACAAATCATGTTAATATTGCCTTTCGTTACTGGTTTCCTTGACTCACATATCTCTCACTCTTAATACTTATAATTAAAACAAATGTTCTGTGTTTTGTGTCACTTCTTAATAGCATTCTGTATTCTGCTATTGAAAAGAAAAACAGTTGTAGTATACCTTAAAGGTATGAAGGCCTTGGTGGGTATCATGTGAACATATTTCCACCGCTACAAACGAAATAATATTCAAATATAGACAGACTTTGTTAATATACAAATGAGAAATATCTCATAAACATTATGTTATAGTCGTAAATTTGCCGACTGTTATGTAAACAAAGCATAAAAAGTTACTTTCCTGGTGTTTCTTTATATTATGATGGTAAACATAAAGAGCGTTCTTTGTTGCTCAATTCCTTATTTGGAAATAATAAAGAGCGTTTATACCATTTGTGTGTGATTAGCCAGTAGCATTATGCTGCCTTCTATAACACAATCAGACTCTTGTTTAGGTAAAATTTAGTAGGTCTTTATGTAAGCATGATGTTTAAGGGATTACAGTGCTCATGAAACAACAAAACTCTATCGGAAAGCCACCCCTATTGTGATCACAATAATCCAAGTCCCATAAAAATCGCGTAATAATTAAGCCGAGAAATAAATAAATAATACCGCCACCGGTTGTCGGCTATCTCCGTCGCAAAACCTCGCATGACGTCAAGCGAGGTAAACTAATTAAAAACACGGAATCGGAGTTATTTGTGTCTACCTATATGACGATGGAAAATCCTGAATAGACATCAGCTCGTGAGCGTGATGGAATAGCATTGTGTACACATGGCTAATTGTCATCGCGCGGTGAGTTATATTCACTTGTGATTTGTCTTAAGCGCTGTTTGGAAAGTTATTGTTTTGACAAAAAAACTATAGAAGGCCGATTGAGCGGGGTAGGTAACACTTTCGTGTAAAAAATAAAGCTTATAAAAACATGAGCAGGCATGTGAACTCTATTCGGGCGCGTGTTCACGATGTTGTTTTAATTTTCCGTATATATGCCCCGAGTGTCCCATATTTACAATCATTCATTCGTAACATTGCCATATAAATGCAGTGTTTTCGGCTGTGGCCGGTCTAGTGACTCTCAGTTAGGTATAATGTTGTATTCATTTCCAAACGATGTTCGTTTACGTGCCATTTGGCGGGATTTCTGTGGGAAACCCGTTGCGCAATCATCAGAAACCGATTACATATACCAAATAAAGAGCGTTTAATTTGACAAGTCAGTCATGGTTACGAATACATACAATTGCAGTTAAAGTGGAGAGTATGTTGAATAAATCACGATAACAACTATTCTTAGTCGATTCCCCATTTCCTTCACCATGGCTCCATAAAGAGCGTTCCATGTTAAGAGTTTTCCTAATATGGTACGAATAAAAAGAGTTTAATAAAGCGGAAATTGCTATGACTTGGAAGGATATATAAAGCATGCATATCGGAAGTTCGTGTACATGTATTGACCTGTATTGGTGTAATCAGTAAAAAAAAATCACGATGACAACTGTTCTAAGTCGAGTCCCTTTACCTTGACGCAATAAAGAGCGTTAACTATTACGATATATTGCGAATAAAGAGCACTTGAATATGTGATTCCATATTAAACCGGATTATTATCCCTCCTTCAAAAAGTGTTATATATGATTGGATGTTTATAACCCTATTGTTATGCGTAATTGCCACATAGAGGTCGATTTATGACCTGGATATTCAATAGACCGCATCGCTAGAGTGCTAATTTAATAGGTCAATAACGATGCATAGATGTAGTGAATTTCCATCAGTGACAGTCGGCTAGATTGTTTTGGGGTGGGGGAAGCAATATTCCGAAATATATATAAACACCATATTGCCCAAATAATTACATGATTCGTAACCAAGGAAAAATGAACATATCATATTGGTAATGAATGACTTGATTATAATTGATTAAATCCGACAGCAATAAACCAATTGTGTGTTGTTTTACCGCGTTACGATAATTAAAACGAAACGCTCTTTATTGACACACGACTAATGGCATCTGGAAATTGGAATGTTTACGAGATGATAATTGCCTAATAACTGTGCAAGTCTTCGCGTATATATGCAATCTTGATATGCATATATAATATAACTTGGACTATTCCGGTAACGAAAAAATATATATAAACACGAGCACGCGTTTATATAGATAAATGCGCGCAAAACTGAATAATATACGGGCATGGCTTTATAGTAACAACACATCGCGATACATATAATAATAGTAATAATAACACGATAAAGATCGACATTTAATTACGAGAAAGGCGATGTTTCGGCGAAGTTTTGCATTCGCAGTGTGATAACGCGACAATCGTCAAAGGCCGCGATCGACTACATGCAAACTTAAAATACCGCCGTCGCGTATCTATGCGTTGTCAATGAGTTACCACGTGATCGATCACGTGCTATGCTTCTGTTTACATGTGACAATCACGTGATCGGGCTGATGATCACGTGACTTCGTCTACAACAAAATCTTCGGCTAACTTCGGAATTTTTTTGAATCGTTATAAAAATAACGATTGGCGGCCGAATATTAGATTATATGCGCCCAATGGACATTTTATATATAGAGGATCTACAACGAGTCCCCAGTTTATAGCGGAATTTACAAAACGAGTCCAGTAAATTAGGTCTGGGCCGAGCCTTTGGCGATGTCCAGACCTAATTTACTGGACGAGTTTTGTAAATTCGGCTATAAACTGGGGACGAGTTGTAGATTCTATTTATTACATGATCCAAAACCTCGACAAACTATACTTAAATCAACAAATGGGACGCAAAACAACCATCGTCTTCTATAAGGCATTAGATGACTTTTCACGTAACTACGCATTGTTTTCCCGCGTAAAGAAACAGTCCCAGATAAATAAAGACCCTTTGTCGTATTTAATGGTGTATATTTAATGACATAACTTTTCAAACTCTTCATTCATTATAGTTTGTTGGAAAACATATTGGAAGCCATAGTATTTTGAGACGTAGCGTAGGGAATATAAACAGCCGACAAACCCGAAGTCAAAGGTCACCTGGCACTATTTCCTGTTATTAAACGAACGTTTAATATCACAATTTATAGAATGGGTTTATTGAATGGAATAAGTGTAGGATCATGCAATAAATATATTATCGGTATATTGAAAGAAAATAATATTGTTTTTTTCAGGACCGTATTCCTTTAAGGGATATAGTGATCGTATATTTGAACCAAAATGTATGCGTTTTAATATTGATCTGTTTACGGTGTTTGGAACAAATATTTTCGACAACTAAACCCTCTCGTCCCTTTAATATAATTAATATAACATCCCTCATCCAATAATCTCCAAATTGCATATCTAATTTCAATCCTAGTTACACGTCACACCGCCCCTCATCATTTGCCAATTGTACACCCTTTTTTGCTGCTTCTGTTGCAACTGCTCAATTTCTTCAAAAATTATTGAAAAAATGGTCCTCCGGCCTGCGACATTTACCTCCGATTTAGTTTTTTCGATCATCGGTCCACACCAAAATTGAGCACACGTCCCTATATAATATACATATTTAAACCGAGTATACACGGTGGTGTAATAGAAGAACCATTAATTTAACCGTAACCGTAGCATATTTCCATGTATACGTGTACGTTTTCACGACAAATCCCCGCTGATCTGTTATTAATGAACCAAACAATTAACATGTCAACACACTCTGGCCCGCCAATGCTACAGTGTATAAACGTAACGGGGCAAATATGCATATTATATTGACAGCTAACGAGAACATTCATCACCAATAATCTGCTCACCCCTTTCAGTCGATACGATAGAAACTAAACGATTTGTTACTTCTAATTACCCGTACTTAATTACACTACTTGCGTGTTAATAAAGTACGACACACCCCCCCAATCACAACTAAAGGTGAAACATGGGATTTAGAACATTAATATTCACTCTTACACAGTTCCACATTCAAGGTGTGTCTTGTGTAATCGTATGTCAGTTGTAACGTTGTGAAACCGCAACCGAACTGAATTATTCTATTGCTAAATAGTTCATGGGTGACCTGATGCATGCATCTTAGTGTTCTTGTACTTGCTGTTATGGTTATATGATTGACCTCTGCATGGATAATGATTTGCGTTCACCAGGGACAGTGGGAAGGGGTTGGTGTCTTTCTTTGACTCAGTCTGGTAACATTTTCAACAATTGGCTTTCATAAGTAATTTCACAGACCGTTCGAGTTTTGACTAGAACAGTTGGAATTTTCAGACTGAGAAAATATTTTATGATAGCACAAATATACAATTATACTAATTAAATAATCCTACCAGTATACGGTGTAAAGTTTGTTGTTTTTAGACCCATGTCCAAGAATGTCCTTCATGTACTTTTAGTCAGATATAAGACCGAAATTGCCCCTTATATTAGTTGGGGAATATTTAGTCATATAATTGAAAATGGGTTGGAATCTTTAGAATTGGGATATTTTTCTGGGTCTAAACCCGGATGTAGGTAGAAACGTAAAAACTTGTTAACGATGAAGGGCGTTTAATGGTACACTATTCATTATTTGGTTTGCATAAAGAGCGTTTGCTTCACTTCTATGCGAAACGAAGACAACAGCTAAAAGTAACTCTGACGATGGTAAGATTGTGCAGAGTATAAGGTATGTATATCGGTATTTCGTGTCATTGTCTACCAATATATTACCACCGTGAGGTTCAAATGCGCCATGTCCGTTAAAATGGCAAATAACTATATTAAAATGAGAAATCAATCACCACCCACATCCGATACAATAATTGAACGGTTGTATTCAAACGTGTAACACATTCACGGTGTACGTATGCCCATGTACAAAGGGTCGATAAGGGACGTGGCGAGAGGGGGTTGGGTGTTTCACCCCAACTTTTGTCAAATTGTTCAACAGTTGGAAATTTCATATACCTAACACACCAGTTGGAAATTTCACACCAAACATATGTTGAAATTATTCTGTCAGTTTGATTTTCCAAGATTTTTATAATTTTAGACCAATATTTGCAAATGTTCCTACTTTTGGTAAACAAATTCAGACTGTAATGGCCAACAGTTAAGTTGTAAATATCCAACAAATGTAAAGCTTGAGGAAAGTCTATGAGTTATCAATTTTCTTGTTCAGATTTCAAAACGTTCTCACACCGGACCGATCCATGGTCGACCCGGTGTGAACTGGTCTCTCCCCATGCATGCAATGGTCCGTCAAAACTGATAGCTAATTTGTGAAAAACAATCCAGGGCGTGAATTTGCCTGGCGTTAGACCACTAGATGTTATTATTTTGCAATTTCCAGGTTCAGATCTACACCCCACATGACCTCTGTAACAAGACTACTAATCCATTTAGAACAGACTACAATAATATTCAGGCCAGTGACGGAACAGTTGGGGAAAATCAGAGCCCAACGGGGTTGCACAATTGGAATTACGCAGGTTCAAGGGGGCGTATAGTTGGGAATTTGAAGGTGGACACCCCTTCCCAACGCGGAGACCCTCTTTAATCACGTCCGTGGTCGAGACGGCGTGTAGCACAATCAACACACTCTCTTAATCATAACATGTCATTACTGGAGTGAAGACAGTTGTCAGTAAACAAATTGGCGTTCCGTAGTTATTTAACTGCCAGAAGCCGCCTCGATACTTTGAACATAAAACATGGCTTATACAAGAAAACCATAGTCAGAAATGGTAACGCCACCAAGATCATATTATTAGCCATAAATATAAATCATAATATAAAATATATTGGTTACATGAATGGACCGCCTCAGAATTCCGTTAAGACAAGTAATTCTTCAAATTATTACAATGAACTACGGCTAATAAATTACTGAAGGTTGCTCATTCGCCACACCAGAATGCTTCTAAACGCGGATCAAAGCTAAGAGTGCATGGCACAGCCATTGTTCATAGACATTTTACAGATAGCGAGAATGATGCATGCTGGGAACGAAAGTATCCACAGCAAAGCCATGTGCTTACGGCCGCATGCGTTTATTATAGGGGATTTATGGTGGGCCTATAAAACTAATTATAACTTTGTTATCTGTCATAGTTTATGCGTGAAATTTTAAACATATATACCATGGACATATACCCCTTCCAGAATGTTGAAAAACATTTTCAGTTGCTCATCGTATTTTTATAGACGAAATAGTCCGAAATTTCAGAAAATTGCGCTAACTGCTCAATGTTTTAATGTGTTACAAAACGTCTGATAAAAAGAGTTCTATCGGGAATATTCACACCATTTTTTTTCAGAGAACATAGAGTAAACATAGTCCTATCGGGATATCGTAAAGGAGATTAATTAAAACCCTCAGACTGCCGAAACTGACGACATTAAATTCGCTTTTTCGTGTCCCACGGAAATGAAACTTGTCTGTCCATTGATCACGTTATTTATTTGACATAGTATTTTTTTTCTGTTGTATTTGAACACTTGTTGCACGTGCAGGCTGCACGATTATAATAACTTCAACCGATAAGCGCCGACTGATACCCGCGCAACAGTTTGTCTCAAATAAATTGTTATCAAAACGCAGGTTTATGGCCGCGGACATAAGCCGATTAAGTGTAATGTAATTTATCCATGAACTTGACTGAAAAATTGTGATTCTATCACCATTAGCCACGAAAATGGGACCTCTAAACAGGCAAGTTTGATTTTCGGGGGACACGAACAAGCGAATTTATTGTCGGCAGTTTCGGCAGTCTGAGGGTTAATTAATCCCGAATTAAACGGAACTACTTTACGATAGTCCGATAGGACTATGTTTACTCTATGCATGTTCTCTGAAAAAATAGTGTGAATATTCCAGATAGAACTCTTTTTATCAGACGTTGTGTAACACCTTAAAACATTGAGCAGTTATAGCGCAAACCGAAATGTGGTGTCTTGCAAGATATCCCACCGCTTTAGCTAAATTTACCTTCCTACAATATCCATAAAGAGGATCATATATTATATACCCACGGTTTTAATTATAGAATATAAAATATATTGGTTTCGCGAATGACCAACTCAGAATTCCGTTAAAATAACAATAACAACCAGCACCTATAACGAACCATTTTACTGGACTTGGCCTACTGGTCGCGTAGTTCCGACTTTTAAATAAACGGAATTTCCAACTCTATAAATAAAAGCCACACAAGAATACATTCGCCCTGTCCACCACGCAATATCAAAATCTCAGCAGCTAGATACACCACAGGTGGCGTAATGACAAATTTATCAATGAGATTTGGGCATGAAATCTTCGAGTAAATTGATTAATGCATAGCTGACTGCTATTTCATAGAATTAATGTAGTTTTGAGTGCGAAAACTTTAGTGAAAGTCAATTGGATACATCTACCCGTTCCAAATCCCTTTCGCTGTATGTGCTGCATTGAAAGTACGCAAATGACCGTGACGAATTGCACCGATTATCGGTACCCGTACCCGTCGGACGGGTATCGCAAACTCGCTAATATGTCTTTAATATTCATAAAAATAACTTCTTTGAGCAAGATTATTCTCCATTTCTATTTGATCACCCAAATCATTCACTGAATATTTAAAGACGAATAGTTCCTTTGGAAATTTATGTTCCAAATAAAAAGTTAAACGAATGAATTGGACCCTCCTGCATTTGTATTATTTGCCGTCTACTATGCTAGTCATGGACATCCCTCCAGATGAATAATATACCATTTCAATGTATACTTTTATAACTGAATGAAGTATCCATTCAGTTAAGAAAGGGTTAAAAATTCATTATTTATTATAGAGATCCTGTCGAATGAATGCCCGTGGACCAAATGTGGGGGTGGCTCAAAATCATAGCCTTAAATTCCCACAGATTGACAACAGTTTACTGGCGAAGTTCAAGAAAACACTGATCACCCAGTTAGCCCACAACGCGCAATTTTTGTTGAGCGTCAAAGTGTAATGTTTCAAAATAATGTGCTGCATTTACCCATTTACCATGCTCTCTATTTGTTAAAAAATCCAAACCGATCTGATGAATAGCATAGGATATATATATACATGTAGGGTATTATATCAGGGAGAGGAGTTATAAAGTATTATATGGAGGGGGAGATGAGGGGAGACTTACTTTTGATGTGTTTATATGTTCAATTACAGGCACTATACCAAGAACAAAACGACCCGTTCCCGGGATATTTACGCAACGAACAGAACCGTAACTACTGCGATAGGGTAAGTACCGGTTACATAATACAATTCGATGGTCCCGTATACCCAGTTACAACAACAACAACAACAACAACAACAACAACAACACCACAACAACAACAAACACATAAGAACGAAATTTCACCAAAAGTCGATTTTGTTACCCAAAATAGTTTATTACCAATAAATACTTACAAGAATATCGATCACGATATATTTGCCGTAGAAGTCCTTAATTCAATAACGTTTTTTCTTGGCAGTTTTGAGGTGATTGAGTGTGGATTACAACTTCGATATACATGTATGGAAAATTGGAATTCCCCAAAACGTGTTGTCACGAATGTATGGGGTCCACATACAATCTCTGGTTGTCGATCTACATAATTATGTACGCCCCTATTTCCAACTGAGAATTATTTCCATTTACACACATCATTGATTTGAAACCGTCCTTTTCTTTTATAAGTCGGGATTTTTTTTACCCTGTGCCAATGCATTCTCTTATATATGCGAGTCGACCATAGGTCGCCTCGCATATATAAGAGAATGCATTGGCCTAACAATTTTTTTTCATGTTTTTTAAATAAATGTTTCTTACAATTTTTAGGACATAAAATAAAAAAAACATCCATTACCCTGCATGGAGCCCCACACATATATAGAAGCATATAGAAGAGTGTCGTCTGCTCATGTTTGTCTGGGGCTCTGTATGGGTGAAATTATAAAATTGTTAAAGAATACAAGAAAAAATTATTAAAATTGTAAAAAATTGTTAGGCCAATGCATTCTCTTATATATGCGAGGCGACCTATGGTCGACTCGCATATATAAGAGAATGCATTGGCACAGGGTACCGTCCGTTTAGTGAACAATAACAACATTCCAATACATTGTCACCCAAGGCGGAAATACAAAATAAAATTCGATTTAGAAGTCACTAGATTGCCACTAATAAATGACATAAATATCATGAGTACATTATCACAATTCTTGAAATTAGAAAATTTCGAATTTTTGGTTGAAACAGCCACACGATATCGCAAACTAAATATACGTCCTCTAACCATTATGCGAGACAGAAAAAAAATCAAACTTCGCAGTGTATATACGATTATAGATAGACATGCATTGCAATTGTTTCTGTTTCAGTGGGTCATATGTCCTTCGGGTAGCAGATGTGTGTTGCGAGATTTACAGTGCAAACAGGCGATATGTCCAATGAAAGCCGAGTGTGTAGGTAAGATTTAAGTAGATTCACTCTTAAAACTTAAGAGGATAAACGTGAATACGATGGATCGTACGGGACTAAATGCATGGCGTTCTGATTGTGCCACTGGATCATGCAATGAATCTCTACTCTGGCTAACGCCCGTACAGATCATAATCCACTTTGATTGTTTGATAGTGCACTGCCATTAGTGCATTTTGTTGCACATTAACCCTATACCCAACAAACCGGCCAAAAACGCCCAAATAAAGCTTCAACAGCCTAAAATATCTTCGGTCTGTCTCAATAGAACCATACAAATATGGATATCATTGGAACCGGCTCCTTGACCACATTGTGATAGTTACAGTTATGCCCTGTGCCAATGCATTCTCTTATATATGCGAGTCGACCATAGGTCGCCTCGCATATATAAGAGAATGCATTGGCCTAAAAAAAAACTTTTTTTTAACACATTTTACCATTTTTTCTTACATTCTTTAACAATTTTATAATTTTTAATGTGTTAAGCCAATGCATTCTCTTATATATGCGAGGCGACCTATGGTCGACTCGCATATATAAGAGAATGCATTGGCACAGGGCATAACTGTAACTAAAGTCGAAAAAATAACGCGGAGAATATATATCGTAGTTATTATCGGTTCATTAATAATGTACATCACTCTAGGTGAAGTTCCCATGCTCTAAATAGCATGCTTTTCTGTGACTTGTGTGAGCCGATATATAAAAAAAACGTTGAATTAATTACCGAAGCAGGAGAAACTTCATAATTGTAAACGACGCAAAGCAAAATTGCTCACAAAGTCATTTAAATCGTGAAATTTCGAGTTGGTGCCTTCCGCGTTATTTATTTGGTGTTGGTGCCTTCCGCGTTATTTATTTCGAGTTGGTGCCTTCCGCGTTATTTATTTCGAGTTGGTGCCTTCCGCGTTATTTATTCGACTTTATAGATACGGTTCCCTGTCAACACTTCAAAAAGTTCTCAGGTTTTGTACCGGTGGAATATGATCTGGACGGGCGTT